>CM070518.1:10732789-11347789 GCA_036346375.1 Guadua angustifolia | reverse complement strand
CCCGAAAGGACGTCCACACCGAGGTGATAATGGACTAAACGTTTACTAATACAACAATGTATGCCATCCTATGGGGAGAAGTGGGACAATGGGGTGTTTAACCATTTATCGTACAGTGATTATACAACTTACTTCTGCCACCATAGTATGAGTTTGTCATCACCGGGCTGGTGCAAAGCTAGGGCTAGGTAATGTAATGATTATGTTATGATCTATAACAACCTGAAAATTTTAAAACAATAAAAATGTGAAATGTAAATTTGAGTGTGAATATTTCTAGATTTTCTGAATGTTGCTTGTTTTATTTGGATTTTTTTGGATTTTTGTGTTATGAGAAAAATCAAATAAAAGAGAAATGCGGAATGAAAAGGGGAAAAGCTAAAAAGCTAAAAAGTAAAAAATTTGGAAAATTTTCCATGAGAACCCTGAGCATGCAAGTGATTCATTTTAGCTAGCAAATGAAATTTTATGCATGGAGAAATGATGAGATAAATAAAGAGAGCAACTTTTAACTAAAAATAATGCAATGTCAGAATTAATACAATATTTTTGAATCTTATCTGGAGCTATAAAAATTATTATGAAAACCTTAATATAATTTCTACCTCTGGTAAAAATATCATAAATTAATAGTGTGATTTAGGACTTTTCCAAATTTAAAAATAGAAACTCTAAAAATCTAGGAAACTGCTATGTTAGAATTTTTATAAAATAATGGTGTAATGTTTTGACTTGAAAATTTTACAGTAGAATTTATAGTTTGAATCTAACCATAAAAAAAGTTTGAAAAATACTTGACCTTATTTCCTACCCAGAGTAAAAATAAGTTCAGAGACAAGATTTTGGGATAGTCACTGTTTTAGGAATATTAGTAATTTTTTGGTAAGTTTTTTTAACCCAAAATTTTTACTAGCCATAAAACCCTATCAAAATACCTCACTAAAAAGTTTGAAAAATTTTGACCTATATCTAACCACACAATGAAATCAAAGACTGGACTAATAGGATCGGATTCGTCTCCTCGCCTCTGTAGTCTCGCTGACAGGTGGGTCTGCCTCTGTGCCGACCCCATTTCCTGAAACATGATGGAAAACTAGACCAGGCATTGACCGGTGGACCCTGGCCCCGCTTGTTAGGTTCATCCTCTCTGACGTTCGCCCAACCGAAGCAGGAGCTTCTCGATTCGGCGCATTTGACTGATTTTCATTCCATTGAACCTCACCAAATCGTCGTGTCACCAGCACCAACTTCACCTCGCCTCAGCCACGTCCATCCTCATTCTTCCTATGCCATACTGTCTCATTTATAGCCTGGCAAAATTGCTTCGCTACGGCTATAAATACCTCCCTAGCGTCACAATTGAGTCCCCTCTTTCTTCCCTTAGCCATTCACTGAGCCAATTCGCCGTCTACCTCTCAGTTCCTCACTGTTTTCGCAGTAGAGCCGAAAAGGGGGAAATTGATCCAGAGTTGGAATCGGGTATTAATCCCTAAGATACCTCGATCCTAAAGCGCATGAAACCATAGATCACTGACCATCTCTTATTTTTGCCCATTTTAGTGCATTTCATCCTCTACCACCACTCTTCTTCCTTCACTCTAGCACTCCGTGGGTAGCTCTCTTCGGTTCTCCTCTGGCTCCGTTCACAGGTGAAATGAGATCCCCTAGGTTCACTAGTGCTCACCTAGTGCTTACCCGAGCAAAAGAATGCCCGACGACGGGTTTGCGCCGGATGGCCATGGCAACCGTCACACCTCCACGGTGGCGACCGCCTTTCTCGTCACCTCAGACCGAATGGGTACCACCCATTGACGCGCCTTGATGTGCTGTTGGTCATGGTGCTACCCATTCCACCGCGGTGGAGCTAGTTCGCCGGCGGCGAGCCAAAAATTGAAGCACTCTAGTTCACGTAGCTGTTAGGTGGGGTCCGGTCATCAGTTGCTTGCGTCTGGACGAGTTGCTAACCAATGGGTCCCACATGTCGGTCAGGCTCGGTCAGCGCTGACACGCGGGACCACTCGGTCAGAGTCTTGCCTCTCTCTCTCATGCGTGCACTGACAGAGGGCCTGGATTGGCAGCGACTCGGGCTGATTCAAATGAGCTGGTGTTGTAGCAAGCTGCTTTCGAAACAGTGAAAGCGTATTTGGAATTTTCAGTTTAATTTTGAACCCAAGACAATTCAAATGGCTATAACTTTTGAAATAAAACTCCAAATTGAATGAAATAAATTTATAAAATCATCTAAAATCTTATAAATTTAGAATATGTGAAAACATTTCAAAAAGATTCATTGTGTGATTTTTAATAATAAAAATACTTGTGTAGGGAATTAATAGACTAAGAAAATGATTATTTCATCTATGGGAAAAATAAATAAAAATAAATTTTGTTGGAATCCTCATTCTAAGAAGAGCCCAAATATGTAAAAATATTTGTGTTTCAAGTTAAGTTACTTCATTTGCTAAATAGATGTTATGCAATGTGATATGTACATGGTTTAAAGTAAATACTTTAAGAAATGGAAATTTTTCATAATCATGAACAGTAGAAAATGCAGTGCTGGGCACATTCAGTTAAGTATGTATGAGGTTTATTAAAACTTCCTAGCAAACAAAATGTGTTAAGGAATGGAAGTAGTGTAAGTCTAAGTTGTGCTCAAGTGTTTATGTGCATGCAAACCTTTGCATGTGTACCCCCCCCCCCACACACATATATATATATATGCTTGCAATGAGAAAGGTTAGCTGTTAAGTAATTACAAATTTAATTAAATATTGCTTTGAATCTGAATCCTAACTAAGGGTAAGAATCTACCTTATGCCTGTAATAATCAAATCATTATAACCTTAAATAATGTTTGCATCTTGAATTTGAAAATAAAAATAAAAGAATACATAATTTTAGATTCTTGAATTCGTAAAATAAAACTAATAAATTCGTAAAAATGACCCCTATTCTCTGTGAAGCGTTTTGTTTATTCTTACTATCTATTTTCTTTTTGCTCTTTTTAATTGCTGATTTCTATTTATTTCCTATTGTCGTAGACGATGTGATGCAAGCGTTCTGACGAAGGAGAAGATCTTGTCGCAGACCCTGACTTTAAGCTAGACAACGAGGAGCAAGGCAAGCAACTCCTTGACCATGTTGAACCCAATACTTCACGTACTATATGTTGTTTTTATCAACATATTATGTATACGTGTAATTCTCTGTAAAATGGCTAATTTGGGTAGAGACAATAGCTATCCCTGTATAATGTGAATTTTCTTAATCTATATGGATATGTGAACCTTGTAACCCTAGTATGGTTTAGACATAATTAATGTCATTTTGGGTATGATCGCTAGCTTATTGTAATTGCTTAGCTATGCTTAAATTAGACTTGATTATTCCAAAACTGTTCAATTGAATGACTATCATGTGGAAAAAGGTTGCTAGTAATTTGATAAAAAACCAAAATAAACTATGGCTTTGACGTGGGTGATTATTAGTAATAGCCAGTTGAGCAAAGGGAATTGCTCGTAGTGTAGGGTGGAGTATTGCCCGTATCGGATTAAGAACTGAGTAATGGGGCGCTATTGATCCAAGAATTCCATGCAACCATGAGGGCTGGTATGGGATAGTCTTAACCTATTAAGTTATTTAGATATGGCTTTGCACCTTGGTAGGTGGGAGCTAGTAGAAGCACACCGTTCTGGACTGCTTGTGAGGAGCTTCCACACCTTTGTGTGGGTGAATGCATACCGGTGCAACGATGTACGCCTTGCCATGAACAGAAATGGTCTGTTTAGTGTATTGAAAGTGGATCCACGACTTAGGAGAGTGTTTATGTTTCTATGGCGGGGGTTAACGTCCCTGGCTGGATCGAAGTCATATCTAGATAATGTAACGGCTCTGTAGTATGATCTCCATGCTAGCACACCTAAGGAAGTGTGTCGTATGGCCTCGCAAAAAAGGTTGATCATTCTTTGTGGGTAAAGCTGTACACCTCTGCAGAGTGTAAAATCTAATCGATTAGCCACGCTTGCAGTCATGGGCACTTGGTGAAGTCATCCCAATGTTAGAATTTGATATTTTAAGAAAATGGGTTTCGGTTTGAAACTATTTTGGCAACTAACATTTTATGTCAAAGAATCGACACTTATGGGATTTACAGTCGGGTAGGCTGATCATGGGTTGAAAATACTTTCGAATGATTACAATATCTCTTAGCAATTTTATAAATTTCGGTTTGCAATCTATTGTGATCATATGCTCATGTTTCATTATGCAACTGCAAAATAACCTAGAGCCTTTCATTGTTCAAACCAGCATATTTATTTATATGCATTTGTAAACCACTATAAGTCCTGCTGAGTACCAATGTACTCAAACTTGCTATCTATGTTATCTTAGAAGATGAAGCTTTTAGCATGCCGGACGACTCATATTTCCAAGCAGGCCATGGGGATTTTGATGATGATTTCCTCTAGGGTTGGCCTAGTCAGATGCCTACGGGTTGGTTGGGTATACTACGGGGCTTTTGAATTTTTCTTTTGGCTTTTTCTGTTGTAATGTATTACTGTGTTTAAACACTATATAATTATATCTCACTACAGGTTATATATATCTTGTTTTGGTTGTGATATCGATGTTGTAAACATATGAGTACTATTGCTTGATCTTGGGACTAGTACGGAAATCACATGGAGATTCCTGTTCTTTGGACGGGATCTCACATGATCACTCTGCGGCACATCAAAAGATGTGTGCTAATAGTTAGCACAAAGAGCTGATCATTTCTTATGGGTAAAGCTGTACACCTTTGCAGATGGTCAAATCTTTTCAAAAAGCCGTTCCCGCGGTCATGGGAATCTTGGTATGCCAGCACGAGTTAGATGTTTTTATTTTCATAAAACTCTGGTTTCTACCATGTGTTGGTAGGGAATGGTTTGAGGATATGGTCATATCACCCAGGTTCGTAAATTTTCTTACTTATACTTACATACTGTTATTTTATGTATTAAATTGCTTTTACTTAAATTTCGTTTACAATCTACTATTTAGTATTTACATTTTTAAATTAGCTTTATGCAAATTAACCGTAGAGGCCTTTCCTTTGAAATGGCCTGCATATATTATACGTTTTGAAAAAGTCTTGCTGAGTACAAAAGTATTCACCCTTGCTTAGTTATCATTTTTAGGTAAAGAATCAGATTAGACCGATGAAACTTACCTTACGTAGGATGCGGGAATTTTCTTAACAAGTTTTTCTAGGGTTTGTGCCTTGTTAGTTGCCTGAGAGTTGGATGGGCACACTAAAAGACTTTTGCTTCTCCCGCTACAGTATACTTTGAATTGTAAGATTATTCTATATCAATAGCATCCACTTTAATAATATTATGTATGGTTGTGATTCCAATTGTTGTAAATGTGCATACTAGCCACTGATCATGGGACTAGTACTGAATGCACATAGATCATCCTTCTTGGTATTCTGGACCAAAAGAGTGTTTCCTAAAATGTGGGAATGTGTCATTGTTGGGATGTGAACAGGGAGTTCACTGTTGTTTTGATGTCTAAAGTTATACTATTGAATTTAGTGGTTTGATAATTGTTTTAGATGGTGCAGGGTGATACCTCGCCATTTTGTTCATATTGTCTACCATTGTTTACCACTTATTTATTATTTCTTCATAAATATATTTTCAATCTATTTAGTGTATTTCAATTCAAGTTATTTCTTTCTACAAAAGAACAATATGACTATTCTTTGTTAAGCCTTCCATAAATATATTGTATCATTTTCCTACGTCGTGCTGAGTACTTTTTGTACTCACGGTTTTATGCCTTTGTTGATCAATTGCTGAGGAAGGACCAGAAAATATTGAATCCTATGAGGAATACTATAAAAACTGCGTGGATTAGGAAGGCATTCCCCGACAATTGCATGTGGCATGTCGAATTACCCAAGTTATTTCTTTTTCGCTGCAATAGTTTATTTGTTTTTTAAGCTCATAAGGCATAGTTGTATAAACTTTGACCATAATAATTTGATTCTTTCTTAGCTAATTCGCTGTATGGAATGATATTTCCTCTATGTTACCACTGTGTGCACTAGTGTGTGTTAGTCATGATCTTCGGTCCAGTCAAAAACAGAAAGTGCTGAAAATTAAGGAGGAAGATCCGAATAAATTGACCTAAAATCGCACTCTGATCGGGAGCAACAAAAGTGCATTTTTGGTTTTGGTCCCGATAACCTGCGCCACATAAAAAACATGAAGGGGCCAACACTCAAGATTAAGAGAAAAGCTTGAGCTTCGTCACCCTTCACACATCCCTTCCGATCTAGGGTTTTTGGCGCTAAGGTTACCGAAGAACAGAACCATCACCGTGAAAATCATGGTGCCCTCTTGTTTCTTCATTGCGCATCAGGCTAGCCACACATCTACATTGGCACTTCTTCCTCACCGATACTTAAGAACATCACCAAACACCCTAATGGTGACTTCATCATCACCGGGTCAGTGATCTAATGATTCTTTTCGTATTATCTATGTGATTATTCTTAACGCTAGAGGATCATGTTCATCTTTAGTATCTATCATTTGGTATCAGAGCCTCCCTAGCCTTAGTATAATCCCTGTTAAGCCCGGATTACGCCTTTTGTTCATCGGTTAAGTGTCAATTTGTGCTCCATTTGGCTCGGGTAGCATTGAGAAGGAGGGGATAAGAGCAAATCCGAACCCCAGTTGCCAAATCCCAGTTTTTCCCCAAAATCCCGAACCCTAAATCCCAAATCAGTCAAGAATCCCTAATGATTTGCGAGGTTTCGGGGCTTACCTCTGTCGGTTGTCATTGATACCGCCGCTCCGGTCGTTGCCTATCACCGACGACAGCTTCGTACGTCCGCTTGCCATGACTGTTGCGGGCATAAGCTTTGCCCGCAACGCGTGCGCGTCCGCTTGTGGCTTTCGTCCTTGGAGCAGCGCGCGCAGCCACCGTCGTCGCCGCCTCGTCGCTTGCTCTCCCACCCACTTGTCATGCGCGGCATGAGTCTCGCCTGTGCGCTCTCCCGCTACTCCGTCGCCGCTGTGTTGCGGATTTTTCGGGAGCCGAATGGAGATTAGGGTAAGGTTTTCTAGTCGCATCGGTTTTGTTCGCCCCGGGAGAATCCGTCCGCCCATCGATCGAATGGTCGAGGTTTCGCCTCGCTGGCCGGGCGCTTTATTTGGGCCGTGTTGCGTTATGTTGAAATTTGGCGACTTGTGTGGGCTCGGAATGCTACATGGCTAGGCCGGTTTTGGGCCAGATTATTTGTTGTCTATTTTGTTAGTTTTAGCCCATTTGAATTTATTTTATTATGTCTCATTTAATTTCAGTAATAAGCATTGTTTAATATTTATTTCTTGGGCATTTATGTTATGTTTAATTTTCATGATTAATTTTTGGACATTTCATGTTATGGTTATTTTTATGATTAATCTTTGGACAATTGATTAATGTGGCAATTAACTTTTATGTGATGATCATTTCTAAGTATTGTCTCTAATTAAAATGGAACCAACGGGAAATTTTAATTAGAGATTATTGTTTAAAGTTTGAAATTGGGATTATGTTATGACCATGATCATATACTGACCAACGTTGTTTATGAACATGTGTTACCCATAATATAATTAGTTCCTTTTCGTTTCTGCCCAACAGTGATGCGAAATAGAACTTTTAAATTTTTTTGTCATTAGCATGATCATTAATCAGACCAACGTAGGGTTAATTTTCATGCAAGATATTTATTTTTTAATATCTTTCAATATTTACTGATTATATTTTATTTTGATTCATCCATGAATAACTCTAATGTTGCCGCTCATTTGAACGGTATTAAGCAGCTGACAGGGACAAACTTTCCTTCTTGGAAGGAAATGATTTTGATTGTCCTTGGAGTTATAGACTTAGATTATGCCTTACGTGAGGACACTCCCGTAGCTCCTTATGAGAGTTTCACTAAGAAAAAGAAACTCTATGACTTAACAGCAAAAAAGTGGGAGTGGTCTAACCGTATGTCCTTGATGATTATGAAGAGCACTATATCTGTAGGGATAAGGGGAGCAATTCCTGAATCCAATAATGCTAAGCAGTACTTGGCCTCAGTGGAGGAGCTATTCAAGGGCTCCTCAAAAGTATAAGCCAGTACTTTAATCATGAAGATGCTCACAACTAAGTGTGATGGCTTTAGCAGCATTCGTGAGCATATCATGATGATGACTGATATGGCTGCCAAACTCAAGGGCATGGACATGCATGGCCATTTCTGATGGTTTCTTGGTCCATTTTATTATGACCTCTCTCCCTTTTGAGTACAATGCCTTCAAGATTAATTATAATACTCAGAAGGAACAGTGGATCATGAGCGAGTTGATAGCTATGTGTATCTAGGAGGAGGAGAGGCTTAAGGCTGAAAAAGAAGGACCAAGTATTCCATGTTGGTCATGGGAAAAGGAAATTCCAAGGGGAAGCTAAGTCCAAAAAGAAGCTGTATTTTCCCCTAAAGCAGAGTCAAGCAAACCAAAGCCAAAGGAGAAGGCCTCTGATGCATCTAACTCCACTTCTGATGGGCCCATCTGTCGCTTTTGCAAGAACAGTGGGCACATTCAGAAGAATTGCATGGGCTTCATGAAGTGGCTTATCAAGAAGGGTAATTACATAATTTCTACTGTTGATGAAACCCTTTTTGCTGATGTTTCCCCTAATACCTGGTGGATTGATTCTGGTGCCTCTGTGCACGTTTCCAATTCATTGCAGGGATTCCTTACAGAGAGGACACTAAGAAAGGGGGAGCGAAGTCTTAGAGTTGCTGATGGAAGAGAGGCTAAAGATGAAGCTGTTGGCACTCTACCATTAGCATTAGATAGTGGCTTCACTCTTACCTTAAATAATGTTGTTTATGTTCCCACCATGAGGAGGAACCTTATTTCTGTTGCCCTTTTGGATGATAATGGATACATTTGTATCTTTGGGGATAATAAATGTATTATAAGTTTTAATTCAAATAATGTTGGTGTCACGACACAACGAGACAAGCTTTATATGTTTCCTCTCTCTAAATCCCCTGTGTCTATGAATGTGTACGATGCCACCAATAAGCGAAAGAGAAGTATAAGGAATGAGACTTCATCAAAATTGTGGCACTGTCGTTTAGGCCACATTTCGAAGGGGAGAATGGGGCGTATCATTAAGGAAGAGATACTCCACCCATTAGACATCTCTGACTCAGACCCTTGTATTGATTGTATTAAGGGAAAATATATAAAACAAATTAAGAAAGGAGCCACAAGAAACACAGGAATATTGGAATTAATTCACACTGATATATGTGGTCCATTTCTTGTAACTTCAGTAGATGGGTATGACTCCTTTATTATGTTCACTGATGATTTCTCCTGTTATGGTTATATTTTTCCTATTCATGATCGATCTGAATCACTTGATAAATTTAAAATATTCAAAGTTGAAGTAGAAAATCAGCATAATTTAAAGATTAAAGTGGTAAGATCAGATCGTGTAGGAGAATATTATGGGAGACATGCTCCTTATGGACAGATTCCAGGTTCATTTGCTAAGTTTCTTTCATAAAATGGCATAATAGCCCAATATTCAACACCTGGTGAACCTCAGCAAAACGGAGTAGCTAAAAGACACAATAGTACCTGTCGACGATTGGGGTACGGGCTCCTTTTCCGCGAAGGGTATAGCGTCTGAGGGCCTACCGAGCTAACGGGATGGTCGGATGATTGAGAACAAGGCAACAGACAAGAGTCTTTTTTGTCCTGGTTCGGGCCTGTCGTGGAGGAGATAACAGCCCTACGTCCAGTGGTTTCACTAATGTCCAAGAGTAGATTACAGGATGCTTACTCGGGAGTGTTGAACCTCCCTATCTCTTCTCACCACTTCTCACAAGTGTGCTCAAGTACTTTCTTCCTTCTTTACAGTGTGTTCTCTCGAGGGTCGTCGGGTGGCCAACCCCTTGAACGTTACATACAATGGGGTATTTATAGACGATTACAGTCTCACATCATTTATTACAGAATGACATACCACTATTGTGTTGGTCGTGGGTGTAACTGCTCCTTCGCTTTTCGCCATGCCGCGACGTGGCCGTAGTGGGCTGGGGACATGGCTGTACGATCCTTCGAGCCACCGAGTGATTAATGCCACGTCATCTTCGTGGGCCGTGCCCGACCTGCCGATCATTCCCGATGTTTTCCTTCGGCTTTGGTCATCTGTTGTGCCGTTCCGAGCAGGTATGCTCGGGGCGGAGGGACACACGCTCGAGGACGAGCTTGGTCGAGGTCGGGGTAGACCCATAGGTCGATCCTCCAGAAGGTCTTCCTCGGAGACACTATCCAAGGGTAAGTATGGTCGGCCAAAGATTGGCTGCCGAGGTACTATAGTCTTTATGGGAGTTACCCAATTCCCGACAGCTAGCCCTCGAGGCTCAAGTGGAAGGTTGCTCGACGGGGCCTTCCCCTTGAGCCTCCAGACTCACAGGAGGGATTGGGACATCGCAACAGAAAGCTACTGCGGCATGGGGTTAAGATCTTGCAGCGAAGAACTACTGCAGCATCCGAGCAACCTTGCCAGCAAGCGAGCATGTTCCGGCGGGAACCGAGCACCTTACTCGAGGCCCGACCAGAACAGGACTCGGGAAAGGGATTAGAACACTGCAGCGAAACACTACCGCAGCTTCCGAGCAACCTTCGCTTGGGAATAAGAATCCTTGCAGCGAAACACTACCGAAGCCTCCGAGCAATCTTTGCTCGGAAATAAGAATCCTTGCAGCGAAACACTACTGCAGCATCCGAGCAACCTTTGCTCGGGAATAAGAATCCTTACAGCGAAACATTACTGCAGCATCCAAGCAACCCTTGCCCGCAAACGAGCATTTCCGGCGAGAACCGAGCATCCAGCTCTAGGTCCGACCAAAATGGGGCTCGGGAATGGTAACGAAAGGTCGTGACGGTTCCTTCTCTGTGAAGCCTCGCGGGTACGGTTCTGACAGTTTTTCGAAAACCGCGCCTTTACCGGACAATTTTGGAAACTATGCCGTCGCGCGTCGATTAACGAATGGGTGAGGGCGGTTTCGTCCGTTCAGCTTCTCCGCCTATATATACCTGGCGGGGACAGTACGGAGACTTTCTTCTTCTGCATTTCGCAATCAAACTCCAAAGCTTTCCAACTCTCCATCTTTCTCTCGCTCTTGCGCCCATTTCTTCAAACTTTTCTCATGGCGAAGTTCGGCCCGACCAAGATCACCGAGGAGAGGCTACGGGCGCTCGAGGGCTTCGGCTATCTCGATGCGGGCACTTGGCGGATCCCCCGCGCCGATGGACGACGAAATCGTCACCTGCGAGCTCTACATGGTCAATGGGCTGCGAATGCCCGAGAGTGAGTTCCTCGAATCCGTACTCGCCCAATGCAAGTGCGAGATCACCAATTTGAACCCCAACTCCATCCTTATCTTGGCCATCTTCTCGCACCTTTGCGAGGGATTCGTGGGCGTCTTGCCCACGGCGAGCCTTTTTTCCATTTCTACTCCTTGTTCCGCACCGGTGGAGCTTCCCCCACCGGTTCCATGTACTTTCGTTTGCGGCCCAACCGGCCATACGAGTATCCTTTCTTCACGCTCAAAGACTCGGTGTCGGTGGGCCGACTTCTGGTTTTATCTGAGGAAGGAGGAGGGAAGCTCCCTTCGCTACTCCGGAATGGCAGCGCCGAGCATCGAGACCGTGCGCCCGCCCGTGCAAGCCGAGGAGGAGCGGGCCTTGATGACGATCGGCGAGCTCACGAACATGGGCTTACTAGCTGGGACATCATCCGAGACTTCCTCAGGAACCGGGTGTCCCCTTTGAGGAGGAGGGAGCACCCTTTCTTCAAGGTCTTCGGGTGGCAAGACCTCACCCGAGAGGCCGACTCTGGTAAGCCTTATGGTCATGATCAATTTCTGATTTTTATGCACGATCTTATGCTCGTGCTGACTCTGTCTGTTGGTCGGCTGTAGCCCCAAGCTTCGAATGGGTGGACAAACGGGTTGCCGAGATATTTGGCACCCCGAAGGGCAAGGAGCTCGAGCGCGGGTGACAAGTCCCGAAGAATATGCTCGAGCGGGGTGAAGTGGTAAGTTCTCTTACAATTCATACTCGAAGGAAAGCATCCCGAGCATCTTCTGACGTTCTTTTGATTTTGGCAGGAGAAAGTTGCCCTCGAAGCGGTAGTGGCCGACCTTAAGCCACTGTCGGGCGGCCAGGGGGTGCTCGTCCCTGCCGCCAAGAGCAAGAAGATGAGGGGCAAGAGACAAGCCCCGCCCCCGCCCCCTACTCGGTCGACGAAGAGGCGAGCGATCTCGACCAAGAGCCCTCCGCGGCAACACTTGGAGTTTGCCGATAGGAAGGAGGTAAGCGGCCTGGACGCCTGGATGAGGGATTACTCTGTGAAGAAACCGGAGCTGATGGCCCGCTTACAACAGATCGCGGAGAGGGCGAAGCTGATCGAGGAGGCGAGGCGGGCCGAGCGTAAGGCGATGGAAGGGGAGCTCGCCGAGCTCAAGGCCAAGCTTGCCGAGGCTACTTCGGTCCCCCGGGCTGGGGAGCCCGAGGAGGAGGACGATACGGCGCCCCTTGTGACGAGGAGCGGGCGCTCGAAGAAGACGCTGGAGGTGGTCGACATGGAGAAGGTCGATCCCCTCCTGGCGAGGATCAGCCATGCCGTGGAGAAGAAGGCCGAGCTCGTGGTCGCAGCGGCAGCCAATCCAGTCGGAGATGACAGCGAGGGGCTCGCCCAAGGTAGTCTTCGATCTCCGTCTTCTTCTTTTTGTTGCTTCTGTTTTTTGCTTTTTCTTCATTTTGTTCACCCTTATCCGAGCTAACCCCACTCTGTTGACATGGGCATGATAGCTCTTAGGGACTTTCTGGATTGCCGAAAAATAGTTGACGAGATCCTTGATCGTGTCTTAGAGAGGGAACTCACCCTCCTTGCCGACCGCGTGATGGGCGAGGCCGTCGACCTCGCAACGGCAGATGAGCTCATCGACGACACCGACCAAGGGGCCGAAGAACTCCTTGCCCTGGAGGGGCCAGCCTCCCAGGGCGTGTACTTGGCCCTCCCGAGCACTGCGGACGCTCGGGAGGGGGAGGAGGAAGACCTCGCGATCTTGGGCGAAAAGCCTGCCCAAGAGAGCACGAGGTCCCCAGGCGAATCATCTGCCCGGGACAAGAACGAGGAGCCCCCGAGCGGACAGCATGCTCAGGAGGAGGTCGCGCTATCCTCGAGCGAACCACGTGCTTGGGCGAACAGCAAAAAGACCCTGAGAGGTCTAGCCGCTCAGGAGGGAGGGACGACGTCCCCAGGCGAACCACATGCCCGGGGGGATAGCGAGGAGATCCTGGACGGACTTCCAGCCCGGGAGGAAGGCCAAACCTCCGTGCCGAAGTCCCCCGAGGAAAGTCTCGCGGATCTTCGGGGGGAAGACGTTGCCAAAGCCTACCGAGATAACCTCTGTGTGCGTCTTGGTCAGGTAAATATACTTCCTTCTTCCTTGTGGTAGTTTCTTCTTTGGAGTTCGGGGGTGTCTAAGATCTTTCTACCTGCAGGTTCTTCAACAGACCATGAAGGACTTCGACTCGGTGACGGTTCCACCCGAGGTCCTAGTCAAGTTGCACGCCGATCATGACGCCCAAGTGGCCGAGCTCGAGCAGCGGATAGACGACCTTAAGGCCAGGGATCTGCTGATCATAGAGAGGTGCCGCCAGGGCGAGGAAGATGCCACCAAGAACAGGGAGAGGATTTGCAAGCTCAAGCTAGAGCTCGCTAGAGCTCGACCAAGCACAGCAATACTCCCAAGTTCTTGAGTCAAAGGTGGCAGAGCTGGGCCGGGCTGTGCGGGAGGCAGCCGAACTTGCTGACCAAGAGAAGGAGGACATGGAGCAACTCCGCCAAGAAGCCTGCGAAGGACGGGAAGCTCGGCAGCGGGTGCTCGACCTCGAGACCAAGATCGACGAGACGCGGTAGAAGCTTTCTGCGGCGCTCAGAGGAGCAAGGCCCGGAAAGTAGTCTTCTTGCTTAGGTCTTAGTGTAGAAAATTTTCTCCTTTTCTTCTCTTTTTTTGTACTTCCTGACGATGTGAATAAACAATAATTCTTCCCCCCAAGAGTTGTCTTTTTCTTGTACCTTCAGTGTTTTTGTATCTTTCTGGTGGCTTCTTGAAAACAATAAATGCAAGACGAGCATACGAAAGATAGACAAATAGAGGTTTAAATTACTATGGAACATGGGCGACACGAGCCACCGAAAGATAGACAAATAAGAGCATGAGTTAGAACGAAACATTAGCGACACGAACGTGTTTTCTGGGGAAAAACGTTAGTGCGATAGCTCGTTCCTACTAAGCCCCCGCTGCGAATGAAGGTCGTGCACCTAAGTTGCGAGCACGAGCTTGTTCACAGGAGAGCTAGAAAAATGCGCGTTGCTCCCCCGACCAAGTCACCAACTTCTTTGAGTTACGAGCATGGGCTAAATCAGGAGAGGGGAACGTGCGAGGCCTTTACTCCCTTAGCGTCTTGGACACATGCCCCTAATTTGCGAGCATGGCCGTGGCGAGGAAGAACGTACGGTTGCCCGACAGAGTGGGCGACGACCAAACACGCACAAATCGAACTAAAATTTTGGACCGACAGAGAGGGTGTCTGTATGCGACCATGAACATGCAGCGAAAAACTACTGCGGACAACAGTCGGCTTATGGAGACTGAAGCCTCTGGCGGCGAGTTTAGTGATTGGGCGTTTGACCGTGGCACTCTGTACGTTCATGCGCACGCTAGCCTAACCTTAGAGAAATGATGCTTGAAGCGAATGTTCCTGCCCGACGCCCTCGTCCCATTACCAAGATCGTGAGGAAAAAGTGTGCTCTTGGGCGAGACTGAGTCGGCCTACCAACGGGCAGTGACCTTGAAAGCATTCACAAAATCTTGGGGGTAATGGACTTCGCGCGAGCGAAGGAACTGAATTTTTACAGGAAAACGCTAAGCAAGAGCAAAATGTAAAAGTAAATGTGAGCTTAGACAAAGAATTTGCGTAGCTGGTCGATATTCCAAGAGCTCGTGAGCACCTGTCCATCTTCCATCGCCAAGCGGACAGCCCCCAGGCGTGCTACCGAGACGACCGTGAACGGACCCCCCCCCATCCGGGGGAGAGCTTGTTGGCCTTCGACGTGTCCTAAATTCGACGTAGGACAAGGTCGCCAACTTGCAAGGTCCTTGGCCGAATCGTCTTAGCCGCATGCCTTCGAAGAGCTTGTAGGTAGACGGTAGATCACAGCAATGCCCGCTCGCGCGTCTCTTTAGCGAGGTCGAGAAGACGCTCGAGCTCTTGGTCGACGCTGTCGACCAGGTGCACTCTTTAGGAACCCAGCACAATCTCGGCGGGTAAAATGGCCTCAACACCGTAGACAAGCTGGAAGGGCGTTTCGCCCGTAGCCCATCTTGACGTAGTGCAAACTGACCAGAGGACGGAAGGGAGCTCGTCCACCCAAGATTTGCCGTGCTGGGTGAGGTTTTTGAAAACCCTCTTCTTGATCCCTTGAAGGATTTGGCCATTTGCTCGTTCGGCCACTCCGTTGCTCTGCGGATGAGCTACAAAGGCGAAGCAGACTTTTGTCCCGATGTCCTCGTAGTAGGCTTGGAACAGTTCACTGGTGAACTGAGTGCCGTTATCCGTGATGAGGAAGTTGGGGACTCCAAAGCGTGTCACCACGTTGCCGCGGAAAAATCTCCTGGCTGCTTGAGCTGAAATAGTTGATACGGGTTCGGCATCGATCCACTTAGTGAAAGTGTCGACGGCCACGAGCAAGAATTTGCAACCTCTTCGACCACAGGGGAAAGGTCCGAGTATGTCGACCCCCTAGGTCGAGAACGGCCATGAGAGTGGGATAGTTTGAAGCGCACACGCTGGCTGGTGTGTCTTGCGGGTATGGAACTGGCATGCCCGGCAAGTTGCCACGATCGCCCGAGCATCGGCTAAGGTCGTTGGCCAATAATATCCCAACCGGAAGGCTTTGCTCATGAGAGTTCTGAAGGACGAGTGAGCTCTGCACACTCCCTCATGGATATCTCTGAGAAGGAAATTGCCCTCTTCCCGAGATATGCACTTGGAGAGGACTCCAAGTGCCCATTTGCGGTATAAGGCGCCCTCGATTAACTTGTACGAGGGGGAACGCCTTATAAGCCGGGAACGCTCGGCTTCTTCCTCGAGCAGTGTCCTATGGGCAAGATACTAAACAAATGGCGTCATCCAGTCTACACCATGCTCAAGGAGGGAGACGTTATCGCACGTCTCCGGTGCCTCCTCTACAGAGGGAATGGAGGACTTGTACAAATGCTCGACGAGCGCCCCAGGCGGGGCGGGCATCTGGGAGGAACCGACCTTGGAGAGGTGGTCGGCCAGGGAATTGTCCTTCCGGGGATGTAGAGTACTTTGAAATTTCTAAAGTACCGCTCCATCTTCCTTACTTCAACCAAGTAAAGCGCCATTGAGCTATCGAAACATTGATACTCCTTATTAACTTGGTTGACGACCAAGTGCGAATTGCCTCTTACAGTCAGCATCTGGACTCCGAGCGCTTTACATGCTCGCAGTCCAGCCTGGAGGCCTTCATACTCCACCGCGTTGTTGGTCGCGAAGTGTAATCAATGACGATCGAGTTGATCCCCGAGGATATTAACACAACGCCAAACCGGCGTCAGAAGCTCGGACCCGTCGAAGTACATGGTCCAATGACCCTCTTCAGATCCGTCGAGCTCGGCAGCAGGCGGTGCAGGATTCGTCCATTCCATTACAAAGTCCGCCAGGATCTGGGATTTGATCTCCGTGCGGGCCGAGAAGTGGATATCGAACTCGGCAAGCTCCATAGCCCACTTCACTATCCGACCGCAGGTGTCCCAATTTCTTAGGATCTCCCTAAGTGGAAAGTTGGTCGGAACGACGACCCGATGAGCTTGAAAGTAGTGGTGCAGTTTTCTCGAGGCCACGAGCAGTGAATACAAGAGCTTCTAGACCTCAGGGTACCGCTCCTTTGGTCCGTGCAAGACCTCGCTGACGTAGTATATTGGTCGTTGCGCCCCGTCTCGTTCGACCGTCAACACCGCGCTTACGGCATGTGGATTCACTGCAAGGTAAAGCAAAAGTGGCTCCCCCGACCTCGGCGTGGCTAGGACAGGCGGGCTAGATAGGTACTGCTTTAGCTCCTTGAAGGAGTGGTTGGCTTCTTCCGTCCATGCGAAGCCCTCGTGCCTGCAAAGCGCCTTAAAGAAAGGTAGCCCGCGCTCATCCGACTGGGAAATAAAACGACTCAGAGCCGCCATGAGTCCGGTCAGGGCTTGGACCTCCTTCACGCCGCGTGGAGGCCGCATTCTTTCAATGGCTTCGATTTTTCTCGGGTTTGCCCCGATCCCTTGCGACCCAATCATATAGCCGAGCACTTTGCCCGCTTTCACCCCGAAGACACACTTTTCATGATTAAGTTTTATTCGATGTTTATTGAGGTTACAAAATGTTTCCTCAAGGTCGGAAGTATGACCCGAGGCGAACCTACTTTTTGTTAGTGATATGCCCTAGAGGCGATCATGTGAGATGATTGTATCATACGTCTATGTTCATGTACTTATCGGCCCATGAATAAATGTCACTCCTTTGTTTATTGAGTATGACTTAATTGTGAAACACATTGGTTATATGATATTATTCTAAAGGATCCTCGGTCACATATCATTATGTGGGACAATAGTGATCGACCAAAGACATGTATTGATTGATGGCAATGTTTCACATACCATAGATATGGAGATATCAAATCAATAATGTGGGCACATGTTAGAGAACATGGGGTTGGATAGACCCGCCCGAGACAACGATGAGATTGTTATCTTAGAAGTGCCATCGAGTGTAGTCTCGAGTGGTATACCTATACGATCCTTTGATCTGAGATTCTTATTGATTCTCAGCATGTGTAATTGTATACTTTGGGGCTATCAAACGCTTCTCTATAACAGGGGAGTTATAAAGGTAGCTTACGAGTATGCCATGAAACATGACGTGAGATATAAGAGATCAAGATGGAATTTGCCCTCCTTGATAACAGAGAGATATCTCTGGGCCCCGGTGTGGATGGATAAAGAAAAGTGCATGGCCATGCCAAAGTGATTAAAGTGTTAATCATGAATTATATCCATTACATTGACGAGTGAATGGGTCGAGCTATCACAAGGATGGCACGCATCTTGCCTTGAGCTTGACTGGTATCGCGTGGCAAAAGGATTGGTATATGAGTATATCAAAGTTCACCGATACGATCATTCTGCATTCGGGGACAACATGTCCTGCTAGGAACCACTGTTGTCTGATGGTCTAGAAAAGAGGTTTCCAGGGCCATGGCCGTTATGCATGAATCTAACGGGTCACACACTTAACGGGTTGGATCATGTCCGATGGATTGGATCCATTAGTGGGTTTACACGATTTGGATCCTCTGGCGCCTTAATAGATTTCTCAGAGAAGATCCATTAGTGAGTCCTAGTGGGCTTCTATCGTAGAAGGCCCGTTAGTGCACTCTATATAAAGGGCGTGGGGTGTGCGACCATGAGGTTCTCCCACCACGAAACCCTAGCCGTCGACCCCTACCCCGCCAGAAACCCTAGCCGCGCTGCGCGTGTTAGCACACGGCCGGCGCCTGCGTTCCACCCCGGACGTGGATATCAGAGGCGCGCCACAGATCTCCTCTCGCGATCGGGCGATCGGTTTCACCCTCTCCAACTCGCAGATCGTGCACCACGCGAGGAGACGTCAAGGACTCAGCGATCACTTGGCGAGCACTCAGGCGTCTCGAGACCACTCGGCGAAAGCACTCTGGAGATCTCGCAAGCACTCGAAAGCGATCGGAGTACGCTCGACCACGTCTGATGTTTGAGCACGCGGGGAGGCTTCACCCACTCTACTTCCGCTGCTAACGTGCTCCAAGGGTAATGCTCCATGATCTTTGACTCGCATGTATCCTGGTTGAATGCGTAGAAAATTTTGTTTTCAGCTAGTGTAGCATACGTGTTCTCCTTCAGTTTTCACCACAATGTCATCTACATACACCTCCAGATTCTGGCCTATCTGATCTGGGAAAGTCTTCTGCATTAGGCACAGGAAGGTCGCTCAAAGATTCTCGATCGAACGACATGGTCGTAGCGTAAGCGTGCCAACAACAGTAATGAAGGAAGTCTTCCCTTCATCTTCAGGGGATAAGCTGATCTGGTGATAGCCCGAATAGGCATCCAGAAAACTCATCACCTGGGACTCTGCTGTCGCGTCTGACCAACTGGTCTATGCATGGCAGCGGGAAATTATCTTTGGGGCAAGCGGTGTTTAGGTCGGTGTGGTCAACACACATACGCCACTTGCCGCCTTTCTTCTTGACGATAACTGGGTTCGCCAGCCATTCCGAATGCTCGACCTCCCGGATGAAGCTAGCCTTGAGGAGTTTGTCGAGTTCCTCCCGGAATCAGCTTGTTTCTCCGGGGAAAAGCGCCTGAGCTTCTGGCGTACAGGCTTTTTATCAGGCCGAGCAGCTAGCATGTGCTCAATTACTTCCCTTGGGACTCCGGGCATGTTGGACGGTTCCCAGGCGAACACGTCCGCGCTCTTCCGGAGGAAAGTAATGAGCTCGAGTTCCTATTTGGGATCTAAGGAAGACCTCAAATGTAAGACCTTGGTCGGATCCGCGTCGCTCAACGAGACCGCCTTAGTTTCTCCTCCAGGCTAGGGGTGGCACAGGGCATTCTCACGGAAGTGCCTCCCGTCCCGTCCTCGCGACCAAATTTTTCCCGTCCCGTTCCCGTCTCGGAGAAAATCCCCCCATCCCCATCCCCGTTCGGGTATCGGGGCCCCGTTGGGGACCTATTCCCGCGAAAATTTCACACAAGAGAAAAGCTCTTATAGCCATTTTAACTCTAAAATCATATCAACAGACAAGGAAAAAAAGAATGCATGCATTCATTGAAGATTATGTTGTCCTGTTTATGAAAATGTGAATATGATGGGCTAGAGAATACGTTTGCAATCTAACAACTAAATTGGACTAAACTAAATTCGGATCCCCAACCGGATCCCCGCGGGGAAAAAAATTTCCATCCCCGTCCCCGCCATCCCCGACGGGGGAATAATTTTCCTCGTTTCCATCCCCGCGTGGGACGATTTCTTCCCATACTCGTCCCTTAATAGAGGAATTCCCCACCGAGGATCGGGGAACGGGTCCCCATTGCCACCCCTACTCCAGGCTGGAGGGCAACTTTTGGCCAGGAGTGCATCGGCCCTTGGTCAGAACCGTGTTGGGGCAGCTGCCCAACCATATCGAGCGACTTCTTGTCACAGTTCAAGGCCGCTTTCTGGTCCCCCCAAATGGCGATGACGCCCTTCGGGTCGGGAACCTTCAGGCACTGATAAGCGTGGTGCGTAACGGCCATGAACCTAGAGAGAGTCGGCCTACCGAGGATGGCATTGTAGGCCGACTCGAAGTCAACGACTTCAAATGTGATCATCTCGGTTCGGAAGTTGTTCGGGCTCCCGAACGTGACGGGCAAAACGATCTGGCCAAGGGGCTTGATCGAAGTGCCCGGAACGATCCCGAAGAACGGGACCACGATGCTCTTGATCTTGGACCGAGGAACTTGCATCTCATCTAGGGCCTTTGCGGATATGAGATCCAGGGAGCTCCCGCCGTCGATGAGAACCCGCCCCACCTTGGCGTTGCTGATGGTCGGGCTCACGACCAACGGGAGCTTCTGAGGTTTGGTCATTCCAAGGGGACAATCATCCTTGGAGAAAGTGATAAACAGCTCGGACCACCTGAGCTGCTGCACGGGGGGCTTGCCCTGGGCGATGTGGTATACCTCCCGTGCTGCCTCCTTCAGGTCCCTGTGGGACTTATACGCCGAGGAGCCCCTGAATATAACGGCTATGTGCTTATGGGGCTCCTAGTACTCCATGTCGTCGTCCTCGTCCGCGGGACCCTTGCCCTTACCGCTCTCCCCTTTTCTTGGGAGCGTAGGCATAGGGCCCTTACCATTATAGAACTTCTCCAGGCGAAACGCCCAGGTTTGACAATTGCGAAGGTCGTGCCCGTATGCCTGATGAAGTGGGCAAAAGCGGTCATCCGAAGGCGCACTCCTGCCTTCACGACCTCGGTCATCACGACCACGAGTCGTTGTAATCGCCGAGGTGGTGACCCTCCGCCCTCGGTGCTGAGCAGTGGAGCAGTGGCGAAGCGATGCTCGACAGCCGCCACCACGCTCGGCGCAGACGACCTCTTCTTCTTCTTGATCTTCTTCTCCACGGAGCTCGGGTGCTTCTTGCTCATGGATTCTTCCAGGCTGAGGCGGCAGCTTGCCTTCGTCCAGCATCTTTTTCCATTGAACTACCTCGTCGGCGTTCGCATAACGGTCGGCCATACAGAACAGCTCGTTGGCCGAAAGATCTGGGTGAATCTCCAGATCTTGCGTGAAGCGGACGTCCCGAACTCCGAACTTGAAAGCCCGGACGACCGCCTCATCTGAAATGCTCGGAATGGAATTCCTCACCTTGATGAACCTTTGAACGAAGTGCCTTAAGGACTCCTTTTCAGTCTGGATCAAGCGCTCGAGGTCGCGCTCCTTGCCGGGGCAAGTGTAGCAGCTCTGAAAATTTGCCCGGAGCGCTTCACTGAGCTGCCCCCACGAGTGGATTGAGCCCTCCTTCTGATTGAAGAGCCACGTCTTGGTGGAACCGTCGAGGACCGTGGGGAGGAAGTTAGCCATAACTCCCTCATCCCCTTTGGCTGCCAAAATGGCAGTGGAGTAGATCGAGAGGAACTCATCCGGATTCTGAGTCCCATCGAACCTCTCGATGTGGCCGGACTTGAACTTGCACGGCCACGAGACATCGTGGCGGGACGCCGAGAAGGCTCGGCACCCAAACGCCAGGCTATCATGGTGATCCCTCCGGGCGTGGTGACCATGGTGGTCGCCGTCGCGATGGTCCCCTATGCGCTAGCCAAGGTGAGAGAACACGCCTCCGTATCGGTGTGGCGGAGATCGCCCTGAGGTAGAACACTCGGTACGGCCGTAGTTGGACCGAGCGTGCTCTCAATCCCGCAAGGCCATCCGGGAACTACTCCAAACGTCCTCACGACGCTGATCTTGCTTCCCGCGGCCCTCCCGAGCAGGACTTCGGGAAGCGCTGCGATGGGAGCAAACAGGGGAATGGTGTTTGTGGTTTCGGGAAACACTCCGGGCCTCTTCACCACCAAGGGACCCCGAAAACCTCATGTCGGCGGCGAGTTTTTCCAAATTCTCAGTCACGACTACGCCCATGGCTTCCAGGTCCGCATGATCGGGGAAGTTTCGGAAATTGCGCACGACCGTCGCCATGGCCCGCAGCCGCTCGGCGTTCTAGGGAGCGGGAGGGGGTGATCTTGGCCGACGATTGCGCACATGCTCCAGAGAGAGAATCTCACGAGGATTTTCGCATGCCTCCAGCCCCGGCGTCCGCCTTTTTGCGAGTTTGGCGGTGGATGCTCACTAGGGTCCTGTCCAGGGACAGCTCCGGACGATTCTTGGACGCTTCGTGTCGATGTCGACGAGCAGCCTCCAAGGATTCGACCTTGGGATCTTCTTCTCCTCCCACCATATTAACGCCGCGGGAGTGTTGGGACCGCGAGGGTGACATCATGGTGTCCCCGTGCGACGCAGTCGCCTGACTGAGCTCAAGACGGTCAGGAATGCCCAGACCATCGTAGAGATCGTCACGTTCCTCCTTACCGGTGAGGGAATCACGCTGCGAGCGGAGGAAACGCTCTCGCGCTACAGCTACCGGGGAAAGACTCCCGGACTCGGTCACTACAAGAAAAGTGATTATCTGTGACGAAAACGTCATGACGTTGTCAACTTTTGTCATGAAAAATCTATTTTCTGTGATGACTTGTTTATGTTCGTCATTAATTGTATCAGACGCCGTCGCCCCATGTATTTTTGTGACGAAACATAAAATTTCGTCATGAAACTATAATACAAATTGTCATAGAAAATGAATCGTGTTTTTTTTTTCTCATTGGCAAGCTATCATTGGTCCCTGGTGATTTTTTCTTGTTGCTGGTGAGGACGACAATAACGATGATGATGAATTGCCAGAGATGATAGAAGAGCTGTACACCGCTTGGAACCAAAGTGGTGAACATCCAAAGTTTGCTAGAGTGCTCGAAGACTCCAAGCGCGGACTTTGCCCAGAATCTAAATTATCAAGATTCTCTTTTCTTGTGAAGTTACTTCATGTCAAGTCATACAATCGAATCAGTAATACAGCATTTAATGCACTACTGAACGTATTGGTGATAGCATTCCCTCATTGCAAACTTTCCAATTGATATTATGAATTAAAGCAATATCTGTGAATTGGGTCTTGGATATGATTCTATCCATGTGTGCATGAATAAGCGTGTCTTTGTTTGTATGAGTATGAGAATAGAGATGAATGCCCGATATACAATGAATCAAGATGGAGAG
The DNA here is from genome assembly GCA_036346375.1 of Guadua angustifolia. Lineage (NCBI taxonomy): Eukaryota > Viridiplantae > Streptophyta > Magnoliopsida > Poales > Poaceae > Guadua > Guadua angustifolia. The sequence continues at coordinate 11,324,184 of CM070518.1, read as the reverse complement.
ATGCAGATGGTAAGAAAGTGGTTCCTCAAAAGGTGTTGAGACATTTTTCGCTTATACCTAGATTGAAGAGGTTTTTTGGTTCGAAAAAAACAGCAAAGAACACACAATGGCACAAGTTGAAGCGACAATCAAATGATAATGAAATGAGTCATCCAGCTGATGGTGAGGCGTGGAAAGATTTCTAGCCTCTTTCCCTTTTGTCGCCTTCTTTATTCGATGATTTCTTAATAGACCGGATTAGTTAGAATTTAGTTATACTTTTACCGTACATAATATTGAATATTAGCTGTCCATTCTATCTGATCTAATAGACCAGATTAGTTAGAATTTAGTTATACTTCTGCCGGTAGTATTGGTAGAAGTCATATGAGAGATAGTATTGTAATTAGCTATTTTTTTATTTTGAAGGTATATGCAATTTTTTTACTTATGCGTGAAATTTAGAACTGATTTGTGTTGGGCCGCCGAGAGAGAACGTTTGACTCTTACGGAGCGTACAGCGATGGTGGTGTTGTGTTAGCGCAATAGGGCAATAGGGTTAGGAGTAGGGGTGAAAACGGGATGGATAGTTCCCATCTGATCCGGATTCGGAAGTAAATCGGATATCAGGTCGGATTCGGATCCGAATCTGAATAATTAAAAACGGATATTGGATCGAATTTGGAATGTATATTATCCAAAAATATGGGTCAAAAACTGGATATCGGGAATTCGGATATCCTGTTTTGATGTCGGTCGGTCGTGAACTCCAGAAGACCCCAACCCCACCTCCCGATGAAGCCGTGTGGCCTCCCTTCCCATGTCCGACCAGTCCAGTCCTCCTCCCAGATCTGAGTCATTCTTCGGATCTCCTCCAGTCCTCCCGATGCTCCCGTCCGGCGTCCAGCGTCCGGCCGTCCCTCCGGTGACCCGGTCGGCGCTCCCCTCCCCGGCCCTAGCGCCTCCCTCCCTTCCCAGCGGCGACTTCGCCTCCCCTGAGCTCGGCGGCATCTCCCCCCACCACCAGCGCCTCCCTCCCTTCTGGCCCATCCCCCGGCGGCGGCGGCGACTCCTCACCCCGGCTGGTGCTCCCCCTCCCGACGGCCAGCGCTTCCCGAAGAGGGAGCAACTAGCAGCTAGTCGACGGCCAGCAAGCGAGGAGGAAGCGACTGGAGGCTACAGGCTGACGGCGACACGCGACAGTGACCAGTAACGTGTAGGTAAGAGATCTTTTCTAAAAGATTTCTCGTGGGCATCTCATCCGAATATAACGATGCGATGAATAGAGCTCTAGCTCATGTCTAGATCCTTAGGCGGTTATCCCCGATTTCTTAGCAAGTATTTCGTCACTTAGTGTGATAATCCTCTTTATCTGGAGTGATCCCCGCTAATCTGTACAATAACTCATCCAAACTCGTGACGGTTGACCTCCAATGGAATGCTCGCTCGGGGGTAATCCCACATTCCAAAAGATGGTAGCTCTGCAATTTGTTGGTCTTACTGGAAACAGCCTTTTTGGAAGTATACCACCATCTTTACGAAATGTTTCATCCTTAAGTTCAATTTAGATCTGGTGCAGATGCTCCTCTGGACAATCTATTGCTTAGTTTTTTTTGCTTCTGTTTGCTGAATAAGCTTGTGCATGGATTTGTGTTCCTTCTGGCAGAGATTGGTTCAGCATCAGCCTACGCAGGATCCGACTTCTGAAGAGCTGAGTATTGGGAAGATCAAGTTCAAGGCATTTGATTTAGGAGGACATCAAATTACTCGCCGTGTGTGGAAGGGTGTGTGGAAGGATTACTACGCCAAGGTCTCGCTTCCTCTTTTGTTACTATTTTTTATCTATATGAGTTACTCGATGTATGATTTTATCTGCTTAATGTTTTCTTCTCCTGCAGGTGTGATATCTGATTGGATAATAAGTGATGGTTGATCTATGTAGAATCGTAGACCTCTTCTCATTGTTGCTGAGGATGTAGAGGGAGAAGCTTTAGCAATGCTTGTACTGAACAAGCATCGTGCTGGGCTCAAGGTGATATTAATCATTTCTTTAGTTCGTGTTTATACCATACTTCAATGCTCATATAACTTATAAGCTGCTTGGCAATCTGTACTCTTTGCATTGAAGCAAGCATTTCTCCTTTTCCGTTTTCTCCTTGTCTGTGGTGTTTCTTTCCTTTACAAGTCATTGAGCTATTCCGAATTGTTATCCTTGTGGAGCTTATTTGTGCAAATTCTTCAACTAATTAGCAGTCCTTGATTGTAGGTATGTGCTGTAAAAGCTCCTGGATTTGGTGAAAACAGAAGGGCCAATCTGGATGATATGGCTGTCTTGACAGGAGGAGAGGTTAGCCGTTATGACAATAATCATAAAGTTTTGCTTATCACGAGTGACATTGCTATGACTGAAATTAACTTACTATTTCATTTTAACTTCAAGGTTGTTAGTGAGGACCGAGGTCTTGATCTTGGTAAAGTCCAACTACAAATGCTTGGCACAGCTAAAAAGGTTTGCCATCTTTCATAAATTGTTGCACCTGAGAACCATATAGTTACATTGTTTCGAAAAAAAAGGAAACATGCAGTGACATTTTCCTTCGTAGGTTACTGTATCTCTTGATGATACGTACTGTCATTCTAGAAGGTGGAGGTGACAAACAACAGATAGAAGAGACGTGTCAACAGGTACTGTAAAAATCATCACATTCGACTCTCATCTCAACTTAATGCGTGTCAACAGGTACTGTAAAAATCATCACATTTGACTCATCTCAACTTAATGTAATCTCGATAATGCTGTCAGGAATCTCTTTCAGTAGAAATTAAATCTTTTGTCACGTGTATGTACTCGACAGCTTAGAGAATCAATTGAGAACAGCACTGCCATGTTTGACAAAGAAAAGGCTCAAGAACGTTTATCAAAGTTATCTGGAGGTGTTGCTGTCCTCAAGGTTTGTTAACCCATTTTTATGTACCAGATGAAGTTCCTTTTTTTCTGGTTCTCTCCTCAGTGTATGCACTTAAATTGCAGATCGGTGGAGCTAGTGAAGCTGAAGTTGGTGAGAAAAAAGATAGGGTAACAGATGCTCTACATGCTGCAAGAGCTGCTGAGGAGGAGGGTATTGTACCTAGGGGTGGAATCGAGCCGAGCCTGCTCGGCTCGACCGAGCTCGTCAGTTTGCGAGCCGAGCCGAGCTCGGCTCATTGTCTTTGTCGAGCTGAAAACCGGGCTCGGTCGAGCCTCGAGCCGAGCCGAGCCGGCTCATGAGCCGCCTGGCATGTGGGTCCGCCTCATTGCGTCAACTCTCAAGTATGTTCATTGTATGTTCCTTGTTCAATATGACTGTATGAATGCCAAGCCGATTGAATGTTTGTGGGTTGTGGCTAATTTTGTATTAAAATTAAGCCTCATGTAATTTGGATAATCGATTAATGATTAGTGATTAGTGAAAGTGATTCTGAATATCTGAATTTTACCGAGTCTAACGAGCCAATGAGCCGCTCGCGAGCCGGCTCGGGCTCGGCTCATTGTAGCACTGAGCCAGATGGTAGGCTCGGGCTCGGCTCGTTGATGCACCGAGCCGAGCCCGAGCCGAGCCGCGAGCCTCGAGCTATTTTTCCACCCCTAATTGTACCAGTAGTCACAATTTTCTTGAGCAACTTATATGTTATTTCTCCACCTGCGTTGGCCTTGTTTTTTTGCGACCTGATTATTTGTTTTACGCCTTCTCCAATTCATGTCATGTCAAGCAGGTGGAGTTGCGCTTCTATATACCACCAAGGAGCTTGACAAGATTAGCACAGAAAATGAGGATGAAAAAAATGGTGTTCAAATTATCAAGAATTCTTTGAAGGTTTTTCTTTTTTAGACCATTAGTTAAAGCTAAAGCTCATTTGTAATATGTTATGTATTTAAGATGTGTCTTGGATGCTTATGAGAATGCGTGAGTTTGGCATTACTGACTATTAGTATTATCTGTATTGTGTTGACATGGTGTATATAAGTGTATATGCACAATGCTTGGATTTGTGTAAATATATTCTTATGTATGTGCTTGATCTTGTGTGTGTACATATATATATATGCTAGTAGTTGTGTACACTGGAGAACCCTGGCTATTGACGTGGCACTAGAGTGTTCAATGACGAAAATGCATGTCCACGTGGCAATAATCTATGACAAACAATTTTGTTATAAATAAAATGGTCAACGCTTATTTTTGGCCGATCGGAGAGTTCTTTTATGACGAATTCAACATTTTTCATGACGTTTTGGGTACAATTAATGACGGTTATATTCGTCATAGAAATGACCTTTTCGCTGACGAAAATGTAATTCGTTATAGAAAAGTTGATTTTTTTATAATGAAAATAAATAATTCGTCATTGAAAACTTTCTATGACGTATTTTCTATGACAAGTTGAATTTCGTCATAAATTCGTCATAAAAAACCTACAATGACGATTTCGGGACTAATGATGACGAGTTTGGACCGTCATTAAAAATCACTTTTCTTGTAGTGGGTGTGGCCTTCTGGGTCAGCCACACCTGTTACGCCTTTGCCGGTGTAGTACACGTCATCGTCTTCAACGTCGTCGAAGACGCAGAGGTCTTGACCATCCTGGGAATTCGGCATCTTCAGGGATTCTTCGCGAAAGGACTCAGTCGATCCCCACGGACGGCGCCAGCTGTCGACGATTGGGGTACGGGTCCCCCGCCGAGCTTACTTGTTGAATGAGGGATCAACCAGGGCCCCTTTTCCACAAGGGTATAGTGTCCGAGGGCCTACCGAGCTAACGGGATGGTCAGATGATTGAGAACAAGGCAACAGACAAGAGTCTTTTTTGTCCTGGTTGGGGCCTCTTATATTTTGGGCATTGAAATTCATCGAGATAGGTCCAAAGGGGTATTAGGCTTATCTCAAAAGGCATACATTGACAGAGTATTTAAGAGATTTAATATGCATAACTGCTCTGCCACGCCTGCTTCTATTGTTAAGGGCGATAAATTTGGAACTTTCCAAAGTCCAAGAAATCAATTAGAAGCTGATCAGATGAAGAGGATTTCTTACGCTTCAACTGTCGGAAGCATTATGTATGCTCAAGTATGTATTCGCCTTGATTTACCATTTGTAACCGGGATACTTGGTAGATATCAATCAAATCCAGGGTTGGACCACTGGAAAGCCGTTAAGAAAGTTTTGCGTTATATGCAAGGTACTAAGCATTACATGCTCACATATAAGAAGTCTGATAACCTTGAAGTTGTGGATTATTCAGATGCTGACTTTGTAGGATGTGTTGATACTAAGAAGGCAATATATCCAGTGCAATTAAAGTTTTGGTGCAACCACCGTGCAACCCTACTAAAAAAAGTTTCAAAAAATTCTAAAAAAAATCATGGATGTACATCTCAGCTTACCCCATCTACATATAAAATTTCATGATCAAATTCGTGCTATGTTAGAAGTTACAAAAAAGACAAATTTGGGGTGCATTTGAACTATTCAAGTTTGTCAGAAAATTTGTCTTTTTTATTACTCTTAACATAGGACGAATTTGATCATGAAATTTTATATGTAGATGGGGTAAGCTGAGATGTACATCCATGATTGTTTTTAGAATTTTTTGAAACTTTTTTTAGTATGGTTGCACGGTGATTGCACCAAAACTTTAATTGCACTGGATATATTTCCTACTAAGAAATCCACATGAGGATATATCTTCACACTTATGGGAGGAGCCATTTCGTGGAAAAGCTCCAAACAATCACTTACTGCATCATCCACAATGCAGGCTAAGTTTGTGGCATGTTATGAGGCTACCAGGCAGGTTGTATAGCTTAAAAATTTTATCCCGGGATTAAGAGTGTTGACAGCATATGTAAACCACTACCTATATACTACGATAATTTGGTTGTAGTATTCTATTTAAGTAACAACAAGTCAAGCGGTGCTGCCAAACACATTGACATTAAGTATCATGTTATGAAAGATAGAACCCAGGATCAGACTATTGATGTCAAGCATATAAGTACTAAGTCTATACTTGCAGATCCACTTACTAAAGGCTTACCACCCAGTCTCTTTCGAGAGTATGTTGCCGGCATGGGTTTATTGGAAGAATTTTTTTTAATAATACATTTTTTTTCAAAATTTCAAAAATATACCACGTAAAAAAATTACATAAATATACCCTTGTCGCCAATTGGTTTGGCGACAGGCCTCCTGTCACACGTTGGTTTGGTGACAGGCCTCCTGTCGCCCGTTGGTTTGGCGATAGGCCTCCTGTCGCCAAACCAATGGGCGACAAGAGGCCACGCCGTAGTTCAAGTGTGGAGACGTGGTGCTTTTGTCGCCATTGATCGTGTGATGTGGCCTCCTGTTCTGTCGCCAAACCAACGGGCGACAGGGGTATATTTATGTAAAAAAAATTTCCGTGGTATATTTTTAAAATTTTGAAAAAAAATGTATTATTAAAAAAATAATTCTTATTGGAAAGCATCTGATTCTGGAAATGATGACCATAAGAACAAACCAAGTCTCGTTAAGAATAAGCAATTATCCTACCAAGATAGAATGGTGTACTATAGATTCTGGGGTTGCAACGGTGCTTAGATTAATCGTTGTAATACTTTATATTAGTGTACTATTCTATTGAGAATGGACTTATAATAGTAGCTTTCGATCAAGTGAGAGAATGTTAGTCGTGATCTTCGGTTCAGTCAAAAACAGAAAGTACCGAAAATTAAGGAGGAAGATCCGAATAAATTGACCTAAAATCGCGCTCTGATCGGAAGCAACAAAAGTGCATTTTTGGTTTTGGTCCCGATAACCTGCACCATATAAAAAAACAGGAAGAGGCCGACACTCAAGATTAAGAGAAAAGCTTGAGCTTCATCACCCTTCACACATCCCTTCTGATCTAGGGTTTTTAGCGCTGAGGTTACCGAAGAACAGAACCATCACCGTGAAGATCACGGTGCCCCCTTCTTTTTTCATCGCGCATCAAGCTAGCCGCACATCTACATCGGCGCTTCTTCCTCCCCGACACTTAAGAACATCACCGAACACCCTAATGGCGACTTCATCATCACCGGGTCAGTGATCTAATGATTCTTTCCGCATTACTTCGGTCGCGAATACGAATCGGATATGGACAGTGCCGGATTCGAATACGAATACGGATTACTTCAGTCGCAAATACGGAGCGAATACAGATCGTTCCGGATACGGTTAGTCTCGGTTACGAATAGTTAGTCGGATAATGCGTGAAAGTAGAAACCATATATGTCGCGCATATTAAGATCAATCAACCATACACAAAACTTTACTAGAATCTTGGAAACATATAAGTGTTTCAAATTCAATAATAGTTGCCTTCCCTATATAAAAATAATATGCAGCCAAGTATAATTCAAATCAACATATGAACTTATATGATGTAGAATGTTTATGTTTATCGGATTTGTTATCGGATATCTATTTCACTCATTTACACTGATATTTTTCGGATATCTCGGATATGCAGGTATGGATCGGATACGGATCGGATACTTCTCTTCCCATATCTTACCCCATATTTTTTTCGGATAGGCAGATTCGAATCCAGATATCATTTTTTCGGATTCGAATCGGATTTTAAACGAATTTGGTCTCGGATCGGTCGGGAATTATCCGCTCCGTTTGCACCTCTAGTTGCATGCTCACTTTGCACCGTTACAAAACGCACAGCAAAATTATAGGAAGAAAGGATCGTGAGAGAGATTTAACGAGGAGGATCTTTTTTGGGAAAAAAATCACGAACGCACAATAAAGCTCTTACTCTTTCTATAAACTTTAATGAGATATTTATAATGGTACATAACAGACTCTGTGTAGAATTAGATTTGATATAAAGTAGGAAACTAGTTCGTATCACACTCAATCTGAACATGCACTGTTTTCCTTGCTGGCCCAGCCCTCGTAATCGGCTACTGCTTCAGCGACGCCTCTTCACCGTGCTGGAGCTCATCCCCGAAGAGACGACGTCCGTCTGTCGCGTGGCGAGCTCCGCCACCTCGGTCTCGCCGACCACCTGCTTCTGGGCGTCCGTAACTAGGGACACGGCCGAGACAGCGTCCGTGAGCAGCACGCTGAGGAGAGTGTGTGCGTCCCTCAGCGGCAACTAGATGGCCTCGCGTACGTAGAGACGATCGAGCACGTATAGATGAACTCACGAATTCAGGAACACAATGCGAGCTCCTGATCGCAGACTTGAGCAATGCGGAATCGCAAGACAGGATAGTGCTTTTGGTGCCGCACAAACAAACTACGGCGTTTCTATTTTCTTCATCTTGAATAGAAAGCTAGATTATATGCATAAGCTAACAAACTTATCTAAAAACTAACTTAAGCAAATCATAACTAACCCTACCTGATTTTAAACGTTTTGTCGTAATCTTTTCTGCATGCAGACCGTGTATTAAAAACCAATGCGACGTGGTTAAATCCAACATTCCTCAACTGATCAATGCCAGAGCAAAGAATAATTTCTTGAGTTGGCCGGGAAAAGAATAACTAAGAAAACACGATTTCTTGGATTCCATTTCCTCGCTTGGTTGAAGTCGCAACTCGTGCGTCGTGGTTTCTGTACGACGACGGGCGAAAAATTGTGAGCCGTGACTCCATTTTCTGCACATTTGTAGCTAGTAGTAGCACCACAAGTCCAAGCATGTGTTCAGAAACTTAAAAGTCCAAGCATTTGTAGCTAGTCACAAGAAGCACTTGTCCAAGCATGTGTTCAGAAACTTAAAAGTATGCAGGTCAAGTCTTACGGTGAAGGCAATGGTTATTCTGACTTTTTAGGAGATAATCTATTTAGTGGTCTCTCGATTAGGTTATTTTAATTAGGTTCTTGCCTAATTATTGTTGATGTGACGATCAATGGCTAAATTATTCTTGATGTGACTATCAATGGCTAAATGTTTTCTTTCCACGTGTCACTGAAGAACTCTGTATGATGGCTAGGCAGTCTCACTTTCGTGTCTTGAATAATCGACTACGGTGATACGGTTGGCAAACATTCTGCTAGTTTCAACTGGGACTAATGTATTTTGATACTTCTCTGTCGGATTTGCTAACTCTCGGTTATCTGAATTTTTCTTATCCTTCTTTTTTAGGGAAAATTTTATTATCATTTAATCACCTAAAATGGTACATTACTAAGCTTAAAATTGCAGTGTGAAGTAATGTGCAATTGTATCAAAGCTTTGATGTAATTTTAACTTTTATTTGTTTATATATTTATTAGGATTCACCTAGGTTTACAGTTCAATACAAAGTGTGTTTAGAGACTTGTTATTTTTCGCATGGAGGTCACCAGTGCAGAAGCTAGGATGAAAATAGAGGCTGGGCGCAAAGTCTCAGAGGACTAAACTAAATTGAGACAAGCATGGAAAATATAGTCTTGTGCAATTAAAATTCATAGATGAACATAAAAGAAGCATAGAAAAAAGAAAAAAAACAATGAAAGTACCTCACTAATGGAAAAGAGTCCCAAAATACATGAATATACGTCCAATCCAAAGCGATTTGTATATCAAAATTTGTAAAATTATTGATACAATAGTTACTTATAAATGATTATCAAGAATCAAAATGAAAGAAACATACCACTAAGGCATTAGCTTAATGATGAGGCAAATCCATTTTTGAATTGCTCATGAAATAATTACACAGAGTTTGTTTCTCTATTATTGAAAATCTATAAATAAATACAAATGTAAATGTCTAAGTGTTGTAATGCAACTATGTTACCGACAACAGAGCCTAGTGTAAATTTTTTTGCAAATGAACTAATTTTTTAGTAAAATAAATTTTATTAGAATCCTTAGGTAATTAGCAACCCAAATATATATAAAAATATTTAGATTCTGAGTGCATTTCAGTCATTTTCTAAAATAAGCTGTATTCAATGCATATAATATTCAACTCCTAATAACTTGCATAAAAATAATCCGAATTGCGTCAAATCAGTTCCTATGTACTTAAATAATATTAGAGAACCTGAATACTCAAAAAAATTAGGGTTTACTATTGAATAAATATAAGTTATAATAAAAGACAACAAATAGCAAAATATTAATTTAAATAATCTTAGTATCTTGTATTCAGAATAATAAAAATAAGAATACATAAAATCATAAGTAACTAATCCTAAAATTTATCTGTTATATTTAATATTTTTTATTTGATTCTTTTATTTGTATTTTCTTTGTGCTTATTGAAATTTGTTATTTGCTTTTGTTACTACCGAACAACATGTAGAAACCAATGAGACAGGCATGGTCACTGATGACTATGAATACAACTACAATGACGAAGTACAGCAAGGCAACCACCCCTTTGATCATGTTGATCTCAATTTTGCAAATATTTTATTCAATATTTTATTGCATACATTATGTTATTTAAACACTACTATATTGTGGGTAATGGTAGTTATATTTGTAAACACATGGAACTTCTTTGATAAGTAAGAATTTATGAATCTTGATAACTCTAGAATAAGATAGACAATACTTAATGTCAACTGGGTTTATACACTCTTGGTAGTCATGCTTATCCATGCTTAATAAATGTTTACAATTTAAAATATTAGACATGATCTAAAGGGTTGGAAATGACTATTTGAGATTGTTGGTATTTGGTTAAAAAATGAAAATAAAACTATGGTTTTGACGTGGGCGATTACTGGCAATAGCCAAAAGTGCAGGATACTTGCACGTAGTTTAGGAGGAGATTATCGCCCAGGTCGGATTAAGAACCGAACTATGGATTGTTTTTAGGCCAAGAAATCTGTACATAACCATAAGTGCTGGTATGGATCAGCCTTAACTTATTAAGTTACTTCAAACTGACTTTGCACATTGGTAGGCTTTAGTAGTACGGGTTGTTCCGTTATGGGTTGCTCGGAGGGGCGCCCACACCGAGGTGTTAGAAGTAACATTTGCTGATACAATGGTGTACGCCATGCTATGAAAAGAAATAGGACAATATAGCGTATCACCATTTATCGTACTATGTGCACATATTTTCTACCGCCATAGTATAGGTTTGTCGTCACCAGGCTGGTGCAAAGTTAGAGTTAAGTAATGTAACGGTCATGTCATGATTCTCTGTGGCACATCAAAGGAAGTGTGCTAATGATCTGCATAAAGAGTCAATTATGTCTTGTGGGTAAAGCTATACACCTCTACAGAGTGTGAAACTAATCGATTAGGCGCGCCCGCAGTTATGGGCACTTGGTAAAGACATCACATAGTTAGATGATTTCAATTTTCATTAAAATCTGATTTCTACCATATGGTGGTGGAAAATGGTTATGGATATGATCTTCATTACTCAAACTCATGAATTTACTATTCCGCACTTACATATTGTTATTTTACATACTTATTTAATTGCTTTCATTTAATTCTGTTTGCAATTTACTATTTAGTATTTACATCTTAAATTGGTTTTATGTAAATTAACCGTAGTAGTTATTCTTTTGAATTGGTCTGTATATATTATAGGATTTGCAAAAGTCTTGTGAGTATGAAAGTACTCAACCTGTTGTTAATATTTTTAGGTGAAGAAACAGAATGCCCCGACGAAACTTACTACGATACATGATTCGGGGATATTAATGATGAGTTTTATTAGGGTTTACCTTATTAGTTGCCTGCGGGAATAATGGGCTAAAGACATACTACAAGTTAAATGTCTTCACTATAATGTTTTACTTTTGGTATTGTAATATTAATATGTAAACCAGCTTCTGCTTTGTAATAAAAGTTTATGTATGGTGTGATATCAATTTATAAATGTGCGTACTAGCTACTAATCATGGGACTAATACTGTATATACACGATACCCATTATTGATATTTATTATCAAAAATGGAGGCGTTTACAGTGTTGCTCTTCACAAAGTGTAACCCAAAGTGGCGATAGACGTAGCACCCAACAGAATGTGCAATTAATTTAGTTTTGTCTAGGTTAGAAAGTTTTTTATCTTTGCATTTTGTAGTGGCTCGCCAAACTTAAATTTATTTATTTTCTTGCCTAGAATAACCCTTTGTTTATGTAGAGGCGGGGGATGGGTTTACCTAGGAAGTAAGAAGTGTTCTGTGACTGTAAGTACGGTCCCTACTTGAAAGCATCATGTAAAAAACTACTTGAAAATTGAAATACAACTAGAATAGATTTCTGAGCATAGCACAGCACAATATATACAGCAACCACAAGCTGCCCTGAACAGAGACGATGGAGAATATTTTTGTGGCTACTAGAAATTATTTACACCACAGGCTTCCGTGCAGTTTCTTCAAGGATCCTTTCTTTGACGAGGAATCGTTCCCTTCTGGTCGTCATTCTCACGACCAGTAGCCATTGCCACTCCACGGTCTCACCGTGTGTTTGACCTGCAAACTTTTGTCCCGCCTCGGCAGCGCGGCATATAAATCAAGCCGCAAAGCCTAGCAACTGAGCCCACACTCGCATCAGCTACCAGCGTATTACAGACGTAGTAGTTGCGAAATCAGCGGACAATGGAGGTAGAGAAGGTGCTGCTCGCTCTCGGCGTGTCCGTGCTGCTCATCGTCCTCTCCAAGCTTAAACCTTCCGCGGGGAAGAAGAAACTAAACCTGCCCCCGGGACCGTGGACGCTGCCGGTGCTCGGCAGCGTCCACCACCTGATCACCAGCCACAGCATATACCGCGCCATGCGCGGGCTCGCGGAGAAGCACGGGCCGCTCATGCTGCTCTGGCTCGGGGAGGTGCCGACGTTGGTGGCGTCGTCCCCGGAAGCGGCGCAGGCGATCATGAAGACGTCCGACCTCACGTTCGCCACCCGGCACCTCAACGCCACCATCAGAGTGAGCACCTTCGATGGCAACGACCTCATCTTCGCGCCCTACGGCGAGCGGTGGCGGCAGCTCCGCAAAATCTGCGTGCTGGAGCTGCTGAGCGTGGCGCGGGTGCAGGCCCTCCGCCGCATCCGAGAGGAGGAGGTGGCGCGCCTCATGCAGGACCTGGCCGCGTCCGCCGCCGCCGGCGCGGTCGTGAACATAACGAAGAGCGTGGCAAACTTCATCAACGACACCTTCGTGAGGGAGTCCATCGGCAGCCGGTGCAAGCACCAGGACGAGTACCTCCGCGCCTTCGACACGCTGGTCCGGCAGACGACGTCACTGACCGCCGCCGACTTGTTCCCGTCCTCCAAGCTCATGCAGATGATCGGCACGGCCCCGCGCAAGGCGCTCGCCAGCCGCGACAGTATGCAGCGAATCCTCGAGCAGATCATCCAAGAACGGCTGGAAGCCATGGACCGCGGCGACGACACCGCTGGCCACGGGGACTTCCTCCACGTCCTGCTGAAGCTCCAGATGGAGGACGGCACGATCACCAATCGCGACATCCTCGTCCTGCTGTTTGTAAGCTTTCACCGAACTTTGAGATAATTTTTTTCTTTTATTACTTCTTATTCTTCCGTTTTCTTTTAAAACTCAGACCTATCTCCGAATTTATATCTAAAACTATAACGCTGCCGTTGAATGTGACAAGTGCTCTATTCACAGCCGCGCAGTCAACGTCGCTTTCTTCGCTCTATACCGAACTGCTTCTCCTTGATCGCCGTGTAGTAGACTTTCTACATGCACCATGAAGGTCAGCTTCTGCCTGTTGCGCCGGGACGACAGCTGCCTCGGCTGCACACTTCTTCTTTCTGTGTCGCGCAGAGCTGCCGCAGGGCCTGCGCGTTCTTTCTTCGAGCGCGGCCGCCAAGCGCTTTTCTGCGATTTCTTTTTTTTTTTTCCGTGCGGCTATTCTTTGTGACGGTTCTTCTGTGGCAGCCTTCCACCACTGCCGTACAGAGCCCTACGCCCGCCTGCACGTCCCATACTCTGATTTCTTTTCCACGCCCCGCACCTGCACATTTTCTTCTCTTCGCTGCGACTCCACCGTCTCGGAGTCCGCCTCTTTCTGCAACACACGTCATGACAAACCACTTACAAATTTTCAGGGGAATTTTGTATAACCGGTTTGAGAGTCTCTTAACCTTTATCAGCAGAGCATTGTTCTTGTTATAAACACACAAGAACTCTGTCTGCAGCTCTACCCTTACCTTTTTTCTATCAATTGCCTAAGACTGAGTATGTTGTTACACAAATTTAACACATAGTAAATTTCAGATAACAAGCACTAATCGACGTTCTTGCACTATAATAGTATCGTTCCTTTGTCTCTTCTCTGCACCCACTTTAGAAACCTTTCTTGCTACTGTACGTGATGTGGATCTTCCTGCAGCCCACGTCATGACTCCCTTTTGCTCGGTTCGGCCACGGTGAGATCTCTCCTGGTGTTGCTATTGAACTAAACTAAATTTGGATCCCTAACTGGGTCCCCGCAGGGAAAAAAATTCTCCGTTCCCGTCCCCGCCATCTCCGATAGGGGAATAATTTTCCCGTTTCCATCCCCGCAGGGGACGATTTTTTCCCATACCCGTCCCCTACCCGCCGGAGATCGGGCAACGGGTCCCTATTGCCATCCCTACTCCCTGTTGCTCGGTTGGCCACGGTGAGATCTCTCCTAGTGTTGCTATTGAATTTTAGGCGTCTCGCCGCACGTAGCTTCTGCAGCCGCCTGGGACTCCCTCTTTCTGCAGCTGCACGCTGTCTCTTTTTTTCTTGCGCGTCTCGTCCTTCTCTATAGCCGAGCCAAGCCTCTTCTGCTGCTGTGCCTCCCGAGCATGCGCCTTTTCTCACGTGACGCTGCTGCTTGCGCTTGGGAGACGTGCTCTTCGCTGAGACGAAGTCCGTGACCGCCTCGGCAGCATCTACGCAACTCCCAGATCGATTTGCCTTCGGACTCGACTCCGAAGTAAATCAAGTCGCTGAGATAGGGATTAGGGAGTCGATGGATCTCAATCACTTCCCGATTTGTTGCGCCGCGCGGTGCTGCCAAGCTCTGATATCGCCTGTTTGAACAGAAGGTCAAAAAGAAAACTTTAAGATGATTTTCTTTTTTATTACTTCTTAATCTGTTTCTTTCTAAAACTCATTACTATTTTCGAATTTATACCCAAAACTACTAATCCAACTTCTTATTCTAATCAATTCTTAATCAAAACTCCTAAACTGTTTAGGATTACAAGAGGTTAGGTTAGCATGCAAGATTATCTAGTTGTTTGCTGCGTATTGAGTCCGTGTCTGAGTTGCTTGCTGAACATGCATGGAATAATTATCTAGTCGTCCGAGTGTAGGTTGCATGCACGGCAAGTAAGATTTCGTAGTTTAGTCCGTATGCATTGCCAATGTATGGCAAGATTTTTCTAGTCAAGTTATTTGCTGTCCAATTACAAGTTAGATTTGGCTATTTTTACAGCTACATAACCAGGTGTTGTCTACTACGCAATTTTAACCGCATGCATGTGATGTTGGCCTGTTCCAGGACATGTTTGGGGCGGGCAGCGAGACGTCATCGACGACGCTGAACTGGGCCATGGCGGAGCTCATGCGGACGCCGAGAGTGATGGCGAAGGCGCAGGCGGAGCTGCGGGAGGCCTTCCAGGGCAAGAGCAGGATCACGGAGGACGACATCGCCGGGCTGACCTACCTCAAGCTGGTGATCAAGGAGGCGCTGAGGCTGCACTGCCCGCTGCCCATCCTGCTCCCCCGGGAGTGCCGCGAGACGTGCAAGGTCATGGGCTACGATGTTCCCAAGGGCACGTCCGTGCTGGTGAACGTGTGGGGAATCTGCAGGGACCCCAAATACTGGGAGGACGCCGAGGAGTTCAAGCCAGAGAGGTTCGAGAACTGCGGCATAGACTACAAGGGAACTAACTTTGAGTTCCTCCCGTTCGGCTCCGGCCGTAGGATGTGCCCGGGCGCAAACCTCGGCATCGCCAACATGGAGCTCGCGCTTGCCAGCCTTCTCTACCACTTCGACTGGAAGCTGCCTGACGGCATGGAGCCCAAGGACCTTGACATGTGGGAGGCAGCTGGCCTGATCGCCAGTAAACGCACCAAGCTGCATCTCTACCCTGTCTCTCGCATTGCTCCGAGCAGTGCCTGAAGGGGAGCCACCGATCCTGGTAGCTCATGCATGCACCACACTGCACGTATTATATATGTAGCGTATGTGCTGTGGTTACTTAAGTGGATGGTAAATAAGGTGGTGCTAGAGCTGGTCTTGCCCAATCCTGCCTCGCACTGCCAGCTCTCTAAACACTCCGATGCCGGTTTCCCTGCGGCCAAAACAAAAAAAGTGAGTTAGAGAGCGGTCACGTCACCACGTGATAATAGTGTGGTTAGTAACATCATGCATATGGATTGCTATATTTTACAAGTATCTTGAGAGTACATGGTTCTATGCATTTATTTTTGAAACATCCCGAATATTTCAAAAATAGGAAAAATAAAAATTTAAAATTAAAAAATGGAATTGAATAAAAATTTAAATTGAAATCAAGACTTTAATTTAAAATATTATCTTTTCTCTCATTTTCTTGAACTTTAGAAAAGAATAAGTTGCAATATTAAAACTTTTTCGTCCAAAATAAGCAAACTATGGAAATGAGTTTGAAATATAATCTTATTTTGAATTTCCATTTTTCTGAATTTTTCTTGAATTTTGGTTCTTAGGAAAATCTTTTATCTTAATTGTTTTCTTCTTCTCTTCAATACAAAACTCAAAATCCCTTAACAAATAAAATCTGGAAAAATTTACATAAATCCCAAATCATCTCCAGGGAATCTCCAAAAATCTTCAAAGTAATGTGAACTCATTGAGAACCGAAAAGAAATTAAAAATAGTATAATGTGATACATCCCCTTTCCCAGCTTGCCACCTTCTTCCTCTCTCAGCCGTGCGATACATCCCCTTTCCTCTGCCACGACAGGAGGTTGCCCTATCAAACATTTTCGTGACACAGCCGCACCATTGCGCTGCTACCAAACCTCTTGCCACAGCTCGCTCTCCCTGGAAATATCGCTGCCACGGCCATGCCTAGCCCTACTCAAGCGCCGCATGCACATCGCCCCATTTAAGCCCTGTGCAATCGCCTCC
Source organism: Guadua angustifolia (assembly GCA_036346375.1). NCBI lineage: Eukaryota > Viridiplantae > Streptophyta > Magnoliopsida > Poales > Poaceae > Guadua > Guadua angustifolia. The sequence continues at coordinate 11,307,115 of CM070518.1, read as the reverse complement.
TTGCATCTACTTAAACCCTTCCCCAGCCATCTAGGACACCAAGCACACTCCACATCGCCGGCCATGCCCAAGATAACGCCTTCTTCCCCAATTCGTAAAACCAGAGAAAGGGAAAACCCAAATCAAGCAAATTAGTGAATGATATTCCAGTCTATTGATTCAGAAGCACCTCCGTGCACCCCCGAGCTCATTGCGACCGCATTTTCAGCCCCCATCACTATAAAACCTCTTTGTCAGATCGTTCTTCTTCCTCCGGCTCACGGTGGTAATCTACCATAGCCCATTTCAGCCTTCATCATTAGGTAAAATGGAACCCCAGGGATCTCGCGATGTTCATACTAGTGTTGTTCAAGCACGGGAGTCACTAGTTCCTTCTCCCCATCGACCGGCCATGACCGCCGTCGTGGGACCTCAGTGGAACACCACCTTGGTCATCGTCGGCCAACAAAAAACCCATCATCCTGTGCGTCTTGGGGTGCTCATGCTTTCTGGGAATTCTCAAGTCTTACGTACAGAATCGATCTCGATCGGAGGATAGCATTGTTGAAGATTATGCAATTGAAGAGGTCATCGAATTTTACATGGATTACATAGCTCAGGTCAAACCGATAGGTGCACCTCAATCCCGCTATGAGGAAAGGCTTCAGGGTATCATGGCCATTGGATGGAAAGAAATCACGTCTGATCTAGCTTCGTTTGCTAATGCCCATTCCACGATTTTACAACACATGGCCGTAGTGTCTCCATGTATCGACGTGTCGGGACCCAGATATGCAAATCCGAAACCCTCTATGTATACTGCACTAGTCCAGGATCACGCTAGTGCACATAGTGGAAACACAGATGACATATCATTCCATACATTGAAATAACTAAGCAGAAGCAAATTGTTATCGAATAAAGTAAACGACCTTATGGTCAAGGTTCATACATCAATGCCTCTTGGCTTAAGAAACAAATAAAACTGTTGCAGCGGAAATAAAATAACTTGGGTCATTCGACATGCCACAGGCAATCGTCTGGGGAACGCCTTCCTAGTTCAGGTAGTCTTCATAGAACTCCTCCTCTTGATATTCATTACCTGGTTCTTCCTTAGCAACTGAACAATATGGGCATAAAGCCGTGAATACAAAATGTACTCAACAAACCGTAGGGAAATGATGCAATATATTCATGCACGGCTTGACAAAGGATAGTCATATGGTTCATTTGCAGAAAGCAATAACTTGAATTTAAATACAATAAATAGATTGAAGGCAGATTAATAAATCAATAATAAATAACTGGTAAATCAATAGTAGACAACATGAACATAATGACGAGGCATCACCCTACATCATTCGAAACAAGTATCAACCACACAATTCAACAGTATAGCTTGAGACAACAAAACAATAGTGAACTCCCCGTTTACATCCCAATAATTCCACATTTCAAGAAACACTCTATACCCCGTGTGAAATCCCTGGGCTTGTCCATGACCGCGGACACGACTATTCGAATAGTTTTACACTCTGCAGAGATGGTACAACTTTACCCACAAGACATGATATTCTCCTTGCGCCTGGCCATTAGCACACTTCCTTTGGTGTGCCGGCATAGAAATCATGACAAATCCTTCACAATGCATGTCTAAACTCGGTACTGCCCTCTAAGGTTTCGTCCCTCGGGGCCCCCTCTTGAGCTATATGAATCTACCCGTCTATCCCGGAACCCACACAACCAATTGGCGGTACTTAAGAGTAAACAATGCAAATTAATCAGTTAGGTTTGTCCCATACCAGACTTGTGGTTGCACGGTTAGACCCAGTTCAATGGCGCACAAGATTAAGTCCTTAAATTGTCTCAGACAAGACAGCCACATCCCAATGTGCTAGACAGCACCCCCTTTACTGCACGATCACTTGTCCGAGGGAAAACATTTTGTTCAACCAAAACCAATGGTATCCCCTGCCATGGTACAACAAGTTTTACAACAGTGGTTAACATCCACAATTCAATATCTTATTAAGTCAAGATTAACATTAGTTCACAGGTGATATGAATCCCATCGGACAACTAAGCATGGCTAAGCATAGCTACGATAACCCTATGTTGGTACTATGATTATGTCCAACTAATAATGTCCCAACCTAAGGTTAACAATAGATATATGGCATTTCAATAATCAAGGAGGCATAATGTTGATCAGGTGAATAGCGACTCCCAAAACTAAGCATTGATACACAAATAGCATGCAATTGTATAAAACAAAGTACTTTTGTAAACATGGGTGCAATATGATCAAAAGCTACGACTTGCCTTGCTGTTCAAACGCTGAATCTTGGTCTTTGAAATCTCCGTTCGCTCCTTCGGAATTCGTGTCTACCGGAAAATAAAGCAACAAAACCAAATAAATACAAAACAGAGACACAAACATGCTCAAATCTGAAAATAAATGGTTCTGGAATATAGAGCTTGATTTTACAAAAATTTAGAAATTTGAATCGGCTCAATCGGAGCTCGGACGAAGGAGAACGGGTTCCCGGAAGATTTAATTCAAAGAAAAAGGCTGAAAAAGAATAAACCCGAACTTCCCGATTTATTTTTATACAGAAAAATCAAATTATTGCGCAACGCTGACGTCAGCAATGAATTTCCCGAATACAAATAAACCTGAAAATTCCTATTAGGCTGACATGTGGGCCCTCGGTCCATGGACCGAGTCCACGGGCACTGCTCCGGTCCACGGTGGACCGGGTCTGCGGCATAAGGCTAGGGCTGACGCGGCGCTGAGATGGCACACGTGTGGGCGCTGACGTGGATGACGACGCGTCGCGCATCGGACGGCTTGGTTGAATCGGACGTCAACAAGATGAAGACGCGGGCGGCTAGACGTGGCGCAATCTGGTTCCTCAGTGAACGATCCGACGGCCAACATTCATCGATGGAGGGCGACGACGCGACAGCGGCGCAACTCACCGGAGCCGAAGAAGACAATTGGAGCCTGCGGCGAACGAGCGACGAATCGAGTGCAAGACTTGGTGGATTTGGAAGAGCTCGACGCGACGGGCTCAACTGTGCCAACGGCAACGGCAGAGGCACATCGGAGAGCCCAGGAGACGGCGAAGAAGCGCTCGGGTGACGGAGGAACTCCGGCGAGCTCGCACGACGTGACGGTGGGGTTTCGGGCGACGGGAAATGGACCAACAGAAGCGGCGCGCGACGGAGAACACGGCACGAAGCACCTCGGGTTCTTAAATAGCCCCAGGAGACGTGCCGTGCGTGGGAAACGAGGCGGCGCAAGCAGCGAGGCGACCGGGTGACGTGGGCGCAATCCGCCGACACGTGGCGCGGATCGCGGCATGGCGCGTATCTTGATGCGGCCGAGGCCGAAAGCGAATGGCGCCGATGGGCCAGACGCAGCAGCTTGGACCGGGCCAAGGCGGGAATAGGAACGGGCTGAAGCAGATTTGGCCCGAGAAGGATTTTTTTGAAATAAAAACCACTTTCCGAATTAAATAAATTCCAGAAATTCGAATAACACCAAATAAATACCAAATAAATTCAGAAAAACCTCCAAAAATACAGAAAAATTTCTGCGGGCGCGAAAGCGACCGGCAAATGGCGCAGAGTCGAGGCGGGCAGGCGGTCGCTGCGGCGCAGGAGCCGGCAAGCCGGTGGAGCGCGGGCGGCGACGCTTCGAGGCGCGACGCAGAAGATGAGGCGAGCCGGGCGGTTAAGGCCATGAAGCGCGAGAGCCGAGAGCGGCGTCTTCGAGGTGGCGGGCGGCGCTTCGAAAGCGACGGTGGCGTCAATGGCGCTTCGAGGTGCGGTGCGGCCGAGGTCGCCGGGTGGAGGCACTTCATGCGCCGAGGTACCGGGAGGCCAAGGCTTCAAACCGGGCGGCGTGGCGGCGGTCTCAAGCGGCGCCTTGAGGGAGGCGGCCGGTCGCCAAGGCAGAGGTTCGGTTGTCGTCGGCGTGTGTTTAGCGCCAAGGCGGCTTTTTTTTTTCTTTTTTTTCGTGTGTGTACTATAGCAACACAAAAAAAATAGTAGCTTCGTGCTACACAAGTTGTAAAGAAGAAAGAAAAACACTTGCAAATTGTAGCTTCGTGCCACGTAGATACATACGTAGGATTCATACGCGAGATTAGATCAATCCCCGTATCTTACCTTTTCAATTCTGCGTCGGCAGTAGAGGCTCGTGCTGATAACGTGTTGAGAACCTCTCTACCGAGTAGTACAGGGTTCCCGACAGATGGAAAGTGGAGAATAGAGACACAGAGAGATCGGAGGAATTGATCTATTATTTCTGATTGTTTGTACAATAGGGTGAACCTCTCCTTCATATTTATAGCCTACGTCTAGGGTTTCGACTGAGGGGCCAAAGTGGGCCTTCGTGGGCTACCAGGTTTCTTAACATGTTCATCTTCTAAGGTGAAACATGGGTGAGTTCTCTTTTAAGACAAGGCCAACATATTCTTGCACCATTTAGATGTGCCGGGATTTCAGACCTCCTGAATAAGCCATAAATAGTGGAAAGGGACTTTTTTTTAGTACTCCGAGCAGATATTAGATTTTGTTAATCAACATTAGAGTCATAACGAATTCAAACTGAAAGAAACTCTGGTCCCTATTAAGCCACAAGCACCATTGTCTATTCGACGATGCTTGTTTAACGCACAAATGTGCAGCGTAGTTAGCATCCTAGTGTAAAAAGAAAAATGTATACGAAAGAAAAACTATGCCCTCCTCAATCTCGTTCAGTATGGTTGCAACTGGCGGACAAAACTACACGCCACAGTGCAGCAACTTAATTTCTGTTTTTTTTAAATCAAATTGTAACAAAGTAATTTCTTATGTGGCTCAATGTTTTGCCGAGGTCAGAATTCAGATCTTTCAATCAGGACGCCAAGCCACCGATTTTCTTCTTTGGTGCATTATCTTCACGATACCAGTACTAGACCTCCTTGCTCTATTCAATACGGCTATACCGAAAGCATCAAGCACCGGCAACTCGTTTTGTGCTGTTCTCCTTAACTGATCAACGCCAACATGCATTTTCTCAAGGGTGCTCTGAGAAAAGAACAATTTCTTGAGTTGGTTGGGGAAAAAAAACTGAGAAAGCACGATTTCTTGGATTCCATTGTTGGAAAGTAATTAAGACTTTTCATTATTGGCTTACCATATTGTGGAGGGATAGAAGATATTGAAAAGTAATTCAAACTTTCCATTATAGACTTGCCATGTGTAAAGCAATACTATGTTGTAAGATAAGTAGAGATCACGATACAATCGACAATCGGATTAAATCAAATAATTTGTTTCCTAAATAGCAATCGACAATCAGATCAAATCAGATAATTTGTTTCCCTATTTAGGCTTTCTAAGTTTAGTTATTGTCTTGGTTATCATGTTGATTAGAGCTTACCTACGAGAGAACTTAGAGACAGCTTGCCCCGGGTGAGACCACCACTACTTGCCCTGGGGTAGGCTATCGTCGCTGAGTGATGCAATGCTGATCGAGATCCGATAGTGCATCAAGCGTGGGTTCGACAGTGTATGCAGGTCCATGGCATAGGAGAAGCGAAGATGGTGTCATTTGCTACTATGTCGATGTGTGGTGACATGGCATCACTGAGCGTGGCGGCGGGAGGCTGTGGCAACGTTGATGTGCATAAGGATCAGATGGCCTTGCTAGCCATCTATAGAGGCATCCCAGAGAAAACCTCTTCCTACTGGCCGAAAGGAGACAACCAAAGTTGCGTAGGAGGTATTGAAGACGATGCATCTTGGTGTAGATCAACGAGAAGATATGGTGGTGAAAGGGTGGAGAAAGGCGTGTCTTCTTGATACCTACTATTGACGAGTGTCATCAGCAATCCACATGACAAGATGGCAATGACGGTCATCTGTGTGTCTTGTCGAGAAGACGGCCAAAGCTACACATTCTCATGTCAGTTGTGTCCACGAGATACTATCTGTGATCACGTGAGTTCTTGTGCCAGTTGTGTTCATAAGATAAACGTGTACGAGTTCCTTTAGAAATATTGTGCACATCAAAAGAAATCATGCAGCACAAGAAGATCAAAAGGAAGTTGCTATGTATGTGCACGAGAGTTTTTGTAGGTGTGTCTAAGTTCTCTTTTAGGTAAGCTCTTATCCGAGTCTACGACGCTGTCAAGTTGTATCACTGGTGAAAAGACAATTGAAGCTGAGGCAAAAGGCTGTAATCGTCGGTGAGGTCCGTCACCAATGGTATAGCCAACAAGAAGAAGGCGGAGCATCTTAGAGATGCGTCATCCTATGTCAAGTATGAGTTAGGCGAGTCGTAGTTGAGACCGATTGCTTCGATGAGTTAGAGTCAATAAGCCTTAGTTAGGGGGGAGATTGTTGAAAAGTAATCAAAACTTTTCATTATTGCCTTGCTATATTATGGAAGGATCGGAGATATTGGAAAGTAATTCAGACTTTCTATTATAGGCTTTCTATATGTAAAGCAAGTATTATGTTACAAGGTAAGTAGAGATCACGATGTAATCAACAATTAGATCAAATTAGATAATTTGTTTCCTTAGTTAGGCTTTCCAAGTTTAGTTATTATCTTAGTTACCAAGTTGATTAAGTGCAGGGGCGTATCCAGGTAAATTGGTCGTCGGGGTCATTGCTGACATGCGGCCTACGGGCTACTTGCCTTCGGATGACTGGTCAGACTGGATGAGCACTGGACTGAGGTCCAGACTAATTTGCCACCGGGGTCGTCAACAATGTTTAGCGGGGAGTATAAAGAGCTAATACGGAAGCGTCGGGGTCACCGGACCCCGGCCACTCTACTGCACATCCGCCCCTAGTTAGGTGGCTCGTCTACTATAAAAAGACATGTATCATATGAGTTTGAGAATATAACATAAAAAAAATTACCCTAGAATTTCTGTGGTCTTCTTCAAATTCATGTACATGTGTTTATGATCCAGGACTAAAACCAACATGCATTTCCTCCCTTGGTTGAGGTCGCAGCTCGTGCGTTGTGGTTTCCGTATGACGACGGCGATAAATTGTGAGCGGTGACTCCATTTTCTGCACATATGCATCTAGCAGTAGCACCACGCGGTGTAAAAGTCTACTCAAAAGAAGCACTTGTCCAAGAATGTGTACAGAAACTTCAAAGTAATCAGGTGATCGTCTTACAGTAAAGGCAAAGGTTATTGAGACTTTTTAAGGAGATAATCTATTTAGTGGTCTCTGGAATAGGTATTTTAATTAGGTTTTTGCCTAATAATAGTTGATGTGACGATCAATGGCTGAATGTTTTCTTTCCACGTGTCACTGACGAACTCTGTCTGATGTCTAGGCAGTCTCATTTTCATGTTTTTTTAAAACGGAAAACAGCAGTGGAAGCCACTGCTGAAAAAATATTAAATAAAAAAGGAATTAATTACAAAGAATAGGAGCACGGCTGGTGAGGAACCAGCCGAAAAGAAGAGAAAACAGATCAAAGGAGCTTAGCACCTCAATCTACCAAACCTGCTTTAAGATTAACATCCAACCTAAATGATTGCAAGTGAATTTCAGCAAGGAACCAATTCTTCCAGACAAATAGGCTAACGGGAACTGATCTAAAGATCCTATCATTACCTGCTTCTAAATGCCCCAAGAGGCGATCATGAAGGCATCCATAAAGAAAGGATCTCCGTCTGACAGGCAAGAGTCGGAGATTCTTTGAAAAATACCGGTCTCTAAATCCCAGGAAATTTGCAAGGCATTCCAACATGTTTTGGTGAAACGGCAAGCGAAGAAAAGATGATCTCTAGTCTCTTCCGATCCTTGGTTACATAGAACACAGTTATAGTTATCCCTTGAAATTGGGCAATTCTTCCTTTTGAGCAAGGCAATTCATGTCTTGAATAATCGATGACGGTGATATGATTCGCAAACATTCCGCTAGTTTCCTGCAGGTGGGACTAAGGTATTGTGATACTTTTATATCGGTTTCTTCTAACTCTCTCAGTTGTCTGAATTTTTCTTATCCTTCTTCTTTTTAGAGAAAAATTTCTTATCTTTTAATCACCTAAAATGGCACATTACTAGAGATTTTTTACTGTACACTACCATGGTAGTATATAGCGGTAGTAGAATTGAAATCCAACCGTTCATTTGTGTAGGGTATTATGGTCTTTTGGCAATTAAAATATGAAGATTTGCAAGGGGTTGGATATTATCCTCTTCCCGTTCCTTTCATTTTTTTGCTTTCCCGTTCATCGTTTGTCGCTGGTTTAGAGTTGCGCCGCCATCGACGGTGCCGTCAACGCCGCTGCTTCGTTTCCAAGCCTCGTGCCTTTGCCGGTGCTTCGCCGCTCGAATTTTCTTGTTATCCTCCTCCCCGTTACTATCTACGCCGCCGGTTAGCCCGGTTCCTTTCGACGGCTCCATCCCGACGCCGCCGACTTCGACATTTCCATCCGTAATTTGTGCGCGGGCCGCCGAATTGGTGGTGGCTGGAGTGGATCCTGACGCCTCCACCGGTCTCGGTTCCCGTAATTCGTGCGGTGAGGAAGCGCGTGGGCGGCCGAATTGGTGGTGGCTGAGTGGATCCCAACGCCACCGCCGGTCTCGGTTCATTTCCACGACGAGGTCGCCGGCCCTAATTCTGCAGTGAGGAAGCATCAGGCATGGTCGCCACTGGCCTGATTTGACCGCGTCCATGGGGAGGAAGCCTCACGCACGGCTGCCATTGCAAATTTTAGTTGGTTCGCTGTTGCTGCAGTTCTTGACACGGGTTGTGGTGATTTATCTTGGCAAGATGCAATCGAGCGCACGAGAACGCGCATCTGAAGGCAGAGAACGACAAGCTGCGCGCCGAGAACCTGCCCTCCCGGAGGCCATGAGGCACCCGGTGTGTGGCGCCGCAGAGTCGGCAATGCTTGGGAGCTGTCCTCGAGGAGCAGCACTGCAGGCCGAGAACGTGAGGCTCAAAGACAAACTCAGCGAGTGTCCGCCCTTGCTGCCAAGTTCCTTGGCAAGCCGATTCTCTCTTGGCGCCACCAAGAGATGCTACATCCTATGCCGGGCTCTTCCTTTGGAGCTTATGCATCGGAAAAGTTTTACTATTTTACCCCTCTACAGGTTATACTACCCATACTATATATGGTAGTACATTTAGATTTAGACCAATCTCAACCTTTGGATCCAAAGAAATGAATGGTTCATATTCATTATAGTGTACTGTAAAAGAGCTCCATTACTAAGCTTAAAATTGCAATGCAAATTAACGTGCAACGGTAGCAAAGCTTTGACGTAATTTTTACTTTTATTTGTTTATGTATTTATTAGGATTCACCTAGGTTTACACTACAACATAAAGTGTGCTTAGATATTTTATTTTTTCGCATGGAGGTCACCAACAATTTGTATGGCTCTTCTCAAAGTGTCACCCAATGTGGCACTCACTACTACTGTAACAGACATCACTATCAACAGATTCTGTGGTCGGTTCTTAAGTTTTTCAAAAAAACGATTGTGATAAGTAACTCGAGGGTGTTAGTAATAATCACTATCGGTTCGAGATTATAAGTGATTGTGATGTAGATCGACACATCCGAATCGGTTCTCACTAAAAAGTGATAGTGATGTACACGGTCATCACTATCGGTTCTTTCATAGAAGTGATAGTGATGTGCACGTGATCATCACTATCACTTCTATGAAAAGAACCGATAGTGATGACCTCACATCACTATCACTTTTAGTAGAGAACCGATTCGATGTGTACATGGTTATCACTATCGGTTCTTTTTATAGAAGTGATAGTGATGACCGTGCACATCACTATCGCTTGTTGAAAAGAACCGATTCTGATATGCTCGATCTCATTACTAAAGGATGGCCGTGCACATCACTATCGCTTTTTGAAAAGAACCGATTCTGATGTGCCTCGCTAGGTTATATATACCACTCGCACTGAACTCTTCTCTGTTGTTGCTCCAGAGGAGATTTCTCCGCCGCCACCCGAGAAAATAGCTCATATTGTGTGGTTGGAAGCAATACTTGGGTGAGAAAATTTGAAGTCCTCATGGGTGGGTATTAAGAGGACAAAATTGAAACCCTATCTTGAGGAGATTCCCCTCTTTTTGCCCTCTTTTGCGGTTTTCTTCAAAATGTGTACGTGCTTTCAGATTTCACACTCTTTATTTGACAAGCACATATCTATTTAATTTTTGTAGTGCGATCTCCTGTTTATATAGAATTATTATTGCTATCATGTGGTAACTGTTATTAGAGTTTAGGCGGCGTAACCTACGTCTCCCGTTCGAGGGTGCTTATTTATAAATATGCTGAACGAAAGGGCATATTTATAAGTGAGCAGTCTCGAATTGTCCACGTTTTTTGGACAGTTCGAGGATATATGGTTCGAGCAAGTTCCTAAGCTGTGTTGTACAAGTTCAGAATAGATTTCGGTAGCGTCTCTCTGGTGTTCTCCGGATACACACCCCTCTTGATCTGTTGTCGAGACGTGTATCTGGAGAACAATGAGAAGCCAAATTTTCTCTGGAGTTGTACAACGGCTTAGGAACTTGCCCAACCATATATCCTCGAATGGGATTAGGACCTAACCTATTTAGAGATTAGGAGTCATCGTTGGTACCCTTTGTTTTGTTTCGTTGTAGTAGAAAGATTTGCAAGCTATCGCACTAGCTATATAATTAGATTATTTGATATCATTGTTGATGTTAAAAATTTATGTCTCTTATGTAGGGAAATGGAAGCTTTAAACTAGGGAAGAAGCTAGGTATCGATCGGGAGTACATTTATATATCTTGGAACTCATCCACTATTTTGCAAAGGTAATATTAATTGAAATGATGTCTCAATATTTAAAATAGCTATAGTTAGTTGTCGCCCAGCTTTTTCCTTAATTTATTGTGCGAAATTTCATTGCAGATGGACCGTGAGGAATGGATGTATCGGAAAAGCCATGTGAGTGCTGAATTTCAGAGGGTGTTAAGGAGTTCAAAAAATTGCGAACATCTACATGGTGAGGAGGGTGTAAACTTCATATATTGTCCTTGCATTGATTGCACGAATCGAGAAGATTTAACAACTCATCTCAAATTGAGGACCACCGATTCGACGTGGCTTCGTGAGGAATTACACATGTTGGATCCATCACGGGAGGCGGTAGTACCCTCCGATATGCAACGAAGATACGGTGGAACCGGATGACGAGTTGCTGACCGATATGTTTGAGGAGGATAATTTGGAGCAAATGTTGCGGGATGTGGAGGGTAATTACACGGAAAGAGAGTTTGAAAAGTTTAAAAGCTTGATAGAAGATTTATGCCAAACCGCTGTTCACAAAGTTGCAAAGCGGAATACACCAAGTTGGGTTCGGTCCTTGCATTGTTCGAATCAAGGCAAAACACCGTTGGACGGATACAAGTTTCAATGCACTACTAGTTCTTCTATCGGATCGCTTCGGAGGGAAACGAGTTGCCAACAAGTATTTATGAAGCGAAGAAGCTACTATGTCCCATGGGAATGGAAATAGAAAGGATACATGCATGTCCGAATGATTGCATCTTGTACCGTAACGCACATCAGGAGCTGCACATTTGTCCAGTTGCGGTGTACCCCGGTACAAACAAAAGGAGAAGCGAACGACAAGAAGCGAAGAGCCGGGCAACGACGGTGAAGAGGTCACTAAAGGTGCACCGCCAAGGTATTGTGGTACTTGCCCATCATTCCCGTCTGGAGCGCTTGTTTGCAAACCGAGAGAGGCAAAATTGTTGCGCTGGCATTACGAGTCTCGAAAGGAAGATGGCAAGCTGAGACACCCTGCTGATTCGGCTCAATGGAGAAACATCGATTGGAAACATGAGGAGTTTGGTGCCTAAATGAGGAACATAAGATTTGGGTTGAGTACCGACGGAATGAATCCATTTGGTAACATGAGCAGTCGTCACAGCACCTGGCCAGTTCTGTTGTGTATCTACAACCTCCCTCCTTGGCTGTGCATGAAGCAGAAGTATATCATGATGTTATTACTAATCTCGGGACCCAAACAGCCGGGAAATGATATTGATGTGTACCTTGCACCATTGATCGAGGATTTGGTAAAATTGTGGAATGAGGGGGTCGTCATGTGGGATGTGTACAAAGAGAGCATTTCACCCTACTGCTATGGTATTTTGCACCATAAATGATTTCCCGACCCTTGGTAATTTGGCGTGTTACTGATTTAAAGGAGCCAAAGCGTGTCCTATTTGTGAAGAGGAGACCGAGAGTCTATGGTTGCGAATTCCAAGAAAATGTCGTATATGGGTCACCGTAGGTTTCTACCTCGAAGTCATCGATACCGTAAGATGGATGACAAATTTGATGGGAAGAGGGAAGTCCGCTCGCACCACGCCTTTGAGTGGAAGCCAAGTATATTCACGTGTAGAGGATATCGATGTTCAAGACGGAAAGAGTCAGAATCTGCTCGCCCTAGGACCATTTGGAAGAAGAGGTCAATATTCGGGACTTACCGCATCGAAGGAGTTAGATGTCGGCATTGTATTGATGTCATGCATGTTGAGAAGAATGTCTGCGACAACTTGGTTGGCATCTCGCTGAACATACAGGAAGACCAAAGATGGTGTCAATGCTCGTCGCGACATGGCCTACATGGGAATCAAAGCCTGACTTGCAAAGGATAGAGGAGGATGGAAAAGGTCCGTACATCCTCGCTGCATGCTACACCTCGCCTAAGAAGGAGAAAGAAGATCTCGCAAATGTCTCCAAAGTATTAAAGTTCCATCCGTTACTCCATGAACATTAAGAAGCTTGTGTCTATGGATGATTTGAAGTTGTTGGGCATGAAGTCCTATGACCGCCATGTCTTGATGACCCAAATGCTCCTGGGTTGTAATCCGAAATATTCTCCCAGAGGATGTCAGTTGGCAATCACAAAGTTGTGTTATTTCTTCAATGCGATCTCCCCGCAGTTATTGACCCGATGTACTAGACAACTTACAGAGTGAGGTGGTGCGGACTCAGTGTCACCTTGAGATGCATTTCCACCGCCGTTCTTTGACGAATGGTCCACCTTGTTGTTCACCTTGTCGAGAGATTAAGATATGTGGACCCGCTTTCCTACGTTACATGTATCCGCTCGAGAGGTACATGGGTATATTAAAGTCGTCACGTGAGGAATCGGTCCGGCTTCGAGGGTAGTATTGTTGAAGGTTATGGGATCAAGAGGTTATTGAGTTTTGCGTGGACTACGGGTAAAAGACAGCAATCGGTGTTCTCAGATCTCGTCATGAGGGCGGATTCTTCGGTAAAGGAACCGCGGTCCAAACTAATGAGTCCGAGGTTTGATATGTATTGCAAGGCGATTTCGAGTCTTGCGAATAAGCGCAGGTTCGCCCATACATCGAAAGCAAAGATAAGTTGATATTACGGAAAAGAATCCACAAATGGATGAGCTTTCCATCGCACAAGAACACAATGATCGATTCCTCACATGGTTCAAAGAAAAGCGGAGGTCTCCTTTAGTGAGAATGTAAAATGGTTGGTCGACGGACCAAGATTTAATGTAGACATGGCAGGGTACGATATTAATGGTTACACCTTTTACATCGAGAGTCAAGATGCCAAGAGTACCGTCCAAAAACAGTGGTGTGAGTATAAATGCTTTCTCGATGATCATCACTTTCAGCAGTCTCCCAACCGCAATGAACTCCTACTATGGGATGATCAAGAAATTTGGGAGCTCGACACGGAATATACCAAGTTCCATTGTTCGATGTAAGTGGGTATGACTTCCACATGGAGTGAAGGTCGACAAGAGAGGCTTTACTATTGTGGATCTCATGAGACTCGCCTACAAAGATGATCCGCTTGTTCTTGCGCGGCAAGTAACTCAAGTCTTTACGCGGCGCGATCCGCCAATCCGAGGTTGCACGTCGTTCTTCATGGCAAGAGACGGATCGTAGGAGTTGAAGATGTTGTAGATGAAGAAGAGTATAACCAATTCGATGAGATACCTTCATTTGCGATGGGGCTTGTCTTAGCGGGATGACGACACACATGGAGCCAATTACATGTGAGTAGATCATCATGAAGGGCAGTATTGTAAATAAATGAACTATTATAATGTATGTAAAATAGTATTGTAAATCCAAGGTGATTAATTGTTGTTTGGAGGCTTCGATGGAAATGCATGCAATTTCTCTTTATGCCTGCACTTTGTACCATAATTTGTGAAAGAAAATTCCATTTGACGAAATTATTGTTGGGAAAGCTTGTAAATAGTCGAAAGTTCATTTCTGGAAATTTTCGTACAATTCCAGAGTAATTTGAAAAAGTTTTGACTTTTCTACGCTTTTACGCACAAATCATGTCTCTGAAATGAATTTTGGCATATTTCTTGAATGAGGTCGCTTTTCCAAAAATTATTTTATGAAAAGTTTTGCAAGATCCTGAAATATGTTTCGCAAAATTTCTAATAATTTCAACAATGTATGACAAAGTTATGGCATTTTCTCTTTGATGAAATGCTGAAAATTCAGAACTTGCGGATGTCCGAAAAGGAATAGTGCAATAAACTACATCGATGTCGGTTTTATTAAAAAAGTGATAGTGATGACTAACATCGATGTTCTATTAGAAAAGTGATGATAAAGCATCGAAGATCGGTTTTATTAAAAAGTGATCTCGATGATGAAGCATCGATATTGATTTTCTTAAAAGAGTGATACTAATGATGAAGCATCGAAGTCGGTTTTCTTAAAAGAGTGATACTAATGATAAAGCATCGATGTCGGTTTTCCTTACAAAAGTGATCTTGATATGTGATCATCGATGTCGGTTTTATAAAAAAGTGATATCGATGACTAACATCGATGTTCTATTAGAAAAGTGATGATAAAGCATCGATCGGTTTTATTAAAAAGTGATATCGATGATGAAGCATCGATGTCGGTTTTCTTAAAAGAGTGATACTAATGATAAAGCAATGATCGTGCTTTCTTAAAACCCGACCCATAACCATTCGCCTAGCACTCGCTTCCACGCTTAACCCTAGCCGCCGAAAGCCGGCCGCCACCCCGGGTGCCTGCCTCGCCTCCCGCCTGCCGCCGAGGACGCTCCACGCCACCCCGCTTGGGTGTTCGCCGCCTCGCCTCCCGCCCGCCGACGCCGACACCGAGGACGCCTCACGCCACCCCGCACGGTGCACCGCCTCGCCTCCCCGCTTCGTCGCCGTCGCCGACACCGAGGACGCCCCACGCCACCCCCCCACACCGTCTTCCACGAGCAGCCCGAGTCCCGTGCATTGTAAGTTTTCTCAAATCTGCATTTGATTCTTCTTTGGTGGAGGGAGAGGTATTGCTCGGTGATGATATGGGTATTGTGATGAAAGAACGATTATTTCTATGAATCGTGCCTTGAAGCGTAGTCTTATATGCCGAGAAGTGTTGATTAGTTCTTTGCTTAGATTATATTTTCTTTGCCGAACCTGATTACTATCTTATTGTTAGTAACCCATTGTTCATTCTAGTTTACGGTTTGGTCTTATTAATCGCTAGTTATATCTGTTCATACCATGTTTTTCGGTTAGCTTGTTTGTTATCGATCTCGTATGCAAATTGTTGGTCTATCGGTTATGATATATAGGCGATAAATTGTTCGCATGTCGTTGAGTTAGTCTTTCGATATCTTCTCGCTGATCCGATCAACATTTGTTAAGTAAGATAAGTAACTTTCTTTGTCGACCGATCTGAAATTAAATGGTAGGTTCGGTTAGCACATGTTTGATTCATTGATCTGAATGCTTCTTGGTCTATAGATAATCTGTTGAAATAGTGATTTAATATTATCAACTCCTAATTGTGCATATTAAGGTGGTAAGGGTTCAAGGCCTAATTTGCTGAATTAATTTGTTAGCCGATTCGTGATTGAAGTGAAGTTTCTTATCTTCATTTAGACCATAAAATCTGAGAGCAATTATTCATATTACATATTACCTCTATAGTGCCATAGTAGACATGATTCATTTTATAGATGACACGTTGATGCCTTTCTCGTAATCTGTCACCATATGTGTCATTTGGATAATCATGAATTATGTTGTTTTGCTCATATTGTTATATGGAATAATTAATAAAAGCTTGCTCTTATTATCGCATCTCTTCACAATGTCCTTCCCTCAAATTAATTTCATGATCTTAAGTGGTGCATAAGTCATGCAAATCAAGTAGAAAGATAAGTTCAAGATAATTTATTGTCATTCATCATGTTTGTGAGGTCCTATATTTTACAAGTCTTTGTTAAGTTCCATTTTGTTATATGTAGATATACTGAATCACAGCTTTTGCTAATGGCTTATTTTCGGCATATTAATTTTGTTTAGACATGTGTTTACTTTTAGCATATTACTTTTGTTTAGACATGTGTTTACTTTCAGCATATTACTTTTGTTTTTATCTCAAAGATATGTTAGAGTTTAGGTTATGTAACCTCGTCTCCTGTTCGAGAGTGCTTATTTATAAATATGCCGAATAGCATATTCATAAGCAAGCGATCTCGAATTGTCCACGTTTTTGGGCAGTTCGAGGATATGGTTCGAGCAAGTTCTGAGCTATGTTGTACAACTCAGAGTTGATTTCGTAGCGTTTCCTGGTGTTCTCCGGATACACACCCTCTTGACCTGTTGTCGAGGACGTATCCGGAGAACAAGGGAGATGTCAGCCAAATTTTCTCCGGTTGTACAACGGCTTAGGAACTTGCTCGAACCACATATCCTCGAATGGGATTAGGACCAAACCTATTTAGAGATTAGGGGTTATCGTTGATACGTATTTAGTTGGTCAATAGATATTGCATGTTATGTCGCTTACTAACTTGACCTTCTTGTGTTGCTATTCTTGCAAGTATCGAAAACCAGCCTATTGTTCCCATTGTCTTGCATACTATGAATTATGTGTTGATCCTTTACAAGATTTATTGTCAAGTGCATATAGTAGCTTCAAATTGCTTTCTCTCATGTCACACATATGACCTTATCGATAAGAAAACTCAAAATATCGCAACTAGAGAGCATCGGCTCGTCGCTGATGCAGTAGAAGGTCTTCTTTGAGGGGCCGAGCATGGTTCCAATTACTCAAGGGCCGAGTAAGGTGAGGAAGACCCGAGGACCAAACAAAGGGCTACAGGAGAACGCCGCAGTTCTCCGCTTCAATGCCACGGGTCTGCAGACGGCCCTCCTAAGTACATGGGGCGATACCGGTCATTTATTGGCCAATTGGTGAGGGGAGAGTGCCCATAACAATTAAGGATTGGAGAAAGGAAGTCATGAAAGCGTAAGAATCGGTTATGGGACGAGGTTAAGAGTAAATGGATTATAGAGGAGGAAGATGAACCCAAAGCGAGACGGTACGCCTTGAAGAGGATGGGTGTGGCCTTGAGGCACTTCAAGACCCTTATGCACAGCGACTACGTGCTGAAAGGCCGTACACCATTCGAGAGGTATCCATTTGTGACCCCTGATGTTTGGGCGGAGTTCACGAGGATGAAGGGTACGCCCGAGGCAGCGCAGCTGAGAGAGAGGAACGCCGCTGTCCAAAGGCATAACACGCACCCGCACCACCTCGGTACAGGCGGCTATGAGGGGAAGAAGGCAGAGTGGGCGCGACTAGCCGAGGAGTGCACTCACTCCGGGACGGTGATGCCTTACTCCCACATATCTGAGGAGCGGGCACACAACTGGGTATTAGCGAGGACAAAGAAAACTCGACGGCAGCTTGTAGTTGCAAACCTCGCTATCGCTCAAGTCGTCTCTACCATCGCACGACATCTAACTTAGTACAATACAATTGACCCAACTTGTTGTATTTCAAATCTAATTCAGACTCGCTATTACAGAAGAGGTAAGCCAAATGAAAAGAACAGGGACCTTTCGAGCTAAGGGTCGAAGGACATCCTGCTGCGTCTGCGATCGGAAGTCCGACCATAAGGGGCGGTGCTTGCCGAGGGCGGGACACACGAAGAAGTCCTACTTTCAAGATGACGCCATGAAAGTGCAGATCAAGGTCATGGCAAGCACGTGAGGCGCCTCAAGGACACACTAAGGGAGCAACCGAGGAGGAGATTAAGGAGGAGATGAGGGGAGATGATGGCACGTGAGGAGGAGATAAGAGGAGATGATGGCACGTGAGGATCGCCGAGGGCCGAGATGATGGCGATGATTTCCCGAGTCGAGCGGATGCCCTCGACTCTCATAGAGAAGTTCGTGCCCGACCTAGCAAATTGCGGTTCCAAAATGATAAGACCGTTCCTGGTGAAGGTAATAATTAATTTTTCCCGAGTTAAAGCTACGAGTGTAACTCCTCAATGTTTTTCCTCGTTGTACACTTCTTGCGTGTGCTGCGAAGTGCCGGCCACCATCATGACGGAGGATGGATTTCCGTCGAGGTCTGCACGCGGGTTGCATTTCCATGCAACGAGACCGACACCTGCATGGTCACCTGTGGGGAAGGGCTACATGAGGTGCGGTGGACTACGCCCACGAAGACTTCTTATCACGTGTGCTTGATTTCCCCCAACGAAGATATCACCACTCTCGGGCAAGCACGCATGTCGCTCATCAAGTGGCCCACGACGGTGTCGTCTTGGTCAAGGTAAAAAGTCCCTCCACGCCTTCTCTACCATTCGAAGACTACTGCAGAAGTTAAATATATGCGGTTTCAGAGGTTCCTCCTGCGCTGATCCCGCCTCCTACTCCTCCACTTTGCTCCTGCCTCTGCGCTCGCCTCGCCTCCGCCTGCCTGCGCCTGCTCCCCTCCTCGCCTCCGCTCCCTTTGCTCCTGCTCCTCCGCTTGCTCCTGCTCTCGTGCTTGCGCCTCCTCGCCTCCTGCCTCAGAGAACCACAGGAGGCCTCCGAGACTCCTTCCGCCTAAGAGGGCAAAGCCGACAGAGGCCCAACGCCCCTTAAGGTACTGAAAAGCCCATCGCCTCGACCTCGGAGACTCCTTGACCAGAAAGAAAAGTCAAGACTGAGCCACGTGCACCATGTATGATTATAAGGCCTACGAGCATGGAAAGCCCCGATTGCATCGCACTAACCGAATCATCTAGGCGGGTGGACTCGCATACTCCATGGATGGTACCTTGATAAGGTGAAGGCGGAAGAGCGTCGAGGCGACTTCAACGTCAAGTATAAAATGGTACATTTTCACCGTGGCGAGGATGGAACATTCCCGCCGCTTTTGAGGATCTATTCGTGTGTACCAAATGAAAGCCGTCGATATTTCTACTTTACGATCATGGACGCTGTGAGTATCACACCATATTGCTTGCGCTCATGACTTTTATAGGATTTTGCATTATGTTTTCTCACATTCAACACGAGTTGCAGGATAATGAGACAACGAGCCATGACGCATCTACATGAAGTTGGGTTTGTCGACCCCGAGCTTGTGTCTGCAACCTTGGCTAGGCTTCAACCGGTGTTCGTTGCTAGCTACATCAAGGGGGTATTGCATGTTGAGTCGAAAAAGGACTTCATTGTATTGCCGTATCACGAGGAGTAAGTAGTACTTTTCGATTCAATTACTTGTACGCACTTAAAACCGTATGTGAACTTATTTCCTTGCACTACATTTTATTTAATAAGCAACCATTGGGTTCTACTCATCCTCGTTCCGAGTGAAAACACAGTCTACACATTTAACTCGGTCGAGAAGAGACCGATGGCATACGCGATCAAGCCTCCTTTGCAGAAGTAAGCACATTATTGTAACCTAACACATCTGAGGAATTTAACTACGTTTATTTTTTTGACTCAATGGTGCTCTCCAATGTATGCAGGGGTTTCTCAGACTATGTCGATGAAGGAGGGCCGCACGACGACAAAAAGGGCAAGACACCTGCAAAGATAAGCGATTTAAGGTACAAGTGCCTAGCATATATATGATTAATTTTTTTGACATCTAATCTTCGTGGGCTGAATTTCTTTTTCTCTCTTCACAGTGCCATCAATAGGGCAGCGGTGACCATTGCGGCTTCTATGTCATGCAGTACATGCTCATCGTGGTCGGCAACTCACAACTTTTCCCTAAGGTATATGTACGTGCATAATAATATACTTAGCCTTTTACATAGAAATTTTGAAACTGAAAGTCTATATCATTTCGCTTTTCGGAAGATCAATATCCCCGTAAGATTTTAGACAAACAAAGCACTCAACAATTTACGAGACCACTTATGCGATTGGTAATGGTTAGAAGTTATATCGAGGATGGCAGGTTTAGAGATCACGAAGCATCCTACTAGTCCATATCAGAATCACTTTTCTTAAAGAACCGATTCTGATGAGGGGGTCATCAGAATCACTTCCCTTAAAGAACCGATTCTGATGACATTTTATCACGATCGGGTCAAAACCGATTCTGATAGCTCCACCTTATCACTATCTAAGGACATCGTATCGCCACTAGAACCGATTCTAATGCTAAAAAAGAACCGATTCTGATGTGCCGTTCTGTAGTAGTGACTTGATAAATGGCATAATTGTGCAATTAATTTATTTCTGTTTAGGTTAGAAATATTTTTGTCTTTGTATTTTGTAGGTGCTCACCAAACTTAAATCTATTTATTTATTTTTTTTGCCTAGAATAACCCTTTGTTTATGTAAGTGAAGGGATAGGTTTAGCTAGGAAGCAAGGAGTGTTTTGATCGGTATGGTACCTACTTGAAAGCATCATGTAAAATTCTCTCTCACATCATGTAAAAAACTACTTGAAATACTACTAGAATAGATTTCCCAGACTAGCAGAGCACAATATATACAACAATCACAAACTACCAGCCTTCCGTGCAATATTCCTCAAAGATCCTTTCTTTGACAAGGAATATTTCCCTTCCGCTCGACGCTCGCACGAGCAGAGGTGGGAATCGTGCTGTATTGGATCGGCATGAATGCATGATCTATCTAAACGTTCGTCTTTAGCGAGTTTAGACATGGCCTTTTTGCTATTTGTGTCGATTTTATGTCGTGCCAGGTCAGACTCGGTTCATTTGTATTATTGCGACCAGAGGAAAGGATTAGAAGACGTCTGAAGTCGAGGCCGTGCACACACAGAAAAAAAAACTAAATTTTATTCATTCTTGAACAAGTATACACCCTGGTGTAGGGTACCGTAGTGTGAAGTAGCTTAGTGCGTGTACTTGGTGTCAGCGAACATATACTCTCCGGTCTCCTTTTTCACCTTTTAACATCTCCGTTATTTCTTTTTTCTCCACATGTAATTTAAAGATCACAACGACGCCGATCGTAGGGCGAGCCACAACATACCATAATATCAAGGCAGAGCGTTATGCCATGTGTTATGTCTACTTTAGACCTATTGGATCTATTTTGTGCTGTGTCGTGTGTCGGTACAACTCATAAGCATATATATATATATATATACCGTACTGTGCTCGAACATGCTTTGTCTGCCGTGGCATAGACCGGAAAAAAAAAAGCCCGACCCATTCCCAGGTCTACGCACGAGTCACGACCAGTAGCCATTGCCACTCCACTGTCTCACCGTGTGTTTGACCTGCAAACTTTTGTCCCGCCTCGGCGACGGCAGCGCGGCATATAAATCAAGCCGCAAAGCCTAGCAACTGAGCCCACACTCGCATCAGCTACCAGCGTATTACAGACGTAGTAGTTGCGAAATCAGCGGACAATGGAGGTAGAGAAGGTGCTGCTCGCTCTCGGCGTGTCCGTGCTGCTCGTCGTCCTCTCCAAGCTTAAACCTTCCGCGGGGAAGAAGAAACTAAACCTGCCCCCGGGACCGTGGACGCTGCCGGTGCTCGGCAGCGTCCACCACCTGATCACCAGCCACAGCATATACCGCGCCCTGCGCGGGCTCGCGGAGAAGCACGGGCCGCTCATGCTGCTCTGGCTCGGGGAGGTGCCGACGTTGGTGGCGTCGTCCCCGGAGGCTGCGCAGGCGATCATGAAGACGTCCGACCTCACGTTCGCCACCCGGCACCTCAACGCCACCATGAGTGTGTGCACCTTCGATGGCAACGACCTCGTCTTCGCGCCCTACGGCGAGCGGTGGCGGCAGCTCCGCAAAATCTGCGTGCTGCAGCTGCTGAGCGTGGCGCGGGTGCAGGCCCTCCGCCGCATCCGAGAGGAGGAGGTGGCGCGCCTCATGCAGGACCTGGCCGCGTCCGCCGCCGCCGGCGCGGTCGTGAACATAACGAAGAGCGTGGCAAACTTCATCAACGACACCTTCGTGAGGGAGTCCATCGGCAGCCGGTGCAAGCACCAGGACGAGTACCTCCGCGCCTTCGACAGGCTGGTCCGGCAGACGACGTCACTGACCGCCGCCGACATGTTCCCGTCCTCCAAGCTCATGCAGATGATCGGCACGGCCCCGCGCAAGGCGCTCGCCTGCCGCGACAGTATGCAGCGAATCCTCGAGCAGATCATCCAAGAACGGCTAGAAGCCATGGACCGCGGCGACGACACCGCTGGCCACGGGGACTTCCTCCACGTCCTGCTGAAGCTCCAGAAGGAGGACGGCACGATCACCAATCGCGACATCGTCGTCCTGCTATATGTAAGCTTTCACCGAACTTTGAGATATTTTTTTCTTTTATTACTTCTTATTCTGTTTTCTTTTAAAACTCAGACCTATCTCCGAATTTATATCTAAAACTATAACGGTGCCGTTGAATGTGACAAGCGCTCTATTCACAGCCGCGCAGTCAACGTCGCTTTCTTCGCTCTATACCGAACTGCTTCTCCTTGTCCTTGATCGCCGTGTAGTAGACTTTCTACATGCACCGTGTGAAGGTCAGCTTCTGCCTGTTGCGCCGGAACGACAGCTGCCTCGGCTGCCCACTTCTTCTTCTTTCTGTGCTGCGCAGAGCTGCCGCAGGGCCTGCGCGTTCTTTCTTCGTGCGCCGCCGCCAAGCGCTTTTCTGCGATTTCTTTTCTTTTTTTCTGTGCGGTTATTCTTTGTGACGGTTGTTCTGTGGCACGAAGCTGTCTCTTTGCTGTGACTCCACCGTCTTAGAGTCAGCCTCCTTATGCAACATACGTTTACTAATTTCTTCCTTATTTAAAAATTTTCCCTTCAAACTAACCTCACAACAAACCGACTTATAAGTTTTCGGGAAATTTTGTACAACCGGTTTGAAAATCTCTTAAACTTTATCAACAGAGCATTGTTCTTGTCATAAACACGTAAGAACTCTGCCTGTAGCTCTACCCTTGCCCTTTTTCGCCAATTACCTAAAATTGAGTATGTTGTTACGTTACACAAACTCAATATATAGTAAATTTCAGATAACAAACTCTGATCGCCGTTCTTGCACTATAACAATATCATTCCTTTGTCTCTTCTCTGCACCCACTTTAGAAACCATCCTTGCTACTGTACGTGATGTGGCTCTTCCTGCAGCCCACGTCATGACTCCCTGTTGCTCGGTTCGGCCACGGTGAGATCTCTCCTGGTGTTGCTATTCTTTTTTGGCGTCTCGCCGCACCGCACGTAGCTTCGCACACCGACTCCTTTTTTTTCGCAGGTGCCGCATTGTCTTTTTTTCTTGTGCGTCTCGTCCTTCTCTACAGCCGATCCAAGCCTCTTCTGCTGCTGCGCCACCCGAGCATGCGCCTTTTCTCACGTGATGCTGCTGCTTGCGCTTGGGAGACATGCTCTTCGCTGAGGCGAAGTCCGTGACCGCCTCGGGAGCATCTGCGCAGCTCCCAGATTATAAGTCCGTGACCGACTCGTTTAGAACAGTTCCGTACCGGGTTATAAGTCGGGCTGAGTCGGACATGCCTCGTGCCAACCGGGTCCAGTGCCCACCTCTATGCGCGTTTCGTCCTTCTCTACGGCCGAGCCTCTTCTGCTGTTTCGTCTGCCGGGCATGCGCCTTTTCTCACGTGACGCTGCTACTTACGCTTGGGAGACGTGCTCTTCGCTGAGACGAAGTCCGTGACCGCCTCGGGAGCTCCCAGATCGATTTGCCTTCGGACTCGACTCGAAGTAAATCAAGTCGCCGAGATAGGAGTCGATGGATCTCAATCGCTTCGATTTGTTGCGCCGCAGGTGTCGCTAAGCTCGATATCGATTGTTTGAGCGAAGGTCAAAAGAAAACTTTAAGATGATTTTTTTTTATTACTTCTTAATCTGTTTCTTTTAAAACTCATTACTATTTTCGAATTTATTCCCAAAACTACTAATCCAACTTCTTATCCTAATCAACTCTTAATCAAAACTCCTAAACTGTTTAGGATTACAAGAGGTGAGGTTTGCATGCAAGATTATCTAGTTGTTTGCTGCGTATTGAGTCCGTGGTGAACATGCATGGAATAATTATCTAGTCGTCCGAGTGTAGGTTGCATGTATGGCAAGTAAGATTTCGTAGTTGTTTGATCCAACACTTAATGAAGCATGAATGCAACAACGGTACGCAATTTTAACCGCATGCATGATGTTGGTTCCAGGACTTGTTTGGGGCGGGCAGCGACACGTCATCGACGACGCTGAACTGGGCCATGGCGGAGCTCATGCGGACGCCGAGAGTGATGGCGAAGGCGCAGGCGGAGCTGCGGGAGGCCTTCCAGGGCAAGAGCAGGATCACGGAGGACGACATCGCCGGGCTGACCTACCTAAAGCTGGTGATCAAGGAGGCGCTGAGGCTGCACTGCCCGCTGCCCATCCTGCTCCCCCGGGAGTGCCGCGAGACGTGCAATGTCATGGGCTACGACGTTCCCAAGGGCACGTCCGTGCTGGTGAACGTGTGGGGAATCTGCAGGGACCCCAAATACTGGGACGACGCCGAGGAGTTCAAGCCAGAGCGGTTCGAGAACAGCGGCATAGACTACAAGGGAACCAACTTTGAGTTCCTCCCGTTCGGCTCCGGCCGTAGGATGTGCCCGGGCGCAAACCTCGGCATCGCCAACATGGAGCTCGCGCTTGCCAGCCTTCTCTACCACTTCGACTGGAAGCTGCCTGACGGCATGGAGCCCAAGGACCTTGATATGTGGGAGGCAGCTGGCGTGATCGCCAGTAAACGCACCAAGCTGCATCTCTACCCGGTCTGTCGCATTGCTCCGAGCAGTGCCTGAAGGGGAGCCACCGATCCTGGCCTACTAGCTCATGCATGCACCACACTGCACGTATTATATATGTAGCGTATATGTGCTGTGGTTACTTAAGTGGATGGTAAATAAGGTGTTGCTAGAGCTGGTCTTGCCCAATCCTGCCTCGCACTGTCAGCTCTCTAAACACTCCGCTGCCGGTTTCCCTACCGGCCAAAAAAAAATGATTTAGAGAGCGGTCACGTCACCACGTGATAATAGCGTGGTCCGTAACATCATGCATACGGAGTGCTATATTTTACAAGTATCTTGAGAGTACATGGTTCTATGCATTTATTTTTGAAACATCCCGAATATTTCAAAAATAGGAAAAATAAAAATTAAAAAAATGGAATTGAATAAAAATTTAAATTGAAATCAAGACTTTAATTTAAAATATTATCTTTTCTCTCATTTTCTTGAACTTTAGAAAAGAATAAGTTGCAATATTAAAACTTTTTCATCCAAAATAATCAAACTATGGAAATGAGTTTGAAATATAATCTTATTTTGAATTTCCATTTTTCTGAATTTTTCTTGAATTTTGGTTCTTAGGAAAATCTTTTATCTTAATTATTTTCTTCTTCTCTTCAATACAAAACTCAAAATCCCTTAACAAATAAAATCTGGAAAAATTTACATAAATCCCAAATCATCTCCAGGGAATCTCCAAAAATCTTCAAAGTAATGTGAACTCATTGAGTACCGAAAAGAAATTAAAAATAGTATAATGTGACAATGAACAGCTCAATGTCAGAATTATTTAATTTTTCACAGACCTTATCTTATATTGAAAAATTAACCACATCACATCCAGCACTAGTGTAAATTTCAGGAAAAGTTTATAAAATAATAAATTTGATTTTTCCATTTTATAAAATCAAAAACAGAATTAATTTAAAAGCAATATTACCAATGTCAGAATTTTATAAAATCATATATGAACCATCATCGTTTTGAAATTTTTATAGTAATTCCTAATAACCATCAGTATTACACAAAAACATTCGTATAATATAAAGCTTATTTGTTATCTAAGAAAAACCAAAATCATAAACACAGCTTTAGTACAACAGTGTTATCAGAATTTTATAAACTTCCACATATAATATTTTCAGCCTAAATTTCCTCAGTAGGATAAAGATCATCTCCATATCATGTATAAAAAGTTTGAAAAATATTTGACTAAGAAAACTACCCCAATTAAATGCTTGAACATGATCTGGCAAGAAAAATTTGAAGTCGGTTCTTCTTTACATTCACTGACAAGTGGGGCCTTCACCTGCCTTGGCCCACCTGCCAGTAGCCCAGTCTATCTTAGCCTTGCTCTTCCTCAGCCGACTCTTCATTGTCTCGCCCTGCCAAATCCTTGCGATGGCAAGAAATTGCTAGACACCTTGTTGCCACGATAGGGAATTCGTCACCACAACTTGACCAAGCGCTAGATCAACATCACCAGCCTCTCTACCTTGTCATCTTCCCCAGCCGAGTGCTACATCTCTGCCCCATCCGTTGCTGCCATGGCAAAGCTTCACTCGATGGATTGCTGCCACGGCAGAAAATTGTCGCGCAAAACCTCGGTGCCGAATTCAGCTGCACCTTCTCTGTTTTGCCGCCTCGACAAGCGATTTTTTGCACTGACTCAGCTATGGCAACCTCAACTTTCCGCTTTGGCACCTGAAAAACTTTCCCAGCTTGCCACCTTCTTCCTCTCTCAGCCGTGCGATACATCCCCTTTCCTCTGCCACGACAGGAGGTTGCCCTATCAAACATTTTCGTGACACAGCCGCACCATTGCGCTGCTACCAAACCTCTGCCACAGCTTGCTCTCCCTGGAAATATCGCTGCCACGTTCATGCCTAGCCCTGCTCAAGCGCCGCAACACATCGCCCCATTTAAGCCCTGTGCAATCGCCTCCTTGCATCTACTTAAACCCTTCCCCAGCCATCTAGGACACCAAGCACACTCCACATTGCCTCGGCCATGCCCAGTACAACGCCTTCTTCCCCAATTTGGGTAAAAACCAGAGAAAGGGGAAAAACCCAAATCAAGCAAATTAGTGAATGATATTCCAGTCTATTGATCCAGAGGCACCTCTAGGCACCCCTGAGCTCATTGCGCACTGCATTTTCAGCCCCCATCACTAGAAAACCTGCTGTCGCACTGTTCTTCTTCCTCCTGGTCGGCCGCCGGTGGTAATCTACCATAGCCCATTTCAGCCTTCATCATTAGGTAAAATGGAACCCCAGGGATCTCGCGATGTTCATACTAGTGTTGTTCAAGCACGGGAGTCACTAGTTCCTTCTCCCCATCGACCGGCCATGACCGCCGTCGTGGGACCTCAGTGGAACACCACCTTGGTCATCGTCGGCCAGCAAAAAACCCATCATCCTGTGCGCCTTGGGGTGCTCATGCTTTCTGAGAATTCTCAAGTCTTACGTACAGAATCGATCTCGATCGGAGGATAGCATTGTTGAAGGTTATGCAATTGAAGAGGTCATCGAATTTTACATGGATTACATTGCTCAGATCAAACCGATAGGTGCACCTCAATCCCGCTATGAGGAAAGGCTTCAGGGTATCATGGCCATTGGATGGAAAATGGCCATGAAATCACGTCTAATCTAGCTTCGTTTGCTAATGCCCATTCCACGATTTTACAACATATGGCCGTAGTGTCTCCATGTATCGACGTGTCGGGATCCAGATATGCAAATCCGAAACCCTCTATGTATACTGCACTAGTCCAGAATCACGCTAGTGCACACAGTGGAAACACAGATGACATATCATGCCATACATTGAAATAACTAAGCAGAAGCAAATTGTTATCGAATAAAGTAAACGACCTTCTGGTCAAGGTTCATACATCAATGCCTCTTGGCTTAAGAAACAAATAAAACTGTTGCAGCGGAAATAAAATAACTTGGGCCATTCGACATGCCACAGGCAATCGTCTGGGGAACGCCTTCCTAGTTCACGTAGTCTTCATAGAACTCCTCCTCTTGATATTCATTACCTGGTTCTTCCTTAGCAACTGAACAACATGGGCATAAAGCCGTGAGTACAAAATGTACTCAACAAGCCGTAGGGAAATAATGCAATATATTCATGCACGGCTTGACAAAGGATAGTCATATGGTTCATTTGCAGAAAGCAATAACTTGAATTTAAATACAATAAATAGATTGAAGGCAGATTAATAAATCAATAATAAATAACTGGTAAATCAATGGTAGACAACATGAACATAATAACGAGGCATCACCCTACATCATTCGAAACAAGTATCAACCACACAATTCAACAGTATAGCTTGAGACAACAAAACAATAGTGAACTCCCCGTTTACATCCCAATAATTCCACATTTCAAGAAACACACTATACCCCGTGTGAAATCCCTGGGCTTGTCCATGACCGCGGACACGGCTATTCGAATAGTTTTACACTCTGCAGAGATGATACAGCTTTACCCACAAGACATGATATTCTCCTTGTGCCTGGCCATTAGCACACTTCCTTTGGTGTGCCGGCATAGAAATCATGACAAAGCCTTTACAATGCATGTCTAAACTCGGTACTGCCCTCTAAGGTTTCGCCCCTCGGGGCCCCCTCTTGAGCCATGTGAATCTACCCGTCCATCCCGGAACCTACACAACCAATTGGCAGTACTCAAGAGTAAACAATGCAAATTAATCAGCTAGGTCTGTCCCATACCAGACTTGTGGTTACACGGTTAAACCCAGTTCAATGGCGCACAAGATTAAGTCCTTAAATTGTCTTAGGCAAGACAGCCACATCCCAATGTGCTAGACAGCACCCCCTTTACTGCACGATCACTTGTCCGAGGGAAAACATTTTGTTCAACCAAAACCAATGGCATCTCCTGCCATGGTACAACAAGTTTTACAACAGTGGCTAACATCCACAATTCAATATCTTATTAAGTCAAGATTAACATTAGTTCACAGGTGATATGAATCCCATCGGACAACTAAGCATGGCTAAGCATAGCTACGATAACCCCATGTTGGTACTATGATTATGTCCAACTAATAATGTCCCAACCTAAGGTTAACAATAGGTATATGGCATTTCAATAATCAAGGAGGCATAATGTCGATCAGGTGAATAGCTACTCACAAAACTAAGCATCGATACACAAATAGCATGTAATTGTATAAAACAAAGTACTTTTGTAAACATGGGTGCAATATAATCAAAAGCTACGACTTGCCTTGCTGTTCAAGCGCTGAATCTTGGTCTTCGAAGTCTCCGTTCGCTCCTTCGGAATTCGTGTCTACCGAAAAATAAAGCAACAAAACCAAATAAATACAAAATAGAAACACAAACATGCTCAAATCTGAAAATAAATGGTTCTGGAATATAGAGCTTGATTTTATAAAAATTTAGAAATTTGAATCGGCTCAATCGGAGCTCGGACGAAGGAGAACGGGTTCCCAGAAGATTTAATTCAAAGAAAAAGGCTGAAAAAGAATAAACCCGAATTTCTCGATTTATTTTTATACAGAAAAATCAAATTATTGCGCAACGCTGACGTCAGCAATGAATTTCCCAAATACAAATAAACCTGAAAATTCCTATTAGGCTGACATGTGGGCCCTCGGTCCATGGACCGAGTCCACGGAACGCCCGGCCCATCCGGTGGACCGGTCTATGGCATAAGGCTAGGCGACGCGGAAATGGTCGACGCGGCCGAGATGGCACATGCGTGGGCGCTGACGTGGATGACGACGCGTCGCGCATCGGACGGCTTGGTTGAATCGGACGGCAACGAGATGAAGGCGCGGGCGGCTGGACGTGGCGCAATCTGGTTCCTCAGTGAACGATCCGACGGCCAACATTCACCGATGGAGGGCGACGACGCGACGGCGGCGCAACTCACCGGAGCCGAAGAAGACAATTGGAGCTTGCGGCGAACGAGCGACGGATCGAGTGCAAGACTTGGTGGATTTGGAAGAGCTCGACGCGACGGGCTCAACCGTGCCAACGGCGACGGCGGAGGCACATCGGAGAGCCCAGGAGACGGCGAAGAAGCGCTCGGGTGACGGAGGAACTCCGGCGAGCTCGCACGACGTGATGGCGGTGGTTTCGGCGGCGAAATGGACCAACGAAGCGGTAGCATGACGGAGAACACAAGACGAAGCTCCTCGGGTTCTTAAATAGCCCGTGAGACGTGCGTGCGTGAAACGAAGCAATGGCGGACCGGGAAGAGGAACGGCAACAAGCAGGCGAGGCGACGGTGTGCGTGGGCGCAATCCGCCGGACACGCGGGCGGATCGCGTGGCAGCAGCAAGATGCGGCCGACGGCCGAAAGCGAAAGTCTGCTGGATGGGCCAGACGCAGCAGCCTTGGACCGCCAAGGCGGAATAGGAACGGTGAAGCAGATGGCCCGAGAAGGATTTTTGAAATAAAACCACTTTCCAATTAAATAAATTCAGAAATTGAATAACACCAAATAAATACCAAATAAATTCAGAAAACCTCCAAAAATGACAGAAAAATTTCTCGGGCGGCAAGCGACCGCAGGCGGCGTGCAGGCAGAGCCGAGGCGGTAAAGGCTTGGCAGGCCAGGAGCAAGCGAGCCTTGCGAGGCGCGGCGGCGCGCCGAGGCGCGACGCAGAAGATGAGGCGGCTCGGGCGGAGCGTTGAGCTGGCAGCCGGCGGCGCTTCGAGGTGGCGGCGGCGAGCGCAAGACGGCGGCGTCAATGGCGCCGAGGTGCGGTGCGACCGAGGTTGCCGGTGGAGGCGCTTCATGCGCTGAGGTACCGGGAGGCAAGGCTTCAAACCGGGCGCGGCGGCGGTCATGGCGCCTTCGAGCGGGAGGCGGCGCGCCGGTCGCGAGGCTGTCGGTTGTCACGGCGTGCTTGGCCGGGCGCGTCGGCTTTTTTCTTTTTTTTTCGTGTGTGTACTATAGCAACACAAAAAAAATAGTAGCTTCGTGCTACACAAGTTGTAAAGAAGAAAGAAAAACACTTGCAAATTGTAGCTTCGTGCCACGTAGATACATACTGTTATGGTCTTGCAATCTCTGAGTACCAATTACAAGCTATTGAGAAGATGGGAGGAAGATCAGAGGTGGTTTTTTAGAAGAGGAACTGAGAAGAAGATACAAGAACAGAGGAAAATGGGAACTGAGGAAGAGTAGTATTCTTTCTGCCCCTGCCTCCCGTGGCTGCTGCTTCCCTTTTGTACTCTCTTTTCCTCTCAGCCAAGTGGGCCATGTCCAAAAACCCATATCCAGCCCCTTGCGGTCCATGACATTCCTCCCTCCTTGAATTTCGGCTTGTCCCCAAGCCGATGATAACAAACCATGGACTGCTGGGACACCGTCTTGGACAATAAAACGACGCAGGTAAGGAGCCTCAATGATGATGGTGGCGTCAGTCAACTTTCCTTTGAGAGCAGGAAACACTTTACCCTCAATTTCAGCATAATATATCCTTCGTTCCATCACAAGCCTGGGCACATAAACTGACATGAACCTTGGTCCAAGCCCCAGAACTCTAGCATTGCAGACCAGGATCTGCTCTTTCCTGTTTAGTAGATCCCACATGTAGAGCTTCTATTCAGCTTCTTCTGCACGACGACTAGACCTCTTTCTTTCATTACAACGTTTTGCAACCTCCCCAAGATTAGCAGAGGAAGGATTCATACACGAGATTAGATCAATCCCCGTATCTTATCTTTTCAATTCTGCGTCGGCGGTAGAGGCTCGTGCTGATAACGTGTTGAGAACCTCTCTACCGAGTAGTACAGGATTCCCGACAGATGGAAAGTGGAGAATAGAGACACAGAGAGATCGGAGGAATTGATCTATTATTTCTGATTGCTTGTACAATAGGGTGAACCTCTCCTCCATATTTATAGCCTACGTCTAGGGTTTCGACTGAGGGGCCAAAGTGGGCCTTCGTGGGCTACCAGGTTTCTTAACATGTTCATCTTCTACGGTGAAACATGGGTGAGTTCTCTTTTAAGACAAGGCCAACATATTCTTGCACCATTTAGATGTGCCGGGATTTCAGACCTCCTGAATAAGCCATAAATAGTGGAAAGGGACTTTTTTTTAGTACTCCGAGCAGATATTAGATTTTGTTAATCAACATTAGAGTCATAACGAATTCAAACTGAAAGAAACTCTGGTCCCTATTAAGCCACAAGCACCATTGTCTATTCGACGATGCTTGTTTAACGCACAAATGTGCAGCGTAGTTAGCATCCTAGTGTAAAAAGAAAAAATGTATACGAAAGAAAAACTATGCCCCTCCTCAATCTCGTTCAGTATGGTTGCAACTGGCGGACAAAACTACACGCCACAGTGCAGCAACTTAATTTCTGTTTTTTTTAAATCAAATTGTAACAAAGTAATTTCTTATGTGGCTCAATGTTTTGCCGAGGTCAGAATTCAGATCTTTCAATCAGGACGCCAAGCCACCGATTTTCTTCTTTGGTGCATTATCTTCACGATACCAGTACTAGACCTCCTTGCTCTATTCAATACGGCTATACCGAAAGCATCAAGCACCGGCAACTCGTTTTGTGCTGTTCTCCTTAACTGATCAACGCCAACATGCATTTTCTCAAGGGTGCTCTGAGAAAAGAACAATTTCTTGAGTTGGTTGGGGAAAAAAAACTGAGAAAGCACGATTTCTTGGATTCCATTGTTGGAAAGTAATTAAGACTTTTCATTATTGGCTTACCATATTGTGGAGGGATAGAAGATATTGGAAAGTAATTCAAACTTTCCATTATAGACTTGCCATGTGTAAAGCAATACTATGTTGTAAGATAAGTAGAGATCACGATACAATCGACAATCGGATTAAATCAAATAATTTGTTTCCTAAATAGCAATCGACAATCAGATCAAATCAGATAATTTGTTTCCCTATTTAGGCTTTCTAAGTTTAGTTATTGTCTTGGTTATCATGTTGATTAGAGCTTACCTACGAGAGAACTTAGAGACAGCTTGCCCCGGGTGAGACCACCACTACTTGCCCTGGGGTAGGCTATCGTCGCTGAGTGATGCAATGCTGATCGAGATCCGATAGTGCATCAAGCGTGGGTTCGACAGTGTATGCAGGTCCATGGCATAGGAGAAGCGAAGATGGTGTCATTTGCTACTATGTCGATGTGTGGTGACATGGCATCACCGAGCGTGGGCGGCAAGAGGCTGTGGCAATGTTGATGTCCATAAGGATCAGATGGCCTTGCCAGCCATCTATGGAGGTATCCCGGAGGAAACGTTCTTCCTACTGTCTGAAAAGGAGACAACCAAAGTTGCGTGGGAGATATTGAAGAGGTGCATCTTGGTGTAGATCAACAAGAAGATATGGTGGCGAAGGGGTGGAGAAGGCGTGTCTTCTTGATACCTACTATTGGCGAGTGTCGTCAGCAATCGACATGACAAGATGGCATTGACGGTCATTTGCGTGTCTGGTCGAGAAGGCGGCCAAAGCCACACATTCTCGTGTCAGTTGTGTCCACGAGATACTGTCCATGATCACGTGAGTTCTTGTGCGAGTTGTGTCCATAAGATAAACGTGTGCGAGTTTTTTTAGAAATGTCGTGCACATCAGAAAAAATCATGCTGCACAAGAAGATCAAAAGGAAGTTGCTATGTATGTGCACGAGAGTTTTTGTAGGTGTGTCTAAGTTCTCTTGTGGGTAAGATCTTATCCGGGTCTACGGCGCTATCAAGTTGTATCATCGGTGAAAAGACAATTGAAGCTGAGGCAAAGGTCGTAATCGTCGGTGAGTTGCGTCACCAATGGTATGGCCAACAAGAAGAAGTCGAAGCATCTTAGAGATGCGCCATCCTATGTCAATTATGAGTTAGGCAAGTCGTAGTTGAGACCGATTGCTTTAATGAGTTAGAGTTGTCGGCGTATTTCACCGGACAGGACCCCGTCAATGAACAGGGTTGACTACTCCCTAGAGGGAAGATGTGGTTTGGTAGAGGGCGTCTTCGTGGCCGGAAACCCTAATGACTCTCTCACGATGAATCCCGGGGATCAAAAGATCGACGGACACGGTGATGTACCCAGGTTCAGGCCCCCAGCGCGGGTAATAGCCCTACGTCCTGCTAGATCTTTGTTGAGAAAATGTGAAGCGATTACAATGGTTCTTGAGCTCGAGTGAGTTCTCTGGACCCGAGTCCTGATTTTAGCTCTCTCCTTCCTCCGGCCCCTTCGATCCATGCACCAGAGCGCCCTTATATAAACGGGGTTGGCTCGGACAGGTGAAAAGGTGACGCTATACTGATCTACCACTCATTAATTACACCCATCATTCGAGCCTTACATCGACCCACGACTCATTTATTACACCCGTCACTATAACCTTGTCCTTCAATCCTCATTTAATGCCGCTGAGTGGCTTTGCCCGGTCCGTCCGGGAAATGATGCTCCTGCGACGGGTCTGGTGAGAGGCGTCAGAGGGATGAGCCGTCGTCGTGTCGATAGCAGAATGCTTCACAATCAATGACCTTGACATAGCGTGTCAGGGGAAGGAACTTCGAGGCAAAGCCTTCTCCTCATTCCTTTGGTTGCCTTCGTGGCCTAACAAGTGGGGCCCGATCACCCGCCCGCTCGCCAGGCCGCTACGTGAGCCGACGCCCGGCGGGCAGGGCTTGATCGCCCAACTTCCCACTAGGCCGCTACGTGGACCGCTTCGCCCGTGAAAGGGCGCTTCGCCCGCTTTGCTCGCCAGGCCCGCGGGCCACTCACCCGAGGCGTGGCTTGACCGCCCACCTGCCCGCCAGGCCGCTACGTGGACGGCTCGCCAGGGGGCCACGTAGGCTCCTCGCCCAGCAGGCAGGGCTTGACCGCCTACCTGCCCGCTAGGCCGCCACGTGGACCGCCAGTCTGGCGAGTAGGGCGTAACCGCCCTTTGCCGCCCGAGGCCACGCGGCGCCGCTGGCGGGGCTTGACCGCCCGCCCGAGCCGCTACGTGGACCACTCGCCGTGAGCGGTATGGCCGCCGCCTTCTCACAAGGGGGCCACGCGAGCCGCTCGCCCGGTGGGCAGGGCTTGACAGCCCACCTGCCCATCAGGCCGCCATACTGGGTCAGGCCGCTTTTTAGGCCTACTAATTCTGCGGCAGAGAGGGTACCCCGGTGCAAAGTACACCGACAAGAATCAACAAGCCTTGATTAGGGGGGAGATTGTTGAACTTTTCATTATTGCCTTGCTATATTATGGAAGGATAGGAGATATTGGAAAGTAATTTAGACTTTCCATTATAGGCTTGCTATATATAAAGCAACTACTATGTTATAAGGTAAGTAGAGATCATGATGCAATCAGCAATTGAATCAAATTAGATAATTTATTTCCTTAGTT
The DNA here is from genome assembly GCA_036346375.1 of Guadua angustifolia. Lineage (NCBI taxonomy): Eukaryota > Viridiplantae > Streptophyta > Magnoliopsida > Poales > Poaceae > Guadua > Guadua angustifolia. The sequence goes on along the minus strand of CM070518.1, from coordinate 11,271,635 downwards.
GGGCTTTTCAAGTTTAGTTATTATCTTAGTTACTATGTTGATTAGGTGGTCAATCTGCTATAAAAGGACATGTATACTATGAGTTTGAGAACGTAACATAAAAAAATATTACCCTAGAATTTCTGTGTTATTCTTCATGTGCATGTGCATGTGTTTATGATCGCGGACTAAACCCAACATCCATTTCCTCCCTTGGTTGAAGTCGCAACTCGTGCGTTGTGGTTTCCGTACGACGACGGCGAAAAATTGTGAGCGGTGACTCCATTTTCTGCACATATGTAGCTAGCAGTAGCACCACGCGGTGTAAAAGTCTACTCAAAAGAAGCACTTGTCCAAGCATGTGTACAGAAACTTCAAAGTAATTCAAAGTAATTCAAAGCACGTGATGTCTAGGCAGTCTCATTTTCATGTTTGAATAATCGATGACGGTGATATGATTCGCAAACATTCCGCTAGTTTCCTGCAGGTGGGACTAAGGTATTGTGATACTTTTATATCGGTTTTGCTAACTCTCTCAGTTGTCTGAATTTTTCTTATCCTTCCTCTTTTTAGAGAAAAATTTCTTATCTTTTAATCACCTAAAATGGCACATTACTAAGCTTAAAATTGCAATGCAAATTAACGTGCAACGGTAGCAAAGCTTTGACGTAATTTTTACTTTTATTTGTTTATGTATTTATTAGGATTCACCTAGGTTTACACTACAACATAAAGTGTGCTTAGAGCATCTCCAAGAGTATCCTAAATCTATTTCCAAAATCTAATTTAGGGTTTGATTGAAAAAAAAATAACTCCAACAGTTCCCAATCTCTTCTCCCCAAATTTTCGCGCACCCTAAACCTGACCCCGTTGTCCTCAACTTTCCGACCGCCACCGCTCCCAATCCTCCCTTCGCGCCTCCTCCTGGCGAAATCGCTTGCATTCGCGCCATTGAAGGTCTTCCCCACCCCATCATTTGCAGAGGCTCGGTGGAGCGGTGGCTGCTTGAGGCTGCTCGTGGGTCTGGCGGTGCCCGTCTGCTGATCTACTACGTGCGGAGCCTCGACCTGCTGAACCTCGTCGGAATCCTCTCCCCGTGGTCGACCGGAGCTCGAGGTGGTCGACGCCAGTCCCCGCTCCCCACCCGCGGCTCCAGGTGCTTCGTTTCTCCGGCCGACGAGTCATATGGCCTCGCTGCCGCCCGGGCTGCCGCCAACGGAGACTCGATCAGGTCCGCCGCTTCCTCCTCCTCCCTCTTTCCCCGATTCTCCCCAATCCATCGGTCGGTTGCGTTCGATTGGGTTGCTTCGGCCTCCAGTTCGCGCTCCCTAACGCTCTAGCTCGGTCGATTGATTCGGTTGTGACCGATTGGTTTAGTTAGCTTAAGTTAAATTTGTTAGATTGGGCTAAGGATGCGTGATGCTTTCACTGTCTTGCGACTTCTATGCTGACTCGTTTGTAGCTGCAGCAGTTTGATCGATTCCGATAGGTTTGGGTTCTCCTTTTTCCTTGTCTATTTCTTAGTGCGTTTCTAAGAAATTTGTCCAGAAGTTAAGTGTGTTTTTCCTTGTCTAGTGGATTACAAATCGTGAAGGGACAATAATAATCACTTGGCCATATTCTCCTGCGGCACTAATTTTGACTGTTCCCTGGTCCATATTTAGCTCGACAATTCAAATATGTTAGAGATTATTTGTCTCGACTGGTCCTCTGTATAAAAATATGCAAGGAATGTTTGGTCACGATGAAGAGTTCAAGCCCCTCACTATTTTTTCATCGACTGACCATTCGTGGCATTGTTGAGTGGGTTTGGTTCTGTTTTAGTACCTATTTTGATCGGTATTAACTGATAATGCTCAATTGGTTTGTAAGATTTGTGTATACAACTATGTCGTGTTGTTTCTTATAATAATTTATCGTACTGTCAACTATATACTGCTTTTATGATATGTATCTTTTCCGCATGCTATCTTGCATTGGATTCAATCGTCATAACTCATGTCTGTTAACTTTGGTGCAGTCCGAGTCTACTTAATATTTCATTGATCTTTTATTTCATATATATTTTGCTCATTTGCACTTTCTAATTGAAAATAATTTTTATCAGGTTATCTGGCCCTAGTTCCCTTTCCTATGGGAGGCGCCATGGTTATTAGCATTTAGATTTTTGAATAGAACAGGTATGGTTCTTCCACCTTGTCTTGACATGTACAGATTGATTACGTGATCAAATACTCACTTCTTACCGCATCTCTGCCTTTAAACACATTTAACCCAGCTCAGCTATCTTCTGATGAACCTGTTCTTTTCACCTTTGCCCCCCTGCCCTCCCTTACTTAAAACAGCCAAGACAAATGAAGTTGGAGCCTGCTTATTGGAGCCAAGACACGGTATGCTGAATTTTGCCTGATAAATTTTGGTCGTCATCTTTTAGTAATAACAATTGTAGATGTTTAGAATTTGTGTCTTCCAATACGAAATTGCTTTCAGATTCTTCTACATTTCTGAAAAGAAGTTTATGTTTGCTTGTTCAGAGTTCCTGGTGGAGATAGTCTACTGGAAAAGCTAGAAGGCCCACATGGAAGATGAAATAGTCAAAAGTGAAATACAAAATGATCTAGAAGTGTTTGAGGCTCACTGCGTGCGATTAATCATATATGACTCTGAATTCAGATCAAGTATGCTTGGAATGTGTCCCATGAACATACAAAGTCGATACATTTTGGGTCAAGAGTAAAACGCTCAATTTGGAGTTGCATTTCACTCAAGCAAATTTCTGGAGTGGCATTTCATTTGGTGCAAAGCTAAGAATCCCAGTTTTTGCTTGTAGTTGTAGAACCATGTACGTACTTTTTGGAATTCCTTCTACTTAAAAAGTCACACAATGCTAGAGTTAAATCATGTGCCTTGTTCCTTTTTTACGCTGCTGGTTCAGCCTCTGCATGTGTATAAGGTTCAGCCAACTTGTTCCTTTTTTTACGATGCTGGTTCAGCCTCTGCATGTGTTATGCAAGTTCAGATGATTCAACATTTTTATACTAGTGCCTTAAAAAGTGAATCATGTGCCTTAAAAAAAGAACCTTAAAAAAGAAAAAGGGAAGCATGGACAAGGCAGCAAGAAAATTTTTTGTGCTGAAGAACATGTCAAGCATCTTACTAGTCTTTGTAGTGCAGATGTATTTTACAAGTTCAGAACATTCTTGTGGATGTCTTGCATGCATGTTCGATTGGCGGGCGAACGATCAATAAAAAGCCAAGTCATGAGGGAAAAGGCCCACTGATAACAGTATGTTTTGGGAAAAATTAGAGAGCTGTTGGAGGAAGCTGGTTTTTTTTGGGAAAATTTTTTTTGGGAAGGCCCCAATTAAATGTATTGGGAGTTAAAATTTTAGGGAACTGTTGGAGATGCTCTTAGAGACTTTATTTTTCGCATGGAGGTCACCAACAATTTGTGTGGCTCTTCGCAAAGTATCACCCAATGTGGCACTTGATAAAGTGGCATAATTGTGCAATTAATTTATTTCTGTTTAGGTTAGAAATATTTTTGTCTTTGTATTTTGTAGGTGCTCACCAAACTTAAATCTATTTATTTATTTTTTGCCTAGAATAACCCTTTGTTTATGTAAGTGAGGGTATAGGTTTAGCTAGGAGAAGGAGTATTTTGAGTAGTGTGGTACCTACTTGAAAGCACCATGTAAAATTCTCTCTCACATCACGTAAAAAACTACTTGAAATACTACTAGAATAGATTTTCCAGACTAGCAGAGCACAATATATACAACAATCACAAACTGCCAGCCTTCCGTGCAGTTCCTCAGAGATCCTTTCTTTGACAAGGAATATTTCCCTTCCGCTCGTCGTTCGCACGAGCAGAGGTGGGAATCGTGCTATATTGGATCAGTATGGTATAGATTTATCGGATCATGTATCTAAACTAAACCGTACTGTTATGGTTTGGCCGATCCATCGTGTAGTACCGTGTCAGTCTAGTTCGTTTTCAGCGAGATTAGGTATGGCCCATTTATTATTCATGTTGGTTTTGTGTTGTGCCGGCTTAGACTCGGTTCATTTGGACTATTGCGACGAGAGGAAAGGAGTAGAAGACGTAAGGAGCTGAGGTATACACACAAACTAAAATTTATTCATTCTTGAACAAGTATAGAGTTCCTGCCTCGTTAAAAACTTTACACCCAGGTGTGGGGTACCGTAGTGCGAAGTGGCTTAGTGCGTGTGCTCGGTGTCAGTAAGCATGTACTCTCCGGTATCTTTTTTTCACAATTTAGTAACGCCGTTATCTCTTTTTTCTCCACATGTAATTTAAAGACTACAATTGTAGGGTGAGCCACAACATGCCATAATATCAAGGCAAAGCGTTCTGCCATGTGCCGTGTCTACTTTAGCCTATCGGGTTCATTTCGTACCGTCAGGCCTGTTCCTGGAGCAGGGCGAGCAGGTAGGGGTGGAATCGAGCCGAGCCGAGCCAGGCTCGACCGAGCTCGTTACTGTTCGAGCCGAGCCAGGCTCGGCTCATTGCCTTGGTCGAGCTGAAATCCGGGCTCGGCTCGGGTTCGGTCGAGCCTCGAGCCGGCTCGGCTCATGGCTGTCGACATGTGGCCCCTCCTCGCCCGTGCTGCCTCCTCCGCCCGCCGTCTCCTCCTCCGCCCGCCCCGGCGCTGCCTCCCTCCGACCCGGCGCCGTCTATATATATTAACTTCCAAAATTGTCTACTTGTAATTTGTAATTTCTGCTCAAATTCAGTCCCAAATGATCATTAACTCGTGCTTCTAATATCTTGCTCTTATAAGCGACTTGGTTTTTCAACGCAAATTATGCATGCGAATTAATGTTATCAATGTTATTTCAAAGTTATCAATGTTATTTGTTTCATAACAATGCCATCAATGTTATTTATTTCATAACTTATTCACAGAATTAACGAGCCTATCGAGCCTAACGAGCCGAGCCGAGCTCGGCTCGGCTCGTTCGCTATTGAGTGAGCCAAGCAGCAGGCTCGGGCTCGGCTCGTTGTCGCATCGAGCCGAGCCGAGCCGAGCCGAGCCGAGCCTGGCCGAGCCCGAGCCGAGCTGCGAGCCTCGAGCTTAATTTCCAGCCCTACGAGCAGGGCGGCCGCCCTGGGCCCCCAAACTATCGGGGGCCGTCATATATTAGTATAATCAATTTGTGAAGGTCATAACTTTAGATTCATAGATCCGATTGAGCTAATTTTTGTTGGGTTAGTTTCGAAAATGAATCTAGTTTCTACAGTCCAAATTTCATGTCAATCCAACGGTGGGATCTTCGGGAATTAATATTTTAGTAAACATATGTCAATCTGTTTTTTTGTTGAAACCGAAACAATCTTTAATAATTTGATGAAAATGATTGTAGTAGTGAAGCAATTCTATAAGATGAGAACATTTTTAAAGTTAATTACTTTTTTATTATTGTTGATATGGTCAATTCATTGAAAAACAGATTTGAAGAACTCTAAGTATTCAAAGGTATATTTGGCCCTTTTCTGAGCTCAACAACTTTGAAGTCATTGGATTATATTGAACTTAAAGATTATTGTACTAAGTTGGCAAAAACTTTCTCTGTTGACGATTCATCTGATTTTGAGTTAAATAATCTGATTTCTGAGTTAAGAATACTGCAAATGACTTTACCAAATAGACCAATATCTGCTATGGAAATTTTTGAGTTTGTTAGAAAAGTAGATTGTTATGGTAATATTTCTGTTGCTTATCGGATTTTATTTACTGTGCCGGTAAATGTGGCATCAGCTGAAAGAAGCTTTTCAAAGTTGAAATTATTAAAGAACTATTTGAGATCTACAATGTTTCAAGAAAGGTTAAATGGTCTGGCAACTTTATATATTGAGAAGAAGTTATTGGATAGCATTAATGTTGAGGCCATAATTGATGATTTTGCATCTAGCAATGTTAGAAGATATTTTCTAAGATAATCTCTACAAATGTTTGAGGTAAATAATCTCACTTTTGTATTTCCATTTATTTATCGGTAATAATTTATATAATATATTGAATATTATTTTTTTAATTGATACATGATAGTATAAAAATATTTTGATGCTTATGTTAGGGAAACCTCCGTCTATAATTTCGTCCTGGGACCCTAAAAACTTAAGACCAACCCTGTGTACCGTGTCGTATTGGTCCAACCCATACGCATATATACCATATTGTGCTTTGAAGTTCGAACATGCTATGTCTGCTGTTGCATAGACAGGAAAAGAAACAGCCCGACCCATTCCCAGGTCTACGCACGAGTCACGACCAGTAGCCATTGCCACTCCACGGTCTCACCGTGTGTTTGACCTGCAAACTTTTGTCCCGCCTCGGCGACGGCAGCGCGGCATATAAATCAAGCCGCAAAGCCTAGCAACTGAGCCCACACACTCGCATCAGCTACCAGCGTATTATTACAGACGTAGTAGTTGCGAAATCAGCGGACAATGGAGGTAGAGAAGGTGCTGCTCGCTCTCGGCGTGTCCGTGCTGCTCGTCGTCCTCTCCAAGCTTAAACCTTCCGCGGGGAAGAAGAAACTAAACCTGCCCCCGGGACCCTGGGCGCTGCCGGTGCTCGGCAGCGTCCACCACCTGATCACCAGCCACAGCATATAAATACCGCGCCATGCGCGGGCTCGCGGAGAAGCACGGGCCGCTCATGCTGCTCTGGCTCGGGGAGGTGCCGACGTTGGTGGCGTCGTCCCCGGAGGCGGCGCAGGCGATCATGAAGACGTCCGACCTCACGTTCGCCACCCGGCACCTCAACGCCACCATCAGAGTGAGCACCTTCGATGGCAACGACCTCATCTTCGCGCCCTACGGCGAGCGGTGGCGGCAGCTCCGCAAAATCTGCGTGCTGGAGCTGCTGAGCGTGGCGCGGGTGCAGGCCCTCCGCCGCATCCGAGAGGAGGAGGTGGCGCGCCTCATGCAGGACCTGGCCGCGTCCGCCGCCGCCGGCGCGCTCGTGAACATAACGAAGAGCGTGGCAAACTTCATCAACGACACCTTCGTGAGGGAGTCCATCGGCAGCCGGTGCAAGCACCAGGACGAGTACCTCCGCGCCTTCGACACGCTGGTCCGGCAGACGACGTCACTGACCGCCGCCGACATGTTCCCGTCCTCCAAGCTCATGCAGATGATCGGCACGGCCCCGCGCAAGGCGCTCGCCAGCCGCGACAGTATGCAGCGAATCCTCGAGCAGATCATCCAAGAACGGCTGGAAGCCATGGACCGCGGTGACGACACCGCTGGCCACGGGGACTTCCTCCACGTCCTGCTGAAGCTCCAGAAGGAGGACGGCACGATCACCAATCGCGACATCCTCGTCCTGCTGTTTGTAAGCTTTCACCAACTTTGAGATAATTTTTTCTACATGCACCGTGAAGGTCAGCTTCTGCCTGTTGCGCCGGAACGACAGCGCTGCCTCGGCTGCCCACTTCTTCTTTTGAGCGCCGCCAAGCGCTTTTCTGCGATTTCTTTTCTTTTTTTCCGTGCGGCTATTCTTTGTGACGGTTGTTCTGTGGCACGAAGCTGTCTTCTTAGCCTTCCTCTAGTGCCGTACAGAGCCCTACGCCCGCCTGCACGTCCCGTACTCTGATTTCTTTTCCACGCGCCGCACCTGCATATTTTCTTCTCTTTGCTGTGACTCCACCGTCTTAGAGTCCGCCTCCTTCTGCAACGTACGTTGACTAATTTCTTTCTCCTTTAAAGATTTTCCCTTCAAACTAACCTCATGACAAACCGACTTACAAATTTTTAGGGAAATTTTGTACAACCGGTTTGAAAATCTCTTAAGCTTTAGCAACAGAGCATTGTTCTTGTCATAAACACGTAAGAACTCTGCCTGTAGCTCTACCCTTGCCCTTTTTCTGCCAATTATCTAAGACTGAGTATGTTGTTACACAAACTCAATATATAGTAAATTTTAGATAACAAGCTCTGATCGTCGTTCTTGCACAATAACAGTATCGTTCCTTTGTCTCTTCTCTGCACCCACTTTAGAAACCTTCCTTGCTGCTGTACGTGATGTGGCTCTTCCTGCACCCCACGTCATGACTCCCTGTTGCTCGGTTTGACTTAACAACAAAAACATCATAGATCCCTAGACACTCCCTTCTTTCATACGCGTCTCGTCCTTCTCTACAGCCGAGCCAATTGCCTCTTCTGCTGCTGCGCCTTCCGAGCATGCGCCTTTTCTCACGTGACGCTGCTGCTTGCGCTTGGGAGTCCGTGACCGCCTCGAGCATCTCGCAGCTCCCAGATCGATTTGCCTTCGGACTCGACTCAAGTAAATCAAGTCGCTGAGATAGGGATTAGGAGTCGATGGATCTCGATCGCTTCGATTTGTTGCCACGCGCAGTCTTTGCCAAGCTCTGATATCGCCTGTTTGAACAGAAGGTCAAAAAGAAAACTTTAAGATGATTTTCTTTTTTATTACTTCTTAATCTGTTTCTTTTTAAAACTCATTACTATTTTCGAATTTATACCCAAAACTACTAATCCAACTTCTTATCCTAATCAACTCTTAATCAAAACTCCTAAACTGTTTAGGATTACAAGAGGTGAGGTTAGCATGCAAGATTATCTAGTTGTTTGCTGCGTATTGAGTCCGTGTCCGAGTTGCTTGGTGAACATCCATGGAATAGTTATCTAGTCGTCACGAGTGTAGGTTGCATGCACGGCAAGTAAGATTTCGTAGTTGAGTCCGTATGCATTGCCGCTGTATGGCAAGATTTTTCTAGTCGAGTTATTTGTTGTCCAATTACAAGTTAGATTCGGCTATTTTTACAGCTATATAACCTGGTGTTGTCTACTTCTTTGTAGTTAAGAAATCAGAAAACTCAGCTTGTTTGGGTGTTTGTTCCAACACTTAATGAAGCATTCAACTTAATGAAGCATGAATGCAACAACGGTACGCAATTTTAACCACATGCATGTGATGTTGGTTCCAGGACATGTTTGGGGCGGGCAGCGAGACGTCGTCGACGACGCTGAACTGGGCCATGGCGGAGCTCATGCGGACGCCGAGAGTGATGGCGAAGGCGCAGGCGGAGCTGCGGGAGGCCTTACAGGGCAAGAGCAGGATCACGGAGGACGACATCGCCGGGCTGACCTACCTGAAGCTGGTGATCAAGGAGGCGCTGAGGCTGCATTGCCCGCTGCCCATCCTGCTCCCCCGGGAGTGCCGCGAGACGTGCAAGGTCATGGGCTACGATGTTCCCAAGGGCACGTCCGTGCTGGTGAACGTGTGGGGAATCTGCAGGGACCCCAAATACTGGGAGGACGCCGAGGAGTTCAAGCCAGAGAGGTTCGAGAACTGCGGCATAGACTACAAGGGAACCAACTTTGAGTTCCTCCCGTTCGGCTCCGGCCGTAGGATGTGCCAGGCACAAACCTCGGCATCGCCAACATGGAGCTCGCGCTCGCCGGCCTTCTCTACCACTTCGACTGGAAGCTGCCTGACGGCATGGAGCCCAAGGACCTTGATATGTGGGAGGCAGCTGGCCTGATCGCCAGTAAACGCACCAAGCTGCATCTCTACCCTGTCTCTCGCATTGCTCCGAGCAGTGCCTGAAGGGGAGCCACCGATCCTGGTCCACTAACTCATGCATGCACCACACTGCATGCACGTTTTATATATTTAGCGTATGTGCTGTGGTTACTTAAGTGGATGGTAAATAAGGTGGTGCTAGAGCTGGTCTTGCCCAATCCTGCCTCGCACTGTCAGCTCTCTAAACACTCCGATGCCGGTTTCCTACCGGCCAAAAAAAAAGTGAGTTAGAGAGCGGTCACGTCACCACGTGATAATAGTGTGGTTAGTAACATCATGCATATGGATTGCTATATTTTACAAGTATCTTGAGAGAACATGGTTCTATGCATTTATTTTTGAAACATTCCGAAAATTTCAGAAATAGAAAAATAAAAATTTAAAATTTAAAAATGGAATTGAATAAAATTTTAATTGAAATCAAGATTTTAATTAAATTATTATCTTTTCTCTCATTTTCTTGAACTTTAGAAATGAATAAATTGCAATATTAAAACTTTTTCGTCCAAAATGAGCAAACTATGAAAATGAGTTTGAAATATAATCTTATTTTGAATTTCCATATTTTCTGAATTTTTCTTAAATTTTGGTTCTTAGGAAAATCTTTTATCTTAATTGTTTTCTTCTTCTGATCTTCAATACAAAACTCCAAATCCCATAACAAATAAAATCTGGAAAAATTTACTTAAATCCCAATCATCTCCAGGGAATCTCCAAAAATCTTGAAAGTAATATGAACTCATTGAGTATCGAAAAGAAATTAAAAATAGAATAATGTGACAATGAACAGCTCAATGTCATAATTATTTAATTTTTCACAGACGTTATCTTATCTTGAAAAATTAACCACATCACATGCAGCACAAGTGTAACTTTCAGGAAATGTTTATAAAATAATAAATTTGATTTTTACATTTTATAAAAATAAAAATAGAATTAATTTAAAAGCAATATTACCAATGTCAAAATTTTATAAAATCATATATAAACCATCATCATTTGAAATTTTTATAGTAATTCCTAATAACCATCAGTATTACACAAAAAAATTTGTATAATATAAAGCTTATTTGTTATCTAAGAAAAATCAAAATCATAAACACTGAATTTTAGTACAGCAGTCTTACCAGAATTTTATAAATTTGCACATATAATATTTTTAGCCTAAATTTCTTTAGTAGGACAAAGATCATCTCCATATCATCTATAAAAAGTTTGAAAAATATTTGACTAAGAAAACTGCCCCAATTAAATGCTTGAACATGATCTGGCTAGAAAAATTTGAAGTCGCGTTCTTCTTTACATTCACTGACAAGTGGGGCCTTCACCTACCTTGGCCCACCTGCCAGCAACCCAGCCTATCTCAGCCTGGCTCTTCCTCAGCCGACTCTCTTCATTGTCTCACCCTGCCAAATCCTTGCGATGGCAAGAAATTGTTAGCCACCTTGTTACCACGACAGGGAATTCGTCACCACAACTTGACCAAGTGCCAAATCAGCATCACCAGCCTCTCTACCTTGTCATCTTCCCCAACTGAGCGCTACATCTCTACCCCACCTGTTGCTGCCATGGCAAAGCTTCACTCGATGGATTGCTACCACGGCAGAAAATTGTCGCGCAAAACCTCTGTGCCGAATTCAGCCGCACTTTCTCTGTTTCACCGCCTCGTGTAACGACTCTCATTTTAGCATAAAATACTAAAATGAGAATTTCATGTGCATACAGTACTAGTCCTTGAATCAGTAGCTGGTACGTATATTTACAATAATTGGAATCACAACCATATATCATATTATTTAAGCGAAAACTATTATACAAAGAAATCTTACAACTCAGAGTATATATCAGCAAAAGAAGCAAAGTCTTATAGTGTACCCATCCAACCCGCAGGCAACTGATAAGACATAATCTCTAGAAAAAAATCGCTTCAATAAAGATCCCGCAACTTGTGACGAAAACAAATCTTTGGAGTTTCGCTAACTTTATCCACCTAAAACAATAGATTAAGTAAGGGTGAGTACTTTCATACTCAGCAAGACTTAAGGTGATATTTGCAAATGCATAAATACAGGCCAAGTCAAAGGAGGCTACTACAGTTAGTTTGCATAAAGCGAAATTGAATTTGTAAATCAAGTTGTCGTTTGCAAACATAATTTGTAAGAGCAAGTTTGATTGATAAAAAATAAGTAAAGCATAAGTAATACTCACAGCCCTTCGCGAGCAACGAATAATCCAATCATGAAGTCTATCAATATCGACCATTTGACATAAAGTAACAGTTGCTAAACAAGTTCAAACCTAAACCTATTTTTAGAAAATATCAAAGTCTAGCATTGGAATGACTTCACCAAGTGCCCATGACCGCGGGCGTGGCTAATCGATTAGATTTTTACTCTGCAGAGGTGTACAACTTTACCCACAAGAAATAATCATCTTTTTGTACAGCGCAATTGACACACTTCATTTAGTATGCCGTAGAGAGATCATAATATAACCATTACATTACCTAGACATGACTTCGAACCAACCCAGAACATTAAGCCCTCGCCATAGAAACAGAAACACTCACCCAAGTCGTAGATCACATTCATCACACCCAACACATCATTTCTGTTCATGGCAAGGTGTACATTGTTGCATTGGTAGGTAGAAACCCCTACAAGAAGACCTGGCCAGAATACCTGTGCTAACTCCCACCTTCCAAAGTGCAAAGCCATATCTAAGTAACTTAATAGGTTAAGGCCACCCCATCCCAGCACTTGTGGTTGCACGGATTTCTTGGATCAATAGCGTCCCATTACTCGGTCCTTAATCTGACACGGGCAATACTCCACCCTCACTATGTGCAATTCCCTTTGCACATTCGGCTATTGCCAATAATCACCTATATCAAAACCATAGTTTTATTTTGGATTTTTAATCAAAATACCAGTAACCAATAGTGTCATTTCTAACCATTTTAAATTCTCAGGAAACAATTTTGATCTGATCATCTACCTCGTTGGTTCTAAAGCATGGTTAAGCATGATTAATATGTAAACACATATCCCATAATAAGATCATCGAGCTGCACAAGAAGATCTAAATAGAGGGGTAGAGGTCCACCGATCACTGTTGCAGCAGAAAGTTTAAGAGGACGTTCAACTATCATGGAAGGAGGGCTTGCTCCTAACTGTGGCAATGACGACGATAATGACGATTTCGTGTCATTTCCACCTTGATGTTCAAGCACTACCATAACTGGCCGTTCAAGCACTATCAGAACTGGCCGTTCAAGCACTATTACAACACGCCGTTCCAGGCCAGTGGCGGAACTAAGAAGTTTGCAATGGGTGTGCACATTTGACACCGCATAGTTGACATACATAGTTTTATAGCATAAATTTACTACACAGATTTGAAATTTACCAATAATACAATACATATAGTTGAAGTCAGGTCTTACATCAACAGAAGATTACATAATATGTAATGAAAATTAGAATTGTACTTTACGCGTTTTCATCGCTTGAAAACGCTTGATTACATCGTCTTCACTAACCTTTAAGAAAACATCTTTCTCAATAAATGTGACTAAACAATAATTTAAGAATTGATTGCCCAAACTATTTTTTAACATGTTCTTCACAACATTCGTAGCAGAAAATACTCTTTCAACACTCACCATTGCCACAGGTAGGAGCAACACCAATTTGAGAAGTAAGTACACCAACTTGTAAATTTCATGCTTCTTGGTTTGAACAAGTTTAACAGAAAGCTCACTAAGATTCTTGAGGTCCTTAAACCTATCATCTTTTCGCATATCATCAATAAAGTTATCAACTTGAAAAGGAAGTCTCATCAAATCTGTACTTGAGAACTCATTGAGATAAAATTTGGCAAGCCTAATTACTTTATCCCTAATGAAGGCTTCAAATGAGTTGAGAGGATTCAAGGCAGCCATACATATAAGCAACTCCATATTAACTTTGTCAAACCGATTGTTAAGCTCTTGAAGAACACTATCGATGATGCCAAGATAAACTTCTTTTCTATAATGTTCATCATTTGTTTGTTTGGGGAAAATGCTTTGATCTTCCAAATGGCACATATTTCTTATCCAGCACTGAAACTTTAATGCGATGTTTCATACAAAATGATGTAATGTTTTCATGAAAAAAGTCTTCCCACCCATCACTCCTCATATGTTGTAATCTGTCCTTAGCCAAATCAACAAGTGACATAGCATTAACAATATCTTGATCCCTCTTTTGTAAAGATTGACACAACTCATCTATTTACTCAAGTATTACTAGCATAAAGTTTGCCATGAAAACAAAATCAAATGACTCAAAGGCTGCCACCATAGCATAGGCTTTTCCCCATTCATTGTTCAGGGTGGGGTCTTTTCCAATCTTTATGAGTACTTTGCGGATTGTAGAATACATATCAATAATGTGCAGAATAGTTTTATAATGGCAGCCCCAACGAATATCAGCAGGCCTAGCTAACCCCATTTCTTGATTCAATCCCCGTCCACTTTTAATTTCACCCAATTTCAATGCTTCCAAAACTTCTTGAGCTCTAGTGTTTCAAAGCATGTCATGGCGCTTACAAGAAACTCCAATAACATTCAGCAAGTTGGATAATTGCTCAAAAAACCAAACATAATCAGCATTGCCCTTAGCAACAGCTACAAGAACTAATTGGAGTTAATGTGGAAAGCAATGGACGTAATAAGCAGAAGGAGACTCATTCATAATCAATGTTTTCAGTCCTTTAATCTCACCTTTCATGTTACTAGACCCATCATATCCTTGCCCGCGGACTTGAGTAAGACTCAACGAGTGATCCATAAGTAAAGTCTCAATTGCATCTTTAAGTGACAAAGAAGTGGTATCGGCTACATGAACTACTCCAAGGAACCACTCACATACCCTTCCTAGTTTATCAACATAACGCAAGCAAAGAGCAAGTGGTTCCTTTTGGGATACATCACTAGACTCGTCAGCTAGAATAGCAAAGTGATCATCACCAATTTCTTCAATTATGTGTCTAGTCGTTTCCTTAGCACAACAAGTAATAATTTCCTTTCGTATGGCCCCAGAAGTCAACAGACAATTTCTTGGAGCATTTTTCAAAACAACCTTATTGACCTCTTCATTACTTTTTGCAAGCCATTTCAATAGTTCAAGAAAATTTCCTTGGTTACTAGAGAGTTCACTTTCATCATGTCCACGGCATGCCGATCCTTGATGCAAAATAAATCTCAAGCATCTAAGTGAATAAGTCAACCTATATTTGTAAAGTAGTTTCTCCTCTTTAGATCGCTTCACAATAACATGAACAACTGATGATTTTGGTTTACGAATTTCTCTTGAGCTTGATTATGGATACTCGTTATACTACCCACATGTTTGTCAAGTGAGTCATATTTGTTCCAATTCCTCCAACCACCATTAACAAAGCTGTCACCCCCTTAGTTTTCCCCTTGAACAAATAACAGATAAAGCAAAAATGCAGCATCCTTTTCGACACTATATTCAACTCAATTGTACTTATCAAACCAACTCACACTGAAGTGGCATCTTTTACCTGATATTTCCCTAATGGGGAAATCATGTGTATAAGGTTGGCATGGACCTTTTGTAATATATTCTCTCCGAACTGCATCTTGATCATTGATAGCATAGCTCGCAATTGGTATCATTTTCCCTGGATCATGAGGAAGAAGGTCAACATCATAAATCGCGTCCTCCCCCTCACTCGTAGGAATTGAATTTGAAGCTTCGGCACTTTGGACTTGGGGTGGTGCTGTCATTGGTGCATTGTCGGCAATCACATCAACAATTTGATTCCCACTTCTTTCAGTTGCTCTTGTCTCTTTTTGTTCTTGAGGTTGCCCTTCGGGTGGTGACGAAGAAGATAAAATCTTCCTTGTCTTTGTTTCTCGATCCTGGAAAAAGGAAAGAATATCTCTATTCCTCTTCATGTTGGCTGCTCTTGCTCTACATTCACAGGAAAACCCAACTTAAATTTCCAACCATCGCATCCCATAAATCTATACAAATTTATCTATACAAATTATTTATACAGGGCAATGAACCTAAAACACATTATCTATACAAATTTGTCAGGCTATTTATACACATTATCCATACAATGTTCTTGCTCTTGCAGAGAAGAGGGACTGAGGGAGTATACCAGTCAATGACTCACTGTCCCGGTCGGTGTTGCTCGTCACTCCTCAGTCCTCAGCAGTCAGCATCTCAACGTCGAGCGCCCCAGCACCCAAGCCCCGGCCTCGATGTCTCCTCCTCGGCTCCTCCAGTCCATGATAGCATCTAGGCCCCCTAATTCTTTTGTCATGTTTAATTATATAGTTTTGGTGTTGATGACTAAGTCAATAATCTCTGAGCTATGAAGAACATTGGTTGGAGCATCAAAGAATCCTACTGAAAGGAGAAGATTAAGGCTCTTTGTTACTAGTTTTTGGCTTAGGAGATGATTCAAGCCAAGTAGCTAGGATGATTTTAGCTTGGCCGTACTAAAGGGGGACTATGCATAAGTTAGAATATTGGTTCATAAGGCTTAAACTAAATTAGACTGCTTGGAGTTAAAATTTCTTAGTCATTCTTTGCCTTGAACCAATTCTTCTCCTCATACAAAGTCTAAGTGTGTCCCGGACTAAACCTCATTTGCTCATCTCTTAAGTCCGACGCAACTTTAGTCCAAAACTCTATTCTCGCTAGACCATTCCTAATTTAGTCTGGCGCCAAAGCATACTTAGTCAAAATCCTTACCGAGCCCATCCCATTCACGACGGACCAAAATTCCTTAACAAAAATCACAGTCCAGTGCAAGCCATTTTCGTCGGACCCTTTATTTCTTAAGTCCGTGGTGAAAGATTCCTTTGTTTTAATGCAAACCTAGCACACACCATTTTCGTCAGACCAAATTCCGCTAACACAAAATTCAGTCCGGCGCAAAAGCTCTCCACTCAGTTAAACCCTTGTGTTACTTCAAAAAGTCCGTTGTCGTAAACTTCTTTGAAATCCATCTACGATGGACCAAATTATTCGGTCCGGTGCGTATGTCAAATTCACATTTCTTTGTTAGACCAAAACATCCAAACATCCTATGTACGACAGACCAAAATTTTTACTCTGGCGCAAATAATCTGAATTGGTCCGGAGTACACAAGACCAGTATGACTAGATTATTTTTGCTAAGTCCGTTGCAAACATATAATCCTAATTTTTGACTGTCTGACACGTTCCAACGGCCACTGTGGTAGGTGTAACGGCTATATTCATTCCAAATGTCTATATAAGCATTTCCTGAGCCATTTACCATAGAACTTTTTGATTTCCTTGACATATTAGCATCCTTAGAGCTTTCATTCCACCAAGGAGACTGTGCTTCACCTTTGAACCCTAATTCTTAACACTTTCTAAGTGTTTTAGCTCCAAGCTAAGTCTGGTAGTGTGGTGCCGAGTGAACCAAGAGACAGGGCTGGTGCACAGTCTATTACTCTTGGATCTCAGTGGTTCTAGATGGCTTGGAGGCAGTGAAGGTGTGACCTGTCCAAAAGAGCTTGTGGAAGGCCACCTTGATTGTGAGAGGTTTGGAACTCACCTCACCGGAGTGGTGAAAGAGTTACCCTAGTGGAGACCAAAGCTACCGTGACTAGCTTTGGAGGAGCTATACTTCAGGAGAAGTGCTCTAACGTAGAGTAGGAGAGTGGCTCTGAACCACGGGATAAAATTCTTGTGTCTCGTGTGATTATTCTTGTTTCTGTGTTACCTTTCCACTGTTATTATTGTCTTGTGCTAATTTTTCTACCATCTTGGATTAGTTAAGCTCCGCTCTTAATCAAGATAACCTTTCTATAAATAAGTCTAAAATTGAAAAGTTGCCTATTCACCCCCCTCTAGGCCATCTTGATCCTTTAGTCCGACGTCAGCGCCTCAAGCCCACAACGGCCTCGCAGTCACTGCTTGCCACTCATATCGCCAATCGCCACTTCCCTCTGCCACACGGCGTCCCCCTCTCCGTCGGCGCCCGGCCACGGCTGCGCCACACGCACCAAGCGTCGCCTCCCGCCAGACATCGCCTGCCGCAACCTGCGCCACCCACCCAGTCCCGGATGGTCAGATCCCACCCGCTTCGGCGCCTCCTGTAGCCTGTGTCTCGCGAAACCGCTGCGCCCTGTGGTCCTGCTGCCATCGCTGTGCCGTAGTGCCGCCTCCCGCCGCCCGGGCCTCACCTCCCGCCGGTCGTGTGGTGTTGTTGCTGGTCAAATGGGCTAAGCCTTGGCTGTTTTACAAATACCCTGTACTGGGTCTTTCAAAAATATTGGGGGTGCCGGTGCATACCCGGCACCCCCATCGGTTTTGCCCCTGTTCTAGGAACTGTGGCGATGATGATGATGATGATGATTTCATGTCACCTCCACCTCGACTTTCAAGCACTATCACAACTAGTAGTTCAAGCACTACTACAACACGCCGTTCTAGGAACTATGGCGATGATGATGACGATTTCGTGTCACCTCCACCTCGACATTCAAGCACTACTCCAACAGGCCGTTCTAGAAACAATGCATGAGGACATCCAATCAGCACTGAAAGACGGGTACCTCCTAATCATACAAATGATGATGATGATGATTTCATACCACCTAGGCCATGAACCAATATACCCCTATCATCCAATTAACCCTTCGAATCCCCTATTCCAAGATCCATGGCCATAGAATGTATGGTTCGCTGACATGTACCAGTGTTGTATTCCAGTTTTATGAATTCCTTCTGTATCTTTGGTGTATCTTTTATGAATTCATCCTGTGACGTCTGCACCTGAGACGATGTGACACTTGCTGCCGAGCCGAGACATCTTCTCTATAGTTGCTCGCTGCTAGCACTCCTCTGGTTTCGCTCGTTTCCTTCGCGTCACACGTGTTCTGTCACCTTGCACCCGAAGATCAATTCGTTATACAGCCTTTATGCGCCGCCTACTTTTTCTTTCGCTTGCACTTCACGTTGCTTCTTTTTCTTGTGCGTCTCATCCTCTGTAGCTAAGCCTCTTTTATTGTTGTGTCTCCCGGGCCAGCGCCTTTTCTCCCGCACGCCGTACGGACATGCTCGAGATGTGTCGTATGTTTAGGAACAAGACACGAGAGAGAGGGGACACTGGCCATCTTACGGGCCACCGTCCAAAAGAGACAAGGTGAACACAAGATTTATACAGGTTCAGCCACTTAAGGAAGTGCCCTACTTTTGTCGACATGTCCCTTAGGAGGAGCAGGGGGGCTCCTAGTCCGGGCTCCCGCGGGACACATCAGTTGTCAAGTTTTGTACTCAATGAGAGTCTAGATTACATGTAGGGGCTACAACAGGGTTTTATAGGCGCCCAGCCAGTTCCTCAAAATACCATCCTACCCCTACCGCAGTGGCTTAAGCGAGGGCATCTTGGTCATTGTCGGGTGCAAGTAGTGGATCCCACGTCATTGCTTTGCCGGGGCAGGTTCCTGACTTGGAGCTCCCGCAGAGGCCCTCCCACGGGGCATGTCCTAGAGGTACGTCTGTGAGCTTGAAATGACCTCCCGCGGGGTATGCCCTAGTATGCCCGCGGAGCTTGAAGGGACCTCCCGTGGGGTATGCCCTAGTATGCCCGCGGAGCTTGAAGGGACCTCCCGTGGGGTACGCCCTGGGGGTATGCCCGCGGGGCTTGAAGGGACCTCCCGTGGGGTACGCCCTGGTAGGCCCGTGGGGCTTGAAGGGACCTCTTGCGGGGTACGCCCTGGTATGCTCGTGGGGCTTGAAGGTACCTCCCACGGGGTACGCCCTGGGGGTACACCCGTGGGGCTTGAAGGGACCTCCCGCGGGGTATGCCCGGTATACTCGCAGGGCTTGAAGGGACCCCTGCGAGGTATGCCCTAGAGGTAGGAGGGTGAATCGCGGGGTGTGCCCTGATGACAAAATGCACAGCCGGGAGGGCACCATCCCCACGAAGTATGAAGCCTTCCCTCCAATCATCAGTGAGCTTTCCTCCAACAGTAGCCCCCTGTCCCTCGGACGCTCTTGGAGGCGTTGTGAGGGGCAGAGAGGAGAATTTTCTTGACTTAGAACCTTGGGGTCATGCCGACTCTCCTCACCTTTTCTATCTTGTGAGGACTGCACAACTTTGTCTTGCAGGCACTGACATATATCTAGGTATTTTTTACTAGCCAGTCTCCCATAGAGGGTGTCGGTCCCATTCCTCGGCGACGTCAAGAGCTTGTGCCAATGTCTTTCATCAGTTGGGTGGCGCATGGAATGAACTCCGGGCACCTGGTCCGGTGCCCTCTAAAACACAACTATTTTGGGGCTTGCCCCTTGTGGCATGCGCACACTAATTCCCAATATAGCAGCACCTGTGAGGCTTCAACCCCAGGGGCTTTGGCGGTAGAACTAGCGCCTGGTTCTAATGGGTCTTGCGCTGACTACCTCCAGCCCGCCCCTTCCTTTCGCTCCCTTGGTTTCCATAAGGGGCACACAGTTGATGCCTGAACTGTGGAACCGTGCAGGGGCATTTGTGACTATACTTTTGGGCACTTTAAACGTCCACGGCTCAGGGACTTTGTCCAATTATCTCCCGTGCACTAGGGAAAAGTGATCCTCTCCCCGTGACCACTCCTTGGCTAGTTCTTGTGCAAAGGCCAGCCTAGGTACTTTTGTTTCAAGCGCATCAAGACCTTGCTACTCTCCCCAAAAGTAAAGCAAGGGCGCTGGGGGCTCCTTCAGGGCATTAGGGTTGGTGCCTACTTCTCTCCTAGGCGGCATGGGCACCGCCCCCTCCCAAGTTAGAGGTCCGCGCGAGGACGCCCGTGTCCAGGACCCCAGGCGTTTTTTGAAACACCTCCTGATCATCCTTAGCTGGCTTTCGGGCACCCGTTATTCTCCCCAAGGAAAGAGCAAGGGCACTGGGGGCCCTTTCAGGGCATTGGGGTAGGCGCCCAACCTTTTTCCTCTGGGCGCTAAGGGGCAATGCCCGCTCCTCCCTAGGCACTCAGACCATCGCCCGACTTGGTCCCTTTGGGCAATAGGGGCAACACCCATTCCTCCCTGGCTTGCTTTCTTTATTACCAGCCGCCCTATATAACCGAAAAAGAGGGCCTCCTTCCTCACAGACCAACTAAGCCATGACAATGAGAGGCAAGTGCATTCTCACCAAGCTAAAGAGGAAGGAGCCGTGCAAGGCAAGCGCTGCCACTGCGGTCGTGCGAGAGGAAGATGCGACCTCACGGACGGCTGCCGCCGTAGTAGGACCGAGCAAATCCCGCAGCCACCTCGCGGGCTGACAATGTTGCCACACAGCGGACACCACTGTCACACGGGAGAAGGCAGGCTACCGCCGGGCCGAAGGAATCCTGCTGCTACCGCTCAAGGCAACATTGCCACAGAGCAAGAAAAGAACAATTGCGTGGGCAAAGCGTCATTGCCGGTCGAGAGACTTCGCCATTATCACGTGGGACGCCGGCCGACGACGTCATCGCTCTTTGCTCGGGGAAGAGTCGCCGCTTGTCTACGCCAGCGCTGCCATTGCTGGTCTGGGCAGGTCCTGCCCTTCCGCGCGGAGAAGATGTTGCAGCCACATCGAGTCAGCCTCCGATGTCAAGCCAAGGGGCCGCCGACCACCGTCGGGCTAAAGGCATAGGCCGTGGGGGCTGCATTCGCGCAAAGGAGAGGCACCGCCAGCAGCCTGGGAAGCTGCCACGATCGTGCTCCACCAGCGGTGAGGAAGGTAGCCGAGGATTTCCGTTCAGCCACCACTAGTAGCGCACCACACCAGCAGCTCCACAATTCAGCGGTGGGAGGTTGTAGCCCCTATCGTCCCTCGAGCGAGGCCGACCTTGACGGCAAAGGAACGCTGCCGCCATTGGGTGGTGAGCTCATTGCCGCCACTCGCACGTACAGTGCCAAAGGAAGACCGGATCGCACGGCAAGGGGTCGCCGCTGGGCGGCAAGCTCCACCGTCGCCGCCGCACGCCACCAAGCTGGAAGGAGGCCAGACCACACGGGCAGAGGGCACCACCGCCGCCTAGGTGAGCGAAACTCGCTGCCGTCACTCGGGCATGCCCCGTCGCGCTGGAAGGACGGTGCCACTGCACAAGCAGAGGGCACCGCCGCCGAAGTGGGCGGTCATCTCGGCTGCTCAAGCACGTGCCATCATCGTAGGCTCATCCCCAACGCCCAGCCGAGAGGGTGTCACGCAAGCCTTGGCTTCACGTGTGAACACTGCAGGTAATCTCCCAGCTCTGATTTTGCTTGAGCGTATTTTAGTAACATCATTGCTGGATAATAGCGGACGCGTGTGCAGAAAAGGATTGGAGCAGAGTGTATAAAATGAGTTGGCTTGCTGCCCTGTGACAAAAGAGTGAAATCAACCAGCGAGACCCTCGGGAGGTTGCTTGGACTCGACTTAAAGGTGAGGATGCCGCGAAGGCTCTGCGGGTTTTAACTGGGGCGCATAGCACTTAGAGGTGGCAAGTCCGCGGGCTCCTCGCTTGACTGGAGAACACAGTGGGGGGCGTGAAGTGGCGCCTCTGCCCTCGATTTCTAGGGCCTACCCTTGAGAGGGCCTCCCAAGGAAGTGCCTGTGGACCGAAGCTCATTTATGTTGACACTATTAAACCACATTGGATGCCCATGACACGTCTTTCCTTTTGCAGGTTGCGAACGCCTCGTCAACTCAGCAATCGCGCATGTAGCCTAAGGGGCGCCGGGCTTCCATGGCTAAGGCCATGGGCACACCATTGTCTAATTGCTCCTTTTGCTGGTTCTTCAAAGTTGAGCATTAGCGAGGATGATCCCAATTTTTCTTGTAGGTGACCGTCCCCATGGTATCCTTGCTAAGGGCAAGGGCAAGGTGGATGAGGATACCCCCGCGAAGGGAAAAGGCAAGAGCAGACCTCCTCGTGCAGAGGACTGTCGCATGAGGGACGTTGACATGATGGGTCCTGTACAACATACGGGAGCCGCTCCTATTGGAATTGCTGGTGATGAATGGAGGGTGATGATCCTAGATGTTGAGGACTCAAGGAACTGACGATTTCAAGCTTTCTAGGTTTCGGCAGAGAAACTGGAAAAGAAGCTCTTCCCTGTCATGTTTTGTTGTTTTTCTATCTCTTGAATCCCTGAGTAGTGTGATTTGAAGAAGATGGCAGTTGTCGGCGTATTCCACCTGACTGGCCCGAGTCTACAGACCGGGTTTGGTTCAGTAGGAGGGCATCTTCACGGCTGGCAAACCCTAGCGAGTGAAAACCTTAATGACTCCAACACGAAGGACTCTGGAGCCTATGAACTAAGCTGACACAAAGATTTTTTACCCAGGTTTAGGCCCCCTCCACCAGGGTAATGGCCTTACGTCCTGCTAGATCTTTTATAGAGTGTTTGAAGCTAGTACAGAGCTTTCAGGTTACAAGTTCTTCCTTAGGCTCTACTGCTGAACTCTCGATCCCCCTTCCCCATGCACCCGGGTGCCTTTATATAGCCCAGGCTAACGGGGTAGGTAAAAGGGGGGTCATCATGCTGATCCATATACATTTATTACTCCTTCCCGTGCTGTCCCGTTCCTCTAGCCTCATTAAATGCCGACGATGGCTTCGCCCGGGATGCGATCCCTTTGTGACAGGTAGGTGAAAGGCGTCAGAGGATTGGACTTGTATCAGAATTCCTCACAATCAATGGACGACGACAAAGAGCACGCTTGCTGGCATGGTACGATAGGGGAAGGAGACTTCGAGGCGAAGCCACCGTGCCCCACCTTTTTGCCTTGCGGCGGGGCAAGCGGTGGCGATTTCGCCCACTGCTCACCGAGCGCCACGTGGGCGACGACACTGCCGGTGGGCGTGTTTCGCCACCCGCTGCCAGTCGCCGCGTGGGCTGGCGCCGGCGAAGCAGGCGTCTCGCCCACTGCCGCCTCAACGCCACGTGGCCGACACTGGCCGGGCGGCTTCGCCACTCGCTGCCAGTCGCCCGCGTGGGCGCCGGGCGAAGCGGTATGCGTCTCGCCCACTGCCGCTCGAACGCCACATGGGCCGACACTGGCGGCGGGCGTGTTTCGCCCACCCACCCGCCAAAGTCAATTTGGTGGCCGGGCGCCGGGCGAAAGCGGCGCCTCGCCACTGCCGCCTTTAACGCCACGCTGGCCTTTTGAAAGGTCGGAGAGGGTACCCGGCGTAAAAGTCGCCGACAAGATATTCCCGGGCCCTAGAGCGTGCTAGAGTCTTTTGAGACCTTCATTAAATATTTGGTGCGTTCTTGGGCGGGGCCACCACTCATGAGGATACGACCGCCTCGGTTCCCCCGTATCCGTGATTTTTTTGGGACCCAAGCGGCTACGATCTTGTCTTTTCGCAAACCGTGTGTGCGGCGATGTATATATAGATACATCCAGATCAAGCGGTTTACATATACGCCTTCTTGCGACTTCAACTTTCGCTTCTTCGTCTTCCTCGCTCAAAGTCTTTACTTTCCTTATGCTCATGGCACCTTCCATCCCCGCTTCACCGTTGATGCCGCCACGGTGGCGAGGATCTCCTTGCTCGCACTGAGGGCACCTTCCATTTTAGGCGGGGACCCCACGCCGCGGTGCCTCTTCGATGAAATTCTCATCTACGTCTGGGCGATGATGGCGGGTCTGGTCCCGCCATTCTCCGACTTCTTTCTCACCGTCCTCCATTTTATGAAATCCACCACCTTAACCTCACCCCCAACTCCATCGTTACCATTTCCATCTTCGCGCACCTCTGTGAAATGTTCATAGGAGTGATGCTGAATCTTCCTCTTTTTCGCTATTTCTTCCTTTGACGCGGCTCTACCGACGGCGAGGTAGTGGGGAGCTGCTACTTCCGCCGAGGCAGTCGGCCTCCCTTCATCGCCTTTCACCAGATCCAAGCGAAGGCGTGGCACAATAATGGTCAGACATCCGTGATGACAGCGGGATCGACGCCCTGGAGGTGCCCGTCGGGGCAGCGGAGGCCTCTGAAAACTGGAACTCACTGGTCGAGGAGACGGCAGAGCTCCTTGCAATGGCGGCCCACATCAACAGACTTCGGGATGCTTGATTAATGGGCGCCGTGGTCAGGACTTCGTGACTTTGAGAATCGGCCCTTCTTCGCCGACGCGCCGCCCCTGCATGGTAGTACACAGCGGCAGCGACATAACGCGCACGCATTCTTGGCCGTAAGTTTCGCTTTCGCTTTGGCTTTTTTTCGCGATACATGCTTCTTCTGCGCTCCCTACCTGGCGGTCTTTCTTTATCTTTTGCCAGGTGCGGAAACCTGGAGGGGCAACTCATTAGCAAATGGCTTGCCGGATTGATACCGCCGATTCCAAGCGGCTTGGATTTTCCAGTAGCGGCCCGGCCGCTCACCGATTTGGAGCACGTGGGGCACCTGCAGATCGTCAGACAGCTCCCGCCAATGGACTCCACTGGACCCGCCGTGGTGCCAGCCCACGGTCTGCTGGTGATCAAGGGAACGACCACCGCCAGCGATCGGGCCGCAGGCAAGCGGCCACTTATCCCGGACGCCACGGGCCAGACTTCTGCCGCCGCCAGCCCTGATGCGGCGGCTTTTTCACGAAGGCGGCGGCACAAAGCCGCCTTTACCACGACTTTCATCATCGAGCTACCGCCTCCTGCGGCGCCAGCTCTCTCGCCTTCAACGGCTCTTTCTCCTCCGGCAAACCCGATGGCTCGGCGCCAACACCCTCGGCCACGGAGCCCACACCACCACTCGACAGGGTGAGCTTACGCTCCCGAAGACCGCTTTCAGTTTGAGGGTGCCGCCAATGGCGGCCCCTCAAGACGCCCAGGCGCAAACATCCTCGCGCCATCTGGCGGCGAAAACTTCGCCAGTGCCTTCGGCCGCCACCGCTAAGAGGGTCAAAGAGGGCGACCCTAGCTCCAGCGCCTCCGGCCATCTCGCCCCTCGCCATCGCCTTGCCAAGGCTTGCCGTCCGAGCTCTTCGCCGAACTTGGCGGAATACACGCCTCGGCTGGCACCGTCCTGCCCGCCGCCCCAGCATGGGGCTCGAGCAACCAGCCGGTTGGCGTCGATGGCCGCAGTGGCGGGAGGCGGGAGAGGGCGGAGGCGGAATTGGCGCAGGAAAGGGCCAACGTGGCCGCCATGCAGCTGCGGGCGGAGAGGGCGAGCGGCGGCTGAAGCACTTCGAGCATGAGTCCTTCCGCTGCGGCACAATCGCCATCATGCTCAAGAAGGCCTTCCAGCACACGAAGAGGTGTTTGGAGCCCTTGGGGTGGCGAATCGACACCCTGCAAGACTCATATGCGGTTTGCCCATCGACCAACCAGGCCGCGAGGCACTCCGGGCTGCCGCTGCCGCCGCCCGCTTCCGCCAGAGAAGAGGCGGAAGTTGTGATCATGGCGCGACTTACGTCTTTGTCTCTTTGCACCACCCGCGATGCCGCGCCGATCAATGGCGGTGGTGACGGCGGCGTTGAGGGAGACGCGCGCAAGCGAGGCATCTTGAGCGCTATGCCGAACCGTGCACGTGGTCGGCTGCTGAGTGGAGCAGCCGGTCATAAACGCTCTCCACCCGGGCGGAGGAGGGAGAGCGTCGGCGACCTCGACACAGGCGACGAGTGAAGGGGGCCGGGCAATAGCTTTAGTTCTTTTGCTTCTTCTTCTTTTTGTCTTGTGTTGATCTACCTTCCTGCATGCACCAACATCTGGACAAATCTTAGCGTAACGGATGTTTTTACTTGCTTTACCCGTGCGCTTGTTTACTTTGCTTGATTGATTCCGTTTGTTAAAGCTGCCAGGCGACCAGCCTTGAACTTAGCCATAACGCCAAGTAAGCTTTCAAGTTTAGGGCAATATCAGATCCTTTTAGGTCACGTCACGGTGGCTACAACGCAAGCACAAACCACGCAAGTTCGCAGAACTTAGGTAAAATGACCTTAAACACGGCGGTTCACGTAAACGCGAGCGATCTTAGCTTTAGGTTTTTGTGCAAGATTGTCGCTGGTTCAAATCCCTTCGGGACTTAGATCCCGATGATCTCCTGGAACCGTGCTGCAGTGCGGCGCGGCGAGGCAACAAGTTTTCAGGAGTGTTTTTAGGCCAACAATACTCGACGGTGACAACCAGCGGTGCTTCAAGGAGCCAACCCGAGGCGTGCGAGCCGTGTTTGAGTACCGTGCCCAAATCGCACTCCGGTCACTTGCCCTCGCCGGACGCTAACACTTAGCACTTTTCCTTTTATCACCAAGGGGCCATTGGTTTTTGATGCCCGTGACAATCACGCATAACTTGGCCCATCTCAGTGTATACATAAGCAAAGGATTAGAAGTGTAGCACAAGACACTTATCTAGCTAATGTACCACGGGGCGATTAGCCCAGGCAACCAGGCGACCAGCCCCCAGGCATCTGGGCGACCAGCCTGGAGCATCGGGCGACCAGCCCCCAGCACTTGGGCGATGTTGATCTTTTCTTTGGAGTGGGTCGATGCTTTGATCTTCTTCCTGCGTGCACACACATCTATCGCAAAGACAAGCAGACATTACGTGTGGCATATGTAGGGAGGATTTAAACAACATAAACCCTCGCGTGGGATCGTTATGGTCCGTTCTTATTGGATTCTAGGTCCGTGCGACCTTTACGGGAACCGAACCACAATGACGTGGTAAGAAGTGGGCTTCTGGAGTGGTAATAGGCCAGCGGCTCGCGGTGACGACCGGTGCTTCTAAGAGCCAACCCGAGGCGTGCAAGCTGCGTCGAAGGCCGTGTAAACTTCGCCCGGTTACCCGTTCTTGCCCAACGCAGGCGTCGGGCGCCACCACGGATCGACAAAGGATTTCCAAACAGTCGGGACCAACAACACCCATACAAAAAACTGCCCCATAAGGCGCAGAAGAGATAAAGATGGTAAAGCAAAAGCCTTCAAGGCAACAACTTTACTAATCGCCAGTAGCCACCGATCAGCCGGGGGAAAGACTTACCTCGAGGCTGACCAATGCGAACTGCTGGGTACTTACTATTCTTTCATGGGTAGAACTTCCGCAACAACTCTATGTTGTAGGAATTCGCCAGTTCTTGGCCATCCTCAGTGGCCAATCGGACCGCCCCGGGTCGAGATACTGAAACCACCTTAAAAGGGCCCTCCACCGGAGAGACAATGCAACCCTATCATGCGCCTCGAATCCTCAAGAAGACCAGTCGCCCTCGCCCGGTGTTCTCACGGAGACCTGGGTGGCATGGTACCGCCTGAGGCTTTGCTGATACCGAGCGGACGAAGGGCGGCCCGATCACGCACTTCCTCCAGGAGGTTGACTTCTTCTCGCCGGAGATCTTCTTGGTTTTCCTCGTTGAACGCCGAGACGCGGGAGGAGAACCGGCGACTCGAGAGGGGAGGACAACCGCCCGTACACCGGAAGAAAGGCATCTCGCCGATGCTTTGGTGGGCGTGGTCGCGAAAGCGTTTACCACAAGACGACCGGGAGTTCTTCCGTCCACCGCGCCCCCCGCTTGTGGAGCCGATCAAACGCCCTCGTCTTGAGGCCCTTCAACACCAGCGCGTTGGCGCGTTTTACTTGACCATTACTCCTAGGGTGGGCCACCGAAACAAAACATACCTTGGTGCCCATCTCGTCACAGAACTCCAGAAAGGCCGCGCTGGTGAATTGGGTCCCGTTGTCGGTGATGATGCGGTTGGCGACTCCAAAGCGGGTGAAGATCCTGTGCATGAATTTGATAGCAGCGGAAGCCGTAATGGTACGTACTGCTTCGGTTTCGACCCACTTGGTGAACTTGTCGATGGCGACGAAGAAATGGGTGAAGCCCTCTGTGGCTCGCGGGAATAGGCCCAGGATATCCAGCCCCCAGACCGCAAACGGCCAGGAGAGCGGAATGGTTTGCAGAGCTTGGGCTGGCCGGTGGATCTGCCTGGCGAAGAACTGACAAGCTTCGCATTTCCTCACGGCTTCGCAAGCATCCCGGAGGATGGGCCAATAAAACTTGGCGAACGCTACCAACTAAGCGTTGGCCGGGACATATGGCTCCCCTTTGCGCCTCCATGGATATCGAGCCATTTGCTCCCATCTTCTGAGTGATACACTTCAGTAGAACTCCGTTTCTGCTTTGGTGGTATAGGTCCCCACCCACTAGAGTATAGCACTTGGCCTTGCGTGCAATCTTCTCAGATGAGGCATCATCGTCGGGGATCACTTGGTCACGCAGGAAGGCTAGGATAGGATGCATCCACTGACCTTCCTGGCCAAGCGTGGCGAACACTCAGTGCTCTCCCGGGTACTCATTGGCCGAAGCTTTTCGGTGCTGCATCGGCTGACCGCCACCTCCCTCCCGGACCTAGGGGTGGAGAGGCACCTGTGCCTTCCCTCCCCGAATCGAGGCTGCGGCAGCCATGCCGTCGTCCCCACCGAATCGGGCTGCGGCAAATACACCATCATCCCACCTGAACTGGAGGCTGCGATGGACAGTCGCGATAGTCTTTCTTCGAAGACCCCGACCGGAACAGAAGCCCTTGAGGACGCGAGCTGTGAAAGCCCGTCTGCAAGGTGGTTGTCGCACCGAGGGATATGAACATACCCCAATCCTTCAAAGAGTCGCTCCATTTTTTGGACCTCCGCCAGGTACGCCGCCATGGTGGGGTCAGAACACTGGAACTCCTTCCGCGCTTGGTTGATGACTAGCAGGGAGTCACCCTTGACTTGGAGACGCCGGATGCCCAGCGCCGTAGCAATGCGCAACCCTGCCAGCAGGCCCTCATATTCAGCTACATTTTTATGGCCTTAAAGTGGAGAGCGACCACATACTGGAGGGTGTCACCAGTCAGGGAGACCAGGACAACCCCAGCCCCCGCGCCTTCCAGCCTGAATGAGCCATCGAAGAATAAGGTCCAGGGAGAAGGCGCGGGTGCTTCTTCGGCTTCAAGAGTGGCGGGAGTCCACTCGGCGATGAACTCCGCCAATTTCTGGCTCTTGATGGCGGTGCGGGGTACAAATTTGAGGTTGAACTCCCCTAGTTCCACCGACCATTTAGCAATACGGCCTTCTTCTTCACGGTTGTGGAGAATTTCTCGCAGAGGGTAGGCCATGACCACGGTGATTTCTCGCCCTTGGAAATAATGCCGCAGCTTCTTGGATGCCACCAAGACCGCTATCTGACATTTTTGAGCTGCAAGGGTGTCAGTCTCCGCCTCATGCAACACCTTGTTGATGTAGTAGACTGCAGGACACCTTCCCTCTCACTTAACCGATCTGCGCTCACCACCTCGGGAGTGGCAGCAATGTCTGAGCAACGGCTCGCCAGTGTAGGGGAGACCAAAGATCGGGGAGAGGTGAGTATTGCTTCAAGTCTTCAAATGCCTTACAGTGCCTCATCATCCACTCAAAGTGGTTAGTCTTCTTCAAGGCTTGAATAGAGGCAAGCTTCTCTCCCAACCAGGCAATGAACGCCCAGGGGAGGCTAGGCGCACGGCGAACCTTTGGACTGTTTGAGTTGCACTGGCGGCTTCATGTGCTCGATGGCCACTATCTTGTCAGGATTGGCTTCAATACCCCGATTGGACACCAGGAAACTCAGCAGCTTGCCGGAGGGCACACCAAACACACATTTTTCAGGGTTAAGCTTCAGGCAATTCTTCCGGAGGTTAGCAAAGGTTTCCTCCAGGTCTTGGATTAGTTCTTCACTCTTTTTAATCTTCACAACTAAGTCGTCAACGTAGACCTCAAGATTTCGCCCTATCTGCGGGCGGAAAGTGATGTGCATGGCACGCTGATAAGTAGAACCAGCATTCTTTAAACCAAAAGCCATTCTAACATAACAATAAACACCCGTGGGGGTTACAAAAGCAGTCTTTTCTTCATCATCTACCGCCATGCTAATCTGGTGGTATCCAGAATACGCGTCCAGGAAACATAGCAGCTCGCACCCGGCCGTGGAGTCAACAATGAGGTCGACCCGCGGCAGGGGGTAAGGATCCTTCGAGCAGACCTTGTTGAGGTCAGTGAAGTCGACACACATGCGCCATCTCCCGTTGGACTTCTTGACAAGCACAGGGTTGGCAAGCCACTCGGGGTGAGAGACTTCCCTGACTATCCTGGTGGCGGCTTCTCTACCTCCTCTGAATGGCATCTTGCCGCTCGGCGCTGCCTCCGGACCTTTTGCTGGGCCGGCGCTTGGGGCGTTGCCAATCGGTGCTCGATCACCTCCTGGGACTCGGTCATGTCGAGCGGGTACGCCAGCGAACACGTCGGAGTTAGACTGGAGGAAGGTGACGACTACGTCTTCCTATTTGGCGCTGAGGCTGGCACCATTGTTGACAGTCTTTCGGGGCTCACCCTCACTCAAGGCGACCACCTTAACCTCACCAGTAGAGCCAGGTGAGGCGCGGGTCCGGGCCTGAGGGGCTCCCGAGCCGACAACGTCGGCACGCCCGACGCAGGTGGCGCCAGCCAGGTCCCATGCATGCTTATGGCAGCGCAAGGCCTCTGACCTATCCACCTGAATTGTAATGGGGCCGGGGCCCGACATCTTCACCACCATGTAGGCATAGTGGGTTGTCACCATGAACTTGACCAACGCCGGTCGGCCAAGCAAGGCATTGTAGGGGAGGTCAAAATCAGTGACCTCGAAGTCCACCATCTCGGTGCGGTAATCGTCTTTCTCCCCAAAGGTGACGGGGAGGCGCACCTGACCCAGGGGGATTAAACCAGCCTCAGGGCTACTGAAGAAAGGCGAGCCGACGCGAGATCTCTTTGTGGGATCTGGGCGCCAGAATGCCGAAGAGGACGAGAGGTTGATGGAACTCCTCCGTCCACCAAAGACACGCCTTGATCGTACATTCCGAATTGTGGGCGACACCACGATCAGGAGATGTCCCAGGCCGGTGGTGCTTTTAGGGTGGTCAGCCCGACTGAAAGTGATCGTCTCCTCCGACCATTTCAGCATCCGACCCGCCCCTGAGCTCGATGCTGCGGCGCACACTTCCCTCTTTAGCCGTTTATATGCGGCGTTGGAGGAAAAGGTGGATGAACCACCGTGGATGTAAGCCACAGTGTGATCCGCCTGCTGGAAGGCCAGCGGGGCAGGGTCTTCGTCTTGGTCGTTGTCGGGGCGGCGTTCCTTGAGCCGCTGCTCCACCATTTTGCTCACGACCCGACAGCCGTCCAGGTCATGAGTGTTGTTCGATAGATCGGGCAATAGAGCTCACCCTCCTTTTGCTCGCGGCGGTCGTTCCTACGACCGCGGCGGTCATCGCGCCGGTCATGGCGATCATCACGTCGGTCACGGCGGTCATCGCGCCGGTCACGGCGGTTGCGCTTCCGCGGCGCGGGGTCCTCGCGGTCATGTTCGGCGGCCAAGACCCGCCTAGTCTCTCCTGCCTCACGTTTCCACGCCTTCTTGCTTGCAGGGTCGGAACCCTTCGAGGTTCCGGCTTCGTCCTTGCCTCGACCATCCTTGGGGCCAGACGCTGGCCCCGTTGCCTCCGCGGCCCGTGCACACTTATGTGCGAGGGAGAAGAGCTCAGAGGTGGTACCGATGGTATGGGTGGCCATCTTCTCCTTCATCTTACGGTCTCGGACGCCTCTTTAAAAGGCGATGACGACCGATTGCTCCGAAATGTGGGGGATCGTGTTGCGGCAGTGGCAAAACCGTCCGGATGAAGTCGCAGCGACTCCCCTTTTCTGCTCTAGGCGTGGAGGTGCGTCCTCGGCCGGTGCGCAAAAGGAGCCTTGAAAGTTGGCGATGAAGAGGCCGCACAACTCCTCCCACGAGTGCACCAACCCTCGAGGGAGGTTTAACAGCCAGGAATGAGCAGAGCCCGTCAAGGCCGTTGGGAGGTAATTGGCCATGATCTTCTCAGACCCGCCAGCTACTCGCACCACCGTAGTATAAATCTGCAGGTATTCCTCCGGGTTGGTGGTGTCGTCATACTTCTCTATTGACGCCGGGCGGAACACAGCCAAGACCACGCCATGGCGCTGCCGAGAAAGCCCGCACTCGGCGCCATAAAGGAGCCCACCGCTCACACGGAAGCCGGTCCGGAGACCGCCCCGGGAGGCTGGTCTGCTCTCTGAATCGGAGGAGTGGACCTCCTCCTTGGTTTGAGAGTGAGAGACATGGGAGGGACTCTCACCGTCAGAGGCTATCTACTTCCCGCGGCAGCGCTCCTGGACCGGGTGGCGCGGCAGCGACCGCGGAGGTCATCACCGCGCCGCCGGCGGCTTTCATCCAAGTGCGTCCGGAGGTCCCCACGGTCCCTCGCGGAACCGGGACCAGCGCCGTGCGTGCCCTTCCTTCGGCTCCAGCCCGCCTGGCCAGAACTACTTCCGTTAGGGCGGCTAGACGCCTGGGTGCGTTCAGCATGCGCCCTAAGCAACGGTGTACCGACGGTACCCCGGCTGGTCGGGGAGCCCTACCTGAAGTTGGGCTGCGTCCACGAGACCAGCGATGCTCCATAGCCACGGGGTGGCCGGAGTGTCTCCTGCGAGTTCCACCGGAGGGTGGTCCAAGAGGAGGCGAACCGCATGCAGGTTCTGGGCAGGAGTGGCTGCCTCCATGGCCAGCCGACGTCGCACGAGGTGCTCCGTCGCTTCCAAAGGAGCGATCTTGCCACCTGCAGGTCGGGTGAGACGATCTTCGTCCGTGAGCTGGGACGCGCTACTGGCGACTTCGCCCGCCGCTTTGGCGTTGAGAACCCGCCATCTCCAGATGCGCGGGCTTGTTTTCGAACAAAGGACGCCGAAGTCCGCCGGGGAGTTGGACGGGAAAACCAACCACTAGCCCCTACAGCGCGCCCACTGCCGGCGTATTCCACACGACAGCGAGGCTCTGAGCCGGGTTTGGTTCAGTAGGAGGGCGTCTTCGCGGCTGGCAAACCCTAGCGAGTGAAAACCCTAATGACTCCCACACGAAGGACTCCGGAGCCTATGAACTAAGATGACACAAAGATTTTTTACCCAGGTTCAGGCCCCCTCCACCAGGGTAATGGCCTTACGTCTTGCTAGATCTTTTATAGAGTGTTTGAAGCTAGTACAGAGCTTTTAGGTTACAAGTTCTTCCTTAGGCTCTACTGCTGAACTCTCGATCCCCCTTCCCCATGCACCCGGGTGCCCTTATATAGCCTAGGCTAACAAGGGTAGGTAAAAGGGGGGTCATCATGCTGATCCATATACATTTATTACTCCTTCCCGTACTGTCCCATTCCTCCAGCCTCATTAAATGCCGACGCATGGCTTCGCCCGGTCCGCCCGGGATGCGATCCCTTTGTGATGGTAGGTGAAAGGCGTCAGAGGATTGGGCTTGTATCAGAATTCCTCACAATCAATGGACCTGACACAGCAGGCCTGCCCCTGGCATGGTACGATGGGGGAAGGAGACTTCGAGGCGAAGCCACCGTGCCCCACCTTTTTGCCTTGCGGGCGGGCAGGCGTCTCGCCCGCTGCC
Source organism: Guadua angustifolia (assembly GCA_036346375.1). NCBI lineage: Eukaryota > Viridiplantae > Streptophyta > Magnoliopsida > Poales > Poaceae > Guadua > Guadua angustifolia. The sequence continues at coordinate 11,237,618 of CM070518.1, read as the reverse complement.
GCCCGCCACGTGGGCCGACACTCGGCGGCGGGGCATGCTCGCCTACCACTTTGCTGGCGCCATGGCCGGGGCCGGGCGTGACAGGCGTCCTCGCCCACTGCCGCCCGAACGCCACGCTGGCCGCTTTGTCGCGGAGAGGGTACCCTAAGCGTAAAGTCTTGTTGACAGAGTCTTTAGCGATCACTGGAGGAATCTTTGTGGTTTCTTTGTTGAGATGATATAGTCTGTTTTGTCTCCGAAATGCCGATTCCTAGAGAGCATTGTTCTGGCAATTATGTATTCTGGGTCTTCATGTAATGCGTTTTTGAGGTGATGGGTGAAGTTTTGTTGGTCCAGTTAGAGGTTTGCTCAGGAGGCTCTGTATTGCTTTCTGTTGGTGATGTCAGGTTAAGGGTGTCTGGTTGTCTTTTGCTTTATTGAGTTTTGCTTGTGGCCAGATTGTGATTGCTGTTGGCGAAAGTGTACGAACTTAACTGAAGTTTACTCAGTTTCAATAATGGAACAGGGACATCTCTTTTTGATGTCCTTTTGATCTAAAAAAACATGATGGGTCCTGTCAGTTCCGCTGTCGGTGCGGACCCTATGGACGATGGAGGGTTTGACCCAGAGGAAGTGAAGGTAGATCCCGAGCCATCGGAGCTTACTGACGTAGAGAAACTCTCCTTATCCAACAAGGGAGCCGTCTTTCTGCTGGAGACGTGGACTTCCCAGCGCCAGGGGAGAGCCCCAACCCTCCGCAAGGGTATGTTGTGGCTCTCAAGTCATGGGTGGACGTCAGCTTTGGGCTCCCGATGCACCCCTTCATCAAGAGGTACACTTAGGCGCTTGGGGTGGAGCTTTCTCACCTTAGCCCGAATCTCTTTGTTCGGCTGAGGGTCTTCCTATGGGTGTGCGAGACGGCCATTCCAGGGATGCCCATGGAGCCATCAGTTGCCCTATTTGACTACTTCTTCCGCTCTCAGCGGAGGGATGTTAGGAGGGGGCCCTTGGGGTCCATCTACACCACCCCACAGCATGAGGGGGAGTTCCCTGTGCATGCCCTGAAGGAGTGTTGGCCCTTCGCCATAAAGAAGTGGTTCTACCTGAGGGCCGAGGACTTCGTTTACACAGGGTCACACTCGGCCTTGATGACACGGACTTATCCCGAGATGGGTCGTCTCACTGATGATGACTGGATGCTGCGCAACGCCATCCGGGAGGTGCGCGCAAGGAAGGGCGCCCGCGACCTCATGGAAGAGATGGCACTCCTTAACCTTAGCACCCTTGTTCAACGTGCTAGGTTGGGGTTCCACGACTGCCTTCATCCTAGCATCGAGAAGGGTAAGAGCCCTTGCGTAGCCCTTGTCTTTTTCTGGCATGTAATCCTTTTACCTCTCATGGTTCCTTTTTTTGCACGCAGTTCGCTCTATGGAAGCAGGAAGAGAAGAAGTTGAGATGATCCTAGGGAAGTGGTGCATATCCGAGGCACGAGGCGAGGCCAAGGCATCCCTATGGAGGGAAGGAACTCCGTGGCCGAAGCATTCGGCCTACGCCTCCCCCCGCGGGGCGTCCCCGCTCCTAACCAGGCTAAACGGAAGAGGGCTCGGGCTGCAGCCGCGGGGGAGGACACCCGAACCTCGCCTACCAAGACACGCACCGAGAGGGCCACTGAGGGGCATCTCGGTGGTACCTCTCAGCAGGGCATTACCACTTCGGTTCATGCCACGGGCGAGAGGGGACCTCCCCGAGTGGAGCCCCGGTGGCTCCCGCCATCTCTTGCCACCAAGGGCAAAGGCGCAAAGGGTCCTGAGAGGAAGAAGGCATTCATTGGAGAGGGCGCTGGCCCCCTCGCTCAGTGGATGAGCAGGCGTTCACCCTCACCATCTCCCTCTACGACATCCAGCTCTTCCAGTGAGCCTGCGTCAGACACTGAGCCAGGGAGCTCTATCGGGCGCTCCCAGCAGCTTGCTCGGGAGATCAAAGGGCTCATGGGCGTCGAGCCCGATGGCCCAAACACCTTCCCGGCCAGAGCCGTGGTGGGGGAGGAGGTTGGGTATGCTTACCTCAACGACATTGAGTCTTTCTTCCGCTTTTCTGAAGGTACGTGTTCATGTTCATGTTGAGTTGCCATGGAGTGAATTCTCTCCTTACATGCCCAAACTACTTCACTACTCTTTCACAGATCTGGTGGAGCATAGAGTTGCCCTTGAGGTGGAGCCCCCCGTACCAGTTGTGCCCCCAGAGGCTCCGACGGAGAACGTGACTACTCCGTGCTCGCCCATGCAGGCAACGCCAGCGCAAGGGGACCAAGGTGATTCCTCTAGCGCCCTCCCTGAGTATGCCATCCCTCACACCTTGGGCACAGAGCAAATCGAGACGACTCGCCTCTTGGTCACTGAACGAGTGCAAAGGTATATGGCAGACTTGGTGCCTGGCGACCCTAGGAGATTTTTTGAAGTAGTACTAGGGAGAGAAGTTAGTGACCACCGTGACCCTCTAGTACCAGATACCACAATACCTTTTTCATGCCTTCCTGAGCTTGGGATCCTTGTGTGTGGCTCATTTTAACACTCCATACTTTCACCCTTTTGCAGGCTACAGCAATGAGCAACATCCTCTTTAATAGGGTCCCAAGAATGGCCAAGGAGATGCTAGCAGCCGCCGCTCCACATTGTCCTCAAAATGACCCGGAGACCCTCAAGCGAGCTTTGCTACAAGCCCAAGAGGGTCAAAGGGCAGCGGAGGACAAGCTTTCCAAGGCGGAGGCTGAGTTGGAGAGATACCGACGGCGGGTCAAGGACTTGGAGACTGATTTGGAGAGATCTCAAGTGGTGATATGAGCTATGGAGGTAGACCACGATGCCCATGAGCAAAGGTATGAAGTAGACCGGAAGGCAATGGCTATATCTCTCATGAATCTTACCGTGTTGGTCCAGGTCACTTTGAGGGAGCTTGGGGTCAGAATGGAAGATCTCCCACCTCCCTCTGAGGATTGGGAGGAGTGGGCTGGCATCCTGCTGGGCTGTGTCAGTCTCCTTGCTAGGGTGGCCGATGATAAGGGCAAAGCCATCGCCAAAGTCACCTTGACCACGGGGTTTGGAGCCATCTCCCACCTCTCTGACACTGCGGGCAAGGAGGCCATCCTCATCGCGCTTCGAGGGTTGTACACTCAGGAGGTACGCTGGAGCATCCGCGAAGGCAGCTCTACCTGAGGGCCCCTTGTAGGAGGCTTCGTGGATAGCCTCTCAAGGGTCCCCCGCGGGATCGGACCCCGGATGCAAAGAGAGGGCCCAAGCTCTGAGCATGTATGACTTCCTTTAGAGCGTGCTTGACATCTTTTGCTAAGTAGTTAGGTGATTCTCATCTACTATACTAGGGCCCTTGGCCTGCAAGGTGATGCACACCTTTATGCTAGGAATGTATTTTGTGGTACTCATGATGATTGGTTGGGACGAGCTCCCTTCATTTTGTATGAACTCATTTTTAAGATTATGGTATGGACTACTTATGACCTTTGCAATGCTTTGTATTAGGATGTGCCTCGGGGGGCAGTTGGTATTCGATACAAACGAAGGGCACAATGGGCTCGAGCACCGCGCCGATTATGCCCACCAAAGACGGTCTGCCGCAGGACTGGGTGACTTCACGGGGCCATGATCGTGCCCTGGACTCCAGGAGGAGTCTGAGGCACGGGCGCCCAGCCGAGGGTCATTTGGTTTCTTCTCCCCGAGGGGAGAAAACAACTTGTTTTTCGTTATGTATGGGGGCGAGTACTCCAGATCTTTAGACAATACGAGGGTGTCTCCCTCCCCCAACAGTGAGGGGGACTCGGACTCCGTTTCATCCTAGGGTGACCTTAGCCTCGCATCGGATCTTAGACCACTTAGGGGGTCCAACCTATAAGGCTCTATTAGGGGGCACGTGGCTTAGCTTAAAGCGTAGTCCTCGTATGATCATCACGAGTTGCTTAACTGGCCCGAGAGGCCTAGGCTTGTGCCCACCAGGAAGGGGATGTCTCCTAGGCTAAACTCCTTGCAATAAGAAAGTTCCTATTGCTTCTCACAGAGCGGGGCGAAGTTGTGACCTAGGGGTCGTTTTGGCATAGCGCCCGGGGTCCATGGGGGACTAAGTCATGGAGCACCCTCTGACTTAGGCGAAATGCCTCAAGTCATTGCACCACTCCCTGGGTCCAGTAGGGATGGGGCCACCCAAGGGGGATGCGAATTGTCCAGGCCGCTTGGGGCTTTTTCAGGGGTAGGCCACAGAGGCCATGAACCCTGGAGCCCGTATTGAAGGGGCGCGAAGTTCAAGCCCCATCCTTCATAGCTACATGTGGGGGATGGGGCCTTTTAGACCACCACACAAGCAATAGAAGGCATGCAAGACACGATACTTCATTGATGACCTCAGAAGGGTTTACATCATCATAAGATAGTTTCCATCTTGGCTTATAAGAAACGTAAATGTAAAACTTCTTAAGCTTGTCAGCATTCCATGCGTGCTTGAGTGGCTTGTCTTCCATGGTGGAGAGGCAGTAGGTCCCTGAGCCCAGGACTGCTGAGACACAGTAGGACCCCTCCCACTTAGGGTGAAGTCTTCCTTGGGCTCCTGGGTCGGTGACCCTTTTTAGCACCAAGTCCCCCAAGAGGAAAGTCCGCTGCCGCACCCGGCTATTGTAGAAATGGGCGACTTCTCGTTCGTACACGGCATGCTTTATGAGAGCATGATCACAGACCTCTTCTGCGGAGTCCACCTCCATCTTGTGGTTTTCTTCGTTCGCCATGAAGTTGATGGGTAGGGCCTCCGATAGCATCTCCACACGGAGGGAGAAGTGGCGGACTTCTACGGGGAGGACCGCTTCCACTCCATACATGAGCGAGAAGGGTGTTCGTCCCGTGGAATGGCTGGGAGTGGTACGCATCCCCCACAGGACGCTGAGGAGTTCCTCCGCCCACAGGCCTTGCTTAAGCATGCTCTTCTCAAGTCAGTGGTGGATGCCCTGGAGGATTAGGCCATTAGCCCTTTTGACCGCCCCATTGGACATAGGGTGAATCACCGAAGCAAAGCAGAGGACTGTCCCAAAGGAGTCACTGAAGGAACGAGATGGCGAACAGAGGAGGGTGAATGGTCGCAAATAAAATTTCCCCCCAAAATATTCCAACTAATATCTCGAAAGTATCGCGCAAAGGAAATCGTGAAAAACCCGAACAATTAGACAACTATGTGTACCCCTAGCTTGCATGGATGAGTACCATAGAATATGTGGGGATTTTTGAGTCACAATCCTGGTTGTCTAGTGTCCAAAATAAAAAGGAATTAATTCAACTCTTACTTTTAGAAAGGAAATCAATTCAAATCACAAAAGTCACTTTCAGAAAAGCAAAAGCAGAATTTCCAGAGACTATCCTCAATTAGAACAGGCAGTTGGTGGGTTTCTGGTACTCAAGAAATTTTGAGAATTTTTCTATGCATGAAAAAATGAGTCATGAAGAACTCCACCAAATTTACCTCAAAAATATTTACAAAACAATCACCAAAAATCAAAGAACATAGATAGTCAGAAACTTCAAGCAGAAAGTTTGGGGCTCGGTTTTCACCTCATGGCACCCAAACGGTGTAACAAGTGGACTCCAAAATTTTTCTACAGATGGATATGAGAGTTCTGAAACTTATCTAAGAAGAATCACTTAAAAATAATTTTTACATATTTTTATAAAAATCAAATACTAACTGCTGCGCGAAGAACAAGTTCTGGACAGAGTTGCAACTTGAAAGAAAAGATGATCTCTACTCTATCCTAGAGTGCAAAAGAGATGTAAAACCAGATGAAAACACTCAAAACATCCAAGATCAGCATTTAGAAGGAGGGAAGGTAAATCCAAATTGCAAGAAAGTAAATTACGAGAAAGTAAATTACAGGAATTTAAATGATAAATTTAAGACATAAAGTAAGTGCGTAATGTAAATTCAAGCATGAATGAAGAAGATTTGAATTTCTGGAAGGAAGAGATTTACAAAGCCTCACAACAAGGTGGGCAAAGCTCAAAGGAGCACAAAAACCTCTACAACCTTCAAGGGGAGGAGGCTACCCCTCCACTCCTATTTATACTACTCTTGGGCCACCTACCACCCTTGGATGCAGCTCTCAACCCTAGAGAACTCATCTAAGGGCTAGAATTTGCCCACTCACACAGCCATACAAGGGCTAACCCAAAACCCATACACATACCGGGTTTTCTTGCACGGTTTTCAAAGCGTACTACCTAGACCCGCTAACCTATCAACTAGACCGCAATCCGACAGCCTTCCTTGATCCACGCGGCATCTAGCTAGCATCTCCTCCTTTACTTGTCTTCTTGGCTTGCCCGGACTCCATCTCCGATCATCTTCCGGTAATCTCCCGACCGTCTAGACCTCCGACGCTCCTCGTCTAGTCCCGGTCATCCTCCGCCTCACCATGACCTAGCACCGTCACCCTACAACCATCAAAGATAAGGAAAAACCTTTCACATAGCAATGCCCACAAAGATATTCAATGATTATCCCAAAATCATTAATCAATCATAATTTCTCTCAAAGATCCGGTGTTGTCGCCCTCAGGCTGGTAGCATTGGGAAAAGCAACCAACACTCAAATTGCTTCAATTTGAAGATCCAATTCAAATCAAACTCAATTTCAAGTCAAACCAAGCTCAAAACTCATCAATTACTCATCACACACAAGGATAGACCTCCACATGGTTTTTTAGTCACAAAAGTCCCTAAAGGAGGAGGCATCAAATTGAGTCCCATTGTCCACCGTGAGCTTCTTTGGGACCCCAAAACGGCACACAATGTTCTTCCAGAAGAACTTCTGTACCGCCCAGGACGTGATTATCAGTAATGGCTCTGCTTCTACCCACTTGGTGAAGTAGTCCACCGCCACCATTGCATGTTTGTAGCCCCCCTTGGCCGGTGGGAATGGTCCGAGTAGGTCCATGCCCCACCGGGCAAAAGGCCAAGTGATTGGGATCTGATGCAGAGGTTCAACAGGGGAATGATGAGCCAATGCCATCTTTTGGCAACCTTCGCATGCTTTGAGGGTTTCCATGGCGTCTTGTACCATCGTAGGCTAATAGAAACCCTATCTTAGCGCCTTTGCCGCATTTGCTCTAAGCACAAGGTGTGAGCCACAGAGACCTTTATGCACCTCCCGCAAGAGTGAGACCCCCTCTTCTCGTGGGAGGCACTTGAGCATCGCGGAAAACCCTTTTTTGTAAAGTATCCCCTCAAGAAGCAAGTAAGTCTTGGCCTTCGCGAAGAGTCTTCGGTGATCAGTGCTATCCTCCGATTCCGTTTTTCCTTGGATGCACTCTATGATTAGGGTCGTCCACGTTGCGGGTGTTGTGATCTCATTGACTGTCAAGGGTAGCTCAGGATCTCCCTTCTCATCAGGATCTTCCTTGATTGAGGGTGAATCAAGCACCTCAAGAAAGACCTCTAGGGGGAAAGGCTCTTGGGAGCTTGCTGCTCAGGCTAAACGATCTGCCCGGTGATTTTCTCCTCGGGGGATGCGGCAAGCTTCCATCCCCAAGAAGTACCGCTCCATTTTATGCACTTCTTCGAGATAGCTAGCCATCTTGGGGTCAAGGCATTGATAGGACTTGTCAAGCTGGTTGACAACTAGTTGAGAGTCCCCGAGGATGAGGAGGCGTCGGATCCCTATTGTTCTTGCAAGGCGAAGCCCTAGAAGGAGAGCTTCATACTCAGCCATGTTGTTGATGGGGTTGAAGGAGAGGTGCGCTGCGTACTCAAGTGCCTTCCCTTCTGGGCTCACAAGAACAACTCCAGCTCCCCCACTGTTTAGACGTTTGGAGCCATCGAAGTAGAGGGTCCAGTGAGGGTCCGGCGACATAGTATGCTCTGTCACTTCATTTGAGACCCGAGGGTTTGTCCATTCTACCACAAAGTCTACAAGGACTTGAGACTTGATGGTGGTTCTTCCAACAAGCTTGAGAGAGAAAGGCGCCAGCTCAGTTGCCTATTTGGCTATCCTCCCAGTTGCTTCTTTGTTGCCCATCACTTCGGCTAGCTGGTAGCCAGTGGGCACCGTGGTGGAATGCCGGAGGAAGTAGTGCCGAAGTTTTCACGATGCCATGAGTGCATAGCATATCTTTTCCACTTCTGTGTACCTTGTCTTTGCTCCTGCGAAAGCCTCACTGACGTTGTACACAGGCCGTTGGACCCCGTCTTTCTCCTTGACTAGGATTGCACTTGCGGCGACCGGGGTTGCGGCAAGGTACAGTAGTAGGGGCTGCCCGGGGCTAGGGCTAGTCAGGAGTGGGGGATTGTTTAAGTATGACTTAAGGTCCTCAAAGACTCTTTGAGCCTCTGGGGTCCAATGGAAACCTTCGATCCCACGTAGTATTTTGAAGAAAGGCAGCCCTTTCTCGACGGATCGCGATATGAAACGTCCAAGAGTGGCCACTCGACCCATTAGGCGCTGGACCTCCTTAATGGATCGCGGCAGCTCCATGTCCAGGATGGCCCGGATCTTTTCAGGGTTTGCCTCGATACCCCTGTGAGAGATGAGGAAGCCCAGGAGCTTGCCCCCTCGGACCCCAAAAACGCATTTCTCAGGATTTAGCTTGAGGCCAAACTTGCGGAGGTTTTCGTAGGTTTCACGGAGATCTTCAAGATGTGTCGAAGCTAGGGTGCTTTTCACAACGGCGTCATCGACGTACACCTCCACATTTCGACCCAACTGGTTCTTCAGCACAAGGCATACAAGGCACTGGAAAGTGGCCCCTGCATTCTTCAACCCGAAGGGCATACGTAGGAAGCAATAAGTGCCCACCGAGGTGATAAAGCTCGTCTTCTCTTCATCCTCTATGGCCATGTGGACTTGGTGATAGCCCGAGTATGCCTCCAAAAAGCTCATTAACTCACACCTGGAGGTGGAGTCAACCAACTAATCGATGCGAGGGAGTGGGTAGTCGTCCTTTGGGCATGCCTTGTTGAGGTCGATGAAGTCAACGCACATACGCCACTTACCATTTGAAAGGACAGGGGATATCGCCTAGGGGGGGTGAATAGGCGAATTAAAATTTAAAACTAAATTGCAGCGGAATATAGAACCTTCGGAATGTCCGAATAATACTCGAGACGGTCGAGTGGTTCGGATAGTCCGAGACTATTTTCGGATAGTCCGAGATTATTCGAGTATCCAAGTTCTATTCGGATATTCCGAATGCTCCGAGCACATAGCTGCAAATGATATCTAGGCTATTTGGGGAATATTAAATATACCAAATTAAACTAGTTAGCCTAGAATACTTGAAGCAAATAGAGATCTACCCGAAAACTCACTAGAAAAGTAGATCGGGCAATTTCAAGATTCAAAATCAAATACTAAAGTGAGAGCAAGAAGCAAACTTGGAGCGATGATTTTCACGAAGTTCGGATCCTTGAGGATCCTCGTCTCCGTTGAGGCGGCTCCGTCACACTTGAGTCGGGTCTCTTTCAACCCTCTTACTCCCGATGTTGCACAAATGCACTCGCCGGTTTCAACTCCTTTGGCGCTTGAGCGGGTCTCTTTCAACCCTCTTCCTCCGGTGTTGCACAAATGCACTCGCCGGTCTTCACTTCTTTGATTCCTTCCCTTGCGGAGGCGGAATCCGGCCTTCACAAACTTCCTCGGCCAACCACACGAAGAACCGGTGGCTCGAGGTGACCTCCTAGCCGTCTAGGAGTCCTCAACCTCAAGAGTAACAAATACTCACAAAGAACAAACTTGAAGATGAAATCAAGTGCTCAAACTCAAATCCAACTCAATCCTAACACCTCACTCCTCACACTCTTCCCAACCCTTCACACAAAGGGATCACTTAGATCTAAGGGTAGAGGGGTGTATTGGGGCTCAAGAACAAGGGTATGGCACCTCTAATCCACAGGGTAGCAGCCCCCACAAATGGGGATGGATGGGGTTTAAATAGAGGCTCCAAAAACTAGCCTTTTTCAAAACGTTCGACTCAGTTCGGAATGTCCGAGCTCAAGTTCGGATAGTCCGAACCCATTAGACATGGCTAACAGAGAGACCCAGCTCGGAATATCCGAAAATATGTTCGGATAGTCCGAACTCACTTCGGATAGTCCGAGTCCATCTTCGGATAGTCCGAAATGCTGAGACCAGCCCGACGGAAACGAGCATAACTTTTGACTCCGGACTCCGATTTCAGTGATTTTGGACTCTATTGAAAGCTAAGAACAAGGGCTACACAACTAACAAGGTCTCACTACCCAAATCTCAAAGGATAAATCCAGATTTCACAAAGAATCCAAGAGAGACCTACAATTCTCACTTTCCGGTACCACCAATACCACTCTCTCTCTAAATTTCACAAGGATGGATCATTTGAGCACTTGACACATCTAAAAGTCATTCAATGGAGCATCCCTCTTAATAGTACGGCAATCCTTAGACTCAAATTCAAACGAGAAATCTAAGTCTTACATTTCAATCCGCATCTTTGTCTTCTCCGTGGATGCAATGTGCATGATGTCTTTTACCAAATGATTGATGACGTCTTCGCCTTGTCCAACTTGACTCGATTCACCTCATGAGACTCTCGTCCTATCAACCTTGACTTGATCATCCTCTCTGACGATCTCCACGCCAAGTCGATCTTGACTTAGTCCTCAACTCTTGGTGACACCGCCGTCTTGTTGACCTCGGCTTAACGATCATCCTCCACGATACCTTGGTCATCATACACACACGGGACCTAATTCTTTCCAAACCACTCATGAAAAGCATTAGTCCCAAAAGCTCAATAGATATGAATAAATTGATATTTGTGAGCAGTTGATTGCTACAAGTGTTTCATATAAAGATGCACAATATAAATGGAAACACTTGACATAAGAAATGTTCTCTACTAAGTGCATCATGATGAATATGTAATTGATCTATATGCACTAGAGAGATAATTGCCGATATGATGAATCAATTAAATCACGGCAAGGATCACAGTCTTTACTTAAATGAAGCACATGATAGAATATACACGAATTGTACATGTGCAACTAATATTTTGAAACAAGAGTAAATATGTGATCCAACTCTAGATTAAACTTCACTAAGGGAAGTGCATGAGAAGATACACAACTAAGACATGCATGCACCAAGTCAATCTATAGCAATGCGAAGTTTAACTCTAGTTAATACATGCAGACTAAAAACAAAGCACATAATGAACTCAAATGAATATATATATGACATGAACCAATGTGCATATATATAATCAACATGTTACTTGGAGTTCACTATGCATTTGCACAAAAGGAATGCAATAACAAATATAGAAGGGATACCGAGATTGCATACCTTATCTTTGCTTAACCATCTCACTTGATTTTCCTCTAAATAGATGAGACTAATACTCATTTTGGCAACAAACATATTAGTCTCATAGCAATATAATCATATTAGAGGTTTGTCATTTGTTAAGCACTAAGTTAAGCATTTACACAATTATATAGATTGTCATTATATGCGTTTGTCATTAATCACCAAAATAACATAAGTGCCTAGATGCACTTTCACCATTGGACTTTTTGACCAGAACGGGATTAGCAAGCCACTCTGGGTGCCAAACTTCCCGGATGAGGACATCACTTAAAAGCTTCTCAATTTCCTCCTTGATGGCCTAACATCGCTTAAAGGAGAGTTTGCGAAGCTTTTGCCTTACCGGGGGGCACCCGGGCCTCACTGCGAGGTGATGTTGTATCACCTCACGAGGGACTCCTCCCATGTCCGACAGGGCTCAAGCAAAGACATCCGCATTGGTCCTTAAGAACTCGAGGAGTTCCTCTTCCAACTTCCCTATGAGCTCGGTCCCGGTCCGGATGAAGCGTCCATCACTCGGGCCGAAGAGTCGTATCTCCTTTAGTTCCCATTTGGGGTGAGGTTCAGGGGGTACCTTTCCAACAGGGACTTGTCCTTGGCAACCCCCGCCGAGGGCGGTAGTGGAGCGACCTCTTCCGGGCCTCCTACTTTAAGTATGTGGACTTCGTTGGAGTCGGAGGCCGCCCTGTGATAGAGGCGACGTGCCAAGTCTTGATCACCCCTCATGGAGATGACCCCATACGACCCTGGTATCTTGAGGCACAAATAGTTTTGGTGGACTGCCGCATTGAAGCGGTTAAGAGTTACCCTTCCCATGATGGAGTTGTACGGCGACTCGACGTCAACGACGTCAAATCTGATCACCTCAGTGTGATGTTTTTCCCATGAGCCGAAGGTCATGAGGAGCTCAATTCTCCCCAAAGGTTGGATAGACTTCCCTGGGACGAAGCCCGTGAGAGGACAGTCGGACGGGAGCAAGATGCCAGGATGATAGCCCTCCCGTGAGTCCCATAGCTCTTTGAGCATGTGAAGATAAAGTATGTCCACGGATCTCCCCCCATCGACGAGAATGCGAGAGACTTCACAATTGGATATGGTGGCGGTCACTAGGAGGGCGTTGTCATAGGGGAACCTTAAGCCTTTTGAGTCCTCCTCAGTGAAGCTTAGTGGGATGTTCGCCCACTTCGGGGGAACACTTCGAAAGTTCACACCCACCACATTGACCTCGTGCACGTATTCCTTCCTTTGACGCTTGGACTCGTGCCCATAGGCCGAGCCCCCCATTATAACATTAACTTTCCTTTGTGGTACTTGGAAGGGGAGTTCTTGTTCGGCGTCATGCGGGAGTTCCACTGGAGGAGGGCTGCCAGGGGGAAGCGCCGGTGCGGGGTGGATTGCTTGGAGAGGCATGGCTTTTGTAGCCGCGGGACAGGGCGGCGATCCTCGACGTGGCTCTGGACCACGCTAGAGGAGCTTGGCCACTTCAGCAGCGTATTGACGATACTCACTTGTGTCATGCCCGCCCATCTTGTGATATGCACACCAGCGTCCATCTTGGTCTCGGTTACCCCTCTTTTCACTAGGACCTTCGTCGCTCCCCTGAGGTGGGGCATCGGCCATGACTAGGACCTTGGAGTCACGTCCTCCATTGGAGCAGTCCCTCCGGTTTTTGTTCTTCTTCCCAGATGACCCCTTTAGCCTCTTCTCCGGGGAGTCTCCCCTAGCTTGCGGGAGGAGCCCCCTTTTAGCCAGATCATTTTCCTCTCCACGGGCATATTTTTCAATGATCTCAAAGAGTTGTTGAGTCATTTTCGGGGGATCCCTCCCTAGTGTCCGGTTTAACTCGCCAGGGAGGAGTCCTTCCTTACACGCGTTAATGACCGTGGAGTCCGGGGCATTCGCCACCGGCTCCGTACCCCAGAGAAGCGCTTGAGGAAGTCTCGCGTGGACTCATCCTTCTGTTGCTTAACCGTGAAGAGTTGATTTGGAAGCATCGGGCGCTTATAACTCCCCTAAAAGTTTGCACTGAACTCTTCACGGAGCTGAGTCCAAGAGTGTATAGACCCTCTCTTCTGATTGAAGAACCATGACCAAGCAATCCCGGAGAGGAAGAGGGAAGGCAACTGCACATCTCAGCCTCCCCACCTCCCCCAGCCCGGATAGCCGTGGCGTAGACTTCCATGACTTGCATGGGATCAGAATCCCCATCATATGGCGCAATGTTCGCGGAACTTGGGCCTGAACGGGGTCTCTGGGATTCCTAGAGCAAGAGGGTTTCTGATCCTAGGGTTACCTTTGTCTTCCCACCGCCGAGGGGAAGGCGACCTTGAACGATGTTGGTGGCGGTGGGAGACTTCGGAGCTTGAAGAGTTGGAGGCTCGGGAGCGGTGGCGCCAGCGCCTGCGCTCGGGAGAGCCGAAGGGCTCCCATCGATGCGTAGCTCGGCGAGTCCGTGAGCCCCCTGACTGGACCTCCCTTCCCCAGGATGATGGTGCTCACGACGACTTGGAGGGGAGAAAGGTCGTCCTAGACGGGTAGAGCAGAAGCTTCTTCTTTCTGCCTAGCTTCACTGGACTGAATGATGATCTCTGGAGCCTCACAAGCACTCAGGGGTGGCGACGGCCTGGTTCTCAAGCTCCCCAGGGAGTGCCGTTGGAGGAACAGGCGCCTTTGGTCTTGAAGGTTCCCCTTCTGCCCTGGGCCATGCCATGCCACGAGAGTGAGAGTCGACGCCGACAGGCGGGAGGTGACTTACCAGTTCTGGGTGCAGGCGCATTTGCCCTGGAGGAGGAGCTTGTGGTGGAGGGCCCGGGACTCCCGCTTGCAGGGGCGCAACACCGAGCCTCGGGCTTGGTGGACGCAATGGCCAGAACAGAGCCCTGCTCAAGACCGTTGTATGGGCCACCGATGGGAGATGATAGGGATTCCCTCCTCCGTGGGCGTAGACAGGGCCCCCATGGACCCACGGGTCGGTGACGATTTGGACCTAGGGCGGTGGTGGAAGCGGCAAAAGGTGCAGAGGGATGCTACAAGGACGATAGGAGGCCATCAGGTAATCCACCGCCTGTCTTGTGGTCGCCTCCAATATAGCCCTCCACCGGGACAAGTCCCACACCTCAGGAGGGATCGCAGGCTCCAGGGCTGTCGACCCTGCGGCGATGACGGCATCTTGGGGCTGTTGTTCTTGACCAGCAACTGCCAACGAGAGGGTGGGAGTAGAGCTCTTAGGTCTCGGGCTTGGAGGACGTTACCTACCCCAGGGTGGACGGGTCCAATCTCGGAGGGAGGTGCGCGCCTGGAGGTCCACCGAGGAGGGCCATCGACTTGCTCCTTATGCTTTGAGGATTGAGGAGGCTTGGGATGCTTCTTGGTAGGAGCCATAGCCTTTGATGTTAGCTAGGGTTCCCCACGGACGACGCCAAATGTCGTATGTTTAGGAACAAGACACAAGAGAGAAAGGGGACACTGGCCGTCTTATGGGCCACCGTCCAAAAGAGACAAGGTGAACACAAGAATTTATACAGATTCGGGCACTTAAGGAAGTGCCCTACTCCTGTCGGCATATCCCCTAGGAAGAGCAGGGGGCTCCTGGTCCAGGCTCCCGCGGGACACACCAGTTGTCAAGTTTTGTATTCAATGAGGGTCTGGATTACATGTATGGGCTACAGTGGGGTTTTATAGGCGTCCAGCCAGTTCCTCAAAATACCATCCTACCCCTACCGCAGTGGCTTAAGCGAGGGCATCTTGGTCATTCTCGGGTGCAGGTAGTGGATCCCATGTCATTGCTTTGCCGGCGTAGGTTCCTGACTTGGAGCTCCCGCAGAGGGCCTCTCATGGGGCATGTCCTGGAGGTACGTCCGTGAGCTTGAAGTGACTTCCATAAGGTATGCCTGGTATGCCGGTGAGCTTGAAGGACCTCCCACGGGCACGCCAGCAGGTATGCCATGCTGGGCTTAAGGACCTCCATGGGAACACCACAGGGGTAGGCCATGAGTGGAAGGACCTCCCCAGGGGTACACCTGTAGGCCCAGAGGGCTTGAGTGGACCTCTCACGGGGTACGCCTTGGTATCCCCACGGGGCTTGAAGGGACCTCCCACGGGGTACGCCCGCGGGGCTTGAAGGGACCCCCCGCGGGCTATGCCCTAGAGTATGCCCGCGGGGCTTGAAGGGACCCTCGCGGGGTATGCCCTGGAGGTAGAGGGTGAATCGCAGGGTGTGCCCTCATGACGAAACGCAGCCGGGGGAGGGCACCATCCCCACGAAATATGAAGCCTTCCCTCCAATCATCGGTTAGCTTTCCTCCAACAAGACGCGACTGTATACGTACTATTAAAAAAATCCGAAATAAGAAAAGAAGAAATGGGATCTCGGGCGACATGGGTGTATTTCTGTAATTTTTTTATTGCACGTATATTTTTGTAATTTAAAAATATAATTCGTCGTTTGGTTGGGCGACCTGTATTTGTCGCCTTTTGATTGGGCGATGGATCGCTGTCGCTAGACCATCGGGCGACAGAGACACGGGCAGGTGACGTGGCGCTCTGTCGCCTGTTGGTTCGACGAGATTTTGCTATGCCGAACCAACAACCGACAAGGGTACAGTTCTGCAAATATTTTTTTGGACATATATTTTTGCAATTTCTATAAAGAATGTATTATTAAAAAAATTTGTCACTCTTCTACGACATGGTTGGGGCGGGCAGCGATACCTCATAGACGATGCTGAAATGGGCTGTGATGAAGCTCATCTGGTCCCCCGCGGTGATGGAAAATGCGCAGGCTGAGGTGCAGGAAGCCTTCAAGGGGAAGAGCACGATCGTCGAGGCCGACGTCGTCGGGCTCGACTATTTCAACATGGTGATCAAGGAGGCCCTAAGGTGGCACTGCCCGCTGCTCAATCTTTTCCGTCGACGGTGCCTCCAGACGTGTCAGGTCATTGTTAAAGATAATCTTGATATGCATTAGTTAAGAAGATAAGATTGAGTTTCAATTTTAGAAGGTTCAAACTCTGCAAGTTTGTTTGAGTTTGTTAAGATTAGGAGTACAGATTGTTATCCAGTTAGCATGTAATCTCTAACATAAATAGTAATAAAAAATCAGAAAAGGTTGAGCAGTTACATAAGCCAAAAAAGTTTCCTGGTAGTTCCAACAATTGGTATCAGAGCGAGATTCTAATCTTGGTGTTGCACTTGCCCCAGAGGAGGCCACCACTGATGCGCCTCAGAGTAGGCTATCGTCGCTGAGTGACGTGGGGAGGTAGGAGCGCCTGCGCAGCAACAGCAGGGTAGAGAAGCTGGCCGCGTCGACCACGTCCGGGAGGAGACGCTGCTGGTGCTACGCATCGCGGTGCTGTGCACGGCCAATACCCCCAAGGACAGGCCCCGATGATGCGGGACGTGGTGACCATCCTGGAGAGGCTTGACAATGCCAAGGAAATCAACGAGGTGGAGTGCACCAGCAAAGAGCCGAGGGACCTTGTCGCCGAGCAGGACGCCGAGATCCGGAAGGATATGTAGTTATGTACAAGGCCGTACCTAAGTTTTCGAGACCCTGATACGAAACACAAAACGGGGCTTTATACTAGAGAAATACAAATAATCAAAATATGATTTCATTATATAACTATATTTTTTTCTCAATATTTAGAACTACAATAGGCATTAATGTTAAAAGAGTAAAGTGTGAATCTTTCTTACCGATATCTTTTTAACTTCTAGTAAAAAACATCATGCGCCTGGTGTTCTTCGAAATGAAATCTTCAATTATATCTTCATATGTAATCTTCTTCAGAATATCATTTTCAAGTGCAATTGTTACCAATCCATTGAGTCTTTCTTGTGTCATAGTACTGCGCATGTAGGACTTTACCAACTTCAATTTAGGAAAGCTTCATTTTGCAGATGCAACTGTCACATGAATAGTCAACAAAATTCTATATGCAATAAGGGCATTAGGAAAACAACCCATCCGTTTTACAAACTTCAGAATATCAAGAAGGCCCATGTCTTCCTTAGGGATAAAATGTTGGAGGAACTTTAACTCCACATGTAATTCTGAGTCTGCGCGAACTGTTCAAGTATTTTTTTTTCTTCTTGCGCTTTTCATAACCGGATCATATTTTCTAACTCTAGAAGACATGATGAATAAATTGATCTCCCTGTTTCATGAATCACAACCTTGATGCGATGAAGCGGAGTTAGTAGAACCAACGCACAAACATCCAAATTATATTCCAAGAGGTAAGGCAAGAAATATTCACCCTAAGATTGATCATTGATTTGAATAATTGAACTAGTACAGAACTACAGACCACATAAGAAGCAGCTGGATCGTTGGCGCTGACCTGCTATTGCTGGCGAATGGCGATCACACCTCGGCGGACGGCAGTGGCACACCCCGTCGCGGCGGCTTCGTGCAAGACGCGAGTCATGATGAGTCGCGGAATCGGCAGAATACGATGCGTCGATGCGTTAGAACTCGAAAACCTTAGCAGGCCATAGTAGTGCAGCATATGCTGGGGGCCCCAAAAATTTAGGAACCCTGTGCGGTCAGCCCACTTGCGCTGGGCCTTAGACGGGCCTGCAAGGCCATCAAATATTACTCGTGCACGCGGTGCCTGATGTACTGCATGGTGGCCATTGGTGAGAACGGGGCGGATACGGGCAGATATTGTTTTTCTTGTATCCTAATCCATATTTTTTTCCCGGGTTCGGAAACGGATACGGACTAGCTGGATACGGATACGAATTCGGGTTATTCGGGATACGGATATGGGACGGATATGTGTCGGATTCGGGTCGGAAACGGATAAAGATATACGGATAATGCACGCATATATAGATCGTAATATATATTGAATTAAAACCATATGAGTACATGACTATAGTTATATATCAATCAAACTCAACAAATATCGTATAAAGAATATGCTACTTAAGAATCAATAGAACCAACTAATTGTTAATATAAATGGGCTAACATAGAAAAAATATAGTGAAAATGGGCTGGGCTTACTGATATCCGAATATCCGATCCGATATCCGAATAGGAAAAATCCGGATATCCGAATAGAAAAAATCCGAATATCCGGATCCCGTCTCGGATTTACCGGATATTAGATGCTCTGGATCCGATTCCGAATCCGGATTCAAGTATCCGGATCCGGTCCCGGATACGACCGGATAGTAAAATCCGGTTCCGGATCCGGTTACAGATCGGATGGGAGATATCCAACCCGTTTTCATCCCTAGTGGCCAAGAAGGACTACCCCACCTGCATCAATTGCAAGACCCCCTCCAGGACGCCGACGAGAAGCGTGCAAGCACAAGAATATAGAGAATGAAATAAAGGGTCGGGTGTATAGTGCAACGCAAGAGAAAAGCTATACGTTGTGAGTTCTTATGCTAATAGTGTCTACAAGGTAAACATATGCGAGTTCCTTCTGAGATGTCGTGCATATCAGAAGAGATCATGTTGCGCCAGAAAATCAAAAAGAAGCCATTGCGTGTGTTAAAGTTGACTCCAGGACGTTGAAGAGATACATTCGCCGTCCAAAGTTAAGTCCATCAAAGTTGACTCCGGGGTGTTGAAGAAATGCGTTCGCCGTCTAAAGTCAAGTCCGTTGAAGATGAGTCCGGAATGTTGAGGAGATGTGTTCTCCATTCTATGTCGAGTATGAGTTGGGCAAATTGTAGTCGAGACCGATTGCCTCAATGAATAAGAGTCGGCGTGTCAAGATTAGGGAGGAAATTGTTAGAGATAATCTTGATATGCATTAGTTAAGGAAATAAGATTGAGTTTCAGTTTTAGAAAGTTCAAGCTCTGCAAGTTTGTTTGAGTTTGTTAAGATTAGGAGTTCTGATTGTTATCTGGTTAGCATGTAATCTATAGTATAAATAGCAATAAAAAATCAGAAAAGACTGAGCAGTTGCGTAAGCCAAATAAGTTTCCTGGTAGTTCCAACAGTCATGGGCTATGACATACCGATGGGCACATCCGTGTTCGTGAACGCGTGGGCAATTTGTAGGCATGGGCGGATCTAGACACTAACACCCTAAAAATCTAAAAAATGTCGAAAGACCACGTCTTTAATAGATCAAATTTGTCAATATAATTGATTTCAATTTTGATGATTCGTGCTTTGTAAAAGCTTAGGGCTATTTGTATTATATTTTTAGCAAATTTTGGATACATATATTAAATTTGTGATGTTACAAAATAACCGTACAATACTATAGAGTTACGCGAATGAAATGTATACCCGTAGTGAATCTGCTACTGTTTGCAGGGAGCCAAAATACTGGGTCTAGGGACGCTAAGTTCACGCCAGAGGAGTTCGACGACAACCTAAGCTACAAGGGGACTAATTTTGAGTTCCTCACATTTGGAGCTGGCCGTAGTATTTGCCCGGTTCAACTGGATAGTCTTCTCTACCACTTCGACTGGTAGCTGCCTCATGGAATGGAGAGCAAATATGTCGACATGTGGGAGGCAGGGTTCGCAAGACCACGGTAAACCAGCGGTTTACCGTGGTTTTCAAGCGTACAGCCATGGCTCGGGAAGTAAAACCGCGCGGTAAATCGGTATATTTGAAATTTAAATTCAAAAAATTTGAAAAATGTATCTCAAAAATTCCTAAAATTAGTATTAATTTCTTTAAGGCCTCTGATGCGAAATGGATTTTAGAGACATTTTTGAGCCGTTTCAAATTGTAGAAAATAGAAAAACAAAAAAATGGCTGCTTGTAGGCTTTCGTTAGGTTTTGTGATTAAATCGTTCGGTAGTGCATAGATCAATAGAATGTGAATGCTTAATTGATTAATTGCTTGGCCAAAAGTTTGTGCGGTTGAAATTTGTAGTGCAGATCAACATAGTAATGCAACTATACAAGGATGCCGTACAAACAAATTAGTAGAATTAAAGAGGCCCGGATTCATTTATGTCGGAAATCATAATAAAAAGTGGATGATGTCAGCTATTTGTTGGTACTTGGTAGTCCTGACTCCTGAACCATAGTGAATTAGTGATCGAAACTATCATGTATGTTGTTGTTAGTTCATATGAAGGATTTTATTAGAGACGGTCAACCTCTCCAAATTAAGAAGGGCGGCAAAAATGTGGAAAGCGGCACGCTGCATGTTAGTCTATATATTACTTCATGAATGGCTTATACATTAACTCATGTATGTTTGTTTATTGATGATGAAATACTCATTGTTTGTTTATTCACTAATTTGTATTAACAATATTTGTTCGAGTATGTCACAGATGAACCCTATTATGTAGAGAGTAATGACTCTACTGAGAGTGAGAATCATCGGAGCCCGTCATACCAAGAGTCCAATGATAGCAGCTTGAAGACGAACACCGATGGTATTTCTGCGACAATGGAAGAATAACGAAGCGTGTGTGATTATAGTATTGCAATGAAAGATTATTTATTGACATATTATTGATTAATGGCTAATTTACAACTTCTAATTGTTTAAAATATAGCAAAGGTCATGTCGAAATTTTTCCAAATTTAGAAGAGATCATGCTGAAATTTTTTTCGTGTTTTTCACATACCTTATTTATATATTTATTACATTTTTGCTAAATTTTAGCGCAGGGGTTGCGGTTTTTTCTTCCAAAACAAAATTTTGAACCCTGATGAGAGGCTTCCGGACTGATCGGAAAGGACACTAGGCTGTTTCAGCACCCTATTACGCGTTGCTCCAGCAAGTGCATTAGTAGCGTGCCGGCGATGGATTTATGAAACATTCAACCCGGGCCACTTACGCGATCACTGATCACCCCTACTGCACCGAATTTTTTTTTTAACATAAGAAGCTGACGTTTTTAATCATATTATGGTGTAACAATTGCTGCTTTGGTTCCTGCGGGGAAAAAAATGACCTGATCACCAGCGCGCTAGACGAATTAAGCTTCCCAACGACTCCCACAAACTAGTGAGTCCCAGCGAACCCAAAACCTAACCTAGTGAAACCGAACCACACCGGTCACCACCGTCGTTCAAAAGCTCAGGTGGTAGCAAGTTCAGATGAACGTGCTACCACTAGCACTGAAACATCCCAGAAAAGAAACGTAGTAATAAAATCCAGCACATTGTGTACTACTAGTCATTATTCCTCTGGTGATGGCGAACAATATGTAAATATTAACTGTCACCGATGATGCAACTATCCGGACACAAACCTCTTGCAATCCGTCATAACGTTACAAGAAACAGTAACTAAGGGCGATCATCAACTAATACGACCTCACACGACTTCGTTCCAACGGTTCACCGACTCCACGTCCACATATGCAACTCTTGTCAGCCAACTCCATTTTCACCACATAAGCTGTCCGCTAGTTTGGGAACTTCATTTCATACTGCTGAGCGGTCTGCAAATCAGATCAAGATTTTAATCAGCATTAGCACAAGCGCATGATACACAGAAATGATATCAAAATAATGTGAATTACCGGGATATACTATTATACCAAAATTGGGATTATCCGCAAAAAATTATGGTAGAGCGTGTTATGAGTGTCTACGCGGTGGACTTGATTTTACCAAAGATGATGAAAACGTAAACTCAACCATTTATGAGCTGGAGGGACCGTTTTGTCTTTTGTGCCGAAGCAATTTATAAAGCACAGGCCGAAACCGGTGAAATCAAGGGGCATTACTTGAATGCGACTGCAGGTACATGTGAAGAAATGATTAAGAGAGCTGTATTTGCAAGAGAATTAGGGGCTCCTACCATAAAGGTCGCCATAATCATCTTTCCTGCGAACCATCTACCATGAAGTGCTCGTTGTGCATTTGCTGATGCTGTTACACTGTCGAACTGCAGGTACACGAAGCCAGCGGTATTTCTATTCCACAATAGCAAAGGTTAGATGATGTGAAGTGGGAAACGCAATGCTAGTAGCATGTGAACGATTTTGTTGGCTTGCTAATTGGGGTTAAAAATTGCATCCGATTGGTATTTAATTGAACCTACCAGAGATGTATAACTATTTAAGATAAAAATGAACATTGGCAGAATTTGGACAGCCATATAGAATTCCATGCAGGCTACAAACAACCCCAAAGCCCATAAAACGCTATACATTGGAGTATCTAATATTAACCTATGGATGGCAGGTGGTATTTTGTTCAAATAACATGGCATTTTATTGGGGCAAATATGATGCGAATGTAATTAATAATATTTAGGTGGGCATTGCAAGTACCTGAAGAAAGCAAACTTTCCATTTTAAAGATTATCACATTATGCTTTTGCTAATACGACCAAGATGACTTGTTAAAAATGAACCGACTTACTTGTCAACAAAAATGTGCTTTACTACACCAAACTTCGAACATTCCTCTTGGACATCATCTTTAATATCCAAATCAAAATCAGGATCTGTCTGAGATAAAAAAAATTAAAAAAAGGGTCAATTTTCAGTTAGGTTGGTCAGAAGTGAACACAGGAATAATAAGGATGAAATAAAAGTAACAACTGACACTAAAACAAATAGAAATTAAAATTTTCAATCACCTGAACAAAAACATAAGGCAAGCACCTAAGCTAAAGAAACATTACAAATCTAAAAAAATAACTGAACACAATGCATCAAAAAAGGGAATACCTCTACTGCTGGGTCGAACATGTTCTTCAGCAATAGGAATTCACTAGGTGTACCAATATCAGCAGATTGAGTGGTAACTGGAAGAAGAGGTGCTCCAGGAACTGCTCCAACTGCAGGTATTGTTGGTTGTATAAGAGCAGCAGCTGCCAGAGGAGCACCAAGAACTGACGCAGACGCAGCTGGTAATTCAACAGATGTGTTCACACTGGGAGCACCAATACCACCAGTTAAGCTGCAGATAACACGCAAGAAAGATCAAAGGAGATGCACTGAATTGGATTTGGTGAGAATGTGAGATCTGATAACAGTAAAAAAAATGTTTCTGCCAAACCATCAAGAATGATCTTAACAATTAACATGCCACAAGCTAAATGAATCCTCGTGATAAAACAGTGGATGTTAATAAAATAAGATTTGATCCAAAAAGATGTTCTCCGATATGCTATAATCAGCATTTGTAGTCTTACACTGGCATTCTAATACTTACCAATCATGAATGGATCGACAACCACTATTCCAGAAATCAACTATGGGCTGGTTTAGTCCGTCTCACATCATTGGCGCATGTCTAAAGGTGCTTCTTCCAAGGTTTACAGTAGCCTAAATGGCAGTAATTCTAGTAGAATAAGACAACTAGGGAAGATGTTCAATTTCCAATATCACTTCCAAGTTGGCATAAGATCAGCCATGACCAACCCATTCCTCAAACCAAAAACTCCCTCCAGTAGAGTTTTAAACATTTGAGTTTTGTATGAGTAAGATCGGACAGGAATCAAGACAAATTGATCTCCCCCTGGACCATGGTTATTAAGGCACCGTGCCCGGCGGGGGGTTCGCCACACCATCGCCTTGCCGAAGTTGGGTGTGGCATCCACCTCACGGTCATGGCATCGCAGAGACCTAAGGCAGAGCACAGCACATAAAAGCCACAACAAAAAACCTAGCGCTGCCTGCAGCCCTGTCCCCATATGTTCCAGTGATGCTTCCTCTACCATCCATCGCACCGCCACCACTGCTCCCGGCGCACCACCTCCTCTACTCTAGCCAGATCTAGCCATTGTGCCTCATCGCCGTCACTGGTCGCCAGATCCACAACGCATCATCGCCGGTTGTTAGATCAAGCCACCCAGGTACATTACTGCTACCTCTCTTCTCTTCTCCCCACCCTCCTCGCCGATCTATCCTCCCCTCCACCCCCCAACTCGGTCAATATCTGACTTCTAAGGCCAGCGATGAGCCAATATATATATATAGTTAGTTACAGTGCTCAGCTAGTCAACTCACTGTTCGCTAGTATTGTCATGTGGGGACGCACGTACAGGCGCCGCCGTGACGTGCGCCGCGCCACTGAACGCACTGCGCGCGCGCAGGAGGAGGCCACCGCAAGTGGCTGAGTTTGGAAAGATATATTAGTTTCTATTTTTATTCCTTAAGTTTGGAAAGGGAGATTAGTTTCTATTTTTATTCCCTAAGTCTAGGAGGGATTGGTTAAGGCCTGGCCATATATTCCTGTAACGAGACATTGAGAAAATTAAGCAAGATTATTATCCCTAATCTCCCATCTCTCTCTTTCTTCCAACAAGCCGACGGCAGAGGGGCAAAACCTCGCCGGCGAAGACGGACCGTGGCTACGAACTACGTAGCCAAGGGCCAGCTACCCTAGGTCCCGACGCCCTTGACAACCTGGTATCAGCTTCCCGGCGTTCCTCGTCTTCATCCGCTCCGCCGCCGCAACATCCCCCCACCGCTGCGCTATCAACCAGCCCACCCCGCTCACCACCATCGGCCGCTGCGTCGATTCCTTCCGCCATGTCGGAACCGACCACCGCCGATCTTGCCAACATGATCGCGACCCTGACCATGACTGTGGCGTCCCTGCAGTCGTCCGTGGCCGAGCTCCAGAAGGAGAAGTCCGCCTCCTCATCAGGCGGGCTCGGGGGCCACGATGGGCAGCACCATCATGATCGGCCACCCAAGTTCCAGAAGATGGATTTTCCTCGCTATGACGGGAAAACCGATCCGCTGCTCTTCATCAATCGGTGAGTCGTATTTCCATCAGCAACGGATCATGGAGGAGGAGAAGGTCTGGATGGCCTCCTACAATTTGGAGGAAGGCGCGCAGATTTGGTACATCCAGGTCCAGACGGACGAGGGCACCCCGTCCTGGCGTCGCTTTAAGGAGCTGTTGAACCTGCGTTATGGGCGCCGTATCGCGCTGCCCATTGCCGAATTGGCGAGAATGCTGGCGACGCGCACGCGCCGCCGAGTATCAAGATCGGTTCCAGGCGCTCCTCCCTCGGGCTGGGCCGCTTGACGAGGCGCAGAGGGTCCAGCTGTTCACCGGTGGTCTTCAGCCGCCGCTCAGCATCGACGTCCGCATCCAGAACCCCCAGTCCCTGGCCGCCGCCATGAGCTTGGCCCGCCAGTTTGAACTGCGGGAGCAATACACCGCCCCGGCCGCCAGAGCGCCACCTCGGCCTCTGCCGGCTGCCGCCGCCGCCTTCGCTCTGCCACGCCGGTAAAGCGCCAACCAACCGCGACGATCACCGCCGAGGGCGGCCCATCAAACGCCTCGCCCAAAGCGGAATAAGAAGAGCGCCGCCGTCTCGGGCTCATATAATTGCGATGACAAATTCACCAGGCCACAACAAGGGTGTAAGCGGTGTTCCTCCTCGATGGTTTTGCGGAGGAGGACGACGAGGCGCCACGGAGACCGCCGAGGGCGTAGGGCTGCGGACACGCCCGTATTCTCCCCGAGCCCTAGCCGGTCGCCTTCATCGACACAATGCAACCGAAGCGGGCTCGGATCCGCATCTCTCGTCGCATTCTTTGGACTCGGCACCACAACTTCATCTCGGAGGTCGCGCCGCCGGACCGGATCGCCTCTCCAACACCGACGCGTCTCACGGCGATGGTCGCTAACGGCGAACGACAGCTGTCGGCGCGTCGGCGTCGTATTCATGACGCCACGACCATCGGTGGCACCTCGTTCCCCGCTGATCTCTATGTCATGCCCTTGGCGGGGTACGATATCGTCCTCGGCACCCGGTGGCTCGCCGTGCTCGGCCCGATCGTGTGGGATTTCGGCAACCGCGCGGTCTCTTTCACTTACCAGGGCCGCGCTTTCTGCTGGCAGGGGCTGGCGAGTCCTCGTACGCCAGCCGTGAGCACGACCACGGCCAGCAGCTCGCTCCTCGAGGAGCTCTTGGCGGATTTCGACGACGTTTTCGGCGAGCCGCACGGCCTGCCCCCATCGCGCAGCCGTGACCACCGCATCACCTTGGTGCCGGGGGCGTCACCGGTGGCCGTCCGACCGTACCGATACCCCGCTTTGCACAAAGACGAACTGGAGCGTCAATGTGCGTCCATGCCGCCTCAGGGCTTATTCGCCAAAGACTTCGGCGTGTTCGCCCCGGTCCTCCTCGTCAAGAAAGCGGGCGGCTCTTGGCGATTCTGCGTCGACTCACATACCGAACGCCATCACCATCAAGGACGCTTTCCCATTCCGGCTGCCGACGAGCTCTGGATGAACTCCATGGCGCCGATTCTTCACTAAGCTCGACCTCCGTCCGGCTACCATCAGTCCGTATGAAGCCGGAGGACATCGACAAGACCGCGTCCGGACACATGACGCCTTCGAGTTCTTGGTCATGCCGTTCGGGCTATGCGCGCCCCGCCACGTTCCAGCGCTCATGAACGACGTGCTGCGCGCCTACCTCCGCCGGTTTGTGCTTGTCTTCTTTGACGATATTTTGATATATAGCGCCTCCTGGGCGGACCACCTGCGTCACCTCCGCGTCGTCCTCACGGTGCTCGACAAAGATCATCTCTTCGTCAGCGCCAAGTGCTTCCGGCTACGGACGACTGTCAGATACCTAGGGCACACCATATCCGCGGCGAGTGTGGCCATGGATCCGCCAAGGTCCGAGCCATCCACGACCGCCTCAACCGCTTCCAAGACAGGTGGTGCGAGGTTTTCTCGGCCTGGCGGGGTACTACAGGAAGTTCGTCCACAACTACGGCACCATCGCGGCTCCTCTCACGGCTCTTCTGAAGGAGGGTTCAATCGGAGCAATGACAGCAGCGCTTTTAGCGCCTCAAAGGCGGTGACGTCAGACCCAGTCTTGGCATTGCGGATTCGCCAAGCCATTCGTTGTCGAGTGCGACGCATCGACCTATGGTTTTGGCGCGGTGCTGGTCCAGGAGGCCCATCCCATCGCGTTCTTCAGCAGGCCGGTGGCGCCACGCCATCGCTCGCTCGCCGCATATGAGCGGGAGCTCATCGGCCTTGTCCAGGCCGTACGGCATTGGCGGCCGTACCTGTGGGGGCGACGCTTCACCGTCAAGACAGACCACTACAGCCTCAAGTACTTGCTCGACCAACGCCTTGCCACGATCCCGCAACACCATTGGGTCGGCAAGCTGTTGGGTTTCGACTTCACCGTCGAATACAAGTCCGGTCCACGAACACCGCGTGGCCGACGCCTCTCCCGCCGTGACACTAAGGAGGGCGCCTTCGCTATTTCGGCGCCTCGCTTTGACTTCATCGCCGCCGCCGTCAGCAGTTGAGCCACGGATCCGGCACTAGTGGCCATCCACGAGGAGGTCCGCGGTACACGTAGCCGCGCCTTAGGCGATGGTCGGCGACATGGTCACTACGAGGCGTCTCTACATCCCACCCGCCGCCGCCGCTGCAGGAGATCATGGCGGCCGCCCATGTGGATGGGCACGAGGCGCCCATCGCGACGCTTCACCGCTCTCGCCGCGATTTTCATTTTCCCAACATGCGTGGTTTGGTGCAGACTTGACGGTCGTGCCCTACTTGTCGGCCAGTACAAGTCGAACATCTACACCAAAGCCAGGCTCTTATGCCGCTGCCGCGTTGCCGGCGATGCAGGCCGACATCGGTCTCGACCGTGGAAGCACTACCAAAGGTGAACGGAAGACGGTCATTCTCTCCGTCGTCGGCCGGTCAAAAGCATCGCTACTTCATCCTCTCGCGATCCGCACACAGCGGAGTCTGTGGCGACGCTTTCTTCGCCGACATTGTTCGCCTCCATGGCGTTCGCGATCCATCGTCTCCGATCCGCGACGGTGTTCACTTCGGCGTTCGCGCGAGCTCATGCGCTTATGGGCACCAAGCGCACATAGCGACGGCTTTCCATCTCTCACGGACGGCCAGACGGAGGCCGCCAACCGCGCCATCGTGATGTACCTCACGCCCTTCACGGGAGATCGGCCCGTCGCTGGTCTGCCGCTGGTTCTGCGTGGGCGAGTACATCTACAACACCGCGTGCAGACTCGCTCCGGGACACGCCGTTCGCGTGGTATATGGCCGTGATCCTCCTTCCATCCGCTCTTATGAGCGTGGAGACACGGTGGCCGCCGTCGCCCAGACATGGAGGCTCACGAGGCCTTCTGGCCGATGTATCGCCTTCGTCTCGAGCAGCACAAAGCGCCCCGAAGCTCCACTACGACCGTAGAGCATCGGCCGGTTTCAGATCAGTGGGCGATTAGGTACTTCCGACAAGGCCAAGCGTCCTCACTACCAGGGCGACTACGGAAGCTGAAGCCCGATTTGTGGGACCCTACCGCGTCGTCGAGGTCATCAACGAGGTCATTGTTACTCGAATCGCCTCGGTGCCCGACTTCATGATGTGTTCCATGTTGGTGTGCTCAAGAAGTTCATCGGCGCACCTCGTCCTCGCCTGACCACCGCTGACCATCCACAACGGCGGGGTGATTCCCGAGTCATTGTCTGTCGAGCAAGCTCGCTGGCTCGTGGGTACGCCAGTCCTTGTCACGGTTTGGCATGGCCGTGAGTCTGCCGTGGGAAGACCTCGATGAGTTCGCGATCAAGTATCGACTTTCACGGGGACGATTTGGATCTCGAGGGAGAGATGTCATGTGGGACGCACGCGTAAAGCGCCCGCGCACGTGGCGTCTTGCATCAACGCATCAAGGCTACAGCAGGAGGAGGCCACCGCAAGTGGTGAGTTTGGAAAGATATATTAGTTTCTATTTTTATTCCTTAAGTTTGGAAAGGAGATTAGTTTCTATTTTTATTCCCTAAGTCTAGGAGGGATTGGTTAAGGCCCGCCATATATTCTCGTAACGAGACATTGAGAAAATTAAGCAAGATTATTATCCCTAATCTCCCATCTCTCTCTTTCTTCCAACAAGCCGACGGCAGAGGGGCAAAACCTCGCCGGCGAAGACAGACCGTGGCTACGAACTACGTAGCCAAGGGCCAGCTACCCTAGGTCCCGACGCCCTTGACAAGTATTCACTTCGGGTTCACTGTTATGCTCTACTGAATTGCTCATGCTTATGCTACTGCTCATTGTCACTAATTCATATTTACTCAATAGTCTCAATTAATTGGAATTTGAATTATTGTAATGTTTTTGTAACAAGCTACATGTTGGAACTGGGACCGGTGCTACATGATGAAAGATAAATTGGAAGGATGATGGGTGATACATGGGCTCAAAAACTAGCAATATCAAGGTATGCATGACCTACAAAATTACTGATTTATTTGCTGCTATACTAGGTTAGGATGTGTGTATGGCGTCGCCTCGACGTGTGCCTTAAGCGCTTTGGCGCTAAAAGGTGGTGAGTCACCTCACCTTATCACTTTAATAACCATGCCTTGGACAAAGAACATTCCGCCAGGATAATAAAGGTAAAAGGGCCGAGCAAAATACTTGTTATAGCAAACACAAAAGTGATACCTGGTTGCAGTGCCACTACGGTCCAATTTCCGCATCAGAAGAGCTCTGGAGCTTGCATTTAATGCCTGCATACATTCAGTAGACATATGAATACACGTAGCCTTTGAGCAGAATAATACGATGTGATAATAGACCCCAGGATATCCCTCCCTCGATTTTCCCTACAACAAAATGGTATGATGAAATCATAGCTGCGATCCTATTCCTATCAAGCATAGAGCTAGTACTGTGATCCAAGAATTATGTAAAAAAGGGAGGACGATTTGTTTCATGGCTCTAGTGCATATACACTGATACACATAACTTCATCAGGACCAACCACGGAGAATAACCAACCTTCCTATGGCTCAGAACATAGATAAAGTGTTTGAAAAGAACATAGATATGAAGTCCCTCAGTCCCAATATTGAGATGTTTTTGTTTCCAATAGTGGTATCTTGCTCATTTTCAAGGAGACCAATCTCAGTAATGGGTCTGAACCTGATTTACCAACCAAATGCTTCACAAGGATGCCGTGGATCTTGGTGTAGTTGTAACTCTAAAGGCGTAGGTTCAAGATCTCAAAATATTACATAAAAATTGTTATATTTGTTGAAAGGGGATAACTATAGTAAAAGAAGACTTTTAGGCCGTAGCTACAAAATGTTTCTAAACCTTTTCCATCCGTAAATTTTTTTTCCGCTTCCCCGACTCCCAATTGTAGGATAAGTAGTGGATAGTGGAAAAAGTGCAGAAGATACTCCTTTGTTGAAATAACTGTAGAAAACAACTCTTAACAAGGTTGAACTCATCCCTAAAGTAAAAATCCTCTGAATAACCCCAAATTTTAGAAACGTAAAAATCATTATTAAAAAAAAGGAAGATAAAAAGTTATAAAAGGCTGTAGAGTGGGAACAAGAAAAGATACTCACCAGGCCTCCTCCTTCGTCATCATCTAAATCTCCAGTAGTTGTGCCACTAACTTGCACACCACCCTGATCAGTAACCGCCGAGACCTGGTTGAAACAAATATATGAGTTGTCAGATGGATGGCTACAATGCTTAAAACTGTTTAGGCAGTCATGCAATAAATATGAGACACGTTACCTTAATTACCCTTCCAGCAATATCAAGTTGACCATTTAAACTCTGAGCAGCTTTTGCATCTTCAAGCCGTGCAAACTGCATGATGCAAGAACACTAATGAGAATTAAGCATTAAGTCGTGAGGCACAGCTTCAGGGGAAGATATCGATACTTGCCTGAATGAAACCAAAACCTTTGCATAGCCCAGTAAGTGGATCTAGAGGCAGCTGTACAAGCTCCACTTGCCCAAATGATTCAAAGACCTGAAAAGGCAAAATCATTATATCAGAGGTAACAAGTTGCATTGAAAGATGCATGTCATGTCCCTTCGGACAAAAACAAACAGCATCTTTAAAAAAAAAGCTTAATTTTGAAATATGGATTTGGGAGTACTAATTCTCCAAGAAAGCGTCCCTACATTCAGCGATATAAATCTCGACAAGTACATGGATACAATGCTAGATATTTGTCCGACTTTTGCTTTACCCCAATATCTTACAAAAATCCCACTTCAAGCCATTGATAATGGGCTAGACTATACTAATTTTTAATTCATTTCAGCCAACCAGCATTTATACAGAATTGTTCGATTCAAGATCTTACTTACATGCACCAGTGCTTACTGCTTAGTTCCCAGAGAGCTCAGAGAAATTTTCTCAATATACGAAATGCTGAAACTATTTTGCCACAACTTAATTTGTTAAAAAATTGGGACTACATAATTGAAATCCTCAAACTCCTAGAACTTCAGCCCAATTGTTATTGGGAAAATTTGCTCCATAACATTACAGATGTATAAATTGGAAAATAGCATCCAATGTGAGGATGAAACATGGGCCCTAGGGCCACTTTTCAGTGACACAACAATTTTATTTTCGAACTTGCATTATCTTTTTAGTGCTATTGAGTAACTTAGTTATTTACTCCCTCCGGTTCACAAACACTCGTCGGTTTGGGATACGTGCAATCAAACATTTGAAACTTTAGCTATTGATATCTTTTTAAATATTTGTATTAGATGCATGACAATCATATGTGTAGATTCGTCTCGAAACGTACTTTCATAATATTATAATTTTATTTGATTATTTAAATATATTTTAATAGAAATCAGTGGTTAAAGTTGAGTTTTAGGGACCGTGTTGATGTCCAAAACGACAACTATTTATGACCAGAGGGAGTAATACCAACCTTTATTAAAATGAAGCACCAACAAAACCTTGTACATTTAAATGAAATGACTAGATGGCAATGATGGATGAATTACTCATTGATTCTACTTCCTTATATCTACTACATGCTTTTTCATCTACCACCGGGGAAAAGTATCAATAATGAACCAAAAGGACAGTAAAATATATCACTATTTTTGCTAAAAAGTAAAAGAAGTGATTGACCTGTCTCAATTGGTCTTCGGTGATATTGGAATGAAGGTTGCCAACATACAACTTTCTTGCTCCACCTGAAGCTGCTCCACCTGTTGCTGTATTTGACTGAGCTAAGTTCTTTTCAGCCTCTGATGGCTTAACCATAACCGCTTGCCCAAGAAGTGGCTGACCACTTAGAGCTATCGCCATTGGAACAGACATTACATCATAGAACTCGATGTACCTGTCAATTTAGATAAATCTTTAGTACAGATATCAGAGTATCAAACAAAAGAAGTTTTACCTGTAAAGGAAAGTGGGCCTTATAAGTAAGGCTTATATGTTAGAATTTTTCATAGCTTCAAAGAGAGTTTTGGAAATTTTGATCAAATTTTGTGTGTAGGAAATATTCGAACTTGGTTCTTGGTTGCCCTCGTTATTTCCTAAAAACCTGCACCAAGTCTTTTGTCAAATACTCTGGAACCATAGCTGACAGCATCAGAATGATCTAATATCCATCTTACTTGTAAAATGCCGATAATCCCAGTAGGTAGACCAAACTATAATTTTTTCAGTGTGCAATCCTGTTGAGTATCACAAACTGATGAAAAATGTTCCCCAGGAAAAAGCCAAATATGAACATGAGAAAAATGCTCATGCAATTATACAACCAGCAAGTAGATCGAAAACGAATTATATGACAAAGTCAGCTTGGTAATATTAAAAAATCAAAGGCCTATCAGCTATATGTCCTAGAAAGAACTTTGATCAAAATACATCCCCAATCTATAGAATTGCTCCAACGTAGAGGGTTAGGTTCCTAGTAACTACATACGTCATCCACACTAAAACTATACAGGAAGAAAACCAAACTTAAACCAACAGTGGAAACAAACAACAAATATGGATGCAACTGCATTTCAAAGTACAATCAACCAACAGACTGATAATATGAGACTGTTTTTTTCTTTTCTAGTGGCATTTCATTTATATTCTCTCTTTTTTTAAGGTTTTGTGCATGTGTGCATGTTGCCATGTTGGGAGCAGGGAGCTTGATAAGTCATTCAGGACTCAACTATATAATCTTATATGGCAGAAAACTAAAACCTTAACCCACTTCTTGTTGGCTCAATCTTCTGGAAGCCCAAGGATTAAGCTAAACAAGGCATCTACATTCTACATTCTAGCAAATCATCCAGTGAGGAGAATGTACATCACAAGAAATAAACAAGTACTGATAACTCACCCAACTCCTTTGGAACGCCGCGAGATTCGGTCCATAATAAGGCGAACATCACGGACCTACACAGAAAAACAAGTCTACCATTAGATGAATACATCAAAATTTAATAGGGCCGGAAAGCTTAACGTGCAGAAAAAGGATCAACAGCTCAAAAAATTGCTTTATCACTAAAAATGATAATCACATGCTTGTAAGACATGAGTCAATAAATAAGTGGAAGCACCCCATACGTGTCAAACTGTCAATTTGATAATGAATTATCTTCATATAGCACAGTTGCACACATTTAACATTAATATTAATAAATCAGTCCATCTAGTTCTAGTCAATGTGAAACTAATTCAAGTTTCATCGGTGGCTTTGTAATAGAAAATTTTCACCTTCATCTAAACACACAAAAGATGCCACATATATGCTTAAATTCATGGAAAGAAAAGTCAGCTAAAGTAGTAAAATAACTGTATACACCATTATATGTTGATGAATGTAACTGAGTATAACTACGAACTACTGTAACAAGGAAACGGTTTCAAATCAGAATGCACTGTAACGTAAATAATTTGCATGTTCTCACCTTCCCTGCTCTTGAGAAGAACTCGTAGACATCCCTTTCATCTGCCTTCAAAGATAGCTGCAGTAATGCAGACAAACATTAGCTTAATGAATAAAATAGCAAAGAAATGTTATTTGTGCAACCAACCTGGAAGGCAAAAACAGTCCTTTGATCTCTTTCTGGATCAGCTTCTGGTTCTGCACCCTCATCTTTCTTACGTCTGCACCAGCCAAAAAAGGGAAAGTTTAGCACAGGAGAAATTGGCATAATCAACATATCAAATGGTAATTAACAGAAAATCATCATTACAGATGAAACAATCGTTGCCAATCAGAAACCCCTGGTAAGGAGAAAATATTCAGGTATCTTCAAGAGCCACAGCAGTAGCAGCCCGAGTCCAGTTGCTAACTTGTAGATATTTCACAAGTGAAAAAAAATGAGGATTCATGACCTGATATCCTGAGTCAGGCCCAACTGCCAAGACCATCTGAAGACAGCTCTAGCATATTGTATATGTGAGTACCGTATTAACGTTCAATATTCGAACTTAACAAGCCTAGATGATAACGACAGTAAACTACAAGAAACATTTAGCAGCTGCGTAAATCACTGGAGAAAGGAGATAGACACCACCATATACTATAGGGGGTGTTTGGGACAGCTTCAGCTCCACCAAAATCTGTGGAGTTGGTGGAGCAGGGTATTTCTAGCTTCAGAAATTTATGGAGCTGGAGCTGTGGGTACATTAAGAGTGTTTAGGTAGATCATCTTATTTACATTTTAGACTAAAAATATAAACTTAATGCACTTTATTTTAGCCTATAAGTTTCAGCTCTGAACTAGAGCTGGGATCTGGAGCTCTCCCAAACAGGGCCTATGTCCCACGTGTATGCCAAAGAAAGCTAAAAAAACAAGCTGAACATAGTTCAACGAGCACTGAACCAAGTAACAATCTCTCCCCATCCTACATAGTGTCGGTCTTTTAAGTATGCCCAAGCAAATATGACTAGTCGAATTAGCCCAACATATAGCTCACAGGGGATCAAAAGTACACCAATTCACGATTTATGGCCCTGCTTGGAACACAAAAGGTTCATAGTGATATCGCAGGGATTTCACAGGGAGCCAATCAATTGCAGCTGGAATCTGGAAAAATTCCCGTGTTCCAAACGGGGCCTAAGAAGATAAAAAGTAGACCAATTCACTTGATTCGATCACATGAGAGGTGTTCCGATAGAAGAGATCCTAACAGGGGAGTTCACAAATCCGCACCTGACATCGCGGTCTCGGTAGTCGCGGTGGCGGTCGCTGCGCTCGCGCTCCCGCTCGAGCTCCCTCGCCATCTCCTCCTCCTCCCCGCGGCGACGCTCCGAGCGGCTACGGCTCCTCCGCTCCCTCTCGCTTTCCCTCTCCCTGTGCTTGACCTCCCGGTCCCTGTTCCTCTCCTTCTCCCTGTCCCTGACCTCCCGGTCCCTATCCCTCTCCTTATCCTTGCCGCGGCTCCTCTCCTTCTCCCTGCCGTCGTCCCTGTCCCGGTGCTCGCGACCGCCACGGTGCCGGTCGCGGTCCCCTCCCGAGCGAGACCGCTTCGACCCGCGCTCGTCATCACCGGAGGGCCGGCGGCGGGAGCCGCGGTCCTTCTCGCCGGAGCCGTTGGCCGACGGGGCGGAGGAGGGCACGACCGCGTTCTCGCCGCCGCCCTTCTCGCCGGAGCCGTTAGCGAACGGCGCGGATGAGGGCTCGACCGCCTTCTCCAGGTAGTCGTACTCGTCGAACTCCATGGCGGCGCGGTGCTCGCGTGGATTAGGCGAAGGCGTGGAAACCCTAGAAGGCGAGTCGTCGATGGAAACACAGGCGGCGTTAAAAAACCTAAGAAAATCCGTCGTGGTCATTAGTTTAGTTTTCGTCCTTTGCAGACCCGGGGTAAGTCACGTGTAAAACTGAACGGTTTGGAAACTGGGCCTATTTAGCACAGTTTCCACTCTAGGTTTTTTTTAGCTCTAAATATCAGATAGTAGAGTGGATTTTTAAAAAATTTGAAACTGTCTGTGTGAGTGTTGGCTAAAGGTGTGTTTGGTAGAGTTTATACACTAATTAGATCCACTTCATATGTGTGGATCTGGTGGAATATTCTACAACCATAGTATTCTTAACTCAGCTTAATTAGATCCGTGGATCTGGTGGAGCTGGGTATTCTTAACTCCACCAGATCCGTGGAGCTGAAGTTGTGAATATATTAAAAGTGTTTAGATGAATCATCTTGTTTACATTTTAGACAAAAATATAAACTTAATTCACTTTATTTTAGTCTACAAGTTTCAGATCTCAGGTGAAGCTAGGATCTGGAGCTCTACCAAACAGGCCCTAAAGAGCTGACTCTAATTCTAATTCTAGAATGAGAGGATTGTGTATAAATTACCAACAATACCTTTGATTTTCTCAGTTGTATATTATTTTGTATATATGAGTAGCTGATGTGAATATTTATTTGGTAATATATTTTTTTAGACAATTATATTATAAATTCAACCTAACATACATATGAAAATTAAAATGAGTATAACATATCATAAGTTTCCAATGCAACATAGTGCCAATGTTAGTACATATCCATATCACATTGTTCCGAAAAGCTACTAAAATGTCATCAAGCTAGAGCAAAATACTAGCACATGTCCAAAACACATGTCCTCCTCACCACACGTGACAGAGTGTAAGGATACTCTATGAGCCATAAGCTTTTCCGTAGTCTGCAATACAGGAAGGCGTCGTGCCAGCCGGGCCGACCTGATATGGGCCCATCGTGCTTCAAGCTTAAACCGTGCCGGGCCGCGATGGCCCATCGTGCTCGCCATGCTGGACCAAGCTAGCTCGGCTTGCCTTCGGCGAGGCTAGGCATGGCCCATTTCGCTTTGTGCCATGCCGGCCCAGGTCTGGCCCATTTATACTATTGCTACAAGAGAAAATGACCACAGATTGATTTCTTTCTTTATCTATCTAGGACTTCCTTTTTCTTCGATCGAAACAAAATCCTATTGTTTTTATTCTTCTCAATTTCCTTAATTTGATTGCTCCTTCCAGCCACATGCATGCAGCCATGCATTTACTCCTTGATTTACTCACCCACACATACAACGTATGCATGCATTCCCTTCCTTTTCTCTACTCCATCTAGAGTTTTCTTTCTTTACTCCTTGATTTGCTCACCCACACATATAACGCAGCACGAATTTATCGCTTTCAGTCGCGTCTTGCCAAGCATGGCCTTGACCTGTCGTGCGGGCCAAACCACCTATTGTGCCCGATTGCCGTGCCGAGCTATGAGTCGGGCTGGACTAGGCGTGCCTCATGCCGTCCAAATCGTGCCGACCCAAAATGGCCTGGCCCAGTGCCCACCTATAGTCCGCAGAATTAATTCATCATTCTCCTTCAGGGTGTACATCTCATATCTCCTATCTTTTGCAATACTTGCAAGATAGGTTTTCGTCTGCTGGTGAAGATCAGTCATGATGACACATGTGAATAGGTTCACTAAGATTATTTCTCATCATTTCCAACTCAAAAGCTTTCATCATCTCCTTAAGGGCAAAAAATGTAGCTTTCCAGTGATTCTTAAATTGGCCATCTAACAATCTTAGTTGTGCACAAAGAAATGGCTCCTTGATGTTGTTCTTAGCAAACTCCTTCCCTACAGCCATGATCT
Organism: Guadua angustifolia; assembly: GCA_036346375.1. Classification (NCBI taxonomy): domain Eukaryota; kingdom Viridiplantae; phylum Streptophyta; class Magnoliopsida; order Poales; family Poaceae; genus Guadua; species Guadua angustifolia. The sequence continues at coordinate 11,199,958 of CM070518.1, read as the reverse complement.
CTGGGGCAAAAGGGTAGGAACTCAATTTTCTCAACTATGATCTGTGTTCTACGATCTTTTGGTGATTCATGGATATCAAAATACGACTTTGAACTCTTGTATGGTCCTGAGAAAAGTGTCCCAAATGCCAACAAAGTAGCATCCTCAACCTTAGAACCAGGCCCTAAAGTCTTGTATATACGAATCCAATGTCCTGTCAGTATTCTCTTGGTATGTCCAGATTATTGTTCTGCAATCGTCCTGTACAGGATACATGCAACCACTACTTTTACTGCCCTCTAAACCAGACAATAACGATCGGCATTGATCGTAGTCACTTGACAATGATCCACCACCAGAAACAGCACAGCACGACCATAGCCTTCACTGGAGATAGATTAATTATGTCACCCATTGAAACATATCTGAAAGTTAAATAGTTGTAGGAATTGGTATTTTGATTATCAGATCTACATTCCATATTAAGCATGAAAACCTATGATACATGCTCAGAAAATAACAGGAAATATCGTATTACTATAGTGATAACAAAGAAAGTGAGTAACAACTATCAATTCCTCTCTAACTTTTTATTCCTTTTGGCAACAATCTCACCATATCTATATCAATTAAGACAATTAAGCAAATGCAGTGTGATTTGCAATCTTGAAAATAGTGGAGCGTTCCTACAAAAGATGCTGCCATGTACATTTTGTTGTATGCAACTATGCACTGCTAACCTTCTAATGAAGTAGAAGTCCTAACATAGAGCAAGCAACATGACTAAAGATCTCTGTGGTATTGCAAACAATTACAGCTAGTATAATTTCATCAAACACAAGCAGCAAGCAGAAGGTGTAGAACACATCCAAATCTGACCAAGTAGATGAGCGTGCGGTTGAGCGTGGTGGTCGAGCACGGGGGGCAAGATGAGTGTGCGGTTGAGTAGCGCGGCGGCCACTGCTACGTTCCGGAGCTCCCACTCTGACGGGGAAGGGGAGGAGGGAGCGGAGCACGGAGGAGTAGGCGGAGGAGAGGAGTAGGGATGCCAAGAGGAGGAGAGCTCACCGGCAAGTTCATGCCAGCAATGGCCAGGAGATCGACCGGATCTTACTGTCGGATCCGATTGCAAGACACCTAGGGTTTGAGCCACCGTGCGCATGTGCTCGAGCATGAGAGGGGTGGGAGAGGAATGAGAATCCAGAGGGTTCAGGGTTTTACCCAGTGGCATTTGCAGGTAATTACTCCTCAACTCCGAGGGTAATTTTGTCTTTTAGTACCCCGCTCCAAGTGGGCGTGGGGAAACCCCTACACCGAAAATTTGTGCTACAGGTCATTCCAGATCTTCCCTGCTCCCACTCTAAAATTTGTGGACTTAGAGTGTTTGGTACAGCTCCATCCAACTCCTAATATAATCCAGGAGTGGGAGCTGTGCCAAACAGGCCCTCTATCTCTAGCATTTTTTGGATTCTGGCCTTAAAACTTGAACCATAAAGAAACAGTCTGATTCTAGAAATTGATTCATATAATCCAGCCTACCCATATACATTAGAATCCATAATTCACTTCATATTTGCTTACATGGATTCTGAGGAATACAAATATGAGAATACCACTGAAAGTTAGTAATTACCCACCAAATGCCTCCCAGAATCTAGAACAAGCTTATCTATAGCCAAAATCCAGAATCATCTTTTAAAGAATCCACAGCAAAAACAAGTAGGCCCTTTTGACCAAGCTTAACCCATATGACACACCAGTTAGATCCTAGCTAGTCAAAACATGGTGAGCTAGCATTTTCATAGTGCACTGAGTCTCCGAAATACTCACAGGGTAGGTTGGACCTACGTGTCATTAAAATATTAAGTATTTTCGGTTTTTAATAAAATAAATAAATGTATTCACCAAGTGAGATCCAATGTGACGTGCCACATAGGTCAATCTTGATCAAAATCATCTTTTGCTATCGGGAGTGACATATTCTAAATGATTTTAAGAATTAGAGGATATATTTTACCAGGTTTTGTAGATAAGTGGCAAAGCATAAACCATGCGCAGAACTGAGAGACCAAGACTTTTTCCAAAATAATAAAAATAATCCCTAGAGATCAATTTGAAATTTGAATTGAGGCTTGTTCCAGCATTTTTAACAGAGCAGAGATTGATCAGCACATGCAATTTTATTGGAAGAACAATTTTTGTCAAAACAGAACTAAGAATTATTAGATTTCACATCCATATTAGCCTAGACTTTGGGTCAAATTCTACTTATATTAGCCCACAAAACTGCTAGCCATTCGTGGATCGACCAAACAAAACAATCCACTTTGGAGTTAGGGCATGCATAATATTGTGATGTTTGCTATCTATAAACTTTATTATGTAGGATTTTTTTGACATAGGGGAGAGAGAGAGCATAAATGTCTTTTCATGAATGATGACCCAAGTTCATAAATCTATGGTATATAGACACCATAAAACATTATTGTATGAGTTATTGCCTATAACAAACACATTTTTGTACCATAATTAGGGCATGTATAATGATATAGACGACAATTGTCTATACCTCCATACATCTATATACACAAATAAAGGTAATTTATATAATAAATTATCTATATAGCTATCTGGAATAGTCTTATACAATTAATGGGTTGTCTATACAATGATATATACAGTAGAAAGCTGTTTATAAGACCGTTTGTTACATAGTAGACAACATCATTCTCTCTTCTACATCACCTAAAAACCTATGTGACATAGGCTTACAAATGCAGATATGCACTATTGCACATGCCCTTAAAATATTATAGGAGCACATAGAGACGAGTTTAGCAAACAAATCATTGTAGAAGTTGTCTTTAGTTTTATACCTAAATGATATATAAAGGAGCACATACACATCAGTTATCTCTTCTGTTGTAGGTTTAGTTACTAGCTCACCCGGCAAGGTACTTGCAGGCCTCGTTTGGAATGTAGAAATTTCATAGGAATCTTATAGGATGTTCCCATAAAGTAGTACAAATCCTATGAAATTCTTTTGGAATTCCTCTATTCCAAACAGGTTGAGCATATATTTGGTATGGCCATTGCTAGGTCCTACTCCCTCCAATCACAAATATATTTCACTTTGAACATCGATACGGTCCCTAAAATACAACTTTGACTCATAATTTATATGGTAATATATTTATAAAACACAATAAAATTACAATATCATGAAAGTACTTTTTAAAAAAATATATACATATGGTTAATTTTATGAATCCAATCTAAATATTTTAAAAAAAATATTGATAGTCAAAGTTTCAAAAATTTGGCTTTGTACGCATCTTGAAATGGATCAGATGACCAAGAGGGAAGTTGAATTAGAATTCTTTTTGTTTATTACCAAATTAAAAACTTAATCTTTCCTAGCTTAACCTATGTGCCTATGATTTCTAGTGTAATGAAATCAACTCCTACACTAGTCTAATGAAGTTTTACAACCTAAGTTTCAATCCTACACTAATTTAAATGCAAAAACGTAAAAAAGATAAGAAGCACAACCAATTTTTTTGCCTCAAAGATTCGATGACCTTCTCTACTCCTTATTGGAGCATTCTCGTAAGAGTACCGCTCTGACTTGAAACCATGCAAAGAATCAAGCCATCCACTCTAGGTAGTCCTTTTTCACTCCGAATAAGTGTACTCAAACCTTCACAAACCTCCTGTGCCTTTCCACAAGCTTCTCCTTGGAAAGTCACCAAGAACTATGCTTAGAGGCCGTCTAGCAAACGCTGATCTCCAAAGGTAACAAGTCTAAACCATCACTTAAACCTAGAAATGTTAAGTAATAAAACTGTTGCACACTAAAGGCCTATAATACCTCTAAAATCTCTTAAAATATACTCTTCAATGCTCCTGAGTGCTCTTACTCTTCTCTTGGTATGAGATGAACCTGTAGAGTGGCTAAAAATCTCGTAAAGACATCTATGCCAAGTACTTATAGCTACTTGAGGAAACTAACCATTACACTCACTTTCTGAAAAATTTATACCTTCTAGATCATCCTAAAGCTTGAGTCCAACTGTCGAAAAACTAGCCATTATGGGCCTAAAGTATCATTCGGTAGCTTTCGAATCATTCGTACATCCGAATGATTCTCTCCATCCAGATCATCCGAAATATACAAAAAAATTTTGCACACGTCAAAAACCAACTCTCTGTCTTAATAATTTGCTTGCTTGTCCTATAGCTATAGGATCATCCAAAAAGTGTAATTTTTCAATACCTTGAAAATCACTACATTCGGCTCTAATGATTCATTTCCTTGTCTGGTAGCTATAGGAATATCTGTAGTTATAACTTTTTAACACATTGAAAAATGCTACCTTTGGCTCTAACAATCTTCTCGCTTGTCCGTTAGCTATAGTATCATCTGGAATGTGTAATTTTTTCAACATATTGAAAATACAACATTAGGCTCCAATAATCCTCTCTCTTGTCTAATGGCTATAGAATCATCCGAAATGCATTGGCAATTTTCAAACTTCAACTTTTTAAGTGTTTTTTCACTATAGCTACGCTAGACAAATCTAGTGTGCATCACCACTAACTACCCAATATAATCAAACTCTATTAGCCTAGACCCCCCTTTAATAGTACGGCTAAAGTAAAATAAAGGCCTAATACTATAATGATCTATCCTCAACACCTTAAATTATTTCTAAACATAATATCATTGATCTTCATGCTTTACCGTCAATTATAACTTTTCGGGAATCCATAAATACAAAGAACTCCTGTTATGCCGAAATCAAATACTAACTCATCTTAAAACCTTTGAACATTATTAGTCTTAACAATCAAATGTCATTAATCATTAAAACACATACACCACTAAAATTAGGGACCTAGATGCTTATATATCTCAAAACGATATATATTTGTGGCCTGTGGGAGAATTACATTCATCGCACCTTCGTAATTTCTTTGTTGCCACCACATCTCTATAGGGATAATTACCTTGACTTTTTTGGTTGTTTCACCATCCGTGGTTGTGAACTTGTGATGCATCCTGTCAGGAGCGGGGCTAGCATGGTGCACCAAAAATCTGAATTTTTAAGGGATCATCTTATTCATTTGATTTTATTTTTATGGCAAACTTAATACTGGCCATACTTAGGTACATAGACTTGTGTCAATCTTTGTAAAAGAGAGACCAAGTATTATTAATGCTACGTCATGTGCCAGATGATATTACCGAGCATTTCCAAGGCATGAAAACATGTAAAGTAGTATTATAATTTTCATTACATATTTTATACTACCTCTGTTCTTTTTAAAGCGACATCGTAGAATCCGTGCAATCAAACTTTCTAAAGTTTGACCATTGATATATTTAAAACTATCTAGATTGGCTACATGACAACCACGCCATTTGACTTATCAATAAAAATCCTTTCATAACATTATAATTTTATTAGTATATAATAAGATAAAGTTTGAAAAATAACGATTAAATTAACACCTCAAAGATCATGAAAAAAAATCAAAAGCGTCACTTAAAAAGGACAGAGGAAGTATGAAAGACCATGTGGAGGTCTATCCTTGTGTGTGATGAGTAATTGACAAGAGTTGAGGTTGGTTTGATTTGAAATTGAGTTTGATTTGAATTGGATTTTCGATGTGAAGCAATTTGAGTGTTGGTTGCTTTTCCTAGTGCTACCCGCATGAGGGCGGTAGCATCGGACCGTTGAGAGAAATTATGTTCGATTAATGATTTTGGGATAATCATTGAAAATATCTTTGTGGGCATTGCTATGTGAAAGGTTTTTTCCTTGTCTTTGATGGTTGGAGGGCGACGGTGCTAGGTCATGGTGAGGCGGAGGATGACCGGGACTAGGCGAGGAGCGTCGGAGGTCCAGACGGTCGGGAGATCGCCGGAAGATGACCGGAGACGGAGTCCGGGCAAGCCAAGAAGATAAGGAAAGGAGATGATGCTAGCTAGATGCCGCGTGGATCAATGAGGGCCGTCGGATTGCGGTCTAGTTGATAGGTTAGCGGGTCTAGGTAGTATGCTTTGAAAACCGTGCAAGAAAACCCGGTATGTGTGTGGGTTTTGGGTTAGCCCTTGCATGGCTGTGTGAGTGGGTTAATCCTAGCCCTTAGATGAGTGTCCTAGAGTTGAGGGACTCATCCAAGGATGGTAGGTGACCCAAGAGTTGTATAAATAGGGGTGGAGGGGTGGCCTCCTCCCCTTGAAGGTTTGAGTTGCTCCTTTGAGCTTTGCCCACATGAAGTGAGGCTTTGTAAACCTTCCCACCAGAAATACAAAGAAATTTCTTTGCATCATTGTGAATTTAAATTCTGCATTTACATTATGTCTTTACTTTACATAATTTAAATTCAGCATTTACATTACGATTTACTTTTCGCAATCTACATTCATGCAATTTGGATTTGCCTCCTCCTTCTAAATGCTGATCTTGGATGTTTTGAGTGTGTTCATATGGTTTTACATCTCTTTTGCACTCTTTGATTGAGTAGAGATCATCTTTTCTTTCAAGTTCGATTCTGTCCAGAACTTGTTCTTCACAAGAAGATTAGTCTTTGATTTTTGGAAAAATCTAGAAAAATCCTTTTTGCGTGATTCTTATTAGAGATTGTGCGGGACTCCTATATCCATCTGCAGAAAAACTTTGGAGTTCACTGGTTTCATAGTTTGGGTGCCATGAGGTGAAAACCGAGCCCCAAATTTTCTGGTCGAAGTTCCTGACTGTCTGTGTTCATAGATTTATGATGATTTTTATATATGGCTTTTTGATCTGAAATTTGGTGGAGAGCTTCAAGACTCATCTTCTCATAGGGAGAAAATTTCTCATAATTTTGTGAGCAGCAGAAACCCACCAACCTCCTGTTCAAATTAAAGATAGATTCTGGAAATATCTGATTTTGCTTTTCTAAAAGAGACTTTTGTGTCTTGGCTTGATCTCTTTTAGAAAAGAAGTATTTGAATTGATTCCTCTCCTTTTGGACACTTGACAACCAGGATTGTGATTGAAAATCCTCACATATTTTATGGATCACATCCATGTAAGCTAGGGTTGCACATAGTTGTCTAGTCGTTCGGTTTTTTGCGGGTTTTTCACGATTTCCTTTCTTGCGATCTTTTCACGGTTTTAGTTGGAGTATTTTGGGGAAAATTTAATTGCGACCATTCACCCTCCCTCTGTTCGCCATCTCGATCCTTCAATTGGTATCGAGCCGGTTTTGCTCTTCCATAGATCTTGATCGGTCTCGAGAGCCATGGCGACAGCACAAGTATTCCACCAAGCCTCCAATTTTTTTCGGTGTTGATTTTCCTTTTGGAAATCCGGATGGAGTCATACATCATCGCCCAAGGCTTCTGATATGGCGAAGGTGAAGCTCCCATATGAGGTTCTGCCGATGAGAACGCCACTGGCCGGCAATATGGGCGACGTTGAGGCAAATGCTAAGGCGAGAACATTCTCATACAGGACTCACCATGATGAGTATGATCGATTTTCACCTTCGCTCCGCCCACGAGATTTGGGTAACCCTCGATGCTTACCATGAGGGCACTACTCAAATCAAGACCGTGAGGCAGACGATTCAAGCGAGTACAACAAATTTGAACAACGCTATTTGGTGAGAGTCTCGATGAGTGCTTTGGTCGGTTTACCAAGATTTTGAGCGACCTCCGAAGCGATCGGTTGTATATACTCGACTTCGGACAATGCTCGGCATTTCTTGACCGCACTCGACCTTCGGGTTTGGGAGATGAAGGTGACCACCATCAAGGACACCAGCGATTTGTCGACTCGACTCTTGACGGGCTTTATTCCGCCTCAAGACTCATGAGATTGATGTCGTCTCCGGAAGACGAAATCTCGGTCGATGGCTTTGGTCACCGATCCCATTGGGTCCTCTTGGATTTTCTCTTGACTTTGCTTCGGTTTTTCTCTCCGCTCTTTGTGACGTAAGCGATGAAATTTCGAACAATTTCCGAAAATGAGCTTGCTCTTGTCGCTCAAAATTTTCCAATATTTACAAAAGAATGAGAGAGAGGAAGAGAGGTGGCATGATCACCGCTTGAGTGTGGTGGCCCCAACCACATTCGAGCTTAACTACCCCAAGTGGAGAAGGGCAAGAACGACGTCACGGTTTGGGCAAGAACGACTACACCGACAAGAACCGCAACAAGAAGCCTCCGGCTCGTGAAGCCGCAAGACGAGAAGAAGTACCGCAACTTCTCCAAGAACAAGTTCCATGCGTCCTCGCCGCCTCGACGACATCAACCTCTCCGACACGGAGACATGGAGCGACAAGCGAGGATGATCCGCAAGAGAAGAAAAGCGGCGACGACTTCTCGGCATGTGCTTCATGGCAGCGCCATTGAAGTGAGCGACTCGAATCAGTCAAATGACACGGATGAGGTACCCACCTACGACGAGTTAAATGATGTCTTCAGAATTAGGCAAGTTTCATGCTAAGGCTAGGTCGAGGTGTTACGAGTTAGAGAAGGAGGTAGGCCGTTTGTCTCGGGAGTTAGCTTCACTTAAATCATGTTCCTCCCGAGACTCGGCAATTTGACACTCTGTGATGCTTTGCTTGTGGAGTGGAGAACCTAAGGACTTTGCATGATAGTGTGCTTGTTGATCTTGAGAATCAAGTCGAAGAATGCTAGTCCTGTTGTTATTGATATTCCCGCCGATGCTAGTTTTTCTCATGCCCACACAAATGCTTCTGTAATAATTGCCCTAAATTGCTTGTCGAGATTGATGCCATGAGCTCACACCTTAGAAAGCTTTCCTCTAGAAATGATGAACTTGAGATGCATGCTTCTAAGGACCCAGTCAGCTCATGTGAGGGTTGTAAGCAACTAAAACTTGACAATGATGCTTTGAATGTCAAGTGTGATCAACTTGCTAAGGATTTACTAGTTAAATCACAAACTGGTTGCTTGCTGTGTGTTGGGGTTAATGATGACGTGGATAAGGTCCACGCAGAGTTTAGGAAGAAATTAAAAGAACAAGTCCATAGGATTAGAGAAGCATCGTGCGTTTCTTGTGAGTCCCTCAAGCTTGAGGCAGCCATGCTAAGGTAGAAAAATAGACGTGCTGGTATCTCTTCTTCTCTTTCTGGTTCTTCTTCTTGCTCTCACCCCTGTTCTTCTTGCGCTTCACTTTTCCGAGAGTGTCAGTATCTTATGAGCACTCTTGAGAAATTTGTTGGAGGCAAGAAGAAGCTCAATCTCATTCTAGACTAGTCCAAGATTAGCAGATTCAATCAAGGTCTAAGATTTGATTACTTGGAGCACGCTAGGACTCATCCTCCTACCATTGTGCGTAGTTCCAAGAGTGGAGAGATAGTGGTTGCTCCCAAGTTGAGCACCACTGTGTTTAGGTCTGCTGGTGTGGTCCACGGGACTTCTGACCAGAAGGATGCTTCTCTTGTTGCTTCTGCCTCTAACAAGGCAAAGTACACATGCACCTTCTGTAAGAAGGATGGTCACCTAGTAGATTTCTGCTTCAGGCGCGCCAAGATCACTCGGCGTGAGCGTGTTGATGCTCTTAGGGGTATTCAGGGTCATCCCCAGACTCTGAGTGCTCCTAAGGCGCATTAATCGCTACTAGACGAGTTAGAGAGTCGCTTTGTTTTTGGGCGGCGTCCCAGACTCGGTTTTCATCTTTGTTGATCGAGTTTTAGTCCCGAGTTGCTCGTGGTCGATCTTCCGCCGTCCTCTTGATAGTCCTCGTTTTTCCCATCGAGGTAGATATCGTGGCGTGAGGTGTTTTCGGGTAGGAGATTTAGGCGACCTCGTTGGGATGGTCCGCCTTTGCACCACTAAGAGCCAAACCAAAGGATGACTCCTAGATCTTCCACTAGAGCCGCTTCTCCGATCTTGTTAGAGTTGAGCGTCGAGAGAGACACTAGAGTCGATCTTCTTCTTTTGGTTGGTACTTTGAGGCGTCGTGTAATTCAAGATTGGGTTCCCAAGTCTTCACTTTATCCCCGAGATTGAGTCTTCTCTTCGACTTGATCGGGTTAAATCGGATGGGGAAGGAGATGTTTGGATTGTTGACTCGGTTGTTCTCGCCATATGACCGGAGATTCTCGTTGGTTCTCTTCCTAGTCCGAGCCCCGTGATGAGTTGATCACTTTTGGGGATGCTTCTTCGTAAAGTCATTGCTAAAGGTACCGTCTGCATTAATGAAAGTTTTATTCTTAAGGGCGTTGCCTTAGTGAGTAAGTCGCAATATAATTTGCTTTGTTTCTCACTTATCGATGACTCTTTCGAGGTAAGCTTTAAGAGCAATGCTTGTAGAATCCTCGATTCATCGGGAGGATTAGTTTTTGGGATTTCTAGATTTGGGAGAGTCTTTCGTGCTGATTTTTCTGTTTCTTCCGAGACTCTCTTGGTGTTTGATTGCTTCGAGTCCCGTGATCTCTCCTTCGGCATAGGAGACTTGGTCACATTGGTTTTGATCATCGACTAGAGTTAGCGGTAGCGATCTTATTCGTGGTTTGCCCAAACTCAAGATGGTCAAAGACTTAGTTTGCTCTCCCGCCGACATGGCAAGATGGTTATCGCTTCTCATCCTCCGATCACCATAGTGATGATCGATGCACCAGACAGCTTTTACACATGGACCTTTGTTGGTCCGGCTAGAGGCAATCAAGCAGGAGGGAAGTGGTATGTCCTTGTCATTGTTGATGATTTTTCGAGATATTCTTGGGTATTTTTCATGGCCTCGAAGGATGAGACTTTTTCTCACTTCAGGGGACTTGTTAGTAGGTTGTCTATTGAGCTTCCTGGTGCATTACGAGCTATACGCAGTGACAATGGCACCGAGTTCAAGAATTCCTACTTTGAGAGTTTCTGTGTGGAGTCTGGTTTAGAGCATCAGTTCTCTTCTCCCACGCCCCTCGTGAGAATGGCGAGTGGAAAGGAAGAACAGACTCTGGTTGAGATGGACAGACGATGCTAGATGAGTACAAGACTCTAGGAAGTTTTGGGTGAGGCTATAGCTACCGCTTGTCATGTTTCCAATCGAGTTTTCGAGAGCACATTTGCATCGTACTTCTTATGAGTTGAGGTATGGGCGAAAGCCGGTGTTTTCATTTTCGTTTTTGGTTGCAAGTGTTTTATCTTGAAGTCGGTAACCTAGATAAGTTTGAGTCTCGTTCTTTTGATGGTATCTTTACGGGTTACTCGACTTCCTCTCGTAGCTATAGGGTGCAGGTTGTGATGCGAATAGGATCATAGAGACGTGGACGTGACCTTTGATGAGGCTAGCCAGGTGCTAGACGATATTTCGAGCTCTTCTTATCCCTCCGAGACCATCTTTGTAGAGGATGAGGATGATGGAGATGATGGTGTTCCACCGATCCGATCTCCTCTTCACCGAGGTGCCTCCTGTTTCCATTTACGCACCTCGGGAAGATCGGCCCTTGCCTTGAGACTCTCCTTGGTGAGTGGCTCTGTTCCTACCTCTTCTCCTCAAGAGGTAGAGGCCACTCTTACGGTCCTCCACGACACATTCAGCGTTCTCATCCACCGAGCGGATCATTGGTGATCTATTTAGCGTGTTACGCGCTCAAAATCAGCTTATCTTCTTTCTGCCTTCACTCTGCCTTTGTTGCCTCTTTTGAGCCAAAGGATGTTACTCATGCATTATCCGATGAATCATGGATTAATGCTATGCATGAGGAACTGGAAAACTTTGAGAGGAACAAAGTTTGGCAGCTTGTAGAGCCCCATCTGGTCATAATGTCATTGGGACCAAGTGGGTGTTCAAAAACAAGCAGAGTGAGGATGGGGTTGTCGTTCGCAACAAGGCTAGGCTAGTTGCACAGGGCTTCACTCAGGTTGAGGGTCTTGACTTTGAGGAGACCTTTGCCCCTGTAGCTAGACTAGAGGCGATTAGAATCCTGCTTGCATTCTCTGCATCCCAAGGCTTCAAGCTTTATCAAATGGATGTCAAGAGTGCATTTCTCAATGGCTTCATTGAGGAAGAGGTGTATGTCAAGTAACCTCCAGGATTTGAGAACCCCAAATACCCGAACCATGTCTACAAGCTTTCCAAGGCCTTGTATGGACTTAAGCAGGCCCCTAGAGCTTGGTATGAGAGGCTTAAGTCCTATCTTCTCAGTCATGGTTTCAAAATGGGTATAGTAGACAAAACTCTATTCATCAGACACCAGGATTCTCATTTCCTTCTCGTCCAAATTTATGTGGACGATATTATCTTTGGTGGTTCATCTCAGTCTCTTGTGTCTCATTTTTACGAGGTGATGAGCACAGAATTTGAGATGAGTATGATGGGTGAGTTGAGCTACTTCTCGGCTTCCAAATCAAGCGGCACTCGGGAGGGTACTTTCTCGCACCAAGGTAAGTACACTCGGGACCTCTGAGCCGGTTTGATATGTCCGATGGGAAGCCCGTGATGACTCCTATGGCTACCATCACGTCCTCGAGCCCGATGAGGATGGTGAGCTGTTGATCAAAAGGAGTTCCGAGCATGATTGGCTCCCTCTTGTATCTTCTTGCCTCATGGCGGACATACACTTTCTGTGTGCGATATTTTTGTCGCTAATTTTCGTGGCTCCTTCACAAGAGACCCGGTGTGGAGGATGACCTCCACATACGAACAAGAAAGGGGAGTCGCCCGCGACTTCATCCGCAGATTCACATCGCCGCAACACCATCCCCACATCTCCGAGCAATCGATCGCCATCGCCAGAGGGGCGTCTGCGACAAGAAGATGAAGGAGAAGATGGTCACCCGTACCATCGGCTCAACCTCCGAACTTTTCTCCCTCGCACATAAGTGTCGCGGCCATGAGGCGAGGGCGGCCTTGGCCCCAAGGGTGGCTAAGGCAAGGACGAGGCCGACATCGAAGGTCCCAACAGGCGGGCAAGAAGGCGCGAAGCCGAGGCGGGGAGCCCAGAAGGTCTTGGCCATTAACGCGACGACGAAGACCAGCGCCTCGGAAAGCGCAAGCCGCCGCGACGGCGTGATGACCGCCATGGCGAAGCGCGGCGACCGTCGTCAGGATCGGCGAACGATCGCCGTGATCGGCGCGATGACCGCCGCGATCAGGGGGGCACGCCGCGATCAAAAGGAGGGCGAGCCCATCTTGCCGATACATAAAACCAATACCCATGACCTAGACAAGCTGTCGGGTCGTGGGCAGGATGGTGGAGAAGCGGCTCAAGGAGCACCGTTGATGATGATCAAGATGAAGATCCCGCCCCACTGGCTTTTCAGCAGGCGGATCACACTGTGGCGTACATCCACGGTGGTTCATCCACCATTCTCTCCAACGCCGCCATAAAGCGGTGAAAAGGGAGGTATCGCCACGGCGTCGAGCTCAGGGGACGGTCGACATCGAAATGGTGAGCAAACGATCACCTTCGATCGGGCCGACCACCCCGAGGGCACCCGACTGGGGCATCTCCGATCATGGTAGCACCCACGGTCCGGAATGTCTGGTGGGGCGGTCTTGATGGACGGAGGCGGCTCCATCAACCTCTTGTCTGCGTCGGCATTCATGGCGCTGCAGATCCAGCGCCAGACCTGCGCCGACGACCGCCATTCTTGGGGTGGCCCTAGATTGGGCTTGTTCCCCTGGGTCAAGTTTGCCTCCCGTCACTTTTGGGGAGAAGGATAACTACCGCACCGAGATGGTGGATTTCGAGGTCGCAGATTTCGACCTCCCATATAACGCCTTACTTGGTCGGGTATTGGTCAAGTTCATGGCGATTACCCACTATGCTTACATGGTGGTGAAGATCTGGGCCCATGCCGCCCCATTGTTATCAACGTGGATAGGTGCGAAGCCTGCGTTACCACAAGCGTGCTTGGGATCGGCCGGTGCCACTTGCGTTGGCGCAGGCGACACCACTTCTCGGGAGCCCTCGGACGGACCAGTGCTTCACGGCCCGCCGGTGAAGTAAAGGTGGTCGCCCTGAGTGGGGGCGAACCCCGGAAGACCGTCAACATTGGCGCCCACCTCAGCGCCAAATAGGAAGACGCGCTCGTCACCTTCCTCCAATCAAACGCAGACGTGTTCGCCTCGCAACCGTCCGACATGACTGGGGTCCCCAGGGAGGTGATCGAGCACCGATTGGCGACGCTCCCTGACGCACGCCCGATCCGGCAGAAGGTCCGGAGGCAGGCGCCGGAGCGGCAGGACGCCATTCGAGAAGAGGTAGAGAAGCTGCTGAGCGCGGGAATAGTCAGGGAAGTCTCTCATCCTGAGTGGCTTGCCAACCCGTGCCTTCGCCAAGAAGTCCAACGGGAGGTGGCGCATGTGTGTCGACTTCACCGACCTCAACAAGGCCTGCCCGAAGGATCCATATCCCCTGCCAAGGGTCGATCTCATTGTCGACTCCACGGCCGGGTGCGAACTGCTGTGCTTTCTGGACGCGTATTCTGGGTACCACCAGATTAGCATGGCGCTTGAAGACGAAGAGAAGACTGCTTTTGTAACCCCTACGGGTGTATATTGTTATGTAAGAATGGCTTTTGGCTTAAAGAATGCCGGTTCAACTTACCAGCGTGCTATGCATATCACCTTCCGCCCCCAGCTAGGGCGAAATCTGGAAGTCTATGTTGATGACTTGGTTGTGAAGATTAAGAAGAGCGATGAGTTGATCCAAGACCTGGAGGAAACCTTTGCTAACCTCCGGAAGAATTGTTTGAAGCTCAACCCGGAAAAATGCGTGTTCGGTGTGCCCTCCGGCAAGTTGCTGGGTTTCCTGGTGTCCAGCCGGGGCATCGAGGCCAATCCTGACAAGATAGCGCCATCGAGCACATGAAGCGCCCTTGATCGACTCAAGCAAGTTCGATGTCTGGTGGTCGCTTTGGCCTCCTGAGGCGATTCATTGCCCGCTTGGTAAGCGGCCTACCTTTGTTCAAGTTGTTGAAGAAGACGAACCACTTCGAGTGGATCAAGAAGCCTGAAGGCATTTGAAGACTGAAGCGATACCTCTCTCTCCCGTCTGCTGGTTTCCCGCGTCGGAGAGCCTTTGTCAGATATCGCCGCCACCCCGAGGTGGTAAGTGCGATGTTGGTTCGCGAGAGGAAGGCGTCCGAAGCCGGTTTACTACATCAAGAAGGTATTGCATGAAGCGAAACTTCGGTATCCTCAAGCTCAAAAAATCAGACGCGGTCTGGTTGCATCCGTAGCTACGGCACTACTTTGTGGGCGAAATCACCGTCGTCACTTACCTACCCTTGCGGAAATCCTCCACAATCGTGAAGCGAAGGCGTCATTGCTAAATGGTCGTGGAACCGGGGAATTCAACATCAAATTCGTGCCCCGCACCGCTATCAAGAGTCAAAAGTTGGCGGAGTTAAATGCCGAGTGGACTCCGCCACTCGGCCGAAGAAGCACCCGTGTCTTCCCACGGACGTTATTCTTGATGGATCCTTCAGCCGAAGGCGCGGGGGTTGTCTGGTCTCCCCGACCGGTGACACCTCCCGTGCGTGGTCGCCTTGAATTCAAGGCCACCAACAACATTGCCGAGTATGAAGGTCTGTGGCGGGCCGCGATCGCGCGTTGGGCATCAGCGTCTCAAGTCAAGGGAGATTCCTCTTTGGTCATTAATCAAGCTCGAAAGGAGTTCAATGTTCCGACCCCACCATGGCGGCGCGACTGGCGGAGGTCCAGAAGAATGGAGCGTCGTTTTGAAGGTTTGGGGTATATTCATATCCTCGGCGTGACAATCACCTTGCGGACGGGTTGTCCCAGCTTGCATCCTCAAGGGCTCTGTTCCGTCGGGGTCTTCGAAGAAAGACTACCGCGACCGTCCATCGCAGCCCACGATTCAGGTGGGGATGATGGTGTCGCTGTCGCGGCCCCCGGTCCAGGTGGGGACGACGGCAAGGCTGTCGCGGCCTCCGGCTCAGGTGGGGAAGGCGGTGCATTATCCACGACCTCCAATTCAGGAGGAAGGCAGGCGTGTCGCCAAATTTCTGTGTCCGGGAGGAAGGCGGCCAGCCGAGGCAAGACCAGGAAAAGCTTCGGCCCAATGAGTACCCAGGCGAGCACCGAGTGGTCGCCACCCTTGGGCAGGAAGATCGATGGATGGACCCTATCCTGGCCTTCCTGCGTGACCAAGTGATCCCCGACGATGATGCCTCAGCTGAGAAGATTGCACGTAAGGCCAAGTGCTATACTCTGGTAGGTGGGGACCTATATCGCCAGAGCAGAAACGGAGTTCTACTGAAGTGCATCACTCGGGAAGAGGGAGCACCGCTCTCGATATCCATGGAGGCGTCGCGGAGCCATATGTCCGTGGGACTCTAGTCGGCAAGGCGTTTCGCCAAGGATTTTATTGGCCTACCGCCCTCCAGGATGCTTGCGAGCTGGTGAGGACGTCTGGCTTGTCGGATTCTTCGCCAGCAAACCCACCGACCACCCAAGCTCGCAAACCATCCCACTCTCTCGCCGTTCGCGGTGCGGGGCCGATATCCGGGTCCGTTCTCATGAACCACAGGGGCTTCACCCACCTCTTTGTCGCCATCGATAAGTTCACCAAGTGGGTCGGGCGAGGCAAGGTACACCATCACGGCGGCCGCCGCCGTTAAGTTCATGCGCTGGATCTTCACCGCTTTGGAGTCGCCAATCGATCATCACCGACAACGGCACCCGTTCACGGTGCGGCTTTTTCGAATTTCTGTGAAGAAATGGGCACCAAGGTATGTTTAACCGGTGGCCCATCCCATGAGCAATGGTCGCTTGAGCGCGCCAATGCGTTGGTCATCAAGGGCCTCAAGACAAGAGCGCTCGATCGGCTTCACAAGAGGGCGCGGTGGGCGGAAGAGCTCCCCGGCTGCCGTGGTCGCCCGCGACCACACCAAGCCGGGCGACGGGCGAGGCGCCTTTCTTCCCGGTATACGGGCAGAGGTCGTCCTCCTCTCCGAAGCCGCCGGTTCCCTGCGTCTCGGTGTTCAACGAAGAAGACCAAGAGGATCTCCCGAGAAGATGTCAACCTTCGAGGAGGTGCGGATCGTCTTTGCTCTCGCGCCGCCCGCTACCAAAGCAGAGCCTCAGCGGTACCACGCCACCCGGTCTCCGAGAGAACATCGGCGATGGCGACTGGTCTTGCGCAGATTCAGACGCATTAGGGTTGCATAAACTGTCTCCCGATAGGAGGGCCCTTCAAGGTGGTCTCAGATCTCGACCGGGCGTCCGGGCACACCGAGGACGGTGAAGAGTCGACGAACTCCTACAACATAGCCTTGTTGCGAAGTTCTATCCCCGAGGGAATTGTAAGTACCAATGACTTGCTCCAATCAACCTCGAGGTACGCCCTCTTCCTACCGGGTCGGCAATTGGCCGCATGATCAAGAAGGCGATTGCCCGTAAAGCTTTTTTTTTGCTTCTCCATTATTATTCCTCTTAGTTGTGCTTCGAGTGGCAATTATCGCATGTATGTTGCTGGTTCGTGCGTTGCTAATTCCTTTGTGAAATCCATGGCGATCTTGAGTCTCAGGTACACTTAGCCCGGCGACTGGGGCGAAGGTACGGTGCTCGACGCTGCTCGCACACCTCGGGTTGGTTTCTGAAGCACCACCGTCGCCACCGCGAGCACCGCTTGCCTAATGCCACCCTGTAAAGCTCATTGCTTTGGTACACAAAGACCGCATGTTCGGTTTCTGGCAGTTCACAAGGACTTAGAATCCAAACAAGCGAGCCAGGACACTTCATTTGGGACTTAGAATGTTCGGGCCTACCTTGCGATGCTCTTTCAGATGTTTACTCACCTTTCCCAGAGTAAATCAGGCGCTGCAGGTAAGCATAAAAGTGTTGGTTTACTTTCACGACAAGCCCCTGCGTCTAAGGTTGGTCGCCTTCGGCCTTTCAGAAGGTCGGGTCGCCTGATGGCTCGGGGTCGCCGCCCTTCTTGCGCCTCCAAGTGCTTCGCCGGCGCCCTGCTATTGGTCGCCTGGCCTTCAGCCGGGTCACTCAGCTGGCTTGGGGGTGCCGCCCGTCTCCAAGCTGCCGCCCAGCGCTCGAGTTCCTTATCTGCGGCATATAAAACAAGATAAGCGATCTATACGCGATTTTTGGCCATTTCTTACGATCATATCCGAGATGGGTCAAGCTACGCGTGATTGTCGCAAGTATTGGAAACCAACGCCCCCATGATAAAAGAAGAAGGTGTGCTAAAGTGTTAACGTCTGGCGAGGCCGAGTTATCGAGTGTCATTGGGCACCACGCCTGCGCACGCTCAGACGCCTCGGGTTGGCTCTGCAAGCACCCGTCGTCTCCGCTGAGCGCTGCCGCCTAAGGGCACTTCCGAAAACTTGTTGTCTCGCCACGCTACGCCGTGGGCATTCTCGACAATCATCGGGTCTAAGTTAGGAAGGTCAAACTTGCGATTATCTCGCGAAACTTGACGCTAGGGCCTGCCGTGTCCTGCGTTCCTCATTCGACTTAAGGCCATTTTTCACCTACGTTTTATGTGGTCCGCGTAATCTATGCTTGCGATCACAACAGGCACATAAAATCATTTGGCAGAACTCAGAAACGCTACCCTAATTCAAGCGTTTTTACAAACGTTTTGCCTAAGTCGAATGGCGGCCATCCAACAAGCAAATATAACGGAAATTCAATCATACGAAAATAAACGGACACATGAATAACGATTGAACATCTAACATTCATCCAAAAGCTGTCCAGAGTTTTTTAGGCGCAAGTTCATCAACGAAACAAAAAAAAAGAAGAAAAGCCGCGCCTTCACTCCTCGTCCTCGCCAAGTCGAAGTTCTTCGTCGGCGCCGACGGCTAGGGGTGGAGACGCCCATGACCGGTTGCTCCCCTCCGCAGATTCCCGCCACGTATTCAGCCAGCAACACTCAAGCGCCCTCCGCTCGAAACGCCTTTGCTCGCGTCTCCCAGACGCCGTCACCACCGCCATGGGATCATGCTCTTCCAGATGTTTACTCACCTTTCGGTGATAAATGCGTGCGGCGCGAGGTAAGCATAAAAGTGTTGGCTTACTTTCACGACAAGCCCTGCGTCTAAAGGTCGATGCCGGCGTCAGGCTGGTCGCCCGATGGCTCAGGTCGAAATTTGCCTCATGGCGCTTCGCTTCGCCGCTCCAAGTGCTCTCGGCGCCCTGTTGGTGGTCGCCCGGCCTTCGGCTGAGTCGCCCGGTGGCCAGATGGGCTGCCCGTGCCAATTGCCCCAAGCCAGCGCTCGAGTTCCTTATCCTGCGGCATATAAAACAAGATAAGCGATCTATACGCATTTTTGGCCATTTCCACGATCATATCACGAGATGGGTCAAGCTACGCGTGATTATCATAAGTATTGGAAACCATGGCCCCCATGATAAAAGAAGAAGGTGTGCTAAAGTGTTAGCGTCTGGCGAGGCCGAGTTATCGGAGTGTCGATTGGGCACCAGCTCACTGCACGGCTCGTGACGCCTCGGGTTAGCTCTGCGAAGCACCGTCGTCTCCGTTGGCGTTGCTGGCCTAAGGCACTTCGAAAACTTCTTTGTCTCGCCACGCGTTCTGCACGCGGGCGCATTCTCGGACAATCATCGGGTCTAAGTTCGGAAGGCGAAACTGCGATTATCTCGGGCGAAACTTGACGCTAGGGCCTTGCCGTGTCCTGCGTTCCTCATTCGACTTAAGGCTATTTTTAGCCTCGTTTTATGTGGTCCCGCGTATTCTATGCTTGCGATCTACAAGAGCACATAAAATCATTTGGCGAACTTCGAAACGCTACCCTAATTCAAAGCGTTTTTACAAGCGTTTGCCTAAGTCGAATGGCGGCCATCCAACAAGCAAATATAGCGGAAATTCAATCATACGAAAATAAGCGGACACATGAATAACGATTGAACATCTAACATTCATCAAAAGCATCCCGAGTTTTTAGGCGCGGAGTTCATCAACGAAGCAACAAAAAAGCGAAGAAAGCCGCGCCTTCACTCCTCGTCCTCGCCAAGTCGAGTTCTTCGTCGGCGCGCCGCGGCTAGGGGGTGGAGGCGTCCATGACGGTTGCTCCACTGCGGCATTCGACCGCGTATTCGCGGCGCGCCTACGCCCGCCGCCGCCGCCGCGCTGTCTCGACATCGGCCGCTACCACCGCCATGGGATCAAAGGCGGCGTCGCTGGCCGCGCGCAGAAGAAAGGCCGTGTAGGTTATGCCATGATCGCGACTGGCGCCCTTCCGTGGCGGAGTGAGCGGCTAGGGCGGCGGAGTCTCGTGAACGCCTCCGCGGCCGGTTGGTCGTGATGGCGAATGAAGCGCCGAGTCCTCCGGCGCACTCACCACGCCTAAGGGTTCCGAGCACCTCTTGGTGCGCTCGAACGCCTTCTTCAAAGATGGTCGCGAGATTGCGCCGGCGGAAGGATTCAAGTGTCGAGGTCTTGGCGCCGCCTCGGCCCTCTCCGCCCATGTCTCGGCGCTCCGCCCGCTCGCATTGCGGTCGTGTTGGTTCTCTCTGCGCCAGCTCTGGCTGCCGCCTCTCCGCTCCCGCTCGGCTCGCCGCCACCGAGGCAAGTGTTGGGCTGCTGGGCACCATGCTCGAGGCGGCGGCAGAAGAACGATGCCTAGTGCCGCGCGCATCTCGTTACTCCGGTGAAGAGTTCGACGGCGGCGGCGCAGCGGCGATGGCGGCGCAGGGGCGAGACCTCCGGCGGCGCTGGTGCCGGAGTGTCTCCGACCCGGCGGCGATGGCGGCGGAGGCGCTGTCAGAGGCCTCCGCCGCCTCGGTGGCATGCTGGTGTTGGCACCCTTGGCGCGTTCTGAGGGGCCGCCCTTGGTGGCGCCCTCAAGCTCAAGCCGGCCGTCAGAGCGTGAGGCCGCCTGCCGAAGCGGTGGCTCGGCTCTATGACCAAGCTGCGGCGCGCCGCAGCTTGTCGCGCCGAGGTGAAGTCGCCGGGGCGTCCTGTGCTCCCCGCCCCTTGAGGGGGTACCGCCACGGGCTGGTGGTGGCGGTGCTGGTCCGTGGCGGGCCCTTTAGGGTCCGGAGCCGGCGTGTCGGCGGCGATCGCCGCTGTTCGCGTGCTGATCGCCGCGGCAGCACGCCCCGATCACTAACGGCCGCGAGGCGGATTCTGGCCGCCCTGCGGAGTCCATCGGCGGAGTAGCTCGACGACCGCGCAGCGTTCAGCTGTGCTCCGTCGGCGGCGGGCCTCCGCCGAAAGGCGTGTTAGTTGGGGCCGGCAAAGATCGGGCACAAGGCGAGCCACCGGCCAGTTTGGCTCTCGGTTGCCCTCGCTTGTCGCAGTAAAAGGGAAAAAGATGGCGGTCGGTTGGTAGGAAGCCGCAGGAGAAACATGTGCGAAGGAAACTAGAAGAAGACAAGGGCTTACGCCCGCGTCGCGTCGGTCGTTATCGCCGTGTCTTGCCATGATCGGCGGAGGCCGTGAAGAAGACGATCCTCCGGGCCGTGTAGTCAGACTACCAACCCTCCGTTGATCGGCGTCCGCAACCCGCCGTCTGGGCGGCATTCCGTGCGAACTCTGCCGTCTCTTCGACGGCGAGCTCGATTCTCAGCGTCTTGGCCGGTCCGTGAGGCACCCAGCGTCGATTCATTGTCATCACGGATGTCTGCGATCATTAACGCCATGCCCTCGATTGGACTGTCTTTGGAAGGAATGTGAGCCATCCGCCATCCGTCGGCGGAAATAGTAACTCCCACTCGCCGTCGTGCGTTGGTGGCCTTGAGAATGAAGAAATGGCGAAAGAGAGGAAGGTTAAGCATCACCCCATGAACATTTCGCGAGGTGTGCAAAGATGGCGAGGAAGATGATAGAATTGGGGTGAGATGAAGATGATGGATTTCGTAGAAATGGAGGCGGTGAAAAAATTGAAAAAGGCGGAAGAAGCCGCCATCATGGCCAGTGTGCGGGACAATCTCGTCGGAGAGGCACACGCAGGCGTGGCGATCCGGACGATGTCGGAAGGTGCCTTGGCGACCATCCCCATCGCCTCACGGCGCGGCGTCAACGATGAAAGTGGAATGGAGTTCACCATGGTGGCTCGAAGAAGACAAAGAGCTTTGGGAAGAAGAAGCGAAAGGACAAAAAGCGGAAGCGTGAACCGCTCGTCTGAATGCATCGTATATCGTTCCCCGTCGATGTGGTTCACGAAAAAGAATTATCGCGCCGTTTGGTCCCAAGGAAAAGCGGCAGATCGTCTTGGGGGCAAAGCGGCCGTATCCTCATGAGTAGTGGCCCCGCCGAAGCGCTAAGCATTGAGTGCATTAAATGAAGGTTCTAAAGGAGTCTTAGGCTGCGCTCTAGGGCGGGCAAAATCTTGTCGGTAGTACACGCTAGGGTACCCTCTCCACCGCATAAAAATCTGACCTCGTGGCGGCTTGCTTGTCAGGCGGCGATCATGGCTCGCCGCGAGCGTCGGCCACGTGGCGTCCGGCGAGCAGTGGCGAAACGCCCTGCCGCGGCGCCCAATCTCGTGGCAAGCTCGGCAATCGGGCGGCGATCATAGCTCCGCCGGCCGGCGTCGGCACGTGGCGCCCGGCGGCGGTGGGCGAAACGCCTGCTGCCGGCGCCCAATCTCGTGGCAAGCTTGGCAATCGGTAGGCGATCACGGCTTACGCCCGGCGGCGTTAGCCACGTGGCGTCCGTGGCGGTGGCGAAAGACGCCTCGCTGCTTGCGGCGCCCGGCCTACGTGGCGGCCTAGCAATCGGGCGGCGAGGCGTCTGCTTTCGCTCCGCCGAGGGCAAAAAGGTGGAACGCACGGTGGCCGCCTCGAGCTCCTTCCACTACCGTACCATGTCGAGCGGCAGCTGCCGCCATAGCTGCTTATCGGTGAAGGTTTTACGCAACAAGCCCATTCCTCGGCGCCTCTCACCTACTGCCGCCAAGGGTCCCATCCGTGAACGGGCAAGGGCGCAGCGTAAGCATTTAATGAAAGTGGAGGAATGGGGCAGGCACGGGAAGGAGTAATAAATGTATGAGGATCGGCATGATGACCTCCCTTTTACCTACTCCAGGTAGCTTTGGCCTATATAAGGGCCTCCGGGTGCATGGGAAAGGGGACAGGGCATTCGAGAGAGAAAACTTGTAACTCAAGAGCTTTGTATCGACTTCACACCCTCTAAAAACAATCGGCGAGGAAGTAAGGCTGTTACGAAGAAAAGGGGCTGAACACGGGTAAAAATCTTCGTGTCATCTGCGGTTAAATCGACGCCGAGTCCTTCGCAAGAGTCCCTAGGGTTTTCGCCCTCTAGGTTTAGCACCGCGAAGAGCGCCTCCTTCGAACCAAACCCGGCTCTGCATCCTCCGGAACTGTCGGTGGAATCTGCCGACAACACTTCGCTATTTGCATTGCCAAGAACCCAGTCAAAGACTCGGGACCAAGCACATTGATATTAGATATCATTTCCTTAGAGACCATGTGGAGAAAGGAGACATAGTGCTTGGTTTGTGGAAGTGACCACCGGTTGGCGATATCTTTACCAAGCCTTTGGATAGCTCTAGGTTTGTTGCCTTGAGGAGTGAGCTTGGAGTTGTGTGCCCCACGCGTATACACGAGGGGCCGTCTGTATATTATGTATTATATTTTATTTTCAGTTTTTCCTTTCTTACGTATTGCTACGGGTGCTATGGGTTTTATTTTCTAGAAGTTCTGAGTTCACTTCACCTAGACTTGGCATGCCTCGGCATAGACCTCTCATCTTATGCTTTAGGATGCTATTCTCTTCTTCTTCTCGGTTGAGCTCACTCCACGATCTTGTAGGTCTAGCAGGTGTTGGGCCCCTGGGTAGGCAGTGCATGTGGTTTGCTCTGGGCGGAGTTTGAGAGCTAGCTTTCCTTTGTCGATCATTGGGGAAGATGAGAGCGAGTTTGAGCCTAGTGTTCTCGCTATCTATTCTATACTCTATAGTCACCCGGTTTGCAGGTTCTCAATCTTTCTCTCCTCATTTACGTATTTTTGGCTTGATTGAGTTCTTGAGTTTCTCATTTGCCTAATTCGCTAATAACTCAATTTGAACCAAATTTGTGCTTAAAATTGATTCACATGTTGAGGGGAGTTTGGGAATCTGTGGATGCATTGCATATAGGCGCATTTTCTTTTGTTTTATGAGCTTTGTCTATTATGCAATTGACTCAATCTTCATGTAATGCACCTTGCGACACCACGGGCTGCCAGTCGTTGTCGCCTGTATCGCCATGAAGGCCGGACGCTGCGGCGAAGAGGGCTGATCTCCGCCGTAGTCCCGCTACACCGCCTCCGCTGGCCCGGTTCTCGCGAACCCGCCGATGCGGGCCGCCATTGCGCGGAAGCTCGCTGTTCTTCGACCGGGCGAGCTCAGCTTCGGCTATGCACCGTCCCATGGCACCCCTGTATGCCGATTCCATTGGCATCCCGATGTACAGCCGCCGCCGCGCCATGCCCTCCAGCTTGACCTGTGGTTGAAGGGAATGAAGCTGGAGGCCATCCCGCCCAAGGCGAAATAGCAACTCCCCACTACTTGCTGCTGGTGCAGGCGCGCACGAAGAAATGGCGAAGAGAGGAAGGTTCGCATCACCCCCATGAACATTTCACGAGAGGGTGCAAAGATGGCGAGGAAGATGATAGAATTGGGGTGAGATGAAGATGATGGATTTCAGAGAAATGGAGGACGGTGAGAAAAATTCAGAAAAGGGCGAAGAAGGCCCGCCATCATGGCCTGTGTGCAGGACAATCTCGCCGGAGAGGCACACGGGCGTGGCGGTCCCCTGACGGTATCGGAAGGTGCCTTCCGCGCGATTATCCCCATTACTACGGCGGCAAGGCCAACAAGAGAGGCTGGAATGGAGTTCACCATGGTGGCTCAAGAAGACAAAGAGCTTTGGGAAGAAGAGGCGAAGGACAAAGAAAGGTATATGGAACTGCCGACACATGATGCATCAGATATGCTGCTCCCACGCCGGTGGTTCACGAAGGGCGAATTATGTGCCGCGGTCCCAAGGAAAACGGCAGATACGTGTGGGAACCGGCGCCATATCCTCATGAGTAGTGGCTCCGCCCGAGAGCGCTAAGCATTGAGTGCATTAAATGAAGGTTCTAAAAGGAGTCTTAGGCTGCGGCTAGGGCAGGCCCGGCTACTGTCAGAGTACACGCTTAGGTACCCTCTCCACCGCGATAAAAATACAAATTTACGTGCGCGGCTTGGCACCGGCGGCGATCATGGTTCACGGCCAGCGTCGCCCACGTGGCGCCCCCGAGCAGTGGGCGAAGCACGCCTCGCCGCCGGGCGCCCAACTACACGGGCAAGCTCGGCACCCGGGCGGCGATCACAGCCACGGCCAGCGCTTACCACGTGGCGCTCGGCGAAAGGTGGCGAGCACGCCGCCGCCGGCGCCCACCCACGTGGGTAAGCTCGCAACCGGCGGCGATCACGCCCACGGCCAGCCGCTTACCACGAAGCGCCCGGCGAAGCGTGGGCGAAAGCACGCCGCCGCCGGCCGCCTAATCCACGTGGCACCGCACGGGCGGCGATCACGACCACGGCCAGCGTTTACCACGGGCGTCCGGCGAGCGGTGGGCGAAAGACGCTCGCCGCTTTGGCGCCATTTTACGTGGCGTTTAGCACCCGGCGGCGAGGACGCCCCGCCGTCCCGCCGCAGGCAAAAGGTGGAGCACGGTGGCTTCGGCCAAGGCTCCTTCCACTACCGCACCATGTCGAACGGCAGTTCGCCATAGCAGCTTATCACCGCAAGGGTTTTCGCAACAAGCCCATTCCTCCGACGCCTCACCTACCGTCGCAAAGGGGTCCCATCCCACGGACCGCAAGGGCACGCGTGAAGCATTTAATGAGGCCGGAGGAACGGGACAAAGACGAAGGAGTAATAAATGTATGAGGATCAAGATGATGACCTCCCTTTACCTACTCCCGTTAGCCCGCCTATATAAGGGCCTCCGTGCATGGGAAAGGGGACGGGCATTCGAGAGAAGAAAACTTGTAACTCAAGAGCTTTGTATCGCCTTCACACCCTCTAAAACAATCGAAAGCAGAAGTAAGGTCAGCATTCAAGGAAAAGGGCCCGAACTCGGGTAAAAATCTTCGTGTCATCTCGCAGCCGTCGACGCCGAGTCCTTCACAGGAGTCCCTAGGTTTTCGCCTCTAGGTTTAGCCGCCAAGACGCCTCCTTCCGAACCAAACCCGGCCTCAGATCCTCCGGCCTGCTGTGTGGAATACGCCGACAACACTTCTGCTATTTGCATTGCTAAGAACCCAAAGGCAAAGACTTCCGGACCAAGCACATTGATATTAGATATCATTTCCTTAGAGACCATGTGGAGAAAGGAGACATAGTGCTTCGGCCAGGAGAGTGACCACCAGCTTGGTCGATATCTTTACCAAGCCTTTGGATAGCTCTAGGTTTGTTGCCTTGAGGAGTGAGCTTGAGTTGTGTGCCCTTACGGCCTTCTGTGAGGGGGAGCCGATTCAGATATTATGTATTATATTTTATTTTCAGCTTTTTCCTTTCTTCAGATTGCTCTGGGTGCTATGGGTTTTATTTTCTAGAAGTTCCGAGTTCACTTCACCTAGACTTGGCATGCCTCGGCATAGACCTCTCATCTTATGCTTTAGGATGCTATTCTCTTCTTCTTCTCGGCTGAGCTCACTCACGGCCTTGTAGGTCTAGCAGTGTTGGGCCCCCTGGTAGACAGGTCTGTGGTTTGCTCCTGGGCGGAGTTTGAGAGCTAGCTTTCCTTTGTCATCATTGGGGAAGATGAGAGCGAGTTTGAGCCTAGTGTTCTCTCGCCATCTATTCTATACTCTATAGTCACCCAGTTTGCGTTTCTCAATCTTTCTCTCGCTCATTTCGTATTTTTGGCTTCGATTGAGTTCTTGAGTTTCTCATTTGCCTAATTCGCTAATAACTCAATTTGAACCAAATTTGTGCTTAAAATTGATTCACATGTTGAGGGGAGTTTGGGAATCAGGATGCATTGCATATAGACGTGATTTTCTTTTGTTTTATGAGCTTTGTCTATTATGCAATTGACTCAATCTTCATGTAATGCACCTTGCTACATCTTTTGAAGAAAATCACTAGCTTCGAGTTGTCCAAGTTCATCCATCATGCTAAGCTTGTTAAAATTTGAAAATTGAAAGTTTTAACTGAAAAACTTGATGAAACATGTTGCTTTTTCTTGCTAAGTTTCGTCTCTAGAGGTATTTACCATGATTTGTGAAATTTTGGAGTTCTCTAGAGTCCCTATAGCAACTTGGGTGAAACTAGCTTGATCCATACTTGAGTCCTTCAAATTGCTCATATGTGCTAAAATGAAAACAAAATTGACTCTTTTGTGCAAAATTGATCTCAACACTTTGCATTCACGAGACCGCCTCCCATTGCACTTGGGATGAACTTGGAATGCATCGTGTATGACCAAGACCATCCTCTTAAGAGTTCTTCTTGAGATGGTCGAAGATGGCATGAGTCAATTACTCTTGAAAAATGCAAATAAATAAAAAACATATGTGGGTAAAGAATGCAAATTATGTCAAACATTTGCACCCCGCTATGTCTTTTCAAATACTAAGGCAAAATGTGCATTATATGGAAAATGAGCTCGAAGGACCTTGTATGCACTTTCAGATTCCCCAAAGTGTTGAGTAGGTTGAACTCTAGGTTTTCCATTTGATGCTATGAGTGGTGTTTGCTTCTAGTTTTGAAACTTTTGCTAAGTTTTGCACTTGTTCAAATCTTGCTAAAATAAAATCTTGTACACAAAGCTTGTGAGCAAAATGAATTTGTTATTGGAGACATCCTAGTTTAGTCATTTTCTAAATTGATTAGCTTGGTGTCATATCTTGTCCTTATGATTAGTTTAGTTGGATAATCTTCAAAGCTCTTTAGGTTGCATCTCATGCATACATATTCAAAGGGGATAAAATAAAAATTGACTTCTTGATGCCTATATTGCCAAAAGGGGAGAAAATGTAGAAAAGGCATCTTCAAAGGAAAAATTTAATCCACATTGGTTCTTATGATCTTTGTGACAATTGCAAACTTTTATGATCATAAGCATATTCGAGTGTTCCTTGTGAGTTTTATTGATATTTTAGAGTTTTTGTGAAAACTTGCTCTTTCTTTTATATTGCTCTAAAAATCTTTCTAGCCAACATGGTCATGATATTATTTCCTTCTCTCGGACCGAGTTTGGCTTTGCATTCAAATTGCTTTCTTCTCTTTATTCAAACTTAAAACTTATGCCTTTTCATGTGTTTGTCAATATACTCATCAAGGGGAGATTGAAAGACCATGTGGAGGTCTATCCTTGTGTGTGATGAGTAATTGACAAGAGTTGAGGTTGGTTTGATTTGAAATTGAGTTTGATTTGAATTGGATCTTCAAATTGAAGCATCATTAATCCTTAGTAGAACAGTTCCAAATCCACATGCAAGATATTTTCTTATGCAATTACAGATGTTGTGGTAAACGAAACTAATACCACAACATCTCGATGAACCATGCCTCAAAGATGGGATAATACAATCTCATGGTTTATCGAGGTGTACGTGCATGCAACCACACTATCAGCTGATCATTACACGTAGAATAACAATTGAGGAACAACTATTCTGAGAGAGGAACAACTAGGTCCCTATTTAGATGAGTGGTAAATTCATAGGAGATTTTAGAATTTAGTTTAAAATTAAACTAGATTCTAAAATATTTTAATAAAATACCCCCAATCCAAACAACCCTAGGTTTTGATTTGAATGATCGGAAAGAGAAAAAGAAATAGAGGGAATGGAATACCAACTGAAAACAATAAACACAAAGATCACAGTAGCCAACACATCAATTAGGGGTGTTTGGATTAGGAGTCTTTGTAACATTCATTTTTGAGCCTTTTCAAAATTTTAGTGAATTTAAAATTTTTTGTTAGTGCAAGCAAATTATTTGAATCAAAATTATAAGTCTAAATAAGTTCAAAATAATTTTATTTGGTTCCAAATATTTCAAAGCATTTTTGAGAATTTTTTCAAAATTTTTAGAACCTTTTCACTATTTTTACCATCGCGCTTTTGTTCTCAGCTCTATTTAATTTTGAAAAGTAACAGGTGGGACCAGATCCCACCTGTCAAGACCTTTCTTCAACCCTCAGCCAAGTTTAGAGAGCTCTGATATCTGTCTTCCATTAAAACAAAAAAATGAGCTTCAATTTCTCTGTGATTTCTTCGCCATTTCTTTCCAAATTTGCGCCAAATCAATCACCGGATCATCCTCTTTCCATTCCCGGCCATTTCTCCCCAAATCCTGCACCCAAATTCCTCGTTTTCCCATTTGGCCGACCGTGCATCTCGCACTGATTTCCTTCCGTCTGGCCCTCTCCTACCCTATTTAAGGTGAGCACGATGTGTCTCTCCCTTCATTTTAACTCATTGCTCCTCTCGGTTCACTCCCTCATATCCTAGTTTGCCCGGAATCATGAAGCCAAGGTGCGTGAACCGAATGTCGGTCGACGTCCTCGCGAGCTGCCTGGTGGCTCAGAGCTCCAATTAAGGAACTGTTCACATCACGAGGTGCCTGAGCTTCCTCTCTCTTTTCCCCCACTCTCCTTGGTTCCCCCTCTCCCTCGCCGAAATTTAGTCGTTTCGTTGCAAGGTAAAGAGCTCCTGCCGTCGAATATTTTTCCCGGCCATTTGCAGCCGTCTAGCCACCCTCTCCAGCCGTCGGCGTCGGCTCCACCGCGCCACGCCGCCACCAGCCGGGCCTAGCTGGCTGCCCCTGGCCATTCTTTCCTTGCGCCATGGCTCTGTTGCTCTCTGTTCTTAGTGATAAATAGTGTTCGTAGCTACAGTTAAAAAAACTACCGTACATTTCTCTTTTCCTATGATTCAAATCTTTCAGGGGCCCGTTCTTCTTCATTCGAGCTCCGATTTCAGTGATTCAAATTTTTAAATTTATTTAAATTCAAGATATATCTTTCAGTACCATTATTTTTATTTTTTTTATTTTTTTAATTTTATTATTTATTTGCTCTCGTTTCACGCAAGTGCATTTGACGCTATTTAAACTCGCTTGAATCGCAATGAGGTAGAACTAGCAGAAGGCAATGAAGGCAAGTCTTCCTTGAACATGTTGATCCCAAATTTTATGAAAAACTTATATTATTTTAAATTATAAATGCTTACTTTCATGCAATGTACTTTAAACGTGGTTTAAGGTTTAATTAAATTCCAGATTTGTTATACCCTAGTTAACATTAATCATAACAAACCTTTGTCACCCTAGATAATATTTAACTATTTTATTTGGTGATATCCAATAGTATAGCATATGAAGATAGAATTGCTTAGTCTAATTTAAACGTTTCGATATTATGCCATTGTGGGAATCTTTTTCGAACATTGTTTAAACCTATTTGTGAAGTTGCGACAATTGATGTTGCTGTTGTGTTTTAAATGAAATAAAGTGAAAAATTGTTTGGACCAGGGCGAACGGATGTTTGGCGGTTGCTGGATGTACAAGATCTTGAAAGTGAATATTCCACCCTAGTCAATTAAAGACCGAAGCATATGTTATCATAGACCGAGCGCTACTGTACAACCACAAGTCTATATGGGTACAACTTGACTAATTAATTTATGCATCTCGCTATTGGCTTCGCTAGTCGGTGGAATGTGGGTGTCAGATGGAGACAGTTTTCCCACATAGCGCAAGAGTGGATTTCTGACTGGGTGAATGTAACCCTTTAGCGGTGAAACCTTAATAGGTGAGGTTAATAGCTAGATTGTACATTATTAAGGCCTTGTCATGATCTCTCTGCCGACACACAAAAGGAAGTGTGTTAATTGCATGGCAACAAGAGTCGATCATGTCTTGTGGGTAAAGCTGTACATAGTCTACAGAGTTAAAACTACTTAAGTAGCCGTGCCCACGGTCAATGGCAGGCGAGGTATGCTTGCATATTGTAGATCTTATGGTTCTGTTTTAGATGAAAATGATGATTTGGGAATTTGTAAGTGGATGGAATTCTCAGATTATGGTTTGACGGTTAGAGCTAAGGTGATTAAAACCTATTTAGTTGTTATATCAAATTTAATTATTAATCAATTACATTTTGATCAAATGATGCTTTACAAAATTACTATTGGTATTTAAAGTTAATCATTGCCTTGTGCTAAAAGAATCATATTATGCCTTCAATTGTTCAGCCTTGCATATAGTTATCATTCATTATGTTTCCAAGACTTACGGAGTACATTTTATACTCACCCTTGCAACATCCCTACTTTTCACATAGGAGTGTGCATAAGTTGGAGGTGACTTCGAGTTCTATATATGCTTGTGGTTACGACGAAGGTGATCCAGAATGCTAGGTCGTGAACCCCAGTCTATTGTCTGTGGGCAAATGGATGGGACCTATTCTACTGCTGTTATTTCGTTTCCGCTACTTCTTTATTGAACTCAAGTCTTGAAGCTGCTTATTTGTAATAATTGGATATAAGGCTAAAACCTTTCGGCTTAATTAATATTATTTGATTCGTGATATGGATCCGTTGTCATCACTATTTTCACTATGTATGTTAGCTTTTTCTGGACTAGCACAGTTATACACAGAGGGTTTAGATTTGAGAATCTGGTCCCGATAGTATTTTATTAGAATGTTTTAGATCTAATTCAAATTTGAACTAATCCAAAAACCTTCCGAAAAATTACCACTCATTTAATCAGAGTCTTACAGCTCGTTTGGTTGGAGGGAATTGACGGAAGGGAATGGAAATTGAGAGAGGTGGGTTATAAAATCCTTTGATTGGTTGGTGGGAATTAGAGAAGGGAATGGGAGTTTACAACTTAAACGTAGGGAATTCAATTCCCTGCCTCCCCCTTAGGAATTGAAGTCTCACTTAATGCCCCTGCCCATTCCTATTTCCCAACGATGCCAAACAGGCCATTAGTGGTAAATGTGTTATCTGCCGGTAAACATGAGGGCAGTCCCAACCCATGGTGTCCATGAGTAGTGTCTAGAGGGGAGAGAGAACAATAAACCAATGCATAGTTTCCCAACCCATGGTTTCCATAAGTAGTGTCTAGAGGAGGGAGAGAGCAATAAAGCAATGCATGAGAGCAATAAACCAATGCATGCACCACAAATACAGCTTGGTAAGCGCGCAGAAATGTCCAACCCCGATTTTGCTAGTTTCTTGAGTCTTGGTACCCGCGTCGACCCAGTTTCTTGCATGAGACACGGTTTCTTCGTTTTCCCTTCTCTCCCTTCCTTAACTCCTATGCCACATCAGATTTTTGCTTAGTTGGCAGCGTAATTAATTCTATAGACACCAGCTGAGGTGGAGGGTTGGGAATGCCCTGAG
This sequence comes from Guadua angustifolia, assembly GCA_036346375.1. NCBI lineage: Eukaryota > Viridiplantae > Streptophyta > Magnoliopsida > Poales > Poaceae > Guadua > Guadua angustifolia. The sequence goes on along the minus strand of CM070518.1, from coordinate 11,167,651 downwards.
GCGCACAGGCGCACAATCATCTGAAAGTCAACTCATCCACGCAACAACCACGGTTGCATGGGAACCATCCAATGCACAATACACACCTCCAGTTCAGCTCGCTTTGTTCTTCTTCTTCTTTTTTTTCTGTTCCACCGACTAAGTACGTCGAGTGAGTATCATCATGATCAACTTGTCTGGCCCACGTCCTCAGCTCCGTCTCAGCACTCGGCTGTGTTATTCTCTGCTGAAGAGCTGAGGCACGGTGGTTTGTGACGCTGGTCCTCCGTTTCTTTATCCCTCTCACAAATTCTCCCGAGCATCATCACTTTTTAATTCTCCCATTTGGGAGCATCATCTACGAGCTCCCAATTCTCGAGCGTGCACATGCAGCAGGCGGCATGATGATCCTGCTTAGCTATTGCCCGGGACCGGAAGTGGAGTGGAAGGAATGGTGTTTTGGAGGAAGAGCTGAATCATGCATCATATTATGGCTGTGTTTGGTACAGCTGCAGCTTCATCAGATCCGTGGATTTGTAAGAGTTGGGTATTCCTAACTCTACAGATCTGTGGAGCTGGAGTTGTAGATATATTAATAATGTTTAGGTAAGTCATCTTATCTAAATTTAGACTAAAAATCTAAACTTCACTTTATTTTAGCCTATAAATATCAGATCTGAGATAGAATTAAGATCTAAAACTCTACTAAACAGGGTCTATATATATTCATATCCAACGCCGAATTCTATCCCTGTATATTATTCTTAATTAATTTTCGAGGCTTTGACATGGCGCTCTGCTCGCATGTGAGCTTAGCTAGCACTGGGATAATATGCAATCAATCAATTAATCCTCCCCTATATTCCCTGCTAACGACCACCATTCCCATCGTCACGCGCTGCGAATTTATCTCGTTCTTCCTGCTGTTATATAAGCACTGCCATGCATGTTCGCCACAATCCACTACTGATCCAGCATTCCACCGACTGGCTATCTTCTCTTGTCTTCTTCATTCGCTTCGACGACGTTCTACGGCCGAGATGGGCACGGCAATGCTCAAATACTTGACCGTACTTGTGCTCTGCGTCACGTCGGCAGTGGCGGCGGACCGGAGCAAAGGGACGGCGACGTTCTACGGCGGAAATAGCAATGAAATTTAGAAGGCAAACAATAAAATTAATAACAATATATCATATACCTCCTGTAAGTAGTCGTCCTCCAAACTCCAAATTCCAGATCTGGAGAGACTCCTCTGCTCCTCATGCACGCCCCATGGCTCCTCGGCGCGGTCGCCTAGCCGCCCAGGTCTCTTGTCGCCTCTTGGGCATCCCTCCCTGCTTGTGCCCTCGTTGCTGCCGCGGGCGGAGGCAAGGGGGCGGGCAGGGGCCTTGCCCCCTAATCAAAATAAGATCTAGTAGATAATAATTAGTAGTAGCTAGTATTAGCAAACAACAAATAAAGGTCTAGTCCATTTTTAATAGGTAAAACTTTTATTTTTCTCAACTTAATATATGCAATGTTTAATTTCTCTTGCTAACTTAACAAATGGACTATATAAAATAGGTAAAACTTCGTATTATTCAATGGTTAATAGGCTGTTACAATTGGTCATAACTCTTTCGGTGTCAACAGTAACCACAGAGCGAATATTTTCAACTATAAAACTTGTCAAGACCCGCCTTCGAAATAAAATAGAAAATGAATTTCTTCGACATTGCATAATAGTTTACATTGAAAAAAACTAATAGTGAAAATTAGTTCAGATGAACTTATTGACTTATGATCTTCTAGGTAATCGTAGAACTAAATTTAAATTAATAGAGATGTAAGTTTTTTATTTTAAAAAATATATCATATTTTTCTTGTGGACATATGGTAATGCTATTTTTAAATTTAAATGTATCGATATTGATATAATATTTTTTATAGATACTATAATATTTATTAGTTGATGCACGTGACCCTTAATCTGAAATCCTGGCTCCGCTCCTGCCACCGCCTCCTCCTCCTCCTCATCACCACCGTGGCACTCCTCTCCTCCTCGCCGCCGCCGCTCGGTTGACGGACGCACACTCGCTGGCCCAAGCTCCTCTGCGTCCTCGCACCCACCGCCATGGGCCCGAACAGGCGTCGGCGGCTCCCCTCCTCGGCTCCTCGCACCGCCGCTCCGGGGGTCGTCCCCCCGGCTTCTCTGTCGGGCTGCCAAGCCGCGCGCCCCCGTCCCCAGCTACGCCGCATCCCGTTGCCCGACTAGCCGCACTAGGAGTTCTCCTTGCCCCCAGGACTCACCGAGTCGTCGACTTCAGGTGCGCATATCGTAAAATTCCCCTATGATTTGCTTCTCCAGTTTGGTACAATGGCCTACCGGGTGGGGACGCGGAGTGAGCTGTTGGGATGGATGTGAGACCGCACTTAGGCCTTGTGGGCTATGGAAAAGATCTAAAATTGGCTTCTTGTTCTTCCTGTGTTCTTGAGTTCGTCCCTCTGTTCTTCGGTTCTTCCTCAGTTCATGCGCAAGCAGGCAACAGCCATGGAGAGGGGAAGGTGAGCATCAGCACCGGCGGCCAAACGCTGTACATCGACAACGTCGTGCCGGCGTCGTGGGGGTTCGGCATGACATTCACCAGCAACAAGCGTTAGTTTGACTATTTAGGCCGCGAATGATGGTGCACATGCGTGCTCTGATAAGTGCTGAATTAATTAAATTGATCGGTTGACTTAATGGTGTGTGCAATGTGGGGTGATCTGGATTTTGATCTGTGATTGGGATTTCTCGAGTTTGTTTGCTCCTGTTTGTGTATGTGCAATTGTACATACCATATTGTCGGTTGAGTAGCTAATTTCGAGTGGTATGTATATCGAATTTAATTGTCCATTTGAATCAGATCTGCTGGGAATTTTTTAGAATCTTCTACGACTCATTTTACAGCAGCAACCATTTCTTTTTTGAGCCATCACTAAATCTCAATGGCCAATCTAATTTCATCCTACAAGCTAGTTTAAGACCTACTAAACTCGAATTGAATTGCGACGCTGCTTTAGCCCTCAGATGGCCATGTACAGCAGATGGAGTACTTCTACTACGGGTGATTTGAACATAAAAATATACAGTACCAAAAAACAACTCGGTATTTACCAATGCGACATGAAATTTCAATTCGTTCGATCAACCTATTGTAGTGAAATGCCAAATCGGCGCTTCACATGGTAATTTCTTCCAACTCAGATCCTAACTAATAGTTAATTGTATGGTTAATTAGCATAAAATGGTGATTGGATTATCGTGCTGTTTGCCCATGTAAAATTAATTTCAAAAACATCTGAAAATTAATATCACATAAGGTTTTTAAAAACAACCTTAACTTCTGACTTGCTAGATGTGTCAGTGTATTTTCTACATAGTTCATTCAAAGTATATGCAAATAATTAATGACCATACTATTTTGAATTTAAATTTTTCGCATTTGTATCATATTAATTGTCTAGTGGTGACAGAAGACTTGCCGTGTCTCAGTATATAGGAGTTACAATTAGATGTCAGCTGTTGGTTTGATGACTTATGTGCTCTAACCTCTAAATGTTGAGGGATAATATCAAAATGTTTGAGTATCACATTTACTATATTCATTAAGTTTATTAGACCTAAAGCTGAGGAAAGTTGTTGTTTCGGACATTAGTATGATCTAAAATACAAATATAACTTCAAGCACTAATTTGCATTCGATCTAATATATTTAGAGTACCTAGCAAAGTAGCAATATTATATCGGAAAGCCTTTTTTTAACGACGAATGTACTTGTAATTTATGGTAAATGTAATCAAAATATTCACAAAATTATTTGCTTTATGCATGAGACAAATCTAGTACTACACGCATTATAGGATGTTTTCATTTCTTTTACTTGAGGATGTACGTACAATAAGGGTTTACTGTTCAATGATAAATTTTCATTAAATCATATAAAAGATTTACATGACGACCACAATGCATAATTAAGAAAATTTATCAAATTAAGCAACAAATTAAGTGAAAAAAAAACATAATCGAGGAGTTACAAACATCGTCGCCCGCACCTACTGCAGTCGGAGCATCACATAGGTGACATCCATGCCGGCCACCAAGGATGCAAATGGCAGGTGCAGCTCCGTCAAAACCACGAGCACGTACGACGCAGCCATTAATCCGACCACAGTGAAATACGCCGTCGTTGACGACGACGTTTAGTAGTCGAACTGCTGGTAGGTGGCGAAGGTCTGGCCGAACTGCCACCACGCCGGCGCAACGTTCTGGAATTGCAGGTACTGCCCGCCGGTGGTTGTCACGGCGAAGCTGAGCTCCTGCCCGGCGAGCCCGGCGAGGGACTGCCAGTTGGCGCCCCAGTTCCGAGACAACTGGATCCACGCCGTTTTGGTCCCCTTGATCCACGCGCTGGCCACCGAGCCGCTGCCGGCGATGTTGGTGATGAGCACGAGCTCGAAGTAGTTGAACCCGTTGATGGTGAACCGCACCCCGCCCTGGCGCCAGCACTTGACCCTCTGGAAGAGCACGGGCACAATGCCGGCCTGGTAGACGCCGATCTTCTCCCACGCCGGCTGGGACATGTCGAAGTGCTGCCGCGGCGGGTTGCACCAGCCGCCGTCGTCGCTGGGGAGCGCCCAGTTGGGCGGGCAGAGGTTGGTGGCCGTGACCGTCACCGCCCCGCCGGGCTTGCACCACTGCGACTTGCTGGTGTCGCAGATGATTAGGTAGCACTGCCCGCACGACGCGCCGTCGTTGAACAGCGCCGTGCTCAGCGCCGCGTTGTTGATGCCGTATCCCTGGTCGTACAGGTTGCCGTACCCGCACGCGCCACCTGGTCGTACACACGCTCATTAATTAGCTACGTAAGTACGTGCCTTCCTAGATAGCAATGCGTACATGGCTCCTGCAACGAGACGAGCATATATGTGTACGTTGACGGAGAAGAAAGGAGATGCTAGCTAGCTATATAGCTTACCCATTGTGCCGGAGCCGTCGCTTCCGCCGTAGAATGTGGCGGTGGCCGGAGACCAGCCGTCCGCGCCGACCAGTGCGAGGCACGTCGAAAGGACGGTGCACAAAACTAGAGACTTAACCATGTCCATGGCAATGTTCTTTGAGAGGCAGAGAATGAGAGAAGCGCGCGCGAGGTTGCGTGAGGACGAAGCGGCGAAGGAAACCGTTTGGTTTGAGCGATGATGGTTTCATTCGAGGTAAATGCGCTTATATATAGGAGGAAGCGCAAGCTGATCGGAGGAGTTAGGGTTAATTAATCACTATAGGTAGAGAGGATTAGAGGAATGATGGTCTTGTCTTGTGTCAGAACTCAGCACACGCAATCCGTGCTAGATCCACTCATATGCATGTTGATCGATCGATTAAACTAGCGTCATCTGCATGATGTATCTCTATATATCAACAGATAGCTACAATCTCTCTTCTTCCTCTAATCTCTGTATCAATAAAAATCTTAAGTGACAAAGGTTATAAACGACTGACATCACTCTACTGTACATGCTCTAAACTGATTAATCCGTGTCAGAACCGTGGGTTAATTAGCTAGATGATTAAGCTAAGCTCCGAGGTCCTTTGACTTTGGCGTTGGAACTTGGAGTCTTGGAACCAACACATCATCATTGGTGCATCAGGCCTTTGTTAATTAGAGTGAGTTAGTTATCAACTTTTCTCCGGCGGCCTAGCTAGCCGTATGATTAGAAAGATTCTCAGCGCAACTAACTGGGACTAATTCTTTCCACACCAAACACGCTGATTAATCTGATCATCTAGTGGTTGAAAAGTTGCAACCCTGATCTCTGCATGTTCGTCTTCTGTGTCTGCGTCGTGAGATTGAGCAACCGATTGATCAGAAACCATGACCAACTCATCTGTACTGTCGAAACGTGAATTGATCTATTTCGATTTGCTTAGATTATACAAGATGCGTGGATTAGTTTCGAGTACAGCAATTACTTAATAACCATACTTGATTGGAGACTGTCCCAATTAATTTCAACAATCTCAACCATCTCTTAAAAAAAAACTCAGCCATTAAATTTTCCCACAAAAAGGGTAGTATTCTTCTATATTCTCGACATAGATAGCTGCAGAGAGAGAGAGAGAGAGAGAGAGAGAGAGAGAAGATAATGTTCTGCCAATTGTAGTCCAATTGATAATACACCAGATCGATTTCAATCTGTGAGAGAGAGAGAGAGAGAGAGAGAGAGAAGATAATGTTCTGCCAATTGTAGGCCAATTGATAATACACCAGATCGATTTCAATCTGACCATTAATTGTACTGGAAATGCTAGGGCTCGGCAGTAGTAAGTACATTGCTACGGAACACTTCTATAATGTGTATACATGCGTTCTTTTAAGAAAAATGGGTATTACTTTACATTACCGTTTTCTTCTCTTTTCTTCCTCCAGAACCAAAAGTACCCTTCTAGATAGTCTATGTGCATGATATAACGCAATTATATGGGACAAAATCCATGTTCTAACGATCTCAAGCACATGCATGATTGCAGCGTCCAGCGGTCCAGCCATTGACTTGCGCGTCACAATGATTGATATGTACAAAATCCAATTCTTCTCGTGTTGTTCGGTCGTAAATTGATCGGGATTACTACGAATCATATGTCCCGGCACTATCGGACGTGCTTTGTCAATTCTATAGCCCAGGGTTCACTTGGACAGTCCACCACTACCCTGTGGGAGAAAAAAAAGTTAGATGATTTTTAGATCAACAGGACATCCAGAGATGCCCCAGTTCCATTCAAGAAACTGAAAAGAAATAGTTAATATCCCAAACATTCCAACACCATAAGCCGGCCAACAGCCTCAAGCTAAGACTAACAACCACAAACTTAGCCAAACACTTACGCCATAGCCATCAAGCCAGTCAAAGCGCACAGGATACTGAAAAAAAGAGTTTTACTCCTCCTAAACTTAATAACAAAACAACAGAACTATCCGAAATAGCAGAACTTGCAAAACTCCGAAAATATCCAGTTGATCAGCCGATGCACGAACCCTCCTTCATCTTCAAACAAGCCTGGACACGAAAGACCAGATCGCTGGAAAACATCCTGAGAGACAAGACCTTCAAGAAGAACGCAACAACACCGGCCAGACAACACCACACACAGATCAGTCAATCAAATTGTTGATAAAAAGCTTCCGGGTTTTCAACTCCAGTACATCACCTTCTTCATGATTTTCTTCCCCCTCTAGACCTGAAACATTCAAAGCAAAGTCCCATATTCCAACGGGAGTGGATTTCGGAGTTTGCTTCCCAGCATTTCGCAAAACTGATCCATTTTGATCATCATGTCTTCCTTGTATAATGGTCTCCAATCCTTCAAGGCATTGAGCATTTTCCTCCATACTCTTTTGACATTTAACCAACCCTGATCACGAAAAGTCATGTCATTCCTAACATTCCACACACTCCGGATAGCAAAGAAGACAAGTGGTGTTCAAAACAGTATTTTTATTATTACTAATCCAAAAGCGAGCAACAGATTCATAATTATAGCCAATGTTCAGCCCAAGGAAATCCCCAATCAAAATCCAGATACTCTTAACCACAACACAATCGAAGAAAAGGTGAATAACAAATTCAGGAACATCGCAGAAACTACAGCAGACCCCTTTAGACAAGCCTCTTTTAATCAAGTTATCTCTCGTCATCAATTTGTTATGAGAGATGAGCCAAAGAAAGAAATGAATTTTAGGAGGGACACATAAACTCCACACTGCAGGGGTAAAAACTGGAATCACTCCTCTAAAATTAAGAATAATATAAAGCGATTTAACAGAATAAATGCCATTACTATTGTATTGCCAAACCAAAGCATCATCTTCATCATTAAGTCTAAGGGTATTGGCTACTTCGACCAGCTCAAACCATCTCGGTTAACATCGCGTCCTGTATGATCTCCTAAACGTACATTTGACAATAGAACCGTCCCCAAGTTTCAAAGAATCGTAGCACCTTTTTCGTTGACAAGAATATAGAGATCCCAAAATTGAACTGCCAAACAGGAATTGCCAAACCAAATGTCCTCCCAAAATCTAACTCTAGTACCGTTACCAATTGACCACTTGTAACCAAATTTGGTAGCCTGCATAGCCCAGCTAACCCCTTTCCAAAAAACCGAAGCATGACTAGCATCAGAAAGGAAGATGTTTGGTTTATCAGTTTGATATTTATACTTAAACAGGTCAACCCAAAGCTTACTCTCACTATTGCAAAACCTTCTAACCCAAGAAGCAAGAAGACACATGTTCAAATCTCTAATATTAGGAACACCAAGACCACCAAAATTATTCTCCATACACACCAGATGCCAATTTGCAAGATGCAGCTTATTATGACCTTCATAGTCATCCCAAAGACAATTAGCCATCCGAGAGTTAATGAGATCCAAGGCCCACTTGGGAAATTTAAAGAAAGAAAGGAGATAAATCGGAATACTTGCTAAACAAGATTTGATAAGCGTTAATCGGCCACTGTGAGACAGAAGTTTTCCTCTCCAACCTGCAATTCTTTTCATCATTTTATCTACAAGAGGTTGGAAGTCCTCTCTCTTGATCTTGTCATAATGAAGTGGGATACCAAGATATTTAATAGGGAAAGAACCTACTTTACAACAAAAGATACAAGCAAACCTATCAATTTCCTTCTTGTCACACCCAATAGAAATAAGCTCACTTTTATGAAAATTGATCCTCATGCCCGACATTTGCTCAAAATAAATAAGAAGCCACTTAAAATTCAAAGCATAAATCTCACAGTTCTTCAAGAACAAAATAGTATCATCAAGATATCAGAATTTAAAACGCCCCAGACAAAAATCATCGTGATAAACCTTTGACCAGCCCTTTATTAGCAGCTTTCTGAAGGATCCTAGAAAAAACGTCAGCTACTAAATTAAAGAGAATAGGGGATAACGGGTCCCCTTGCCTCAAACCCTTACCAGACTGGAAGAAGTTACTCTCAACGTTATTTATTTTAACCCCCACAGAACCTTTATTCAAGATAGCATGAATCCAAGTTTGCCATTTAGCCCCAAAACCCCTCTTTTCCAAAATATCAAACAGGAAATTCCAATTCAGCATATCGTAAGCTTTTTCATAGTCCAATTTAAGGACCAGCCCAGTGTCTTTGTCCCGATGAATTTTATGAATAACCTCATGCGCAGTAACCACACTCTCTAAAATATACCTATTTTTAATAAAGGCAGTTTGATTGTGCAAAATAATACGATTACAAATAGAACCAATCCTATTAGTCAGCACTTTGGTAATAATCTTGTAGCTGCAATTCAACAAGCTAATAGGCCTGAATTGTTTAATACTCCTCGCATTGTTCTCTTTAGGAATAAGGGAAATCATAGCAAAGTTAAGTCTAGAAATATTCAGCTCACACCTCTCAAAACTCCTAAACAAAGCCATCAAATCATCTTTAACAAAGTCCCAAAAGTGCTGATAAAACATGAAAGGAATACCATCAGGACCGGGAGCACCATCAGAATAAGAATCAAAAACCGCAGTTTTGACTTCAACTTCAGTAAACGGAGATTCTAAAATCCTATTCTCCTCAGCAAGAATCTTTTCCTCCCCACTAAAGAAATTGTCATCCAGATTAATATTAGGTTTAGCTTCGAACCCAAACAAAGATTTATAGTAGTCACAGGCGACAGTAAGCATTTTACTCGTATCATGAGTTGGCCCATCCGGACCATCCAGAACAGAAATAAAATTTTTCCTTCTCCTTTGATTAGCAACCGCATGAAAGTATCTAGTATTCCTATCACCTTCTTTTATAAATTTTTCTCTAGCCCGTTGTATCGCTTTAGTTTCTTCAACATCCCAAATTTTCTGTAACTCATGTTTGATACAAACCATCCTATTTTCCTCATCAACAGTAAGAGACCGCGACTCCGACAAAGTATCAATCGAATCAAATTCATGCATCAACTCAGTTTTCCTTTTCTTGAAATCAGAATAAACATTCAAACTCCAACCTTTAGTGATTTTCCTCAGATTTCGGACTTTACATTGCCAATTCTCAATAGCGTTTTCTTTCCTGGGAATATTCCAGGCTTTTTCCACAACATGGACAAAATCCTCGTGGAGAAACCACCATTTTTCAAATTTATAGCTGGATCTAGTGTGATGTCCCCCCTCACCCGAGTCCCACAAGATAGGAGTATGATCACTACCAACGCGGGTAAGAGACGAAACAGTAGCAAAAGGAAACTTATTCTCAAAAGAAGTACTACAAAACACTCTATCAATCACCGACATCACTAAATTCTTCTGGTTGTTGGCCCAGGTAAATTGTCTCCCAGAAAGATGAAGCTCCATAAGACCCCATAAATCCACCCACTCATTGAATTTATCACACCACTTGTGATCGACCTTACCATTGTTCTTATCAGTTTGAAACCTAACCAAATTAAAATCCCCCCCCCAACAGAGTAGGGGTATGATTATCACGAGGAAGAAAAAAGTTAGATGATCTCATCGCCATTTACCTACTTGTTCATTACTATCACTCCTAACCACCGTTCACATGAACTTGCTCTTCTCTTCCTCTCTCAATCCTCATACCCAGTGGAGGTCGCCAAGCCAGCATTCATGCGCAACCTCTACCTCCTCGACTCATTCTTTGTCTACCGCTCTGCCATCCTCGATCACGAGCGCACCATTGTCTGCAACCTCGAGTGGTTACGGTACATCATCACCGCCGATGAGGTGCTCGTCCTGTGCGACCCTGAGGATGGCAGCAGCACCACGGTGGAGGAGGCCGTGCGAAGGTACATCCATACATCCGCAAGCTGTAGTTCTGCCTCGTGGACTGCACCAACAACTTGCTATTCGAGTTCATCGCCCTGGAGGTCTCACTCGAAGCCACCTGTTTCTTCCTTGACTCACAAGTACCACATTGTACTATCTCAACTTTAAGTTAAATTCTTCTTGGCTCAAGTCTCAACTAATGGTATTAGTCCTACTTCGAGCTCAGCTCCTTGTCGTTATTGTTGATTCCTTCCTCTTCAACGGGCTACTGCATATGTTTTGGAAATTGTTGTAGTAAATTTTCTTCATTCTTGCAAGGAACATTTTTTTACATTGCATTGTGTTTTATCAAAAATATTGTAGCAAGAGATATTTGCTGCAATAGTTTCATTTAATTATTGCATTACAGTGATTTACTGTTGCAAAGGATTGCCAGTTGTTCCACATTTATTTTTCAAATTTGATATTTCATTTTATTGCAAATATTTTCTCCAACTATTGCATAAGTAACCGCAAATTGTTGTAATTATTCTATTTAAATGTTAAAGTGTTGTGTTATTATAACTTTGTTTACAATATCTGAACCATTTTAAAATTTGGTTACATTCTATACTTGTGGTTTCATCTAATTTAAATTTTGTGGTGACATTCTCACTATTATTATACACTTTTGTTGCACACAGTAATTACAATTATTACACGTATTGTTAAAGGATATTGGGCCGACATTCGATTCCTAGTCCTTCCCTCGATTGATTCATCCTTCCCTTCCCTTGATATAAGTACTTACATTTTTTCCCCACAAATCTACGTACTTACTTAACTCATCTGCACCTAATCATCCAAATTAGGGTGCATTTGGTTGTCTGGATAAGGTTGGATGGGACATAGCCATCCAATCTTAATGAGATAGAGTCATCCAGGTGACTGTTTTGTTGGGTGGATAGGGATGAGCTAATTTTTTGTTCGGTTGGATGAATGAAAATGAATAGGATGAACCAATTTTTTGTTTGATTGGATGGATGATGATGGATGGGTTAGTTGTAATCAAGGTTTTGAATTTCAATTTGAAATTTGTGAACAAAATTTGAATTCTCAGACAAAGTTTGGGCGAAATTTGAATTCTCAAACAAAATTTGAATTTTTAGACAAAATTTGAATTTTTGGACAAATTTTGAATTTTCAAACAAAATTTGAATTTTTGGACAAAATTTCACCGAATACACCTCTTCATGCAATAGATTGTATGAGTCCGTCCAACCTTTTTTTTATGGCTCTACTCAGTATCTTAAGGGAATATTCCAAAAAACTGAATGGCCATATCTCATCCATTCAATCGTCCAAATAATTGGATGGCTCCAAATCTATAGATGGTCATATCCCATCCACCCAACCAAACGCCACCTACGTGGTTAAGTTCATTTGTCTTGCGGATGCTGGCATGTGACCGCGTGGCTAGCGTACTGGTATGTGTACCTAACCTACCAAAGTTCAAGTTCTATAGTCAGTGCTAGTACATATCAGATTTGTCTTATGTAGAAGTGTCGGTGTTTTGTAAACCGGCAGGTAATTTTGTAAGTCAAGGGGCCGCGCGCTCCCGCTTCCTTGAATGGTTAGACTACAGAAGCCCAGGGTTTATACTGGTTCAGGCTAAATGTCCCTACGTCCAGTTCGTGTGGTGGTATTGTATTGATGGGGGCGCAGAAGTCTGCGTTTGATTACAACTCGGACGGTTCCGAGGGAGTTCCTTTCCTACTGTGGTGGCTTGGATGTGTGTGTTCGAGAGCCCCCCTCCCTTGGGGTCCCGCTTCTCTTTTATAGGCAGAGAGAAGACGGGTTACACGGGAGTTCGGAGGATATGCAAGAAACGAGAAAGGGGTGTCTAACGGCTAGGCGTTGCGCCCTATGCTGAGGTGTCGAGTCTTTGGCCTTAAAGTCTGTTCCATGGTTCTGTCATCCGTCTGTCGACTGTCTTCGTCATACCGAGTTGGTAGACATACGGGTTAGTCGGTGTCCGTTCCTCCGGAACGGCGTGATCGCCCTCTGTGCACCCCGCTAATGCTGACGTCTGGGGCGACCGGTCTCGGGGTTTGCCTCGGGAGAGCGCGCAGCCCTTAATTGGGTGTGACCGTGTGACGGAACAGCTGCTTGACTTTTGGCGTCCTCTGGGATTGCTTCGAGACGGACCCACCTGCTCCTGGCGAGGGCGTTGTGCTCGTAAGACAGGCGTTCATCCAGTGGCTCGACAGCGTGGCGATGGAGGCCCCGATTCTGAGCTCGCCGAGGGCCTCAACTAGAAACCGGTCTGAGCGCTCTGGTGACCCCGGCCTGAGGCTTTGCAGACGTCCGACAGGTCTTGGTCTGAGCTTCGGGTGGCTCCGACTATCATTCTGGTCGAGGCACGTGGCCAGCCAAGGCCCACACTCCTTCTCGCCCATGAGGTTCCTGTTTTTGGGGTGGGCTCAATTGGCCCACCTGAAGCTCCGATTGCTTTGGCGATAACCCCTTTACGATGACGAGTTCGGGCCGTGGGGTACCCTGTATAAGTATTCGTCAAGAGCCGAGGTTGCTGGAGCGAACGGCGTTCTCGGGCGATCCGTCATGCTTGATAGGCCGACCGTGTTGATCCGCGGTCCTTTCCTGCAAGGCTTGAAGCGACCACGCCGGGTGTAGCTCCCGAGCCCCGGCGGTGCCGAGAGCCTGGTTGGGGGTTTATGTCGGATATTTGATGGTTTGAGTTGGGCGAGTGTTCCCGTTGGCCCTGTCTTTGCGGGATTCCTCCGACTTGGTCAGCAGAACCCTACCGGAGGTGCGCACAGGAGATGTTGCCCGATCTGAGCCCTCGGGTGGGTTCACGAGACTTCGGTGGGATCCTTTCGGATTAGTAAGTCGGCTTAGCTCTGGTGCGTGGCGAAGACCCGGCGGTGTAGTCTCGAGCCCCGAGCAGGTCGGAGAGCTGATTGGGGGTTTCACGCAGACAGTGACCCTACGTTTGGCCGACGCCGCCTGCCGGGCGGGAGGCCCTTGTGCCTTGACGAGGCCCCAGCTCCTGGGTGCTCGTTTTGCGTCGTAGCTGGACGTATTTATCGGCTGGTTTTTCACCGGAGTTTCGTCGTGGGGCGTTCCTCCCAAACTCTCGTTTAGCGAGGTTATCCGTGGGAGGAATAGCCACTGTCTGTCCCACAGGTACGCCCCGTCCGCAGGTGTGGGACCTGGAGGGGGTGAGCAGTCGCGTGCTTGCCTCATGTGGCTTGAGCACCGTGCTCGTGGAGCTACTGACGGGTTATCCGAGTGGGCCCTGGAGATCCTCCCAAGGGGATCTTTTTCCGAGCGGACGGTCCTCGAAGTCAAGGCGTCCGGCTGGGGGCGACCCATAAGAACCTTTCTTTACTCGATCCCGTATCGGGCCCCGAGTCGTCAGCCGACCCGGGGCGCAGCTGGCTGCCACCCTTCGATGGGTTCCGGGGGAGAGCGTGAAGTATGGTCTCGGACACGAGTTAGGGTGATTGGGTCGTCCGCCGACCCAACCAGAGGCCCACTGGGGGCTCACCTCATTCTCGTCCCTCGCTCGTTTTGTATCCCGGGGCGACCTCAATACCTCTTGGGTTGTCAAGGCTTCGAGCCCTGGGGCGTCTGAATACTCTGGCCGCCTCGAGGTCGTTCGCGGCCCGGCGGACTTTTTACCGATATGGCCTAGTTGGCCCATTCAGGTAGCTAGAATAAATAGAGGGCCGTGGGGCGGGGCGCCAACGGCAGTGCACCTGGCGCCCTTCCATCCGGCATTTAATGCGTAAAGATTTGAAAGGATACGTCTTCGTTGGGGGTGCCACGCGGTAGTTCGGACGTCGCTTCGGCGCTTGTCTCGAGGCGACGTCGCTTGACCCCGATCTGTCCGGACGGCGCCGCTCGGCGGCTCGCAAAAACTGCTGGGAGGCGCTGACAAAGCTTTTATGCCCTTAGCGCGCAAGCACCTTCCTGCCCAAGAGGAGAAAGCAAAAAGGGTCCGAGGGTTCGTTCCTTACCTTTTTCGTCTCCCACCTCGCCACGGAGATGTCGTGGTCCGAATGCTCCATCTCGCCCAGACAAGGCTTGGAGAGGAAAGGGTTCCTCCCGCCGTTTGACGTCTCGCGGTGGAGGGTGCCGACGGGGGCCGCGGTCCCCGCACCTGCCGATGACGAGATCGTCGTGCCCGCCTCCTTTTACGAGCGCGGGTTCGGACTTCCGCTTCACCGGTTCGTCGAGGACTGCTGCACCACTACAAGGTCGAGGTCCACTCAGCCTTAACCACCGGTGCTTCACATCACGGTTTTCATCACGTTGTGCGAGGCGTTCCTGGGGATCGAACCCCACTGGGCACTCTGGAAGTATTTTTTTCACGCCAAGTCAAGGAAAGATCAGCCGACGGGCTTCTGGCGCTCTGGCGAGTGAGTCTCCAGACAGTCCAGGCAGCAATGATTATGTCGATTTGAAGCTGCCATCGTCGAACCGGGGGTGGCACTCCGAATGGTTCTATGTGCGGAACCCGGAGGGGAGTGCCCCGACCTTTACCGGTTGTCGCCCTGTGGCGAGGGAGGAATGGTCCTGGGGGCTTGACAGCAGGGAGAAGAACAAGGTGGAGGTGATCGTCGATAGGATCAAAGCCCTGGTGCAGCGGGGCCTGACCGGCGAGGTCGTTGTGCGCGCTTTCATGAAGATGCGCGTGCAACCCCTCATGGCGAGGGAGAGCCCCATGTTTCAGTATGGGGGGCCATGACCCTATGCGGATGGTGCAGACAGAGCTCGCCGAGTCGGAGGTCGAGGCTAGGGTGTCCGCCGTCTTGGTCGGTTGTACCACCGTGGCGGTGGGCGGACAACCCGAGCCCGTTTCGGCGAGTCATCCTCTGGATCTGGTAAGCCGTGCTGCCCGTCCTCTTTTTTCCCTTCTCCATTCAACGCGACCTTTCGTGCATTGCCTGACTGGCGCCTTTACACCATCCAGGGGTTGGCCGAGATGGTTTCTCGGGTGATACTGCCGGAGGAGAAGGCACAAAGGGCCGTAGCCCGCAAGATTTCCGAGCAGCGGAAGTCCGCTCGAAAGAAGCGGAGGGAGGAGTCAAAGAGGAGAAAGAGGAAGGAGCGCCTGGCGAGGGTCGCCCGGGGCGAGGTTGCCTCCGAGTCAACCATCATTGGGACGGACGACTCGGAGTCGTCCTCGAGCACCGACGGTGGTGGCATTTCCAATCCGTACCGCAAGGTTTTCTTCAAGTCGTTGGTCCCCGGAAAATTGGGCAGAGGCCTGGCGGCCGGCGCCATCGTCGTTGCACCCCAGGTGGAGGTGCCTTCGGGGGAGACATCTCTGGGCAAACGGGGGGGCGATTTGTCTTCGCCAGGAGGGTCGACGAAGAGAATGCGGCTCGTGCTTTCGGCCAGGTGATAGGACGCTCGGGCGGCGGCTGCTCGCCGTGGCTCGGTGTCGATGCCGCCGCCGGTGGTCCCGGGATCGGCGCAAGGGGAAACGGTCCCGAAGGGCCTGGGACATAAGGAGCCCCCGGCGTCGATTGACGGGTCGGGACCTTGTGTGGAGGTCGAGATGGGGGAGGGCGAGCTCCCGCCACCGCCGGCGGGGCCCGTCCGTCCACCATGATCTTCGCGCAATACTGGTCTCGCTGCCGCCACCGACGGGACCTCCGAGGGGGCGCTGACCGAGCGGGGCGGACCATGGCGGGGCTGCGGACCCGGCGCCGAGGCGACCCGCTTATACCGCTCGCAAACTTCGCCGGGCGGCCAGTGGCGGCGGCTGCGCGCGGCGAAGCGAGGATTGGGCCCGATCTCGCGCTTTCGAGGGGGCCCGACCGATCTTGACTGGGCGGCCGTGACCTGCCGGATTGTTGTTTGTGTTGGATGATCACGCAGATGCTAAGCCGGAGGACCTTCGAGATCGGAGGCGGCGGATCGCAACTCGGTGGATCGTGCCCGGAAAAGCTTGGCTATTGCTTTTCGCTTCGTCGACGAGGCGTCAAGCGTGATTTAAGGGTGGACATCCCGGCC
The DNA here is from genome assembly GCA_036346375.1 of Guadua angustifolia. Taxonomy (NCBI): domain Eukaryota; kingdom Viridiplantae; phylum Streptophyta; class Magnoliopsida; order Poales; family Poaceae; genus Guadua; species Guadua angustifolia. The sequence continues at coordinate 11,150,819 of CM070518.1, read as the reverse complement.
GCACTGAGTAAGCCAAGTCGGAGGCCTTAGCCTCGGTGTCCGACTTGTTTTCGACGAACAATGAGTCTGATGGGGCGTCCACTTTTGCAGGAACTGAAGCTCCGCTCGGCGAACAAAGCCGGGTTCCTCCGAATCTCGCACTGCAGTCGAGGGGAAACCACCGCTTCAGACCGAAATGAGCCAGGTGTCTCGACGCCTGGGACGTGAACGGGTGGAGGCGGCGGAGATGCAGCGGAAACTCGAGTCCCTTCTGACGGAGGCCAACAACGCGAGGGATGCCGCCGTCGCCGCGGAGGGAGTCGCGCTGTCGGAAGTGTCCCGCCTCCAGACCGAACGTGACCGAGTCCAGGAGGAGCTCGATTTTGAGAGGAGGAGCGCCGAGCGCGAAAGGGAGGCTCGGGCCAAGGCCGAAGAGGATCTCCAACGTTTGGAGGCTTCTGCGGACGGTAAGCCACCCGATTCTGGCCTGAAGATTTTGCTATCGTAGGTTGCCTAGTATGCTTCTGACACTTATAGCGGCTTGTAGAGTAGCAGAGGAGACTTGATGATGCCGCGGAAGCGCAGAAATTGGCCGGGGAGGCACGTGACGCGGTACTCGCGTCGCATGAGGTAGCGCTGGCGGAGAAGAAGTCGGCGGAGGATGACTTGTCCGTGCGGACCGCCGAGCTGATGACCCTCCAGGAAGCCGGCCAGGAGGTCTGCAACCGGGTGCTCGGAGCCGCCGTGCCGAGCCTGAGCTCTCTCGCCGCCGCGCTGGTTCGCGTACCGGAGCACGTCGAGCGCTCGGTGAGCGTGGGAGCCGAGCTTGGGGTTACCTCGGCGCTTGTTCTCGTCGCCTCCCATTATGATGATGTTGACTTCAAGGCCATCAGTAGCGGGGTCGCTGCGGACCAGACTGACGAGCAGGTCGAGGAGCTGCGAACTCGGATCGAACCATACGCCGCAACTATCGCCAGCCGGATATCGCCGCAGGATATCCTCCACCAGGACGAGGGAGGAAATTAGCTGCTTTTGCTTTTGTTGATATAAAGACTTTGTTGAATGCCGGATTGAAGCTTGTTCAGGCTGGTTGGATCAGCCTACCAACCTGGTCTTTGCTTATTTACGCTCCTTCGACAAGCGCCTTGCGACCGTAGCTTTTTGCGATTGAGATATTTTGCTTGGTGCCTGCCGTAGGGCTGGAATGTTTTTTGACCGGTCGTGGTTCCGATCGCTTGGGCGCTTCCTTCTCCGCTGAAGCGCTTACTGCAAATCGTGAGCCGCCGGGCGTAGGGGCCGAGCGTTGGAGGCGATGGGATTGCGGTTGGAAAGAACCGAGTGGCTGGTCATCGGTCTGTGTGGTGTTGTAGCCCCCGAGTGGTGCGTGGGGACCAGGACGGCGGTCGCCAGGCACCGCTCTAGCCCGGGGGAAGGACGAACAGGTGTCGGTGCGGTCGTGGCGGCCCAGGTGCTCGAATCGAAGGGACGCGCCGTGCCTTGGTTGGGCGTGGTGTTCCTGCGCCGAGTCCCGTCGCATTTATTGCGGGGCGGGGGGTGGCGCGGCGGTCCTGCTCGCTGGTCGCGGAGTAAATCGCGGCGTCGCGCTTGTCTGAAGCGTCGTCCGCTCGGGTTGCTCCGCCTGGGCCCTATAAATAGGGTGGCCAGGGTGCGCGAAAACGGCTGATTTTAGCCTGTTGTTCTCTTGTTTCTTTGCCCCTTCGCTCCTCTCTCCCCGCGTCTTGCTCGGCACGGATGGCGAGTGTTGGAGATGGCCGTGGGGATGGGAAGCGAGAGGCGGCGGCGGAGCCACAGGGTTCGGCTCCCAAGAGGTCTCGCGCTGATGCCGGGTCTTCGGCTGGGGCGACGAGGATCAGGATTGCCCTGCCTCCGTCGATCTTTCGGATCGGGATCCCCAATTGAGGTGAGAGTTCCCCAATCGTTGCCGGGGTTGCCTTCTTCTTGCTCTTGCTTACACGGGGTTTTTTCCTTCCTTTAGCGGCGCCTCTGACTCGGGCCTAGTTCCATCACCCGCGACGCGCGAGATGGCGGTTGTCGTTCCGCCTGCGGCCTCGACCGGTCTCGCGCGACGGGAGGCACGGCGGCAGAACTTGGGGCGGCGGCAGGCCGAGGCTTCCTTTGATGCCCAGGCTGCCGCCACTGCCGCTCGTGAGGCGGATGTGTTTTGGCAGCGAGCGCGAGTCCAGGTGGTTGAGAGGGAACTCGTGAAAGGCACTTGGGGTGCGCAGCAGCCAAGGCCGAGCCGCCATCGCCGAGGAGAGGCGAAGCGGCTCGTGGAGGAGGCGGCGGCGGCGGTCTCGTGCCGAGAACGCCGGCGTCGTGATCGACCGATGCATGCGAGGCACGACATGCGCAATGACCTCTGGGCATGCTCCGCCCTGCGTTTGAGAGCATGCGCAGGAGCCCGGCGGAATCGGGCATACCAAGACGAGCCCCTCGAACGCCGGCAGGCAAGACGCCGGGCTTACCAAGCGCCGGCCTCGAGGACCTCCGGGCTTTATGGCCTTGTTGCCCGCGAGGGACAAGGGGTCGCGGTCGACGTTGCGGAGTATGTGCTGGCCTGCTATGCCAGCCGTGACGCCACCTTCGACGCGTACACGGCCATCGCCGGGATCGTGGGCGATCCCCACGAGATGCGGGCGAAGGTGCATGCGGCGGCGGAGGCGGTGGCGGGTTTAGGCGTGGTCACCGCAGGCCCTGAGGTCAGCAGCTCCGACGATGACGGCGATGATGGTGATGACGACGACTTTGATGGGTGATTCTGCGGGCGGCGATGCAGGATCCTTTTTGTTGTTTGTTTTTGTTTGATGACACCGCTCGTGTTTTGGGACAGTTTATCGTTAGTGTGTTTCAAAATCTGGATTGCGTTGCTTGTATTTTCTTTCATAACGCGCACTCAATCGGACAGCCACCGTCCTCGAGGTCGCCGGGACCCTTCGAACGTGGGTCGGAATGCCGATACGTAGGTGAAGATACAAGGCAACCGCACGCGAGGGCACATACCGAGGGAATATCCCGACCAGCTACGGTTCATGGCGAGTGGGTACTCCCTTATTCGCAAAGCACTATTTCGTGGCCGTTGCCGCTGGGGCATAGGTTATAGTGCCTGGATTAATGGGACCAGAACCGGGCAGAGCCAACAGCTGGCGGAATCCTCGGCCTTAGTGGTCTTGCCGTGTGTTCGTGCGCATTTGAGCGGGAGGAGAGTGCTGCCGGAAGGTCGTCGTTCGTTCCGCATGGTCACGCCCTTCTTCCGCGAAGCGTCACTTAGCAACCGTAGCCGCAGGGGCGTAGGCCGGGCGCTTGGGTCGAAATGGGCTACCATGCGGGAGAACAACGGTCAATCGGGCCGCTATCCCCACTAAGTGCGCACGAAATAACGGCCTCCATGCGTTTGTGGGGGGCAAGGCGCGGCCGGCATGGAACCCTGAGGTTCTAAAGGGATGCAAACGACGTTAAGGAAGTGGTTACCTCAACCCCCGGGCCAAAACGTGCTGGAGCGGGGGTGGCACCAGGCTTTGGTTGCGCCCGGCCAGATATACCGATGCCTCGTGGCTGAGGCGGCTTCGCCGGCGCGGACGTCTTACCAGAGCAGGACGGCGCTGGCATGCCACCAGACGTGATGATGTCCTTCGCCTCGCTCCCGCCGTCTGCCGCCGCCAAAGACGACGCGATCTTTTAATTCGTCATGATGGCCCCCCGCATCGAGCCGCGGGACGGACGGGACGCCTTGGCGTCGTGGGCGAGGCGTCGCTTGACCGGGCTGCACCGCCCTCCGCCTATAAATAGGGTTTCAGAGGCGAAGTAGCATTGCAACTGGTACCTGTACACGTTCCCCTTCATCCTTCCTTCAGTTTGCTTGTCTTGCGGGGAAGTTTGAGTGGACGGGATGGCAAGCGATGGTGAGGACAGCGAGAGGGCCAACGGGCAGTCGCCGGAGGGAGACTCATGGGGTGCCGGCCCCAAGAGGCCCCGTGTGGACGCCGGGACGGCCGCGGCCGCGACGAGGAGTGAGCTTGTGCTGCCCTCGTCGTCCTTCTCCATTTGGAACCCGCCACCGGCATAAGTTTTTATAACTTTGTGGTAGCGTAAGCTTGTACCTTCGCATCCAATGATGATGTTCTTGTATTCTCCCGCAGCTCCAATTGGCGGTAGATGCACGCCTCGCCTCCTTCTTCGGACGGAACGAGGACTATAGAGGCCACCGAGGGCGCCGCTGGTGTCGACTCTCGTGTACCTCCGGCCGTTTCGGAGATGGAGGCGCTGCGGGTGCGCGCCGAGGCCGCCGAAAAGGCCGTGGAGGGGCATGCGCGGTTGCGTGCATTACGAGATTGCCGAAGCGGAGGAGCACGAGGTTCTCTTTCGTGCTTCGTCCGTGTCACGAGCATGGGCAGAGCGTGAGGCCTCTGGGATGCACTTGGACGAGCCGCTGGAACGTACCACCCAGCAGTACGCTTCGTGCCTTGTCCGGATGGCCCAGTCCCTGGTGTACCTGCCTCTTGCCCTGCGGGAGCGCTCTGCTCGCGAAGGGCGGAGGGTTGCCTCGGTGGTGGCAGAGTACGTGCTTGCCTGCTGCGCCAGCCGCGACGCCTCTTTCGACGCGGTGGCGACCATCGGCAGGATTGAAGGTGACTCGGCCCAGGCGCGGGCCAAGGTGCGGGGCGCAGCAGAGATGGTAGCGAGGCGAGTGCGCCTAGAAGACTCGGATGATGAGGCCGTCGGGAAGGGGGGCGCCGGTCCGGCCGGCTCCTCCTTTAATTTGGGAACCTCCTCTTAGGTGCTCCGCGGCGCCGGCGTCGGAGCTTGCCTCCGACGCGGGTGCGCTGTCTCGGGGGTCGCTGCGAGGTGCTTCTTTGGAGCATCCAGAGCTCCCGTGGACGGGGCAGCCCAGGTACCGGGGTGCCGCCTTCTGGCGGCGCCTTCTTCGGGTGCCGCTCGCCGGCGAGGTCGTCTCGAGCAGCCCCAGTTGCGCCTGGTTGAAGAGCCACACTTGCGCTCGCGAAGACGGTGGTCCGCTCATGATTCTGGAGTGTTAGATACATCATAGTGGCAGATGTCCTCCTTATCCAAGACGGCGGTCCGTCTTCGTGATGCCTCTTTTGCACAGCAGCAGGCTTCGATTGGCTAGCCTTTCAGCTTTAGACCATGCTCATGTAAAGTAGGTCGTAGAGAGCCAGTATGCGTTTGTATGTCTCCGAATGATGTAAGAGAAGGAATGCTTCAGGAAGCCAAACTTACTCTATGCATGGATCTTTACATTTCCTTTCCGTGCCGGGCTTCTCGTTGGGCGACCGTAGCTCTTCGAAACCGCTGGGGTTATTCGAGCGTAGGTCCGAGCGTGGACACTTCGAGGTAATGAATGGTCCTCCCGACCGACTATCAGTCGTCGAACGCAGGTTCTCCTCCCCCCTCTAGAGCGCTACTTCGCGGCCAGGGACACCAAAGACTGCTAGAGTTTTGGCGTGGGCCGTAGCGCCTGGGTCGAGGAGATCGCTGCTAGGGAGAGGTCTAAAACCGATCGGAGCGCCGAATCGTGGGCTCCATTCATGATACATGCCCTCCGAGTAGGCCATACGCCACCCGACCTCGGAGGGTTGTAGGAAATGCGAGGGAGGAGGAAAGCTTCAAGGGTAGAACCGCCTGAGCTTCTCGATGTTCCAAGCGTTTGGGATGACATTGCCCGCCGCATCCTTAAGTCGGTAGGTGCCAGGACGGAGAACTTCCACGATGGTGAAAGGGCCTTCCCATGGAGGAGAAAGCTTGCGCTTTTCACGTTGGGATCGACTGGCGCAGACCAGTCGCCAACGTTAAAGGAGCTGTCTCGAACTTGGCGGTCATGGTAGCGGGAGCGCCGCCGATATTTTGGCCGACCGCAGAATCGCCACGTCGCGCCTCATCGAGTTGATCGACCGCGTTTTGTCAGGCCTCGAGGCCCGTGCCTTGTCGAAGGCTGAAGCCTCGGGCACCGTGACTCCAAGTCGGCCGGCAATACGCTTCGCGCCGAACACGGGAAGAACGGGTGAACCTTGCCTCGCTTGGGGTGGTCCGAGCTCAAAGAACGGAGGGCAACTCGCCGCCCACCGCCCTGCGAATTTCTTCAGCCGGCTGAAAATCCTGGGCTTGAGCCCCTGGAGAATCATGCCGTTTGCCCGCTCGACCTGACCGTTGGTTCGCGGATGAGCCACGGCCGCCCAATCAACGCGGATATGGAAGTCGTCACAGAACTCAAGGAATTCTTTCCCTGTGAACTGTGTTCCGTTGTCGGTGATGATGGAGTTTGGGACCCCGAATCGATAAACAATGTCGAGGAAGAAATTGGCTGCCTGCACCGATGTAATGGTGGCAACCGGTTTTGCTTCGATCCACTTGGTGAATTTGTCCACCGCGACGAGGAGGTGGGTAAAACCTCCGGGGGCCTTTTTGAAGGGCCCGACCAGGTCGAGTCCCCAGACCGCGAACGGCCAGGTGATGGGAATCGTCTGGAGGGCTTGTGCGCGAGTGAGTTTGATTCGCGAAGAATCGCACTTCAGCGAAAGTGACGACTTGCTGGGCGTCGTCCATGGCAGTTGGCCAATAGAACCCTTGCCGGAAGGCCTTCCCACGAGGGATCGAGGCGGCGTGGTGGCCGCAAATTCGGCCAGGATGTCGAAAGAAGAACTCCTTCCCGCGATCACGGAATGCACTTCGCGCAGATTCCCGAAGGGCTTCGCTTAGAGGTCTCTTCGATCAGACAAACGACTTAGCTCGCCGAAGCGAGGCGCCAGGCCTCGGTCGGATCGGCGGGAAGCGACCCGTCCGTCAGTCGGTCGATGAAGGGTTTCCTTCAGTCGGAGTCCGCCGTCAGCACGGCTCGACTGACGGATGGGTCGAAGGTCCGACCGGCGATCGGAATGAGCGGCGCTGTCGTGGTGTCCTCTTGCTCGGCCGTTTGGTCCAGCCGGACAGAGGGCTGGTGAAGATCAAGCACAAAAATCCCGGATGGGATTGGCCCTTTGCTAGATGCGAGGTTGGCGAGGTAGTCGGCCTCGCCGTTGTGACGTCGGTAACTGTGATGGAGCTCGAAGCCCTTGAACTTTTCCTCGAGCTTACGGACTTCACGGCAGTAAGCCACCATGCGGGGGTCGCGAGGCTCCGTCGCCTTCATGACCTGGTCGACGACCAGCTTGGAATCGCCACGGACATAGAGCCAGCGCGCGCCGAGGTCGGCAGCGATCCGGAGACCGCTGACGAGGGCCTCATATTCCGCGACGTTGTTGGTGGCGTCGAAAAGCAGTCGGATGACGTACTGGACCTTGTTCCCGAGTGGGGAAACAATAACGACCCCAGCTCCGGCCCTGTTCTTCGTGTAAGACCCATCGAAGTACATCATCCAAGACTCGTGGTCCTCGAGCACGGAGGCGCTGGCCTCGGTCCACTCGGGCGACGGTTCCGCCAAGACTGCGACTTGATAGCCGCCTGGGACGTAGGATATTTCGTGGCCATTGAGCTCAAGAGCCCACTTGGCTATCCTCCCCGATGCGTCGTGGTTGCGGACGATCTCGCCGAGTGGCGAGGATGTTACCACGAGGATGGGATGCCTGTGAAAATAATGGACCAATTTCCGCTTTGCAATGAGGACCGTGATAGAGTAGTTTTTGCACTGGGGTACCGAAGTTTTGACTCGGAAGCACTTTCACGACGAAATAGACCGGCCGCTGGACCTTGAGCGCACGACCTTCTTCCACTCGCTCCACGACGAGTGCCGCGCTGACGACCTGGGTCGTTGCGGCGATGTACAGGAGGAGTGACTCGTCTGGCGTCGGGGCAACCAGCACCGGAGGTGAGGTCAGGAATGTCTTCAGTCTGTCGAGGGCTTCCTGCGCTTCTTGGGTCCAGGCGAATTGATCGGACTTTTTGAGCAGCTTGTAGAGCGGCATCCCGCGCTCACCGAGGCGAGACACGAAGCGGCTCAAGGCTGCGAGGCACCCGGTCAACTTCTGGACCCCCTTTAGGTCGGCGATCGGGCCCATCTGTAAGATCGCCGAGATCTTTTCGCGATTGGCCTCAATCCCGCGCTCGGAAACGATGAAACCGAGCAGCTTTCCTTTCGGGACCCCGAAGACACACTTTTCGGGGTTGAGTTTTATGCGGAACCGCCGAAGGTTCGCGAAAGTTTCTTCGAGGTCGGCGACTAAGTCGTCAGCCTTCCTGGTTTTGACGACGAGGTCGTCGACATACACCTCGATGTTACGGCCGATTTGGGCGTCGAAACACGCTTGCATACATCGCTGGTACGTAGCGCCCGTGTTTTTCAACCCAAAAGGCATCGTTACGTAACAAAACGAGCCAAACGGAGTGATGAAGGAGGTGGCGAGCTGGTCGGACTCCTTCATTGCTATCTGGTGATAGCCGGAGTAGGCATCCAGAAATGACAGGGATTCGCATCCCGCCGTCGAGTCGACGACTTGGTCGATACGGGGCAATGGAAAAGGGTCCTTGGGACAGGCCTTGTTCAGGCTCGTGTAGTCAACGCACATTCTCCATTGCCCGGACTTCTTTTTTACAAGAACGGGGTTGGCAAGCCACTCGGGGTGGCGTACCTCTTTCACGAACCCCGCGGCCAAAAGTTTGGCGATTTCTCCTCCTATGATCTTGCGCTTCTCATCGTCGAAGCGGTATAGCGTTGCGGCGACCGGGCCGAGTCGGATGTTCAAGGAGTGCTCGGCGACTTCGGGGATACGGCATGTCGGAGGGCTTCCACGCCAAGACATCCCGACAGCACGGAGGAAGTCGACAGCGCGCCTTCCTATTTGGCGGGGCGTCGCCCGACCCGCCGACGGTCTTGGTCGGATCCTCGAGATCGACCAGGACCACCTTGGTATCCTCGACAGACTTAAAGGAGCCCGATCCCGACTTGCTTGATTCGGGGGCGGACTCGAGGGTTTCCCTGCGGAGGGTTTCGAGCTCAGCGGACGCGATGAGCGTCGACTCGAGCTCACAACTGCTTCCATAGTTGTAGGCGACTGAAAAGCGGCCACGGTGATGACTCCCGCGCCCCAGATCTTCAACTTGAGGTAGGTGTAATTGGGGACCGCCATGAACTTGGCGAGCATGGCCTCCCATGATGGTGTGGTAGGAGCACGGAATCCTCGACCTCGGCGCAGGGTTTTGGTGCGGAAATTATCAAGACTCCGAAGGTGACGGGCAGTCGACCGCCGAGCGGATAGGCTCTGGTTCGGATGACGCCATGGAAAGGCGCCTTGCTCGGTCGGAGACGCGCGCGAGGGATCCCCATGGCGTCGAGAGTATCAACGTACAAGATGTTGATGCTACTGCCGCCGTCCATAAGCACCTTGGACAGGCGTTTCGATCCCACAACAGGGGCGACGACCAACGGGTACCTTCCTGGGTGCGGGACGTGATCGGGGTGGTCGGCTCGATCGAAGGTGATCGGGGACTCCGACCACCGGAGGAACTTAGGCGTGGCGGGCGCCACGGCATGCACCTCGCGGAATGCGAGTTTAAGCTGGCGCTTGTCAGCGTAGCTTGCTGGTCCGCCGAAGATCATGAGGCAGCCGTCGGGTTTCGGGAACTCGGCGTTCGCTTCTTTGGCCCCGGCATCGGGGGCCGGATCCTGCTTCTTTCCTTTATTCCGCGTGGGGTTTCCGGAAAGAAAACGCTTCAGTGTCTCACAATCTTTGTACTTGTGCTTGACGAGTACGTGGTGGAAAGTGCAGGGCCTCCATCAACTTTCGAAGTGGTGGCGGCTTTGTCGGATCTGGCTGGTTGACAGGCGATCCGCGTCCGGCGACCTCGTGGTCCTCGTGGACTGCTTCCCTTCCGCTTCCGTTTGTTGGAGCGGTTGGGAGTGTTCTTTGGCCGCGCTACCGATCTGCTTAGCCTTCCTTTGTCGAAGATGGCCCCCACGGCCTCGCATGGGAGGCGTGGTTGGTGGCGACGTCCAACAACTCTTTGGTCGTCTTGGGCTTAATGCACCCCAACTTGTGGACCAAAGCCTTGCTACGAAATGTGAGTGGACGGGGCGTGGTCCCGCCCACGCGAGTTCGCAGCAGCGCCATCGTCGAGAATGGCGCTTTGATGCATGGAGCCGAGGCCCACAGTGGTCTCGAGCCGAAGGTTACCGGAAGATCTTTGGCGAAGTGAGCGGGCTCGGCGAGAGCAGTCTGGAGACCGACGGACGAGCGCGAGCTCCCCGGCCGAAGGCGGCAATCGAGGTCGAGCGGATCCGGCCCTCCAAACGTCGGCGCCGGCGTTGCGGTGAAGGAGGCCATCAAGGAAGACGGGGATCCGTAGATGACAACGCCATGAGGCCCCTACTGGCGCGCCAACTATCGGTGTTTTGTAAACCGCGGTAATTTTGTAAGTCAAGGGCAAGGCGCCCGCTTCCTTGAATGGTTAGACTACAGAAGCCCAGGGTTTATATTGGTTCGGGCTGAATGTCCCTACGTCCAGTTCGTGTGGTGGTATTGTATTGATGGGGGCGCAGAAGACTGCGTTTGATTACAACTCGGACGGTTCCGAGGGAGTTCCTTTCCTACTGTGGTGGCTTGGATGTGTGTGGGCGATCCCCTTCCCTTGGGGTCCCGCTTCTCCTTTTATAGGCAGAGAGAAGGCGGGTTACACGGGAGTTCGGAGGATATGTAAGAAACGAGAAAGGGGTGTCTAACGGCTAGGCGTTGCGCCCTATACTGAGGTGTCGAGTCTTTGGCCTTGAAGTCTGTTCCATGGTTCTGTCATCCGTCTGTCGACCGTCTTTGTCATCTACCGAGTTGGTAGACATCTACGGGTTGGTGCGGGTGTCCTGTTCCTCCCGAAACAGCGTCTGAAGCCCTCTGTGCACCCCCGCCACGCCGACGTCTGGGCACCGGTCTTGGGGTTTGCCTCGAGAGCGCTTGACCCTTAATTAGGTGTGACCGTGTGGAACAATTTGCTTGACTTTTGGCGTCCTCTGGGATTGCTTCGAGACGGACCCACCTGCTCCTGGCGAGGGCGTTGTGCTCGTAAGACAGGCGTTCATCCAGTGGCTCGACAGCGTGGCGATGGAGGCCCCGATTCTGAGCTCGTCGAGGGCCTCAACTAGGAAACTGGTCGGAGCGTCCGAGCTGACCCCTGGTCGGAGGCTTTGCAGACGTCCGACCTGGGTCTTGGTCGGAGCCTTCGGGTGGCTCCGACTATCATTCTGGTCGAGGCCTGTGGCTTCAGCGAAGGCCCACAGCTCCTTCTCGCCCATGAGGTTCCCTGTTTTTTGGGGTGGGCCTGAATTGGCCCACCCGAAGCTCCATTGTTTGGCGATAACCCTTTACTGTTGACGAGTCTGGGCGTGGGTACCCTGTATAAGTATTCGTCAAGAAGAGTGAGAAAAGAGGAGAGAGAAGAGAACCAGCTCTTATTTAGTAGCATCATACGGGAAAATAGGTGCTATCGCCGGCTAAAAGCCGATGTTGGAGCCGATGTGAGTGACTATTAGTGTTTTACCAATATCCACAAAGGTGAACTTAGTGTTGAATGCCCAAAGTAAATGCTTCAGTGTTTCTCTAGAAACAATCTTTAGAGATAGTTACTGTACAAGCTAACTTTATTACTTACTTTAAATGATATAGATGAGAGATAGAGTAAATGATAGGCTTTGTTCCTGTACTTACTCTTACGTGTGTAGGAAATGTGCACATATATCTACGCACATATCTATTTTAAATGTGATGAGTGTTAGATATGTACATTCGCCCTGTATTTAAAACGGTTCTTTTCTTTTGTGTTAAGTAACTGGTATAGTTGTTGTGTATGAGCAAGCTAGCTAACCAGTGGCGGAGCCAGAAATTTCTAAAGGAGGGGGTCTAAAAATGAAGTGAACCTCTATTAATGGTTGATATTCAACTCCTCTCCTGCCGGTGGTGGCCAGCACAGCCTGGGTGCTTGGTGGTGGGGGCTCCCTTCCCCCACTCCTCAGTCCCTCTGTGGTTGCGCTCTCCACTCCGGCGGGTGGAGCTCCGGTGGCCTGGCGTCCGGATCTTTGGTGTCCCTCACCGGATCCATGCTCTTGGCCCCTGGATTTAGCTGTTCTTGGTAGGAGCCTTGCCGTGGGATGACTGATCGCTCCTCCCAGTCTGACGTCCCACCTATACATGGTTTAGGTTGGATCCTCACTTGTTGTTGCCAACACCGGTCTTTGGTGGGTGGCTTGCAACTTGTGGATGATGGGCGATCTAGGTGACTACTCTTCCGGCGTCTTCATCTCTTACTAGCGTTGTTCATACATTTCTTTTGACCTATGTCGACAGCATCGATTCGCGGATTCGCTTTCTTAGGCGACACAACTCATTTTTAGATGCACTCTATGGACTTGATGATCGTGTGCCTATTGGCTAGCTCGCGAATCTGTCATCGTGAAGTCGAACATCTAAAATTGTTTGTCCGGCCTTGAGAAGGTGGCCGTTGATATTGGCTAAGATTAAGTGGTATGGCGGCACTAGCTCGAAATGAGCGTGGTTGCAACCTTTGGGATCTCTGATGCTTGACTTGAGGATAAATCCTAGGTCGACCTTAGTTGGTTGTGCTGGCGGTGGTCTTGTTGAAGGCATTGTTTTGTAGTCGAGGATTTACTCTCAGGGTGAAAACCTTTGATGCGGCCTTCCTTTGGTTGGATCATGGCAATGGCGGTGCATGTACGTATCGAGTCCTTCTTGGAGGCGTTGTCATTGGAGAGCTTTTATTGCGGTCCAAGTGTTGCTATGATGGTGGATAGTCTTGAAGACAATATTGCGTAATGTAGTTTTGCCGTGACGGTTCCTTTGTCTTTTCTTGTGTGTGTGTGTGTTTGGCTGTGTACACCCTAACTGTGTAGAGGCCGGGAGTCTTCTTAGTAAAATTGTATCACCTTGATGTAATTTACTAAGATTAATAAAAGCTTCCTTTATCGAAAAAAAGTAAGTACAATATGTAACACTTGTAACTTGCAAGGATTTAGGGAACGTACCACTTATTATTTCACAAAAAGTGAAATAATAGGTGGTGTGATGTCCTAGCAATTTTGTAGACCAATCACATTATCACAATCACATCACACCACCACACTGCAAGAAGTCCTGGAGAAACAAGCAAATCCATTGTGTGTAGTACCAGTAGGAGTCTTAGAATCTCGCATCGTTCTTTGCCGATGCGTGCATGATACATGTGTTGTAAATGTTGAGCCGAATGCAAGCCTCTGGCGATGAGTCGAAACCTTAAATCCACTGTTGAAGCGCCTCGTTAATCTCCCTAACATCGTGACATTAGGAAATTAGTACTAACTTGGGGGGCAGGTAACTCGGTGCTAGTACAACTTTACAAGCATTGAAATAAATGAATTTGCTTACCTCAACTTAGTAGAGGAGAGCTAGAGAATCCTCTCAAGTCGAACGTTCTTGAAGTGAACCAGACGTCGGGCGTTTGGGCACTAGACATATACATAATACACTTTGGGCTCTGACTCCTTTCATGGGCCGACCGCACGAGGGGGGAGCCCCATCACACCCTCCCGACGGCTCCGCCACTGTAGCTAACTACCCAACCAACCAGTAAGCATAGAACATGGATCCAACATGACAAAATTAATCGACGTATGCCTAGTGTTATTGTTCCATCTTGGGATCAAATCAATCTACTTTTTACTAGAGCAAATTCCTTGTTTCCTACCCAAAGTCAAGTTTTCTTATATACCATCGAAAAAATTGAGTTTTCTTCTGTGTCATTCAATTGAAATTTTGCTTCCTTTGGTGCCATTTTGGTCAGGGAGACTTTCAATTTTTTTTATATAAATGGCAACATTGCCCCTGTCAATTTATTGGGCCCACTGTCAGCCCCAATCTTTTTCTTCTTCTCCACCTTCCTCTTCCTCCCCAACTATCCACTGTCTCCCAAGTAGTGTTGCCACCGGGGTCGTCCTCCCCTGTTGCGCCGCCCTTGGGTCAAGCCTCCTCTGATGGCGCCCAATCGCCTTGTACTTGAGCCAGCGACAACGAAGAGGTGTGGCTCCGACCGTGCAGCTGCCGGAGTCGGCCTCCCCTACCACGCCACCCTGTACTTGAGGCCATGGACGAAGGGTAGGCGGCGGCAAGCTTTTCTCCAGGTTGAGCTTGCTGGCGGTGTGAGGATTTGGGGCCAGGATGCATGATAGCGGCGGGGGGAGGGGTCAGGCCAAATTTGAAGGCGGTGGGTGGGCACAGGCTAGATGCTAGAGGTGGAGGTGCTCACCATGGGGGGACTCCAGATCCGTCCAGAGGCAAGGCCGGTTTGCCGCCCGAGCTCGAAAACGGCGACGCCCAGATGCTGCGTGCGCGTGTGCGCCTGCGCGGGAAAGAGAAAGGAGGTGAGGAAGGAAGAGAGAGGGAATAGAGGAGAGAGAGAGAGGAGGAGGAGAAGCAACACGTGTGGCGGAGCTTGCCCACAGTCGAGGGGCAGCGTTGGCTAGGGCTGGGCAAATAAACCGGAAACCGAAAACCAAAGCCGAAAAAACCGAAACCGAAGCCGAAAAAACCGAAACCGAATTATTCGGTTGTTGATTCGGTTATCTGTCTGAAATAACCGAATTTTTTTCGGTTTATTCGGTTTTAGACCTCGGTTAACCGAATTAACCGGATTAGCACCTATTGCCTCAATAACCCTAACTCCTCTTATGTCATATGTCAATGCTTAAACTCATATGTCAATGCTAAGGTAAATATAATTGGCCAATGTTTAAATTTTAGCCTTACTGTTTGCGTGCTCCAGCCTATCTGTCTAGCTGTCAAGAAATTTTTCATTTCAACATAAGAACTAGTACTACAAGATGGGTTGCTATATGTTTAGTTGATGATTATTACTGTTTTTACAAGAAGATTATCTTTGTGAGAAGATACTAGTCTTTGTAGGTTCTCTAGTCAGAACGTGTCTTATGCACAAATTTAACCAATTATTTTGTCTTTCTTTGTATGTGTATAATTCTAATTTTGCAAACATAGTTAGGTTAATTCGATTAAAAGCAAAACGAAACCGAATTATCGGTTAACAAGATTGTCGATTCTGAAAATTTCAAACATAGTTCGGTTTCAGTTTTGAAATAACCGAATTTCTCAAAAAACCGAAAACCGAAACCGAATTTTTCGGTTAAACCGAATGCCCAGGCCTAGCGTTGGCGCAAGCAGAGGAGAGGAGGTGACGCTTGGTGAGAGGAGAGAGGGATGCAAGAGAAAAAAAAGAAGTGAAGTACTTATTTTTCTTGCCTATATGTAATTTTTTTTCAAAAATCTGCATCTTTTCCAAACACAATTACAAAAATAGTCTTATCCTCGACTGCGGTTGCGTCGGTAGGTGACATGAACTTTTGGCAGCCGATTTTTTGAGCGCTTTTCTTCGATTTTCACCAATTTTCAACCAGTTTACGAAGCATAAATTTTTCTGAATATTTTTTGAATTGGACCGGTTTACCGACCGGTTTCAAATGACGAGTCGGCTCGATACGATCGATTATCACGATATCCGAGCCGATAATCGCGACATTGTTATCCCTGGTCACACCAAGTTGTTCAACATATTCAGTAGGGCATATCCTTGAGAACGCACAGAGATTCAATGCAGTCCTAGCTGAGATTGCAACTTAAGCAGTTGCGCATGGATCGTTGGATTAAAAATTAGCAGTCCAGATCTTTCGAGAATACTGTAGCAAAAGTCTGTACCAATTTTCTACTACAACAAGTCATTATTTGATGATCCGAACTGTTCATTAGCTCAATCGAATGGCTCTGAAGGCTGAGAATTACTTAAGTTGAAGTTTCCATATGGATTGCATAGGAACCTTAAGCTCTAGCCTTAGACTAATACCCTGCCTGTTGCATTGGTGTTTTTGTGGTTGCCGTGCATCTAGCCTTCTCAGTTTTTCACTTGGCTGGGGTCATCCTCCCTGTGGGATAACCTTCTCTCTTGTGTTAAAACAAACTTTTTTCCTGACTAATTTGTTTGGCAGCACTCTGCCCTCGTTTTAAAAAAACAAATTGTGCATGCGGAATGATAACTAATTTACAACATTTTTTGGCATTTTTTACCATTTTTTTACCTTTCCCCATTTTTTCAACTGTCGCCGGTGTTCATAAAAAAATCGCTCGAAATTCGAGCCTTTTTGAGTGATTTTCGTCTATTTCGTTTGAAAATCACTAGTCGGTTTGTCTAGATTTCAAATTTATTTGACTTTCGAAACCGTTCGGTTTTAAGCAAAATTTGAGCGGTTTTCACGAATTTCGATACTGCCGGGT
This sequence comes from Guadua angustifolia, assembly GCA_036346375.1. NCBI lineage: Eukaryota > Viridiplantae > Streptophyta > Magnoliopsida > Poales > Poaceae > Guadua > Guadua angustifolia. Next base: position 11,134,560 of record CM070518.1, on the reverse strand, counting down.
AGTAGAAATCCGAGTTCAAAACTGTATTGTTAACCCTAATGATATCTCTTATGTCGGAGGTATTAGCGTGCAGGGGAGGCATCCACATCATTTTTTTTTGCAGAAAAGCCTTCGAAAAATCCAAAAATCACATAGAGGTCCCTCCACTAGTTTTTTTGCAAAAAAATCTTGTAGTTCCGCAGATTTACGAACGGGTCCTCCATTGTTGTTTTTAAAAATTGATCCATAGTTCCTTTCTTATGCTCGGAAGAATTAGCGCTCAAGTCTTTTTTGTGGAAAAGTCCTAGAAAATTTGAAATCACAGATAGGTCCTGGTTTTTTGCAAAAAATACTCTGTAGTTTCGCAGATTCGCGAACGGGTCCTCCACCATTGTTTTGCAAAAATGGCATGTGTTCCGCAAATTCGCCGACGATTTCCAGCTAGCCTATTTTTGAAAAAATCCCTTAAGAAAACTGAAATTACACTGAGATCCTTCTAACATTTTTTGGCAAAATAACCCTTGGATCAAATTTCGTATGACGCACGCTACACTGTCTAGTTATTCTTATCTTTGGTTTGTTCGGCGTGAATAAGAAGAGAGCTGTCCTAAGCGAATGGGCATTAATAAGCCGACAGTCTACAAACCAAATGCATTTTCTACAATCAATCAATAAATTGGACAAATTACACTAATAATTTTTAATTTCAAGAAGATTGAACCTACATTGTCTCTGCAATCATAGGAAAGCCAGCACATAAACTAATTACGATACAGATAGGACCATACATATCATGCAACCTAATCCAAGCCGGAATCCGTGAAGGCATTCATTCATTTTGCAGCACTGGTTGATTGGATTGACTAGCGTTGCGCGCCCCAGTTAATCTCGAGATTAAGGCCCCGTTTGGTACGGTTCTAGATTCTAGTAGAAATAGAAACGGTTCCGGATTCTTGGTAGAAACGTTTCAGGTAGAATCAGAATCCGGAGGAACGGGTTGCTAGCTGATTCGACCACGGCGTGTAAAAATTAGAAACGATTCGTTTTGAAACGTTCCGAGTCCTATTCCGTTTGGTTGGATTTATTTCAGATTCTAGGAGAAACCATCCGGTTCCAAGTTGCCAAACGGGGCTTAAATTAAGCACCGATGTGGAAGGAATGTGTTAGTTGCAGTCATTCCAATCAACGCGCAAGTCAAGGCCTGGCTTAGCTTAGCCTAGCTTGAATGAAGCTAACCACAGGCGCACCTGCATGTGCTTCGAGTTCGCACGGTGATTACGTGTTCTCTGACATGAGATCGACCGATCACCGTCATTGCATTATCCCGTTAATCCAATCCCTATTTAAGTTGTCGCGGAGGTGGGCACGCTGGCTCTGCGCGCGGTCCTCGCGGCGGACTGGACGCGGGCAGGGGCGGACATCCAGTGTGGCGCACCCGTCGCGATTCTGCCTGTTCACGCCCGTGCGCTCCTTGGTAGCGGTGAAAACAGGACAGGAAATATCCACCCGATCCGATTTCAAATTCGTTTAAAATCCGTACCGATATTATCCGTATCCGTATTAAAAAAATCCGATGTAATATGGGTTAGGATATGAGAAGAGTAATATTTGATCCGTATCCGAAAAATCTCATGTAATATGGGTTAGGATATGGGAAGAGCAATATCCGACCCGATATCTGGTAAATATCCGACCCGATATCCGGATAAAATCAGTTATTCTTCCATTAATTTGGTTCATTATTAGATAGATAGAATAGTTGTTTGATACTGGCACTAAAAAACACTACTTTGTTATTAAGCGTGAATTTCAACAAATCTATCAACAAACAAATAGAGTGATGACATAATGCTTTTACCTAAATTGATTTGTTCAACTTATTTGATAAACTTCTTTTCTATTCAAATTCTTTGGAATTAGTTGAGTCACTAAATTGCACCTCTAACTATACTACTATCCTCGTTGAAATAATTATGACTTGAAGCTAATGTTGTAAGGTTAATACTTCATTCGTTCTTTTACGTACACAATTATGTACTATACTACTATCTGATTATGATATCCGATCCCGACCCGAATCCGTCGGTATCCGCTCCGTATCCGAATTCGAATAATCGAATTAAATATCCGTATCCGGGACATCCGTATCCGACTCGAATCGAAAAAAATATAGGTTAGGATACGGGACGAGCAATATCCGCCCGTATCCGACCCGGTTTCACCCCTACTCCTTGGTGCGCCAAGTGCATGTGTGAAAGCAGGGACAGAGCCGGGATTTAAACATGGAAGGGGTTAATTGGACACCAAAAAATATTATAGCGATATATATAGTCTTTATTATTTTTCTATGAATAAGAGAAGTCACATCTCACATTTGTATTAATTTAAATTTAGCTCTATGACTACCGAGAAAATCATACAAATCAATAAGTTCCTCGGAAGTGATCTTTGCTGTTAGTTCCTTCTCAATATAGACTATCAGGCAATGTCGAAGAAAATCATCTCCCATTTTATTTCGATGGCGGGTCTTGACAAGTTTTACAGCTGAAAAGCTCGCTCAGTGGTTGTAGTTGACACTGGAAGAGTGATGACTAATCGCAGCAACTTGTCAACCATTGGATAAATAGAAGCTTTCCCTGTTTTAGCTAGTCCATGTGTCAAATCAACGAGAGATGGTAAACATTGTAGTTGTAGGTCTGGATGGTTGCATACATCAAGTTGAAAATGTGAAGGTTTTTTCATACGATGTATTATTTTTCTGAAAGGGAAGTACGGAGCTTTCTCTACTCAAAATCAAATATACTCCATCTAGAAAGAACCTTCACATCCGATGCACTGGCAAGATGAGATTTTAGCTAGCAGTTCTCTATGTTCAACCATTGGCATTTGCCAAGATGAAGAAAAAACTTGGATATCCTAATCGAAGCTTACCAGTTCTGAGTTTTTGATGCATGCCAAGTCTGGGAGTCCTCGAGAGCATGCAAGCTATAGATCAAACTAGGAATGTTTTCACGGCGTGACATGCCGCACGCGCTATTTTTTTCAGAAACAATTTCATTTTGTTTTCGGCAGTGCTTTTTTTAAAACCATGGAAAAAAATGCGTGAAACGGTTTAAAGGATACAAACGCAATTATGCTCTTTTTTCTCATTTATCTAGGGTCCTCTCACGAAGAATCCGCGAATGCGCTAAATTGAAAGGTCCTTTCTATGAAAAATACTTGGAATGATCTAAACGTAATTACGCCTTTTTTGTATTTATTTAGGATCCTTTCACAAAAGATTCGCGATTTTGTTGAACCAAAAGGTCATTTTCGTAAAAAAATCGCTAAAAAGACCTAAATGTAATTACTATTTTTTCTGAGGGGCATTTGCGGAGGGAGGACATGTGGACACAATCACTAGCTAGGAAGTCTTCCATCTTTAGGATATGTATGACTAGCTACTGGCATCCTCCTCTTCTAGATGCGGTGATCGTCGATTGAATCGCCAGAATCGGGACGGCCAGACGCCCGGACTGGAAGTCTGGAAGACTGGAATTCCATCGGACGCGCAGCGCTGCCTCTGCCAGTTGTGAAGATCGATGGGCATGGGCCATTTGGCCTTTTTTTTAATTAGCCGATGTGTGATGTGTCATTCAGACTTCAGAGTTGAAATGTTGGGCTTTTCATTCAAAGTTGAGATGTTGGGTCTTCATAGATTTTTGTTTCGTTGGGGGGTGCCAGGCCCCTGCCAACCCCTCTCTCTCCGCCACTATGTGAAAAACCATGTAAAGGTGTACCTATGTTTATGATAAGTAATTAATTGTATTTGAGTTTGTAGTGCACAAGTTTGAGTTTAATTTGAACAGTTTGTTTGTGAATTGGTTAGGACTGGTTGCGAATTAGTCAGAACAATTCGTGAATTGGTTAGAAAAGATTGTAAACTAGTCGGAACAAATTGTGTATCATTCTGGCTATGTGTTGATTTGATTGTAGATGTTATTGGACATTGTTATATGATGTGTTTTCCTTATCTATAGTGGTTGCAGGATTTTGAAGCTAGATCGTAGTGAGGTGGAAGAGATCGAGACTAGGCTGGGAGAGCTGAGATTCAGACAGTCAAGGTATCGCCAAAAATGACTGAGACCAGGGAGCAGTTACAAGCGGAGAAGACAAGTGGATGGTGCAGATGCTAACTTAAACTCTAATCAAGCGAAAGAGGATCGTTGGATCGCAGGTTCACGGGTGGAGTAGTGATTTAATTAGTGGTGCTTTGAGAAATGTGTATCAAAACCCGTTATGATGTTGGGTTGCGGGTTAGCCCATGTATAAATAAGGGAGTGGATTCCAGCCTTTGATAAGATTCTTTGTAGAAGAAAAAAGTTATTTAAGGGTGAGATTTGCTCTTAGTGTACTATAAATAAAGGGAAAGGGCGTCTCTCCTGAAGGTTCTGGTGCTACTTTGAGTTTTACCTATTTTGTTATGAGATTTTGTAAACCTTCCTTCTAAGAAATAAAAGTTTCATTTCTCTATTTTGAATTTATTTTCAGTATTTACATTATATTTCAAATTCAGCATTTAAATTCTTGGAATTTATTTTCCGCTCATTTGGATTTGCCTCATCTTCTTCTAAGTGCTTTTGAATCTTATGCTAAGGATAAAAGATTGCTGGATGAATCTTTTATATATATCCTAATCATCTACACAATCTATAACTTTTTTTTCAGTTTCTGCAAGAAACCGATCTTTATACTTAAAAAAGAAAGATCCTTATAGATCATGTTCTTATTTGTTTGAAGGGTTGTTTATTGGTGTTCTCATTTTCTGTGATATGTGGGAGATCATCTAAGATCATTCTGATTATTAATTCCCACGAGTAAGCTAATGGTGAAGTTTGTGTTTTGACCCGATTTCAGTGCAGCATTCTTTAAACTGGAAAAAGATCGAAACTTTGACATTAATCCTTACGATTGAAGTTTGGAATAGGTTTCTGAAATCTATAGAATGGTGCACACTAAGTTTCACAGGTTTTGAATTAGCCGATTAAAAGTTATATTGATTCTTATTTTTGAGATAACGATGATTTTATTATTCACCCGAACATTGTTCATCCGACCAGTGCTGCTGACCAGTTTGCAGTACTGTTTATCCGAACACTATTCACCGAGCATTGGTCATCTGACTAATTTGTTGTTTACTATTCATCAGAAACGCAGTTCATCAGAGCCATTTTGCTATTTCTTTGTTATCCGTCGATCAGTTTTCTTTGTTTATTTAAAGCACTATTCTTCTGAACTCTTGGTCGGAGCACTGTTCATCCAACCACCTGTTTAGATTGTACAATCACTTAATCTGATTTCTTGATGGTTCAATTTTTAAGAGAAAATTTTTATTCATGATCATTCACCTCCTCTCCGATCGCCTTTTTGTCCTTCAATGCGAAAGCTTTGGAAGTTCGATAACAAGACTCCACCCCACCCGAGGCATAGAGACGTTACAGTACGCCATGCTCTACCCCTCGTGCTTATGTACTTCGGAGAGCGGCTCGACGTGGGCACGACTAGACCTAGGAATTGGGCCGGGCTTTAGTGGGCCAGCACGGCCCGGTATGAAAAAAATGGGCCGAAGCACGACCCGGCACGAAAAAAAATGGGCTGAGTGGCACGGCGAATGGCGTCTTGGGCAGACCTAAAAACAGCACGATGGGCCACTCGGCCGACGAATCGTAATTTGTATTTTTCAGGATCATCCTTTACTCATATGAATTTATACTCTACATGAAAGTTGTATAGAATTTTGAGGCGCATCTTTTCATGTAGAAAACTTTTCCATTTGAGCAACGTATGAATTTATAAAAAAATATTTAGTACGCTGTGTAGTTTCGGATCGACGCCACATCTCTCGGTAATCTGCATTTTGTAGTGTCTTCCTTTGCTCATATGAATTTATATTCTACATTAAAGTTGTAGAGAATTTCGAGACACATCTTTTTCATGTAGACAACTTTTCAATTTGAGCAACGTATGAATTTATAAAAAAATATTTAGTGCGTTGTATAGTTTCGGACCGACGCCACATCTCTCGGTAATCTGCATTTTTCAGGGTCTTCCTTTGCTCATATGAATTTATATTCTACATGAAAGTTGTAGAGAATTTCGAGACACATCTTTTTCATGTAGACAACTTTTTCATTTGAACAACATATGAGTTTATAAAAAATATTTAGTGTGCTCTGTTCTCTCCAGTGCCGTGTTCGGGCCGGCCCGGCCCGACAGCAGCCCGACGTGCCTTTGGACCGTGCTGGGCCTTGATTTTTGCCATCCGTGCTGGCCCGGCCTGGCACGAAGAAATGACCGGGCTGTGCTAGTCCGTTTCACGCAAGCCCGAAGCACGACGGGCTCGGGCCGTGCCGGCACGGCCCAAGTCCCACCTCTGGGCACGACTGGCTCATGCACATCGCGCGCAAGACAAGCTTCTTCGCGTTGCGCCCGACGATCACCAAGCGTCTCTTTCGCAGGTGTCTCCAGATGGAGATAGGCTTGCGGCAGCGGTAGAAGGAGCTCTTCTTGACATTGAGCAACGCGAGACGGGAGCACAAGAAGGAACTCAACTGAGGCAGCGAAGCGATGGTGCTAAAGGATAAAAGGACACTACGTTCGCTGGACATCAAGCTCCCCGACTGGGGTAACTGCTCGCTCACCGATGACAAGCTTGGTCTTCCATAGGAATTTTTCCAGTTTTGCCACTGGACGCGGGACGGCAGCGTTCTACGGTACGGCCACCGACCTCTGCCAGCCTAACTGGGCTCTCCCCAGCGACGACGGCGGCTGGTGCAACCCGCCGCAGCAGCACTTCGACATGTCCCAGCCGTGTGAGCAGATTGGCGTCTACCAGGCTTGCATGCCCAGGAAAAATTAGTCCAGTGACACCTAATTCATTGGTTTTTAGTGATGTGTCTATGACACACGGGTCCATCTGAGTATATGACAGTGGCCAGAGTGTTATAAAGTGAATCACGAATTTTAAAGAATGTCAGTGACGCCAATCTCCCTGCATGCCCGTGCTCTTCTAGTGGGTCAAGTGCTGGCGCCAGGGAGGGGGTGCCGTTCACCATCAACGGGCGGGTTCAACTACTTCGCGCTCGTGCCCATCTCCAACGTCGCCTGCAGCGACTCGGTGGCCCGCGCGTGGAGATCAAGGGGACCAACACGGCGTGGATCCAGTTGTCTTGGAACTGGAGCGCCAACTGGCAGTCTCTCGCCGGGCAGGAGCTTAGCTTCGCCGTGACGACCACCGGCGGGCCGTACCTTCAATTCCAGAACGTCGCGCCGGCTGGTGACAAATCGACCAGACCTTCACCACCTACCAGCAGTTCGAATACTGAAACGTGCACACGTGCAGAGAGGCCTGATCCTTGGACATTTGTTCTCGCGGTACCATCGAATGGCGAGGGCGCGCGTGGTAGAATTTTTTTTAATAATACATTTTTTAAAAGTAATTACGACATTAATATGCAAAACAAAAAAATTACAAAAATAATACTCGGTCGCCAAACGATACGGTGAAATAGGAGCAGTCACCAGAGGGCTGGACGAAGTCACTATTTTTGCCGTACCATACGGCGATAACTGCTTAATCCTGCGGTTAGCGTTGCGCGTCGCAGCATCGCACGACACGGGTCAATTTTGCCGTACGATGTGGCGACAATTAGTTGTCCTCCAACGGTTTGGTGACAATAAACTGTTGCCACACCATAGGGCAACTACTAGGCTTCAAAATGGGCTCCGGCCGAAAGGAAACGTGGGATTTTTTTTTATAATATGTTTTCTAAAAGTAACTGTGATATTAATTCGCAAAACAGAAAAATTGTAAAACTAATTCTCCGTTGCCATATGGTTGGGCGACAATAGCACAAAACACAGAAGAAGCTGAGTCAGCGTTGATGTAGCCTCTCTATCACTAAATAAAAGGGTGACAGGCCTCTATCACCAAACTATACATTCTACAGAGCCCCAAACCAAATAAATTCTAAAAATTATGAAATTTTTTTGGAGGAAATTAAATTTATAAGGAACATTTTTGCACTGATTTCATTCGAAAATTCGCTATAAGTTGTGAGCATTAATTATTAAAAGTCAACGTTATTTTGACGGTTGTTAGAATTTTAGTGTTCATACTAGGGATTGATAAGTTCAGAAAAATTCTTATTTATCGGTGATAATTTATGTAGTATTTTACAAAATTATTTGTCAGTTAATTTATTGACATTATAAAATAAAATTTCATTATGCATCATTCTCTTTCGATGTGCGACAAATTTGACGACAAATCATAGTAAAATATTGAATAAAACCCGACATTGATATTACAAAGTGTAGGACTAAGTCACAAACTGGGATACAGCATAGATACATGCCTTAGAGAATTCATAAAACTGGGATACAACATAGATACATATATATCTTAGGGAATTCATAAAACTGGGATACAATATAGGTATAGAACCATACATTTTATGACTATGGTTGTCGAAAAAGGTTGCTACTATAAAAATTATAATAGTTATATATTGGTTCCTGATGAGGTACTACATTTGGATACCTGATAGGGCTTAATGTAATGTCATTGTCAGAATTTGGAGGACTCTGAGGACGCAAGGTTTGTGGCTTAGGTGGCATGAAATCGTCATCATCATCGTCATTTGTATGGTTAGGAGCTAACCCTCCTTCAGTGCTGGTTGAATGTTCTCTTGCATTGTTGCTAGAACGGCATGTTGTAGTAGTGCTTGAGCAAACTATTGTGATAGTACTTGAATGTTGAGGTCTAGGTGACATGAAATCGTCGTCATCATCGTCACCGTCATTTGTATAGTTAGGAGCAAGCCCCTTCGGTGGTGGTTGAACATCCTCTTGAACTTTCTACCGCAACAGTATTGGATGGACCTCCACCCCTCCAGTTAGATCGTCTTCTGCGCGAACCAGGTATCACACCACTGCCGAAGAGCATATACATTGTTACGAATTCTAGGATATGTTTGTTCAGCAACTCTTTATCCTTGGGAATGACTAACACACACAAGACAAGCATACAAATTAGTGAACTTATAAATAATACTAAAAAGATTAATAGGGTGAATAAATAAAAAATAACTAATCTTAATATACCTTTGCATCTTGATCGAGCAAACATCATTACTCTATAAAATCTCGTAGAGAAACCTGTAATAGAAGTGTGGTCAGCTAGTTCGCATGCCCTGAAATATCTTTGACGTTACCCTTACAAGTGCGCTTTGAGGTCGTTAGAGGTCACAAGGCTCAGGTTAGAGGTTGTCCTGTTATGCCTCGATAATGTTGGATGCCACTTTTGCAATTTGGACACCACTTTACTTAGGTTCGCCTCTTTGAATGAATCATTCTTCCCATTACACGTAACCTTCAACGTATAATGAAGGGCTATGGTGCTTATATCAAGTGTCCACGAGAATGCTCTGTTAGAGGATCCAGCCATGGTGAAGTATGTGTGGAAGCTATGTATGTGTGCTTGCGGTTTGGCCTTTTATAGACTCGAAGGGGTGGTGTATGGACTAATATTGGAAGGTAAGATTCAAACGTGCAGATGGATAACAAAACGCCGGAGTGTGTAGTCAAATCGGGCTGAATAGGCAGTCATGCATGCAAGGTATCAGTACTGACAAATGTATAGTGCAATAAGTGGTCACTTCAGAGTTAAAAGTTGATAGTGAGTGGTCACTTTGGACTGTGCAATGTGCTACCACATCTAAAAACGTATTCGACAATGGAAGTAGGATATTAAGAATTGCTGTGTAGATAAAATATTTACAGCTATTGACTATTAGAAGAAGATAATATCCATTAATGACAGGGTATGGTCAAATCGGGCTGACAAAGTTGATGGTAGAGTGTTGTCAAATCGACCTTAAAAAGTTTAAAGCATTGGGCAGAGTGTTGCAACCTGTCACTACAAAAGGTAATGGATGCTTTTTTTGACAACCCATCCTGACAAAGCTGCTATCTGCAACTTGTCTAATCGGCCTAATAAAGCTACACACCCGTGAGTTGTCTAATCGCTCTAAAAAAGCTACTGCACGGGAGTTGTCAATTCAATCTAAGAAAGCAACAAGCATCATGTTGTCGTATTGCTATGAGAAAGTGCAGGAATTGCATAGCCCTAGAGACTTTTTCAGGCCGATGTGATAAAAATAAAGAAAAAAATACAGCATGCTGGGGCTGTGGAATACAGGAGCGAGGGGGCCAAATGTGTAATTTCATCTTCATGGAGGTTATTTTTGAAAATAAACTAGATCAATGTCCGTGCGTTGCTACGAAAAATAAAATTAGTAACGAAACATAAAGATCAAGCAATAAAAGAAAATTGTGCTACAAGATCAAATATCTATTTCTCCCAATTACAAAAGTTTTTATGGTTTTTTCTTGATGCGAATTAAAACCAAATATATTATACGTAGCAATATATATTACCAATCTCAAAAATCAATCAATCATTTTTATCTCTTTCTGCAATTTATATTACCAGATCGCATTCCTCTTCCTCTCGTCATGCCCGCAGCGCACGCTATGGAGTCCGCCTTCCTCGCCGCCCACTTCGTCGCGCATGCCATGACCGTATGGTCAGTCGCCTCGGAGAAAGAGACCACCACCACCACCCAGCCTTTGCACCTTCGCGTCTTCTAGATCGCCACCGCCCTCGGTGCCGTGCTCTTCTCCGCTTCGACGGTGGTTCGCTGCGCCGACGGTTCGCTACTCTTCCCAGATAACCCTCTTGCCTTTGCCAGCTTACTCGTCTTCATGTCTCTGACGTACTTAGCCATTACTGGCTTCACCAGCCATGATGCCGGAGCCCATGAAGGTGAACCAGAAAACACCAGCGCCGAGGCGCCCTCCACGCCATGCGCCGCCGCATCATTCCTCTCTCTCGCGACGTTCAGCTGGATCAACCCGTTTATCTCTAAGGGGTATGCCAATGACTCTCTCACGCCGAGCGACATCCCAGGGTGTCGCCGAACCGCACCAAAGCGTCGTGACGCTTTGTTCACGTCAAGCGGCCTGGCTGGGTCACGGCACCGTGGGTGTCGCGCTCGCTATCGCCGACGCGATTACTCACGACCATGGCGCTCGGCCTCCTGCAACTCACGACCATGTACATCGGTCCGTCACTTATTAATCTGTTCGTTGAGTTCATTCGCCGCGGCGGCACGACATGGGAGATCTTGAATGAATACAAAAGAAATGATTGGTCGGCTATTAATTACCAGCAATAATCGGGATTTTGCTATAATAATCGACCATATTTAGAGATATGGTGGTTGTAAATCGAGAAAGAATAATTAGCTATAATGACTGCTATTATTGGGGATATGACCGGGAGGGAGGCTAGGAAGAACGACGGACCGCTGCCACCAACCGCTAATTTATATATTAGTATAGAAAAAGCAATAAGCTAAAACTACATGGTTATATGATGATTCTTGCGTTACGGGTACTTTGGTTAAAGGCTTTCAAACTTAGCTATTCATACAATGTGGCTTCAACAACCTTATCATATAGGGTATTAGCGTTAATGGGATATATATGCTACACAAGTTGTAAATAAGATATTTTTCTATAATATAGTTATCCATATAGTAAAGTGTGTTTCTGGACAGATCCTCCAAAATTTGTGTTTATATGAGTTGTTTTGTGAACCACCGAAAAGGCTTAAGTGTTTTAGAATCTGCGCCTATAGTGATCGTTTAGGGTGTTTACTTTGGCAGGATTCAGATGCAAAGCAAGTTTTAAATAGGATCTTTTTCTAGATTGTGGTAGTACATATATCAAAGGGTGTTTCTGGGCTATTCCTCCATAATTTTTCATTTAAACATATTATTTTACGAGCTACCAAAAAGTCTTAAGTGACTATGCAGTTTACACGATTGCGGTCCAGTTTTCTTTGTAAGTTTGTGACATATCACATCGGTATCCGGTGTTGTGTTGTCACGTCATCTAAAAAAGTAAATTACATTTTGGAAATGATGAATGAATTACAAAAGAGATGACAACACAATTAACGGTGTGGAATAGTAAAACATACATCAAGTGAGGAAGTATGAAATATGGATAAGATAACAGCCTAACAATGAGGTACTAACCCTGAGCACCCCCTAAGGTGGACCCTGATGCCTACCCCTACCACGACCTCTCTTTGGCCTACGTGTTGAAGCAGGTGCATCGTCCAGAGGTCATATGTGAAGCTCCTTAGACAGTCGCACCTGCCAGTAATCTGAAGGGCTATACCGCTGCATCGGGCGACACTCGCGGGGAGGCAACACGTACCTGTAGGAGGTGCCATAATCTTGCTGCGTCAACTGCATCGCTGAAGGGGGCTGCGTGAATTGCGTCTCTGGATGTGGCTGAGTCCACTACGTGCCGAAGAAGAACTGATCCACCCAAGAGAACTGATCGACGTATCCTAGCGAGTGCGGCGACGAAGAGAACTATCCTCCACCTTGAGGGCAACCTGCAGTTCAGATAGTAACATTTAATCATAGTTAGGTGATACTTATACCAACTGTGAACAATTGATTATTGCTCAACTTACTTGGTGTGAGGACCATAGTGAGACCGTGTGGTGCCTACCAACTGGACCCTCCAACCATGTCTGGGGCCGAAGGCACAAGGGTGTGAAAGTAGGACTCCGCCTCCACTGTGTGGCAAGGAGTTGAGGTCGGTGTGTAGTAAGAAGGCCCGCATGGCAGCCTGTATGAGGTGCCACGATCAGTCGCGCCCATCCTGCCAACAAGAACCAAGCTCCACAATCCGTCGAGTCTCGGTCACAACGCGTCTCCATACCTCCATCATCTCGTCTAGTGTGACAGTGACTCTGTCACTTAGCCTAGTCAAAATGCTGTTGCCATGTTGGTGTAAGTCCCTTGCGTGGTCCACTTATCACGTACGAACAAATGATAAGCACAACAACATAGCGTAACAAATAGATGATGTAATTTACAAAATAAGTTTACCATCACGTGCATAGCCGCTCCTGCCTGGCCTAGGTACAAGTTTGCCATGCTCGGAGCGTACCTATGGGTCGGTAGTTCCTCCATAAGTAGGAGACGAGGACACGTCTGGGACACGTACCAGGCTAGGTACTGCTAATAGGAGGAGTAGTTGTAAGGCGTGTCCTCATCCACAACGTCCTCTAACGCCCCATCCCACTAAGCGAGCCATGGCTCCATCCTTTGAGACAGGGTTGCCATGCTCTTCTGAGATCTGTGGGTGGAAAACCTTAAGAGAAATCCACATTATTATAAATATAACATAAGCATTTAACATACTCGTAGTGGGTAACTCATGAGTGCACTTTCTCTACCACATAATCCTCCGAAGAAACAGGGACTAGCTGGCGAAGTCCAAACTACATCATGACTTGCTGCGGCGCGTAGTACTCTACGAAGATGTCGAAGACGAGCTTCTTCCTGGTAAGCCAGTAAGCCTGGTCCCTGTTGCATAGCGCCGAGATCCCCCTGTCATGTCTCTCTCCGCTACACGGTGCTTGCTGTAAGGATCCTAGATCACCAGCTCCGCCTTCAGGTGGTCAAACGTCTTCATGAAGGAGTGGTACGCCGAACGTACTTGTAGTCCTGCCTACTATGGCTGCAATAGAAAAAAATATCTGTAAGTATATGCAATTGCAATTAAAATTGGATAAATGCTTAGAAGGATGTACCCGTCATCTAGTCCAAAGGGAGCCCATTGTCGGACGGTCGATCACATCACCTCCGTACATCTCGACAGTGTAGCATCGAGGCTCAACGAAGGGTCGACATATAGGGAAGCACTCAAACGACTAGAGCTGAAGAAGAAGAGGCATCCCAACCAGATTGATGGTCTTGCTTTTCTTCACGCACATGTCGCAAAGGGCGCGGTACGTGGTAGTAAGAACTGCCGAACCCTAGGATACCTATGGGATCTCGTCCAGCTCAGCATCAGCAATAGCCTGTGCATAGGTTATCCAACGCACGTCAACGCTGTCGCCTTGAGTCGACATGAACATCACTCATCCGAACAACCAAAGCAAATAGGCCTCAAGGTGCCATGTAACCTGGTAGTTGATGGGCATCACCATCATCCATTGCACCTGTGACAATTAAAATAGGGTAATATCAGGTTAATGTTACACAAAACTAAAATAACGTGCTTATGTACAACCACTAACCTCAAACTAGGCCAACCACCTCCTCGATAACCCGTGCCTCTTGCTGATCCATATTTCTGGATCAAGGTCCACCACTCAACGAACACGGCCTCCATATGCGCCACCTACCCGCGAGAGTCAGCGAGGTCGATCGGTGTCGATGATCGGCAACCCTGTAAGCATGGCGACGTCCTGCAGGATCACCGTCACCTCACCGAAGGGAAGGTAAAAAGTGTGCGTCTCCGGTTTCCAACGATCGACCAAACATGACAGTAGGGACCGGTCGAATGGAAAACACCGCGACTGCTCTGGACCATCCTCACCTTCAGCCAGATCGTTGGGAACACTTGAGTCCTCAACTGACCCCTCAACTATGCGAATGAGAGGAAACAACCCAGCACGTGCCAAACTATATATACAAAAAAGTTGCATTATTTAAATATAAGTTATATAAACTCAAATTATGCGAACAATAAAACATGTGAATGTAGTGCAACTCACCTAGTGTGGAAATGTGGGTCAACGCTCCATGCCTTCTTAGGTACACAGATCTGTAGCAGAGGCACCTTCTCATTGCCTTCTGTTGTGTGGATGAACGCACGGTGCCGCAGGTCCAAGACAGAGTCCAGAAGTGAGTCGAGTTTCTCTATCCCTACAAGTAAATAATGAAACATTTATTGTACATAACATATGATAAACACGATATACACAAATCAAAAGATATAAGGGTCCAACATAAATAATACTCCCTCCGTTCCTATTTGTAGGGCGTTTTAGTTTTTATTGGAAGTTCCGTATTGTAAGGCGTATGCATTAACTAGCGCATGCATAAACAGATTAATTGGCCAGCAGTAATTACCAAGTACCAACCGCATACATGCATGGGCATGGCCAATAGGTGCTCTTAGGAGTAATTACCAACTGCATGCATGCATGAGCATGGCCAATGGTCGCTGTATGCAGAGTGAACGAGGCATAATTAATCACGGTTAATTAGAGGAAATCCAGAAAACAAAACGTATTGGTGATTTATCTTGGTCTTCGCAAAAAAACTTATACGCCCTACATATGGGAATGGAGGGAGTACTGCATAACATATGATAAATATAATATATAAATCAAAAGACATAAGGGTCCAACATAAATAATACCGCATAACATATGATAAACATAATATAAATAATATTACATAACATGCCAAAAACATGATACATAACTCAAAATAATTAAGGATCCAACATAAATAAAATTATATAATTCGATACATAACTGATGATATACACTCATTGCACACACATCAGATAGCATAACCATGACGAGTTAATGGATTCGATGTCGAGGCTTTGCTACCACCACCTTCTGAACCTACATGCTACGGGCATTGCTTTGTCTTATGCCCATACTCACCGCACTCAAAACACCTCCTAATAGGGTAAACCACTTCAGATTTATACATGTTGTTGCAAATGCACCTAGTCTATGGATGACTAGCCTACTCTTCCGCACACCTCTGCAAGGTTGGATCCGATAGACAGATGCACTCATCTCTGTTAATCACAGTGAAATTACTGTGTACGCGGAAACCATAGAACTCACCGGACCAGGTATGGACAACATGATCCTTCAAGTAGAAAGGGGACATGTATTGCGACGTGTTCATTCTAATTTGCCCACAAGCAGCCATCACATATGAGCAAGGAATATAAAGAAGTCTTGACTTGTTGCAGGTACGCACCATATGCTGCTGAGCTTTCATGATTCGTTCCACCATGTATGTCATCATTCGCCAACAATACAGTGTTTGCAATGTCGTGGCATGAAGTACAACCTCCGTATGTCTTTTCTGGAAGTAGGCAACGATGCCGTGCAACATGCCTTCCAGGATGGCCACAAGTGGTAGCGGATGGAGGTCTCTGATGACCCATTGTAAACCTCGGCTATATTCGTTGTCATGACACCAAATCTGTTTAACACATGTCAGTTAGTACAATAACCCTATTTATTCAACTGTCATAAATATCTTAATTTACTAACCTAGCGCCTCTAGTGTCATGGAGTAATGCCCACTTCTCTATAGGCTCCACCTCTATCCGGTCGAGCAACACTTTATGTTCTTTAACGATTGTCTACTCAGATTAGGAGGATCGATCTCTCCAAGGGGGTGCTAGTGTTTTGGGTGGGCAATTATTCGGCGTAGGTGGTTGCTTCTTCATCTCTTCGATATGTGCACTAGTGTGCTTATCCAACTCGGCCAATAGCGTGTTGAACTTACGTGCCTGATTCTACTTACATAACCTCTTAAATAGGTTCATTAGTTTCTTATTCCTAAACATCCTAAAGAAATTTGCTCGCAAATGTCTCATGCACCACCTGTTCTGCAAGTCATGCCATGGGAATGGCTCATCAAGGTCCTTTTGTAGAGTCTTAATTGTCGAAAGGATACCTTTGTGACAATCATAAATGATGTACACGTTGGACTGATCACCAACAACCCCGACCTTTAGATGTGTAAAAAACCACAACCAGCTATTCCAGTTCTCACTCTCAACAAATGCAAAGGCCAATGAAAGTATGTGGTTGTTTGCATCAACTGCAATGGCTGTTAGAATCTACCCTATGTATTTTTCAGTCAAAAATGTACCATCAACATAAAGCAATGGACGGTAGTACCTGAATGACGTAATGCAAGGACCCAATGAAAAAAGCACAACAAAATGTCGAGAACCCATTACAATCTTCTTCACTTTCTTTGAAAACGGTGTATGTGCCAGGGTTGGTTTGCTTCAAGACATCAAGCACACGAGATAGGTTGCAATACGAAGCCTCGTGTATATCAAATCTCTTCTCTAATACCTTTTGCTTCGCACGTACAGGCCATCGAGTAACTTATCTGGTACTTAAATATTCTTAAGATTGCTTTCTGAATATACAAACACTCAATGTCCCGCTTCTCAATAAATTCATTGAACATCGCCTAGCAATTAGAGCCGCATTCAAGTTGCGATGTTTCACCAGAACATTTTCTTGTCTGTATGTGTGCTCCTCCACTCGTGATGCAATCCAATACGTCTCGTACTTTGGCTTGTACGCATGAACTTGGAATTCACATCCATCGGTTTTGCACTTCACTGTGTACCTATTTGGCCTGAACAAGACAACTCGGAACTCTCTTTGCAGTGACAGTGCCCACAGCCTCACTGCCAAATTCAATTCAGAATTGTTAGAGAATATTTGATTCAGTCGAATGGCATTGGTACTATACTCCCAATGCGACTCATGGCTCTACAAAACTTCCATACCAGCTTTATTTTGCTTGTTCCATTCGTTAGAGATGGGTATCTCCACTGCCCCAATACTACCATGCATTTCAGCTTTACCGATGCCATCATCAGACTCCAACATTTCAGCTTCCTCTTGTATCGTCATACGGTCCATCCACTCCAAATGATTAACAAGTTGCTCGATCTCCTCCCCTTCATCGGTCCAACCTTCTGCATTTGCTGCATCCTTGTTATCATCCCCCGTTGCTATCTTAACCGGCACCACTATCTAACTTGTTCAGCTGTAGCCGATGTGTTGCTCTCATCCACACTACTAATATCCACCTCTTCTCTAGGGCAAGCCTGCACCAGTATCACACATTCAAGGTGAGATCCTTTGCACCACCTTAACCATTTCTACCACAATTATGTACGATCTACTTTCTTTAACTCCCACATAGCCGGGTCACCCTTACTACGTGTGAATAAGATTTGGATGGTAACAGAGTAAACACTTGGATCGAGGGAAAATATTGGGTCAACCAAACCTTTATATCACGAATGCTAACACTATCGGGGAATGAATGCTCAACCATGGTGATCAGAAAGCTGCTTAAATCAACACCATTCTGTATAGTTTTTATTTCACCATCATCGTAATATACCCTAAATTTCACTGGATCCGACATTATTGTGATGAAATAGACAAAATAATTTTTTATATCACCACAAAATGTAACATCGCTAACCTAAATTAAACAACGCTAATTAACTATCCTACTACCAATACCACAATATTATAGTACACATCTAATATCGCTAATCTAAAAGAGAAGCACTAATTAAACTAACTTAAACATAAACTATAATATTACTATCCATCACTAACTAATAAGAATTATGTAAATTCAAATATTATGTCTAATGGTATGACTATCCTATCATATTTTCCCAAACAACTAACAAATAATTTTAAAAAGTTCCGATGTTATCTTGTTCCTTCTTCCTCTTGTTTCTTCCTCTTCTCCCTCTCCCTCTCCTCCTCAAAATTTTGCCGGCACCCGCTTGCTCCCTCCCTCTGTTTTTCTCGCTTGTTTTCTCTCGACCGGCGCCCGCTTTGTTTTTACCATATAGTCTTCGCCGTACGGTGTGGCGGCAATTGGTTGTCGCCAAACCGTTGGACGACAACCAATTGTCGCCACACCATATGGCGAAGTTGACACGTGTCACACGATGCTGCGATGCATAACGCTAACCGCAGGATTATGCAGTTGTCGCCGTACGGTATGGAGAAAATAATGACTTCGTCCAGTCCTTTGGCGACTATCTCTGTTTCGCCGTACCGTTTGGTGACCGAGTATTATTTTTATAATTTTTTTGTTTCGTGTATTAAGGTCACAATTACTTTTAGAAAATGTATTATTAAAAAAAATCCGCGTGCTAGCTCTTGCCATCGCAGCCTTGCTAATGATACGGCGACTATCGGTTGTTTCTTTTATTCTTTCTACTGTCATCTTATAATGCAGGATGTAAGGTTGTACATCTTACCGATCAAGAATTGCAAAATACTCGCAAATTACTAGTGTATTCATTTGTCAATTCTTCCAATCTAGCCCAACAAGTGAACGTTCTACAAGTTCCAACAGAAGAAAAGAAAAAAAAAACCGGCGTCACAGCATCCAAGGCTTGGCCAACCTTGCAATCGGGCCCAACAAAGGTTGCTGCTCCTTTTGGCCAGCTAAAACTTAGTGCACGATGGAATACAGTAAATTCATAAATAAATGTCGTGCTTTCTAGAAAAATCATCCGAACTAAGCAGATCCGACTATAGAAATGATTATGTCACGATAAAATTCATTTCAGGTTTAGAATCCATCTTAGGATATATGGAAAAATTCATTGTATATATTGGTCCGAATCTTTGATTCAACAGAGTAGTGGTGGTTACTGGTCGATGAGCGATAAAGTAACAAATGATGGAATACATGTCTAGTTGTGGGATTCATGAATTGACAAAGAAAACATGACATTATGACTCATTGCTAGTCTCGCATGTAAAACAATCCAATGACTATGCGCACTTCTTCACCGTCAATCTAACATTCTACATTTCTACGTCGTTCCCTTGCTAGTGAATCAGAAGTGACATCGCTACACCTTTTCATCACACGTGACTGATAATTACGAAACATCTCTTGCGAAATTCTCTTAAGAATCCAAATACCACTTTAAAGCGATTGTTTTACTAAGTATGACGATGAATACATTTTTTGTTGATCAAAATAAGATAAACAAACAACCATATATGTAATAATTCAGAGGGTCCCAAACAAAACACTAAAATATCGTATACAAGTGGAAAAAAAACTCTACAGCAAACCTAACTAACTATCCGTATCACAAAATCTTCGTCCGCAACTGATCCAAACAAACCAACCAAAGTCGGTTTAAACAGCCCGGGATGGTGGCGGCGGGGGCGTGAGCGGACGGGCCGCACCACCGTAGCGCCGCTAAGCCACCGCGTCGATCCCCTCCCATTCGGCCTCCTCGCGCTCTCCGATCATGACACCGCGAGCTGCCGCGAGAACCAATCCGACCCTAACTCCAGCCAAGAAAGCCCACGCCGCCTCCGCCCGTCTTGGTTTCTGAGAGTCCCGACTAGCGATCGCGCAGCCCCTTGTCCCGCCGTCTCGCAGCGCGCCGCCGCCGAGTCAGAATTTTGAGACCCTAGCCGCCTCAACGAAGAGTTTGGGTTCCGATCGCGATGGATTCAGGTTCCAGCAGCCGCGCCGCCGACGCCGTCGCGAAGAAGGCGGCTCCTGCTCGCGCTCCCGCCGCGTCGCCATCGAACAAGATGGTTCCTGCTCCCGCTCCCGCCGCATCACCCGAGAACAAGGAGGTTCCTTCTCCCGCCGCCTGGGGGCGCCCGCCAGCCGCCGCAGGTGCGTTGGCCGGCGTGCCTGTCATAGGCGGCGCAGAGTACTGGCCGGCTCTTTCTGGCGGGACGGTGATTCCCGCGGCAGAGGCGGCGCCCAAGTCGAATGCGCCCCCGGCTGCCGCAGCTCGTCCTCCTCCCATGCCCACGGTGAGTGTTCGTTTTCGCGTCCGTACCTGTTTATCAGCATCATGAAATTTGGAACCTTTTGTTGAGATTGATTGACGTCCATTGCCGTCGCGATCGTCTCAGAGAGTGGCGGTGTCGATAGGAAATCCGGGCGCCTCGAGGACCGGCCCTGGCGATCGCGCCGATCCTGCGCCCGCGCCTGAGAGGCGTGGTGCTGTCCGGAAGCAGTCCCCTGCGCACGCGCCGAATCACAGGAGCAATGGCGGCGCCCTGGGGCACCAGAACGTGAGTTCCTCGCCGCACCCCCACGGCCGGAGCGGGCACAATGGAGGAGGGAGCAGGAGGGGAGTTGGTGGTGGCATTAGCATTGGCAATGCTAATGGCAATGGCAATGGCTACGGCAGTGGTGGCGGTGTCCGGCCCGGGCAGGAGCACCGTGGGTGCATTGATGGCCAGCACCGTGGGAGGGGTCACCAGCATGGGCATGGACTGGGGTACAGGCAGCTGGGTCCCCACATGCCCTTTGCCAGGTCTCATCATCCGTTACCAGCACAGCTGCCGCCTCCGCCTCCGCCGCCGTTTTTCGCTCCACCTATGCCGCCGCTGTTCTATGGCGCATACTATGGGCCAATGATTGGATATGCACACCCCGGTATAATGTGATACATGCAATTGTCTGAGTAGGATGTGGTGCGGTGCTACTGTTATGTGCTATACTAATTTTTCTTTCATCTTGTCGGCAGAATTTGCATCTGGTTTCTACATTCCACCCCCACGAGATGCGCTTCACTTCATGCCGTATCCAGCACTCCCTGTGCATGTGATGCTTCCACATTTGGAGCAGCAGCAAGCAGCCCGTCCACAAATGGAGGAGAACCAAGCAGCGCAGCCACATGTGGAGGAGCAGCGAGCAGTGCAAGCAGACGTAGAGGAACCAGAAGCAGCGCAGCACATAGAGGAACCGGTAGCAGCGCAGCTGAAAGCAGAGAAGCTGGAGAAAGATCTGCGTGATCAAATAGATTACTACTTTAGGTTGCTCCTGTAGCTCCTATAAAATTACAGGAAACATACCTCTATTTATAGTTGCTGCTAGGTCTGTTTCTTACCATTTCCCCTTTTTTGGCAGTGAAAATAATTTATGCAAAGACCCATACTTGAAGCAGAATATGGATGCGGAGGGTTGGGTTCCATTGACAATTATCGCTGGCTTTAGGAAAGTAAGTTCTCTCTGCAATTGTCGTGTGGCGCATTCATTAATCAATACACGTACTTCTTTTGCTGCTTCATTAACATTGTTCAGAATTAAGCTTGTAGGACACACTTTTTGTCGTTAATAATTTTGTTGACTGAAAATAGATAATAGCATGTATGTCTTAAATATTGCCTACTGAAAAGTGGAACAGAAGTGGCTTATTGGTTTATTGCCGACTTGTGGCAATCTCGGCCTTGATTAGGATGTAGGCATGCCAGGGTTTTCAATAGAAATTCTACTTTCTTATTTCTTAATAATTCTTTGAAACTGTGACAATTTCACTTTGTTCAGTTCCATTCATTGTTCTGCATGCGCCATGCGAAGGGTGAAAAGTTTTTTTCTTTGCTTTCTTGCCTCTCCCCTTTTCTTGAGTTGCATGTTTCCCACAGAAGCTAAGCATTAGAACAAAGATGTTTCTATACCCAGATTTCAGTACCTCACATCTATATTTGATCAAAATTTAAGACTAAATTGTGAATTGACATAATGCAGACCTGCCAGGGTGCAAGCGCAAACAATTTAATTTAAAGTATGCAGTTCACTACAGCCTACACGTTATATTTTTTTTCACATTTTGATCCCAAGCTTCATTCACTCTTTACAGTAAATATATATTTGGAATGATGTTGCAATTTTATTTGCGGCACACTCTTCAAAGTAAATACATGACAATTATTACCATCTATTATGCTTTGGTGAAAAATCTTACTGCAATTTACAAATCTAAATTTACACGAAGTGATTAACTGTCAGCTACGAAATCCATTTAATAATCACCATACAGGCCACATGAAATTAATCTTCCCTGATTCGTATCTCCATCCCTTGTAACTATGGTTATTTGCACTTCATGTTTTTTTTTGTAGATTGTAAAGTTAACTACTGATCTAGAACTCATCCTGAAATCTGTCTTGTCATCAACGGAGGTTGAAGTACAGGTAACCATTTTCTGCATCAATTTATTTTTTCTCGAAAAAAATTTGTTACTGTATTCCTTTCTGTAACAATGTGAGTTTCAAGCAATTTGTTAGTTTTAATGTCTTTGTTACATGCCAAATCAATTGGTATAGATTATTTGTTGAATTTAGCTTGAAACTTGAATATATGATTATTGCAATACAGGGCTGGCTTATCCAAGGGTGACATCACTCAGTTATTATTTGGGCAACATATATTAGATAAACATGGTGTAAACTGGCCCATGTGACACAGTTAAGGCATTACATGTTAGACAAAAATGGTGTAAATTGGTCCATGTGACATAGTCAAACCCTGTAACTGCAAATCTGGAGTTTGTTTTTTTTGAAAGACTAAATCTGGAGTTTGTTTTGTTCAAACTATTTATTTCATGTTTCTGAGATTGTTTGTTTTCCTGTGATAAGGAGAGGGCCAGGACGCCTAGTTTGTTCCTTGAGAATGTCATGCAGCCTAGTATCGATGGCTTATAAATCGTAATAACCATAGAAAACATTATTTATGGAGCATAATGGAGAAGGATCAGAATTGTTTTACTTGGACACCCTGTCCCAATTCTACACTAGGTACACTTTTGCCGAATATGAAGCAGAAAATGATGACAAAATATATGATGCAATTGCGCCACACTGATGTACGTATGTTTGTTCTGATCTAATCCTTGATTTACATGTATTTTGCACCAGCAAGTGAATTTTCACGGCACCCTGCTTGATGACATGAATTGAAAAATTGATCAGCTCCATCATATTTAAATAGTTATTGGATTAGAATCAGCTGATCTTATCCATAATTTACATGTATTTTGCACTATCAAAGACAAATGGCACCCTGCGTGATGACATGAAATGAAAATTTGAGAAAAAAAATTGATCAGTTCCATCATGTTTAAATAGTTGTGGGATTGAAATCAACTGGTCATCATAAGATTGAGTTTTGAGCTGGCTGTAATAAAAAATGACACACTTTTATCATTTGAGGTATTACGATTAACCAGTTTACCACTGCAGTTTCCCCTTCTTCGGGTTAGTCTTGGTTGTATTTAAGATGCTCTGGTTCACTTAACACTTCTAAATTCTAATAGTAATGTTAGACAAGACCGCTCCTGTCCACATTGTCCTAAATACATGATTGCAAATGCAAAATATATTCACCTGCATTGTACCTGTGCAACATGTAGTTGTTTCATACTGCTTATTTTACTAATTGAGCTTATTATTAATATGTACCTGTTCTATGCCTTTACAGGACGGCAAGATAAGAAGGCGCACAGGGTGGGAGAAATACCTACTTCGTAGGCACTGAACTGCATCTACGCCAATGAGAAGTTACATAAGGAACAAGCGCCAAATTTTTTAGTCATATTTTCAACTCTTTCTTTTGGGGTGTGTATGTCCAACAATTAGAGAAGAAAAAGGTTGTGGGAGATCATAGAGGAACTGATATCTATGTGCAGCGTCCTGTCTGTGTGTGCCGAATTATGTGTTGGTGGTCTTATTACCTGGTTACTAAAAATTTTCATTTTAGTATTTCTCACATTGCTTTTTAAGTATCTACTAACTAGCCAGATAATCTGATTAGTGGAGCAAGTGCACGGATTTTTTTAAATAATATTTTTAATGAAAGTTTACAGAAATAATATACAAAAAAAACAGAAGTACCCACCTGTCGCTATTTGAATGGGTGACTGAGCTCAGTCGCCGGTTCAAATGGCAGTTGCCGGTTCAAATGGCAATTAAGTCTCTATCGCCAGTTAGACTAGCGACAGAGAGCTGTCGCCAACGGGCACGCTCTCTGTCGCCAGTCCAACTGGGACAGAGAGAGTAAAAACGCCCCTATGGCCTTCGGCCTCTCATTTGACCAAGCCAAAAAAAAGGAGCGAGCGGCGCTGTAGAAAACAGAGAGGAGAGGAGGAGAGGAAGAAAAAGAGGGGAGAGGAGGAAGAAGAGAGGAGAAGAAGATTCGTCATCTATGCTGGTAAAATTTGTACGAATAATTTAAATTTAAATTTAGTAATGCAATTTAGTGACCAGATTAAATAGGTTGGTATGTAATTAGGTTTGTAGGATTTAGATATACGATATAGAGACCGGATTAATTAGGGTTGTAAGTAATTAGTGTTGTAGAGTAGCAACAATTAATTACACATATGACTTAAAGATCAGATTATTTAGTTCTGTAAGAAATTAGGTGCGTAGATAGACAATAGTTTTTTACATTGATGAGTTGGCGATCAGATTATTTAGGTATATAAGTTATTAGCTATATAGAGTAACAATAGTTATGGACATAAAAAACCGATAGAATTATGCGAGATACTATTTTACTTGAAAAAATTAATGTTGGTATGGTTGCAGTGTTGTTTGAAGTAGTGTAGAGTACGTCGTCGTGGTACGTAGGTCTAGAAGTATGGATAGGTTGAGAATTTAAAATGTGTTAGTGTTATGTTGTTGTGCACATATTGACAAATTCCTGAAATGGTCAATAGGTATGGATAAACAAGCGCAATTTAAAATACACTATGGAGAAGGGGTTCCGTACATGGGTGCACAAGGGGTGGAACTTATCGTTTTCCAAGTGTTGTGGTTGGACTGTCACATGCCGGGGGGCGTTCATGGAGCATAGTTATGAGATGGTTGTACCACATGTTCTCGCTAGATCGTGAATTGCATGATCTCAAACTGCATGGAGTAGGGTGTCGGAGACGGAATTGCACGTATTGGGAGTTAGTCGAACTGAAGGGGCTGAAGTCATCGAACTCATATGTAAGATTGGCGACCGAGAGAGGTTGGCCATTAGTGGTGTTGGCGCAAGCATTTCAGAAAACAAATGTCGACGTCAGCCATATGACGTAGGAGAATGTTGTTAGTGATGAACTAGAGGAAGTTGGGGAGAACAGCCGAACCGGAGAATGCTCAGTGAGGCAAGATGCTAGTTCAAGTCATGAGGGTGTGCAAGGCGAGGAAGTTGATGTTCCAATGCCAGATATGCAGGTACCAATGGGTGTGGTACACGAGGGAGAATTTATTGAATTGTTGGTTGAAGCGATGGAGGCAAAGAACCACGAATACGATGCTTTGAGTAACGATGAAGACGATAAAGAGCATTTCCTTGCAGAGTGGGGTGAAAGTCAGTTCGATAAATTGTTGGTCAACGAGGGTGAACACTTCGCATGGTAGTCCGATCGGAATGAGGTGAGGCAAGGTGTGATTTACAAGAATAAGTTTGAGGCTCAGGAAGCAGTAATAGCGTAGGCAGTGTCACTTCGTAGAACCTTTAAGGCTACGAAGTCAGATCATCAGGTGTATGATGTCAGACGCCAGATGGAGGGTTGTCTATGGCGTGTGCATGCATTTCAGCCTAAGTGGGATATCATTTGGAAGTGTTCTATAGTCGTCCCACACACATGTGTGCTGACGGAGTCTGCCCAATTGCATAGAAACCTATCTTCATGCTTTGTTGTGAATGCAATGTATGGGGAGATTGTGGGCAACCTGGATTTGGAGCCATATGCCATCATACTTGCAATAGAGCAGAGGTTCCAGTACACGATAAGCTATGCGAAGGCATGGAGAGCGAAGTAGAAGGCACTGGAAACAAGGTTTGATACGTACGAAGACTCATATCAGAACTTACCAGGTATGCTTGAGGTGATCAAGGAAAGGAATGCTGGAACTTATATCGATATTTGTGAGCAGCCCTCATAGTGTTTCCCTAGAAAGATGGTACTCAAGCGGGCATTCTTTGCTTTCGGTGCTTGTGTCAACGCGTTCAGACATTGTCGTCCGTTGTTATGCGTGGACGGGACATCTTGACTAGAAAGTATAAAGGCCAGATATTGATAGCCATAGGAGTAGATGTCAACAACCAGATTATTCCTGTAGCACATGCATTCATGGAGGGTGAGAACACAGAAAGATGACTCTGGTTTCTAAGAAATGTGAAAGCTAGCGTGATGAATCAGCGGCCAGGAGTGTACATTATACACGATCGGCATCCTAGGCTGTTGAAGGCGGTCGTGCAGTTGCAGGAAAGTAAAGAAGAAACACATCTATGGCCTGATCTACAAAATAGGTGGTGCAAGTAGCACATGGGTGTCAACTTTTACAAGTAGTTCAAGAACAAGAAGCTTACAAAGCTTTTTAAGAGGTTATGCGACCAAAACCAACAAAGAAAGTTTGATCATTGTGGAAGAAGTTGGATGAGTTGACATCAAGGCATACAAGGGAGGCAGCGAAGAGGGCAATGACTGGCATAGAGGAGGCCCCAGTAGCGCTCGAAGTGTTACCCATAGACCCTCCGCACTTGATCCGGAGGAACGGAAGGGCCACAAAATGCATCTCCGAATGGATAGAGCATGAGCCCTAGGGAGAAATGGGCACTGCTTTATGACATCAATGGTGCCCGCTATGGGGTCATAATGACAAACCTGGCTGAGGTTTACAATTAGGTCATGTGAGGCCTGAGACCCCTTCCCTTGGTTGCTATAGTGGAGGGTGTTCTTTATGGTATTGCGAAGTACTATATGGATCGCCATACTAGGGCGTTAGCCCGCATGAGTAATCCTGATGTGAAATACTCCGAGATGATTTGTACATACATGGAGGAGAAAGGCAAGAAGGGGGAGATGCATAGAGCATTAAAGATGGGCACGAGGGAGCTTCGTTTCGAGGTACTGTGTAAAGAGAAAGCCAGTCGTGGGACGAACCAGCGAAAAGTTGCTCACGAATGCATCCTACATAGGCATGCCTGCAGCTGCAACAAGTCTCGTTTGTTACACAGGCCATGCTCACACGTCATGGCTACCTGCTCAATAATTTGTATGGATCCGGATATATTCTTGTTACAATTCTTCAATAAAGAAGCAGTGATGGCAACTTGGAGCAGAGAAATTTATGGTTCTCGAGTGGTGGGTTTGTTCACGGAGCATCAGAGATGGGAGGATATACGTTGGGTTCCTGATGTTAGCGGGCTAAAGGGCGTAGGGTGGTGACAGACGAGGCGTATAAGGAGTGACATGGATGCTGAGAAAGTGGGCATAATATGAAGAAATGTTCAGTTTGTAAGGAGACGGAGCACACTTTCAAGTATTGCCCAATGGTTCGGAGGCCTTGAAATTATTGTATGTGTAATGCATGTATGGACATAGCATGTCCAATAATTGTATGGACATAGTATGTGTAATGCATATATAGACATTACATGTGTAATTATTACGTTCAATAAGTGTCTAATTCATATTTGTAATGCATGTATGAACAAAGGTGTACTAGTATGGTTAGTTCGTGTATTCAAATTTATACGTGCCGATGTTGTACTGAAATTTCATTTGTAATTATACTGTATTCAGTTTCTTTGTATATTTGATTTTGTACTAACATTGTTTTATTGAATTCCAAGTATGACGGATGTCCACGAGTACGAGTTGCTTGACCAAGTGATAGATGCGACTCACCAGAGCCGCTTAGCCACCTTGCCACCTCCTAGCGGGAGCCACTATTAGAGCTTTCCGCCCTACGCTTGCGGATCCCCATGAGAGCATGGTGGCTCGACCCGTGATGGATTTTCATGTTGGTGCATTGTTCCTATAGTTGCCTTACGATGTCTTTACGTGTGGAACAATCATTCTTACAATGTTTTCATGTAGGCTAAGAGCTGCAAGGTTACTGCCTATAGCACGGATAGTGTAGGCAACTATCGTCGACGCGCAGGACAGATGGGTGCATCGAGGAGGTTCCCGTACAACAAGAGCTTGCTTACCGCTTTGGTCGATCGCTGGAGATTGGAGATGCACACGTTTTACCTTCCATGCGGTGAGATGGCGCCGACACTAGAGGACATCAGCTACCTTCTGGGCTTATGTTGCACTGGGGACATGGTGGTGCCTGACGATGTCCACCCAGAGTGGTGGACAGAGCTCCTAGCCCGGTTCATGGACGTGCTACCCGCTGAGGTTGGCTATACACCTTTCATTTCTGCGCACGATCCGACGCAGAAGTGGTTCGTACCGTTCTATGTAAATGTAATTTACTTTGTCTAAATTTTATTTCATCTTTTCTTGTAGTTGTCAAACTGACCGTTACTTTTTGCAGCCTGAGAGGATAGCAGATGGAGTGGGGGAGTACGTCGTCAGTGGCCACTTTGAGCATACCTACTATGGCTATTTGGGGGGTCTTATTTTGATCCTCCCATGGGGACACCGTCGACAAACACATGATCCAGTACATGAGGTTGATTGCAGATGCTGACCTGGAGGAGATCCCGTAGCTGGCATGGGGACCGGTTGTACTTGCTGCCACCTACCGTGCCCTTTGCAATGGTTGCCATCGCGTGGCGGACTTGTCCATTCTTACTGGGTGTCCCCTACTCCTTCAGCTGTGGTCTTTTGAGAGGTTCTGGATCAGACGACCCGCGATGGATTTGGCACCTTACGAAGCAGGCTTCTATGACGCCCCTGGGGATGACGTCAACCGTCCTACCATGGGGACATTGTGGTGTCACCGACGGGTTAGTGCAATCGCCTGTACCTTCAATTGTGCAATAATTTGCTATTTTTCATCTAACTGTCTTGTTTTTTACAACTAACTTTCACGCCTATCATGTCACATGCTTCGTACCCCTAGTACATAGCAATGTTTGACCAGCTGACAGATGACCGCATTATCTGGTAGCCATACCTTTCTAAGCTCGTAGGCGCGTGAGCACCTCATGGCCTCTCGTTGTAGTGCACCCATGACGCTGCCTTCTGGCTGACGCGAGACCACCTGGGTTTTGACATCTATGTGGAGACTTACACCATCCACTGTGTCATGAGGCAGTTCGGTCTTCGGCAGGTGTTCCCCGCCCCCACTGGTGATGACGTCCCACCGAGCATGCACACGTGAGTACTATTGTACATCATTTCCAATTGCGTCACTTTTTGTGATGATGTTACTAATTACATTACCTTGCCAATCTTTTCATATAGGCTGACACGCAAGGGCTTCATTGGTGGTGCAAGTTAGGCGGTATGCATGTTGCCTCATGCCCAACAGTGGGCGTAGGCTCTGGCGGACGTTCACAAGGAGGATGCCCCTTACGACCACGGCACATACGACGAGTACATCCGGTGGTTCAGCGTGTGCACATGAGTTCGTGTTGTTCGTGTCGTCGACTCACCTCCGAGGCACATTCCCTTGATGACGAACACCTATCCCACGCAGCCGGACTCAACATTCCATCGCTCAGTCAGTATTTTTTTCACATGCCGTGTAATGTGTCGTTACCACAATTGTAACAACTAGCTTGCCTTTCAATACACGTGTAGAGCGACCTTGCCAGGGAGGCTACAGAGGAGTTGGATGCACTACTAGTTGGTGTTGGTCAGGGGCACACCTTGGAGGTCACGATGGACTTCCTTAGAGGGGCATTGTAGCGTGTACGCCAAAGGACTGCTCGCATCGTCTAGCTTACGTCCTGTAGGAGGCTTAGAGACGATGATGTGCTACATGTTCCCAGGTGTACCTCGGTTGTACAGGGTTGACACGTGCCACAGACCACAGCTGGGACATCACACACATAGGCGGCCCCTCCTCTGGACATGCCAGGGGGCTCCAGTTAGCAGTGTTCCACGCCGTACGTCCACATGACTCCAGGTACACCACGTGCTCTCCTTTCCGCTAATATGTTCTTCACATTATGTGGTTTATTAACATTTAAAGTTTGTCAGATGTGGTTGGTATAGCACCTCAACAGAGCGCGAGCTACTCTAATGACATCACTCCCCTCGATGACGCCGACTTGGCCTGGTTCGCAGGCCCCGATCAGCAGTCGCTGGGTGTGGTCCTTAGTCCATTGCAGCTCGCTGATGCACCTAGACCGATTCAGCCGTCGTAGGCCGCCTTCGCTACTCTGCCAGCACCAGTACTGCCTGCTAAGAGTACTTGTGGACAAGCCTCTGACCAGCTCACATACCCATCTGAACGTGTGCAGTGACGTAGGATGCCTGGGATCACACGAGGGGTCACACCACGTAGGGGCGCCAGCTAGTTTTTTCTTCAATACCTCATGTACGATTCAGATATGTTCTTTTGCTTTCAAAGGTTATGTACTACTCATATATGATCTTTTGCTGTTGTGATCATAAATGTCTCATTCATGCAAAAATATTTAGATTTGAAATTGATTTGAGCCAAAAATTTAATATTGAATGCTTTCAAGCACAAAGAGTCAATTAGTTAAAAATGGTTAAAATACCCCCAACTAATGCCTAAAAAATGGTTAAAAATCCTATACAGTGCAGTCGCAAACTTAGAAAGAAAATTGGACCATAATTGTGTAAATTGCATGATCACTTAAGCCTTTTCGGCAGCCCATAAAATGAAATTTTTAAATAAAAAATTATGGAGGAATAGCCCAAAAACACCCTTTGATATATGTACTACCATAATCTGAAAAAATTCTATTTAAAACTTGCTTTGCATCTGAATCCTACCAAAGTAAACACCCTAAACGATCACTACAGGCGTAGATTCTAAAACACTTAAGCCTTTTCAGCAGTTCACAAAACAACTCGTCTAAACACAAATTTTGGGGTGACCAGTCCAGGAACACACTTTTGTATATGGACAACCATATTATATAAAACTATCTTATTTACAACTTACTTAGCATATAAATTCTGTTAATGTTAATACCCTAAATGATAAGGTTGCCGAAGCCACGTTATATGAATAGTTGAGTTTAAAAACCTTTAACCAAAGTACTCGCAATGCAAAAATCATCATATAACCATGTAGTAGCAGCCAATAACTTAGAAGTTTAGACCCAACTTGTAGAAATTGCTCTTATGCAAAGACACTTTAGGCTAAGTACTATTCACACAAGACCCTTTATGCTAATGTTCTACTCTTATCAATCCAAATAATTTTAGCATCTAGAATTCGAAGATATAGATACAAAGATACATGATATTAGCCTTTTGAATTCATAGACAACCATATGTAAGCCCATAGCTATAACTTCTTGTAATCGACAAATGGAAGTAACACATGCATGCAAAAGGGTCTTACATGAACTAAGCACTAATGAAGTTGTTATGCTTACGATAATGCCATCAACTTTCAAGCCAATTGGACAACACACACATCACTTCTATCAGTGCGATTTGCCAACACGCTGCCAGTAGCTTTCTCGGGTTGATTGAACAACACACATAACAGCCTTCTCAGTGCGATTTGACAACACGTTGCTAGTAGCTTTTTCAGCCCGATTTGACAACACTCTGTGCACTGCGAAGTGACAAAACACTGCCTATCTCAAACTAAAATGGCAACACTGCCCATTAACTAGGGCATGAAAATACCAATTTGCCCCTACGTGTTTCTGTTTGGCTCTATTTTCCCCTCTAAATCTATGGACTGCCTCTATAAATAGGCCTTCATACCAGCTCCATTTCATCATATCCTCATCCTCACCCATTCCTTGTCTTCAAAGGCCATGTCTCAAATGGTGAGCTCAGAAAATCGGAGGGCTCATGCGCTTGTCACTACAAGGCAGGTCGATTGTCATAACTACTATGTGCAAGCTAATATGTTCTACGCCAATACCAAGGGAAATAACGGCTGGGTGTTCTATAAATGCCCTTTTTCTCTGTAAGTGAAAAGTTAGTTTCATTCCTTCCCCTAAACAAGATTTTTTCCTATTTGAGTTGTGTAGTTGTTCGATGAGATCTCGTTTCTTTGAAAGGCCTTAAAGCATGTTCACTTCATCATGTAGGCTATAGGATGCCAATAATTCCATTGGGCGGACACCATGGATACTTCCATGGAACGTCCTACAACCACAGTACCACATAGGATGCAGCCTTTTATGGAGGAGAGGATGGACTCTATGCTCAAGTAGAGGCTGAACATGCTGATATTCAAGATGGAGTGCATTTTAGATCATGTCAAGTAGTTAGAGAAGATTGTGTGTGTGGCTATCCTTATTGTATTGTACGTTATTCTTGCGAAGCAGTTCGTTTCATGCAGAGGAGACAGAGTTGGACATGGATGCCTTTCGAAATGGTTTCCATATATCATCTTTTGCTTTATTAACTTATGTATTCATTTTTTACCTTCCACCACTTTCAGCTTTTTCAGCCTGATATCACTACTCGTGGTAGCTTATTCATGAGCTTATTTAACTTATGTATCTGGTAATTATCTCCTTGTAGTAACAATAGTTGTGAAATACCGAAAGCATCCATCACCTTTCGAAGTCAAAAGTGACAACACTCTACCCACCACTTTCAGCCTTTTCAGTTCAATTGGACAACACGTTGCCAGTAGCATTCTCAGCCTGATTTGAGTACTCGTGGCAGCGTGTTGTCAAATCGGCCTAAGAAAATTGCTGCCAGTTTGTTGTCACGTCGGCTTGAAAAGCCGAGAAGGCAACACGCTGTCTATTGATTTCTCAGTTCGATTTGTCACATCTGCTTGAAAAGGTGATGAGATGTGACCCCCATTTTCACATAGCAACATACAACACACTGTCTGTCTTAGAGCAAAGTGACAATACCTACAACCCACCGCTTTCTTTGATCGAAACGACAACATGCTGCAGCTCACTTTTTTATACCAAAGTGACATATAAAATCACATGCCACCCAAGCAGCCCTTCTTCCCTACCCAACCTACACTCTATTGCAATCACAGACCGAGGAGGAGGCTCAAGCCGTGGGAGGGGTAGACGGGGAAGACTATAAAAGGCCAAACTGCAGGCACACATACACAACTCCCACTCACACTTCACCATAACTGGATCCTCTAGCAGAGTTCTCATGGACACCTGATATAAGCAGCGTAGCCCTTTATTTACACGTTAAAGGTTACGCGTAATGGAAAGGATGATCCGTTCAAGGAGGAAAACCTAAGTAAAGTGGTGTCTAAATTGCAAGAGTGGTGTCCGACATTATCGAGGCATAAGGTGACAACCTCTGACCTGAACCTTGTGACCTCGAACAACCTCAAGGCGCACTTGCAAGGGTGGCATCAAAGGTATTTCAGGGTGCACGAACTAGCTGACCACCCTTCTGCTATAGGTTTCTCTACGAAATTTTATAGGGTATTGATACTGCCCGATCAGTTTGTAGAGTATATGAAGGTTAGTTATTTCCTATTTGTTCACAGAACTAATCTTTTTAACGTTATCCATAAGTTCACTAATTCATATGCTCGTCTTGTATGTTAGTCATTCCTGAAGGATGAAGAGTTGCTAAACAAAGATACCCTAGAATTTGTAGCAATTTATATGCTCTTCGGCGAGAGTGTGATGCCTGGTTCACGCAGAAGACGCAGAAGAGTATCTAACTGGAGGGGTAGAGTCCGCCTAGTACTGTTGCATCAGAAAGTTCAAGAAGATGTTTAACCACCACCGAAGGAGAGCTTGCTCCTAACTATACAAATAACGATGACGATAATGATGATGATTTCATGTCACCTAGACCTCGACATTTAAGCAATATCACAGTAGGCCATTCAAACACTACTACAATAGGCCGTTCAAGCAACAATGTAAGAGAATGTTCAACAAGCACTGAAGGGGGGCTAGCTTTTAACCATACAAATGACGATGATGATGACGATTTCATGCCACCTAGGCTATGAACCTTGCGTCCTCGGAGTCCTCCGAATCCTGACGATGATATTACATTAAGCTTTATCAGGTATCCAAACGTAGTACCCGTTAGGAACCAATAGATAACTATTATTATTTTTATAGTATCGACCTATTTCAACAACTATAGCTATAGAATTTATGGTTTTGTGACTTAGTCCTTCACCAGAGGCATGTATATATGTTATATCCCAGTTTTATGAATTCTCTAAGGAATGTACCTATGTTGTATCCTAATTTGTGACTTAGTCCTGCACTTTGTAATATCAATATCGAGTTTTATTCAATGTATTACTATGATTTGTCGTCAAATTTGTCGCACCGAAAGAGAATGTGGAACAACGAAATTTGATTTTTTTGTCAAAAAAATTAACTAACAAATAATTTTGTAAAATATTACATGAATTATCATTGACAAATATTAATTTTTCTGAATTTATTGAACCCTAATTTGAATTCTAAAATTCTAGCAATCGTCAAAATAACACCGACTTTTAATAATTAATGCTCATAAGTTACAATAAATTTTCAAATGAAGTCAATGCAAAAATATTCCTCATAATTTTAATTTCCTCCAAAAAATTTTCATGATTTTTAGAATTTATTTGGCTTGGGGGCCCTGTAGCCCAACCATATGGGGTATAGTTTCGCAATTTTTTATATCAAGATATATTTTTATAATTTGAATAAAAATGTATTACTTAATCCACCCCTCTTTTCCTTTTTTCTCGCCTCTCCTATTTTTTTTCACTTTTTTCCCCTCTTGTGCCTTCTCTTTTTTTTCTGCTGGTAGCTTCTCCGATCAACATTACCGACAGGGTTCTATCGCCATTCCAAATGGCGACAAAGAGTCTATCGCTATTCCAAATGGCTACAGACTCCCTGTCACTGTTTATTTTGTCAACAGGTGGGTATTTCTATTATTTTTTGTATATTATTTCTGTAAATTTTCATTAAAAATATTATTTTAAAAAAATGTATGCTGCATCCATCCATGCCGTTGTCAGAATTCGTGCGCTTCACATTGCACGAGTGCAGTTCTCAGAGGCAGCGAGGTCAGCTCGCCGTTTGGTGAGCGATCTGTCCTATTGCCTTCTGACATGACCTGAAACAGAGTGGCAGTTCGAGGCATAGACATGAAGTTAAACAATGTGCTGTGAACTACTAAACTGGGATGTACTGTCACTGTATCTCTGAAGTTTGAACAGATCAAAATAGGAAGGGAAAAGCCGGCGGTGCTGGCAAAGAAAATGTGAGGGCAGCTTAGAAAACCTTTGCTACACAAACCAATTGCTTCTAACTAATGATCAAACCCCAAAGCGAGCTACCTTCTTTTTCCCCCCTTGTTGACACGGGTGAGTGCTAGCTGTTGTAAGGTAAATGCTCTAGTCCGGCGTGGGAGCAGATCGGCGTCTACCAGGCCGGCATCGTGCCCGTGCTCTTCCAGCGGGTCAAGTGCTGGCGCCAAGGCGGGGTGCGGTTCACCATCAACGGGTTCAACTACTTAGAGCTTGTGCACATCGCCAACGTCGCCGGCAGCGTTGGGTGGCCCGCGTGTGGATAAGGGGACCAACCAAGGATTCAAATTTCGTTTTGGATAAAATTTCGCTGACGACCGAAATCCAAAATTTCGGTGAAATCTCGTTATTTCGGACGAAATCCTGTCAAAATTCAAAAAGCAAAATTCAAAGTCCAAAATCCAAAATTTTGCTCGAAATTGCCAAAATTTCGGCAAAATTCAACTGATCGAAAAATAGATCAAATGATGTCAAAAAATTTTAAATTTTTTTTGAAGGTTTCAAACACATCAGACATGTTCTCATAAAATTTTTAGGTGATTATAAAGTCTATGGAATTTTTAAAAATTCAAAAATTGCTATTGTTCTGATAAAACGTTGATCGGCAAGTTTGAACCGAATGAAAAATGGTACAAACCATGTTAGAAAATTTTTAAATTTTTTCCGCATAGTTCTAATGCATCACTAATATTTTCATAAACTTTTAAGATGGTTATCAAGCTTCAAGAATTTTTAAAAATTTAGACAAAGCTATTGTCCTAATAAAAGCCTTACCGCCAAATTTGAACAAATTGAAAAATGGTTCAAAACACGTTGGAAAATTTTGAATTTTTTTAATGGTCCTGATATATCACTAATGTTTTTTAAAAGTTTCATATGATTATCATACTTCAAAAAGTTCCAAAAATTCTGACAGTGCTACGTCCTGATAAAAGCATGATGATCAATATATAGATTTACTTTATTGATAAAATAAGTTTAATTTTTTGAAAATTGTACAGAACGGTGATAAGAAAATTCTAAAGATCTCATAAAAATTTTGAATCATGATTACACTCTAGTGAATTTATAAAATTCTTACAAGGAACGGTAGCATTTATGTTCTTTCTCTTTTTTTATATATTTGAAATATAATAACAAATGAAGTTTAGAGCTCGCATAGATTTGATTGACCAAACGAAAATTTAAATTTTTTTTAAAATTTTATAGAATGATACTGAGGCAATTCTTAATCTCTCATAAAAATTTTACATCATGATCACACTCAAGAAAATTTATAAAAATCTAACAAGGTTACTGTCCCAATTATGTTCATTCTGTTTTTGATTTTTTAAAGATAACAAATAAAGTTCAAGTATTTTTAAAATTTTTATGTATGATCTTACACTACTAAATATTGTACTATAAATTTTTGAGTTGATTATTGAGTCTATAAAATTTTATAAAAATCTGACAGTGTTTCTACCCAAATTTTAAAATGTCTCAAAAATTCAGTTTTTCAACAAATTTTTCTATAAGATGACTTTCTTAAGGATTATTGGTCAAATACAGCCCTAAAACATTAAAATCCGGTTTCAAATCCCGAAATTTCGGCCGGTTTGGGCGAAATTTCATCGAAAAATAAAAACATTGTAGCAATTTAATTTTTTTTCCTTTTCCTTTTTTTATTCGGCCGGTACTTTGGATTTCGTGGTATCCCAAAATCTGAAATTTTGGCAAAATTTTGCCGGTTTTCAGCAAAATTTTGAACCCTGGGACCAACACAGCGTCGATCCAGTTGTCTCGGAACTAGGGTGCCAATTGGCAGTCCCTCGCCGGGCAAGAGCTCAGCTTCTCCATGATGACCACTGGTGGGTAGTACCTGCAATTCTAGAACATCGAGCCGGCGTGGTGGCAGTTCGACCAGACCTTCACCACCTACTGGCAGTTCGACTACTAAACATGCACTCGTTTATACAAGTAACTTTATAACATCTCAAGAATTGCAAAATACTCGTTAATAATTAGTGCATTCGTTTGAACATTAGTAGGATAGCCCATGCATTTACGCGGCTATATTTGTCTCAAAATTTATAGTATCAAAAGATACGACTTAGTTGTTTCAGAATATAGTTACATATTATGTAGGCCATTCAGGATTTTTAAAACATTATAAATATTGAAAACGATGATAAAAGCTTAAAGGAAAAAACAACTTAAGAAATGTAATTGAAGTTTTAGCTTGGATGGAAGAAAATCATTGAGCATACTAAGTTGTTGAGGTTCTCGCAAACGCAAGCACTCTCCATCATACATGTATCATGTAGTTGCATGCCTCAACTCTTCATCTATTAGTTACTTTTTTACAAAATATTTGTCATGCACATATATCTGTATTTTTTTCAAAGCAATAGTTTGATTATGTATGCAACAAATTGTCTTATTAATTTACATGGTATTAGAGTACCTTGCTCACACATATACCAATACATCATACACGACCTACTTTGAATTTATTTATATTCCCTCACACGTCAGCTGCTCCTCCTAGCCTTGTGTCTGCTATCTCTTCTAGCATCTATAACTTTTTTGCTTCAACCTCTAACAGCATGCCCAATTCTTGATCAAGTCCTCTTAGGTGCCCCTTTCTAATATAATACTCTACCGCATAATTATCTTCTACTTTTCTCCAATTTATTATTTAATGCTAACCGTTGCAATATCAAATACGTACACACATGTAAGGGACACATGTCATGCTCTCTCTGGTGGCCCTGAGCCTATTCCCTATAGTTGTGTCATCTCTACTGAGCTCTTTGCTTCTGTATGCCCGTGCTTTCATTCATACAGATGCATGATGTTTTACATACTCGATGTCCTCTTCTCTAGTATCAATTGCTCCTCTTCTTCGACGTTGGCTAGCTCAACGTTGTGGTTTCTTCGCTAACCACGATGACCTCCCATTTTTACTGATGATGGTATGTATGCTTTAGTTGTTGTCTAACAATGTGTAGAAACTTCTCACCATCGTCGGTAGCACCACGCTCCTATCCACCTAATGGTTGGCGGTAGATCTTTTTTCCTTGTTTGTAGCATATTCAAAAAGGTCTATTTGTTGCTCTATTAGATCTTAATCTTTCTTCACACTATAGTAGTGCATTGCAATATTAGCATTTGTATTGTTGGCTTTCTAAAGTTCCATATCTTGCTATCGACATCCCTAGAAGTTGTGCTTCTGCTGCTGGACACTTAGATGTTGATTTGTAAGCTTATTTCTATATTGTCTGTTCTTGCACGACTAGCTTCCCTTAGTAGTTGAAGTTTTATTTTTTGTTCATTCTTGCTACTTTTGCATTGGTTGTTTGTTTCCTTTGAAGGGCTTTTTTTGTACCGTCTCTACTTACACACTTTGCTTCCCTTGGTTGTTTGACATGTTTGTTATTTGGCTTTTTGTAAATGACGAGCTTCAATTGAGCTTGTTAGCGATGTAATTTTTTTCTTTCTAAAGAAATTGTTAACTGATGCAAGTTGTCATGACAACAACAATATGTTTTTTATTTGGCAGATAACTGCATTTAAACAGGAATCTGTAGAGGGCTCACAAATTTGTCACAATGCGAAAGGAATATATTCAAAAGTTGCTTCATAGAGTTATGACTTAGAAGCTATCAAGGGATTAATAATAAAGAAAGTTGTACCTGATACTATAGCTTAGAAGCCATATGGAGATAAATAATTTTTATCTCATATGTAGCTGTAATTTTGAATGTTTTGTCCATGTAAGGGTATTGTTCTATTTGCAGCATGTACTATGGAAACATTAGAGTTATAATTAATGGAAGCAATGGTAAAAGATGTCACTAATTTGGAAAATTTTTATATTTCTTTGCTACGATTTACCTACATTTTCAATATTGATAGAAGTTTCTTGCTTTAAAAAATGACACTTCTTTAAAATCTGTAGTGTAAATACATGGAAATTAGGAGTGTTAAATGTAGTGATTAGAGTAGGGGTAAATGTAAGGATTAAAGAATAAACAAAAACAAATATCATGATAATGCTTTCTTGTTGATTTCAGTGGGCATAGAGTCTATATTATCTTTCCTGGTGAATCGTGGAATTGTAAATTTCTTTGGAAAAACATGATATAAGGGTAGATTTATGTAGTGCTATATTCAAGACTTTATGTTTCCTAGTGATACAGGAATAGTAAGGCCATGTTTGTTTGGGCCTTTCTCCAGCTAAAAAGCCAAAACTTAACAAACGGGTGGCTTTTTGTCTGGCCTTTTTAAAAGTTATAAGTCACCATATAAAAGTTATAAGTCACCGTTGCTTGCCTTCAATTTGAGTAGTTCAAGCACAGATGATAACCTTATGTATTTCAACTTGCACCCTGTGAACAAAGGTTTCTCCGAGTCCTCCATCAAGCCCTAGAACTTTCCATATTCCCTGTCATCAAGGTTTCATACGCATCGCATGCAAACATCGATCCAAATTGTCATCCCGCAACTTTGTCCTCATCGGAAGCACAATCGATATGATCATCCGACATATCATTGACTTCGTCGACAATATTAACACTACTTGCTGCTTCCTGTATATTATGCTCTTCGCCATGATTGGTCCAACATGTATAGCTCCTTTCGAAACCCCTCCGAATCAAGTGTGTTTCGATCTGCACTGAGTTTCGAAACATCTTCAGATTTTCGCAATCAATGCACGGACATGACATGAATTGCACCCTCTTATTAAACATATCCTCCTCTGCAGCTCTTTTAAAAGTGGAGACGCCATTAAGATACTCAACACTCGTACAATTCTCAATGTACATCCAGCTTCGATCCATCTACACTACACATGTAACACTTAATGTTAAATATTAAGTGCACCAGGTGTAGTGCGTATGCACACATTCTTAAACTAATTATTCAATTACATACCTTAATTACATCACAAAGAAATAATTAACATAATTCAAATTAATCTTCAATATAATAATGAAATTAGAACCCATTACTAACCTTAGATCACCAAAAGACTTGAATTGATCTATAAGCTAGATCTAAACAATCTTTAAATTCTATCCTTACCAAGCTAGCTAGCTACATCATGATCGAATATAATATTATGCAAATAGAACCATTACTAGCTAACCTTAGATCAAACAACCAACACATGGTTCTACAAGCTAGATCTAAAAAAATCATCAAATTCCTTCCTTATCAAGCTAGATGTTGAATATAATGCAATTAAAACACATTACTAACCAAATATTACAAACAACATATGGATCCAGCTACAAGCTAGATCTAATCAAACAATCTTTAAATTAATTCTCTCCTAACCAACCTAGATATTGAATTGGATGCATGCAATTAGAACTCATTACTAACCTTAGATCACCAAAATCAAATGAATCTAATATCACCCTTCAAAATCAATGGCCTTCTTTCACAAAATCGCCTCACTTCCACAGCCGCCAGTCTCAGGATATAGAAACCAAAACCCTATAAACGAAGTGGCTAGAGGCTCTGTTTATACGTGAGATATCACAGACGATTTTATATTACAGCCGTCTGTGATGTAAGAAATATCACAGACATTTTCTAAATATAACAGTCTGTAACGACTACTGTAGATATTACAGACGGTTGTGTTATATAACCGTCTGTGATTTCACAGACGGTTTTACTTAGAAACCGTCTGTAATGAGTACTGTAGCCATCACAGACGGTTATATTTAGAAACCGTCTGTGATATTTCTTACATCACAGATGGCTGTAATATAAAACCGGCTGTGATATCTACACTGATGGTTTGAGTACATAACCGTCTGTGATGTTCCATATCACAGACGGTTTTTCAAAACCGTCTGTGATCGTGCGTCTGATATAAGCCTCACTGTAGTAGTGGTATGCAAGGAAGTGATGTCATTATCACCTGCCGTGGTGGGTACGTGCACAATGTCATCGGTGAGCAAGGCTAGTTGTTCAAGGCAGCTGAGGGTCCTACAGTTAGAGCTTTGGTAGATGACAATGTGGGAGATTATGGATGCCAAGGCATTGGCTAC
Organism: Guadua angustifolia; assembly: GCA_036346375.1. NCBI lineage: Eukaryota > Viridiplantae > Streptophyta > Magnoliopsida > Poales > Poaceae > Guadua > Guadua angustifolia. Next base: position 11,092,854 of record CM070518.1, on the reverse strand, counting down.
GTCACAGAATGATAGCGAGACTAAGCGCAAGCAACGATAGCGGCAAGCTCCGTAGCTCGTGTAGGGTAATGTGCTGCTATGATTTTTCATCTATTACAACATTGTACTGTTGCTTAGTCGATTGTAGAATATTAAATAATATAATATCAATATGCTCCCCTTAGTAAATGACACACATGTAAAGTATTGAATCATCTTGATCATACAATACTCTAATGGTTGTTAATAGAACACTCATAATTTTGAAAACTTGAAGTTGACTGATAATCCTAGAAGTGATTGCAGGAAACCACTAATGTCATTGTACTAGCTTTTGGCAATGTAATTATTACCTTATTTCCACACTCTTATCTCTACAGAAATGATGGTAATGAAGTCCTCTACCATGCTTGGTCTAGGTCATCAATCATCACATACATATATATGTTTGAGCACAAACCTTCTCAAATTGATCCTCATCTGGTAACTTTGAATGCCTCAATTGAATGAACACATGTGCCATTTTCGTGATCTCTCATCTCAAGCTCTATTTTAGAGCATAAGCTATGATAGTGTGTCAATAAAATTCATAAATGAAAGCGCATGTAGGAAATTGGATTTAGATGTTGTCACGTGAAATACTTGAGTCTACGACACTATAATAAACTAATCAATTTCTAGATATTATGTTTCTCACAATGAACTACTAAATCAATCATTTAACAGGATAATAAACTAATATGCATACTTTGGGCTTATTTTTCTTGTTCTCTTAGGTCTTGGTTGGTATGCTTGATCCTCTAATTGATTGCTTGCATTATGACGTTTTGCATCATCACTTTGCATCTTTATGCTATCAACTTTTATAGCCACTCATTTTGTCATCATTATGTCTACAATAACAATTGACATTCTTTTAGCGTACTTGACATCCGAGTCTTCATCTTCAAGCCCTATCTTCGTGTGTTTTGCATAAGCAATTTTTTTTTATGTAAACTTTTGTATCTATCTTTCCTAGTGTACCTTTTCTGGTGTACTCTTCTTTAGAGTCACTTTCTATTGCAATATATATTTTCTTTCTTTTATTTTCATGGTGAGGATCGCTTGATGAAAATATTTTATCTTCATAAATTTCTTGATTAAAGATAGTTTCATTAGTATCTTTTAGTTCCTCTTTCACTTGCACGAATGAGATGGATCTCTTATTGCAAGGTGAATCACTGTTGGTTTGTTTTTACAAAATTAAAATAGTTTGTGAAAATTTAGTCACATGATTATAGAAAATAAAAAATTATATATGGTTATATGTTTAAGGACATTTTTAACTTGCTCCTTCGGTTTACTTGTGCCTTTCTTTAATACGTTGTCTGTTTCATCAGCCATCAAATCCTGTCAAGCCTAATGCATAAATAATTTAGTATTTTTAGTTTTTTGTAGAACAAAATCATCGGTATTTGATTTTACAATGGGGTGAATGCAATTGTGCATCGTCATCTTTATCTTTGAAGAACTGCATCTCAAGCTTATCATCAGGAACAAATATTTCCTTTACAGCATAGCTTGGCATGCCTTTAATCAAAATTTGGTTGTTAAGATTGCATTGAAAGATAAGTGTTCTTCTGAACAGTTGTTGTATAATCTTGGGAACTTCTTCAAATTTCCCATCCAATGAATCGAGCAAGCTTTATATGAAGCATTATTTTCACTTCATCATCAAATAAAGTGCAACTTGTAGTGGCTGTGTGATCACTTATTTGGAGTCGAATCCCTTACCTAACATAACATTAATTGTTGTTAATGCAAAGTAAATAGGATAGAAGCAACATGGCTCAAATATGTAGAATATGCTTACAGATATATTATGCTTTCTGGATATTTATTGCATTTATTGCAATGATACTTGTTGGTTGTTTTGTAACTTTTTTGTTGCAACCTCTGCATGGCATGTAAAACCATTTAACTTCTTCTAATATCTGATCGATCTTAGCTTTTGATGCGAACACAAAATCCTATAGAATTACCCAAAAAATGGGATGTTAGAACTCAAAAAGAGTATACAATTAATGATATGAAGACATCAAATTGATTTGTAGGTCTCAAAGATAATATAAAGATCAAATGTCAAGTCTATGAAGGCAGTAATATAGTAATATTATATTTGAGAATAATTCTTTATGCATTACCTGATTTGCTGGGTTGTTGTGATTAATTTCAATAATGTCATGTAATGTTCTCTTGTTATAAAATATTTGTTCTTCTAGTGTCCCTTGTGTACATTTATCTACCTCTGTCATTTTTGTTACAGTTTCTTCAATAGAACACCTATAAATTTATAGTTAAGACAAATAATAAGTATTTCATATTCTGAATAAAAAGGATATGTAGTTTGTTGTTCAATAAATAAGAAAATAAGGCCCTGTTTGGAAGCAATGTATTTTTATAGTTTCTAGGCAATACTATGGTTTCTAAGAATACCATGGTATTTTATACCATAAGGTGTTTGGTTACCATGCCAAAAACTCTGTATTAAAAACTATGGTTTGGTAGATACCATGGTATTTTTGGAGTATTTAAAACTCCATTCCAACCCAAAGTTTTTATGGTTTTGACTAGCTTCTTATCTAGTTCCAATCAAATACCATGGTTTGTGATGTTGTATTCAAACAGTTGGTAGCTCCAAGAAATACCATGGTTTTAAAGGGGTTTGGTAAAACCATGGTATTCATGACAAAATAATTGCACACCATAGTATATCAAAACCATAGTTTTGAAAAATTATGCTTCCAAACAGGGCCTAACATGTTGTATATCTATCAATGAGCTTCTAGGTCTCGTATATATCAATATCTTTATATATTCTTGTGACCTTAGATGAAGACCTATTTGATCCACATGTATGTATTATATCATTGTAGTAGGAAGGCCATAAAAATCATAATATTATTGGAATTACCATTGAATTCTTCTACTAATGATGTTGTAACAACCACAGTTGTTTGATTGCCAATTATATCTTCAATTAAACATTGAGTTAATTGTCCCCATTATGTTACTCTGATCTTATCACCACTGAAAATTATGTTATGGAAAAGTTAAATGTTAACGTGAATGCATGAAGATGGTGTTTAGTGTTTAATTAAATGTAAGACACATGCATGTTCGTACTCTAATGATAGAAGTTCAATCTTGTGAATATCTGAAGGTTGGGGGTTGGTAATGTTTTTCCTCATCATACTTGATCAAATTGGCTCAATCTTGGTGAGTAATCCAATTACATCTATGAAATTTGAAGATTAATTAATTGATAGTTTGAAGATTAATTAATTGGGTAGAGCTCTCATTGATTTTTGGTTTGTAAGTGTCTATCATATTATTCCAAATAGTAACATGAATTGTTTCACCCTACTAAAACAAAACATCACTTAATTAGCAATTGTTAAAAGGAATTACACAATTGCACATGTGAAGATAAAACCTGTTCATCCATCAAGATCACATCATGGCTCATAAGTTCGTCAATTACAAAATTGATTCAATCCCACATTCTAATTATTTTCACTTTAATTTTCCATATTTCTCCTCTTGTTGTCAACTCACTCAGCTTCTTATACGCCATAGCATTGATGCATTCAAAAAGTTTAAAGCAAATGCTCAGTCACTACATGATATCTAATAGTATTGTTTTTCCTTTTTATCATTAAAATAGGAGGCAATGAAGATGTGAAGACATGATTTCTAGTAGACATGTGACGAGGGCTGGGCGTCCCTTGACCGGCCGGTGCGCAGTCAACGGACCCCCCAAGCTCGGGAGGCCCCCGGCCACGACCTGGGTGCGTGCTGAGACGCTCGACCTAGAGCGCGCTAGTCCCGAGCACGGCCCCGCTCGACCTCGAGATCGGGCGGGCCCTTGTTCGGAGCCGCAGTCCACCCTTGGATTTCGGATCAAGCATTTGATCGGCGGTTGCTCAAGGCGCGGGTCGTGGGGTAGGAGCAGATGCGAGCAACAAGTTCGGAGCGGTTACTGCCGGCCCTCAACGTGCATGAAGGCCACTTCCCGGGAATCTCTCCCAGCCGTTGCGTGCAGAGGAGGTATAAAAACCAAGGAAGCACAGTCCTTTGGGGACACGAAGACAACGCACAACACGCCCTAGCTCGAGCTTAGACATAGCCATTGTTGAACTTGAGCTGTAAAACACCCTTGTACTCAGAATTAGCGAAAAGAACTGCCGCAAGGCGACTGGAGTAGAGCTATTACCTCCACAGGGGCTCGAACCAGTATAAATCTCGGTCTCACGTTCGTTGTCGTCTTACTCCGACCAACACCACGTCAACACATTTCCTCCGTCTGAGCGAAGCATAGCTCGGATCCCGTATCACACTGACCCCCCATCTCATTTCTTGCGGTTGGCGATCCCGATCATCGACAACATGTTAATAGTAATATAATTAAATGTAAAGAAAGGATGGATATGGAGACAGGAGCCAATGAATATGTCAATACATGATATATGAAAGACATTAGTAATAGCAAATCAATGTAGACCTGAAGAAGTTGACTTCACCTTTGACTTGAAGAATATTTAATCCAGTGAGAAGGATCCAGCAAGAAGAATAAATTGATAGCTCTGGCGGGCAGCAAATCACATTTTGTGTTTGGCGAGAAGCAAATCATGTTTTGCGTCTTTTTTCCTACCTTTCTTGTGGGGCGCTTCTGTATTTGTAGGCATGTGAACATGTAGTCTAGTCGGGTCCATAATCTATACAAACACATCATGATATGTGGACTCTAGCCGGAAACAAACAAAGGTATTCCTTTGAATAACTCATCCTTTTAGGTAAGACATTGTTCAAATCTTCTCAATCAACCTATCTATATTCTTATCCCCTAGTATGATCCATCAGATTCTATAAAGACAAGGTTCCCCATCTACATATAAAATTTCATGATCAAATTCGTCCTGTGCTAAGAGTTACAAAAAAGACAAAGTTGATCATGAACAGTAACTATTACTGTTCATGAAATTTTATATGTAGATGGGGTAAGCTGAGATGTACATCCATGATTTTTTTCAGAATTTTTTGAAACTTTTTCTAGTTGGGTTGCACCGTGGTTTCACCAACTCTTTGGTTGCACAGGATATGTTCCCTGGAAAGATTCCACCCCAAATAATTACACCAGCCATGGTTCGATGGTCTAATAAAGTCCATGTCTGATCTGAATGATACAATAACTGTTGATTTGGCATATTGCACACCTTTCCAAACATGAAGATGCAATCCAGTGTAGTTGGATTTGGCTACTATTACGTAGGAGACTAAACACAACATTTTCCCTACATGAAGATACGATCTAGTCATATCCAATTAAAGGCATATTTGAGATCTACATCGTTATAATTTGGATCCACCATGATTAACGGTAGATCCTTCTCATTTTTAGCCTTAAAAGCAAACATGGTGATGAGGACATCACAACCAAGGATACAACCGCTGCCCCTTCTTCCCCTACGACCGCTACTTTATCCCCGACCGTCATTTGTTTTGCCGCTACTTGCCTCACGATGCGGAGGGCTTAATCCGGAAGCAAGGCCTTTCCACCCACCTTTGCTAGACCAACACGTCAAGAACATCCACCGAGGACAGCCCATGCGCCAAGGAAGGCCCAAGATCAAGCCCAATTCGTCGCTAAGTCCGGTTCGGCCATCCAGGAGCAGCAGTACTTCAAACGGACGCCACGACCACATCCGAACTCCGTTTTCGATGTTCGGCCACTCGTTTGAAAGGTATCGAGATAACCTTTCCAATGGATCTAGTCCCAAGGCCAAATTCCTCTTGGAGCCACAAGAAATCATAGAACAATCTCACGGGACAGAAATTCCAAGTGTTGCGCCACCTTTCTTTTGGGCCCAAGGCCCATGTACTCTTAGGGTTTCACCCCTCCCTTGGCTGGTGCCCCTCTCCTGGCTGCCGTACCCCTCTTGGGTGCCCCTCTTGTGTGGGTACCCCTTTATATTAGGTTTTCACCACTGTTTTTCATTTTTTAGGTTTTGTTATGTTTGGTAGACCCCGTGTGCGTCCCTCCTCGTGTTTGCGCGTGTTGACTAGACCGCCCGAGCCGAGAAATAGAACCTCAACTTGTCTCTTTTGATTTCAATACTATCTTTCCAGATTGCTTCATACTTGTTCTTGCGGGTTCTCGATTTCTTGCAAGAACTACTGATCATTGGATCTTGTATCTGTTTGGAATTGGCATTGCGATTGTGAAGCTCCCGACCTGCTGGTTAGAAGCCCTAAATTTGGTGCCATCAACACCCCCCAAATCGGCGTATCATCATCTCACCGAAAGATCGAGATCGCCGTCCCCATCAAGTTGGTATCAGAGCTCAAGGTTGCTAGGTGAGATTTCCCCTCAATTCTGATTTTTCCACCTAGAGTCCAGAAAAGAACCACAAAAAAAAATTAGTAGATTGGTTTTTCTGTCCGAGCCAATTTGTGCCCTAACTTTTACTACTTGTTCTTGGTTTGTTGAATCGTCGGATGCATAATCGTGTCTTTGCTGGTTTTAGAGTCTAGTTCCCTTAGAGTTTCGAGTTCTACTCACGTTTTAGTCACAGCGTCGTGTTCTTCGTGTTTCTGCTTGTGCTGCCACCTGCATCCCGCAAACCCTAGAGCAGCCCACCAGAACGCTCCACAATTCCCCCACGCAAAATCAATCCGAGTAGCCCACAATTCCAGTCTGTGTTCATCCAAAACTCACCAAAATCTTCCATATACAGCCAACAGCATACACCTTTCCCTCCAAAATAGCGCCACTTCTCATCCAAACCGAGAAGGACTCAAACCAAAGAAGGCAACAAACCGAGAAGGGATCAATCAGCTCTTGCCATATAACTCGTGCAGCCCCTTCCATACCTTGGCTGAATTAAACCGTGCAAGCCTTTCATTCCATAGCGTGGCTGAGTCAAACGGTGCAAGCTTCTCCTTCCATAGCTCGGTTGAGTTAACAAAAAGGGGTAAATCAGAACCGAACCACCTCTCTGCCCTCTCCACGCCATCTTGCTGCATTTGCCAAACCGTCAAATTTTGGTGCACAAATCAAAGTTCAGAGAGAGAGAGAATCTTTTAATTACCTTTATACCCCTGGTCAAAAAAAAGTGTGTGTGGTGAGTGTTGTTTGGAGTCCTTGTGAGTCTGTTATTCAGTTTTAGGGCTCCCACAAAAAAAAAGAAAAAAATCAAAAAAAAGGGAAAAGGAGGAGCCCTAGCTGCTTGCTTTGTGTTGAGGACGTTCTCCTTGCGTCTCTGTGGCATCGTTGGTGTTTAGGCTCGCGTCTCTAGCACGGTCTAGCTTAGGACCAGCACTGTACTGATTTTGAACGACTTTTCAGCTTACTTTGGTTCAGTGGTACTAGTTCCTCCTTTGCTACATATTATTGCCTGTCCAAGCTCCACCATCTTCTAACCACACAGGTTCCGGAATTTGCAATCGCGTGCCACATCGAGGACTTGTAAGAACTTGGTAGAAGCTTGAGCGTGTGTGAGGCTTGCCACTGCATACAACCTAGTAGTTCATAGGAGCTTTCATATCTATGTGAAGTTTCTTTGTTTCTACTAACTATGGCAGGTATTCCAAGCAATCATGGGAGCAACGTTGGCAGTGGGAGTGAACATGAGGACCGCCTCACGCCAAAAGAACGGCGTTGGGTTACTCATTTCGAGAGGATGCACAATCAGCATGAGATGCGAACTAGTAACACCCTTGATGCGATTCAGGCGCGATTGGCACCCCTCACTGAGCTTCAAGCACAACTAGCATAACTTCTTCAAGGTACTGCCCCCAACAATGGTGCCGCTGGTCATGCTTTGGGCCAATGCGGCGCTCCACCGGTTGTCCCTGTTCCTTCAAACGAGGTGGATCAAGAGGAGAACAACTACGCCGCCGATACTGAGGACGACCACAGGGTGAACATGCACAACGACCGAGCTCATCGTCGACTCCGCAATAATAGACAAGGTATGGCTAGAAATCAGCATGCTCAAAGGGAAGAACGTGATGACTCTATGGCAAAAATGAAATTTACGATGCTTCCTTTTGATGGCACATATAATCCTGATGTTTATCTAGATTGGGAGTTGGCGGTAGATCAAAAATTTTCTTGCTATGACTTCTCTGAGCGTAAAAGGGTTCATGCTGCCACTAGTAAATTTACTAGTTTTGCATCTATTTGGTGGAAAGAATTTTGTAGAGCCAACCGTGATGTACCTACAACTTGGGATGGGTTGAAGCGTGTTATAAGGGCTAGATTTGTTCCTACATACTATGCTCGTGATTTATTGAATAAAATGCAGCGCTTTAATCAAGGTGATAAAACGATTGAGGAATATTATCAGGAATTGTAAATTGGCATGTTGCACTGTGGGTTAGAAGAGAGTGAAGATGCAAAAATGGCTAGGTTTTTGGATGGGCTTAACCAAGAGATACAGGATATACTTGATTATAAAGAATACAATTCTATCACTCGTTTGTACCATCTTGCTTTGAAAGCAGAAAGGGAAGTGCAGGGTCGACGATCGACAACGCGAGGTAATTTTGGAGGCTCTTCCACATCCAAGTCGGTCCAAATCCATACCAAGGCATCATCTTCCATACCTGGACGTGAACCTACACCCACTGTTCGTACTACTTCGACGCCATCACGCATTCCGGAGGCAAACAAGTCAGTTACACTTCAAGCACCTGCCAAGAGTGCTTCCTCAGTTGCTTCCACCGGTCGAACGCGGGAAACACAATGCTTTTGATGCAAAGGAATGGGGCACGTGATGCGAGACTGCCCTAATCAACATGCTCTAATCATCCGAGAAAATGGTGAGTACACTAGTGCTAGTGACATTGATGAAAATGAATATGCTCTTGTTGCCACTAACACTGTAGAGCTAGAAGAAGAGATTATCACTTCTGCAGCATTCGAGAAATATCCGGCTCTTGTTGTCACATGTGTACTTAGCGCATAGCCTGCACGCAATGAACAAAATCAACGCCATACTATCTTTCAGACAAGGTGTGTGGTGAATGAGCACGCTGTGCATGTCGTTGTTGATGGAGAAAGCTGCAACAATCTTGCGAGTGTAGACATGGTCGAGAAGCTTGGCTTGACCACAAATCCACTTCCTCAATAGTATGAAATTGAATGGCTCAATTCCACTGGTAAGGTTCAGGTAATAAAAACTGTTCGAGTACCTATTTCGATTGGTTCTTATCATGATAATGTTGTTTGCGATGTTGTACCCATGGATGCTTGTTCTCTTTTGTTGGGTAGACCGTGGATCTATGATATGGATGCTACACATCATGGTAGGACCAATGAGTATACTTTCTTGTATAAGGGAAAGAAGATTATTTTGACACCCATGAGCCCTACAGAATTAAGAAACATTGATGTTAAAAGAGCTTAAAGAGAAAAAGAAGACAGTGGAATTAAAAGTGTAGCTAGTAAATCAACCCATTCAACTACACCAGCTGCTCACAAACCTGATCTTAAGTTGAAGGGTAAAGTATTGTTGGCTACAAAAGTTCTCTCACATGATAACATGGATAGTATAGAACCATTGCCATTATTTGTTGCTTTGTATTCTGTTATTACTAATAATTTGCAGGATAATGAGATAGAGTCGAGGGCGACTCCAATTCAAGAAGGGAAGGATGATGAGGACATCACAACCAAGGATACAACCGCTGCCCCTTCTTCCCCTACGACCGCTACTTTGTCCCCGACCATCGTTGTTTCGGCCGCTACTTCGTCTACGACGCCTGGAGGGCTTAATCCGAAAGCAAGGCCTTTCCACCCACCTTTGCTGGACCAGCACGTCAAGAACATCCACCGAGGATAGCCCATGCGCCAAGGAAGGCCCAAGATCAAGCCCAATTCGTCGCCAAGTCCGGTTCGGCCATCCAGGAGCAGCAGTACTTCAAACGGACGCCACGACCACATCCGAACTCCGTTTTCGACTTTTAACCACTCGTTTGAAAGGTATCGAGATAACCTTTCCAATGGATCTAGTCCCAAGGCCAAATTCCTCTTTGAGCGATAAGAAATCATAGAACAATCTCACGGAACAGAGATTCCAGGTGCTGCGCCACCTTTCTTTTGGGCCCAAGGCCCATGTACTCTTAGGGTTTCACCCCTCCCTTGGCCGGCGCCCCTCTCCTGGCTGCCGTACCCCTCTTGGGCGCCCCCCCTTGTGTGGGTACCCCTTTATATTAGGTTTTCACCACTGTTCTTCATTTTTTAGGTTTTGTTGTGTTTGGTAGACCCCGTGTGCGTCCCTCCTCATGTTTGCGCGTGTCGACTAGACCGCCCGAGCCGAGAAACAGAACCTCAACTTGTCTCTTTTGATTTCAATACCATCTTTCCAGATTGCTTCATACTTGTTCTTTCGAGTTCTCGATTTCTTGCAGGAACTACTGATCATTGGATCTTGTATCTGTGTGGAATTGGCATTGCGATTGTGAAGCTCCCGACCTGCTGGTTAGAAGCCCTAAATTTGGTGCCATCAACACTCCCCAAATCGATGTATCATCATCTCACAGAGAGATCGGGATCGCCGTCCCCATCACATGACGACTTATTTTTTCTATGCTTTAATATTATAATAGATAGATTCTTCCATTATTTTGGAACTCAAATTGTCTAGCCCAACAAGTGAACATTCTTCAAGTTCCAACAGAAAAAACACTCAGACATCATAGTATTCAAGGCTTGGCCCAGCTTGCAATTGGGCTCAACAAAGATTGTAGCTCGTTTTAGGTCAACTTAAACTTAGTATGTGATGGTAGACGGTAAATCCATAAATATGTCATGCTTCCTAGAAAAATCATCTGAACTCCATAGCAGCTCTGACTATACAAATGATTATATCATGCTAAAATTCATTTTAGGTTTAGAATCCACCTTAGGATGTATGGTAAAATTCATTGTATATATTAGTCCGAAGCTTTGATTCGACATCAGAACAGTGGTGGTTACTGGTTGATGGGTAATAAAGTAACAAATGATAATAGGCATGTTTAGTAGTGGGAGTCATGAATAGACAAAGAAAATGTGGCATTATGACTTATTGCTAGCCCCGCTTGCAAAACAATCCAATGACTATGCACACTTCTTCACAATTAATCTAACTACTCTACATCATTCCCTCGCTAATGAATCAAAAGTGAACAACACTATAGCTTGTCATCATATGTGATTGATAACTATGAAGCATTTCCTACCAAATTCTCTAAGAATCCAAATACCTCTTTAAAGCAACTCATGTTTTTATTAATCTTTTATTTATTATTTTTTTCTAAATATAACACTGAATACTATCTTTATGAAAAGAAGATAAACAAATAACCATATGTAATAATTTAAAAGGGTTCGCAAAAAACTAAAGAATCTCCACAGCAAATCCAAACTAATGGCTCCTTTCATTCCTGAATAGGTGTCATTATAAGATATTATACTTCCACCGAGGCACATCTACAAAAGACTATGTTACCCCTCTTTATTAGATCAATTATTATTGTTTGGATGATGTGTCTTACTATATTCCATGGTACTTCCTCCGTTTAGCTATAAAAGGTGTATTTTAGGAATCTTTTGCTTTTTTAGCCCTCTTGCAAATGTTTTTTTTTCATGAATAGCCTACATCCAAAATCATTTGCAGATTTAGCCCTCCACAAGTCACCTCCCATGCTCAGGGAGCTTGGCTGATCGACTGTCACACCAAGATTCCAGTCGAGATCCTTTCCTCGGCAGGAATCAAATCCACTAATTAATCATCGTATTACTTAATCAATCACTTAATTAAATAGCTAATTGATTAAATTTATTATTTTAACTCTTGATTACAATATTCTTCCAAGCTCCCTTTGCTATTTTTCATGTCGAGATTACTGCCGAGCTCCCCATGCTTGACAAATTACTGATGAGCTCCCCTGGCATGGCAAGTAACTCGTGTCATCTTCCACACCTTTCAAGCTTACTAAGAGGGTTAGTTTAGTAAAGTTGAAAGAAAGGGGGATAAATTTGTCAAAAAAATTTTTTGAGGGGCTAGGAAAACTAGACTTGTATTCTAGCTTTGCACAAGGATTAATGTTATGGTGAAATTTATAAAGGTACGGGAAAAATAACTTAGATAACCCTATTAATTGCCTTGAAATATGATTGATAATATTTTAGGTGGGCGGTAATGAATAAAGGTATATGTGGTTGAGAGAAAATAAATAGAGACATAATAGGAAAAGTCTTGTTAAATCTACCCTCATAATTCAAACTATAGGCCTTATATTTCTAAACGAAATGAGTAGTAAATAGCATTAGAAATAGCTAAAATGAAGGAGTGTACAAGGAAAAAAGGTTAAAAAATCACCACAAAATTGTAGAATAATATGGTTTTAGAAAAAAAATAAAAGCTCGAATGATATGCATTCAGATCAATCTCATAAGATAACAATTAAAAATATATGAGAAAAAAATAGCAAAATATTTGTTTAGAACAGATCTAAAATAACCCTCTATCTCACGAGATAATAACCGAGAACATGCTCGTGCAAGAGATAATAAAATCTCAGTCCGCAGAAGATCGAACCAAACAAACCAGGTTTAAACAGTCCGGGATGGAGGCGGCGGGGCGTGCGCGGACATGCCGCCCCACCGGAGCGCCGCAAAGCCACCGCGCCGATCCCCTCCCACTCGGCCTCCTCGCGCTCTCCGATCCTGACACTGCGAGCGGCCGCGAGACCCAATCCGACCCTAACACTAACTCCAGCCAATAAATCCCACGCCGCCTCCGCCCGTCTTGGTATCTGAGAGTCCAGACTCGCGATCGCGCAGCCCCTTGTCCTGCCGTCTCGCCGCACGCCGCACGCCGCACGCCGCCGCCGAGTCAGAATTTCGAGACCCTAGCCACCTCGCGGAACAGTTTGAGTTCCGATCGCGATGGATTCAGGTTCCAGCGGCCGCGCCGCCGACGCCGTCGCGTCGCTCGCGAAGAAGGCGGCTCCTGCTCCCGCTCCCGCTCCCACCTTGTCACCTGAGAACAAGGAGGTTCCTGCTCCCGCCGCCTGGGGGCCCCCGCCGGCCGCCTCAGGGGCGTTGGCCGGCGTGCCTGTCATGGGCGGCGCAGAGTACTGGCCGGCTCTTTCCGGCGGGACGGTGATGCCCGCCGCAGTGGCGGCGCCCATGTCGAATGCGCCCCCTGCTGCTGCAGCTCGTCCTGCTCCCATACCCACGGTGAGTGTTCGTGTTCGTGTCCATAGCTGTTTACAGGCATCATGAAATTTGGAACCTTTTGTTGAGATTGATTGACGTCCATTGCCGTCGCGATTGTCTCAGAGAGTGGTGGCGTCGATAGGAAATCCGGGCGTCTCGAGGACCAACCCTGGCGATCGCGCCGCTCCTGCGCCCGTGCCTGAAAGGCCTAGCGCTTTCCGGAAGCAGTCCCCTGCGCACACGCCGAATCACAGGAGCAATGGCGGCGCCCCGGCACACCGGAACGGGCGTTCCCCGCTGCACCCCCACGACCGGAGCGGGCACAATGGAGGAGGGAGCAGGAGGGGAGTTGGTGGTGGCATTAGCATTGGCAATGCTAATGGCAATGACAATGGCTACGGCAGTGGTGGCGGTGTCCGGCACGGGCAGAAGCACCGTGGATACTTTGATGGCCAGCACCGTGGGAGGGGTCACCAGGATGGGCATGGACCGGGGTACAGGCATCTTGTTCCCCACATGCCCTCTGGCAGAGCTCCTCATCCGTTCCCAGCACAGCTGCCGCCACCGCCTCCACTGCCATTTTTCGCCCCACCTATGTCGCCGCCGTTCTATGGCGCATACTATGGGCCAATGATTGGATATACACACCCTGGTATAATGTGATACATGAAATTGTCGGAGTAGGATGTGGTGCGGTTCTACTGTTATGTGCTATACTAATTTTTCTTTCATCTTGTCGGCAGAATTTGCACCTGGTTTCTACATTCCACCCCCACGAGATGAGCTTCACTTCATGCCGTATCCAGCACTCCCTGTACATGTGATGCTTCCACATTTGGAGCAGCAGCAAGCAGCCCATCCACATATGGAGGAGAACCAAGCAGCACAGCCACATTCGGGGGAGCAGCAAGCAGCACAGCCACATGTGGAGGAGCAGCAAGCAATGCTGCCAGACGTAGAGGAACCAGAAGCAGCACAGCACATAGAGGAACTGGTAGCAGCGCAGCTGAAAGCAGAGAAGCTGGAGACAGATCTGCGTGATCAAATAGATTACTACTTCAGGTTGCTCCTGTAGCTCCTATAAAATTACAGGAAACATACCTCTATTTATAGTTGCTTCTAGGTCTGTTTCTTAACATTTCCCCGTTTTTGGCAGTGAAAATAATTTATGCAAAGACCCATACTTGAAGCAGAATATGGATGCAGAGGGTTGGGTTCCTTTGACAATTATCGCTGGCTTTAGGAAAGTAAGTTCTCTCTGCAATTGTCGTGTGGAGCATTCATTAATCAATACACGTTCTTCTTTTGCTGGTTCATTAACATTGTTCAGAATTAAGCTTGTATGACACACTTTTTGTCGTTAATAATTTCGTTGACTGAAAACTGAAAAGAGATAATAGCATGTATGTCTTAAATATTGCCTACTGAAAAATGGAACAGAAGTGACTTATTGGTTTATTGCCGGCTTGTGGCAATCTCAGCCTTGATTAGGATGTAGGCATGCCAGGGTTTTCAATAGAAATTCTACTTTCTTATTTCTTAATAAATCTTTGAAACTGTAACAATTTCACTTTGTTTAGTTCCATTAATTGTTCTGCATGTGCCATGCGAAGTGTAAAAAGATTTTTTCTTTCCTTTCTTGCCTCTCCCCACAGAAGCTATGCAGCCCACAGAAACTAAGCATTAGAAAAAAGATGTTTCTATACCCAGATTTCAGTACCTCACATCTCGATTTGATCAAAATTTAAGACTAAATAATGAATTCGACATAATGCAGACCTGCCGGGTTGCAGGCGCAAACAATTTAATTTAAAGGATGCAGTTCACTACAGCCTACATGCTATATTTTTTCACATTTTGATCCCAAGCTTCATTCACTCTTTACAGTAAATATATATTTGGAATGATGATTCACTTTTATTTGTGCCACACTCTGTAAACTAAATAGTAAATACATGACAATTATTAGTTATTACCATCTATTATGTTTAGGTGAAATATCATACTGCAATTTAAAATTTTAATTTACTCGAAGTGATTAACTGTCAGCTATAAAATGCATTTAATAATCACCATACAGGCCACATGAAGTTTAATCTAGTCTAAAATGTGTCTCCATCTCTTCTAACTATGTTTATTTACACTTTGAGTTTTTTGCAGGTCGAAAAGAAAACTACTGAGCTAGAACGCATCCTGAAATCCTTGTCAACAACGGAGGATGAAGTACAGGTAACTATATTCTACATCAAACGCAACTATTTAATTTAAAGGATGCAGTTCACTACAACCTACCCGTTATTTTTTTTCACATTTTGGTCCCAAGCTTCATTCACTCTTTACAGTAAATATATATTTTGAATGATCATTCACTTTTCTTTGTGCCACACTCTTTAAACTAAATAGTAAATACATGACAATTATTACCATATATTGTGTTTAGGTGAAAAATCTTACTGCAATTTACAAATGTAAATTTACTCGAAGTGATTAACTGTCATCCACAAAATGCATTTAATAATCACCATACAGGCCACATGAAGTTTAATCATGTCAGAAACATGTCTCCATCTCTTCTAACTATGTTTATTTCCACTTCGAGTTTTTTGCAGGTAAAAAAGAAAACTACTAATTTAGAACTCATCCTGAAATCCGTCTTGTCATCAACAGAGGTTGAAGTACAGGTAAACATTTTCTACATCAATTTATTTTTCCATGAGAAAATTTGTTACTGTATTCCTTACTGTAATAATGTGAGTTTCAAGCAATTTGTTAGTTTTAATGTCTTTGTTAGATGTGAAATAAATTGGTATGGATTATTTGTTGAATTTAGCTTTAGACTTGAATATATGATTATTGTGATACAGGGCTGGCCTATCCAAGTTTGACGTCATTCAGTTATTATTAGGGCAACATATATTAGATAAACATGGTGTAAATTGGCCCATGTGACACAGTTAAGGCATTACATATTAGACAAAAATGGTGTAAACTGGTCCATGTGACATATGTAACTGCAAATCTGTAGTTTGTTTTGTTAAAACTATTTATTTCCTGTTGCTGAGATTGCCTTGTTTTCCTGTGATAAGGGAGGACCAGGGCACCTCGTTTGTTCCTTGAGAATGTCATGCAGCCTAGTATCAATGGCTTATAAATCGTAATAACCATAGAAAACATTATTTATGGAGCACAATGGAGAAGGATCAGAATTGCTTTACCTGGACACCCTGTCCCAATTCTACACTAGGTACACTATTGCCGAATATGAAGCAGAAAATGATGACAAAATATATGATACAATTGCCCCCACACTGACGTACTTATGTTAGTTATGATGCAATCGATGATTTACATGTATTTTGCACCAGCAAATGCATTTTCACGGCAACCTGCTTGATGACATGAAATGAAAATTTGAGAAAAAAATTGATCAGCTCCATCATATTTAAATAGTTAATTGGATTGGAATCAACTGACCTAATCCGTGATTTATATGTATTTTGCACCCTGCATGTTGACATGAAATGAAAATTTGAGAAAAAATTGATCAGTTCCGTCATATTTAAATAGTTGTTGGATTGGAATCAACTGGTCATCATAAGATTGAATTTTGAGCTGCCTGCGATAAAAAATCCCACACTTTTATCATTGACATATTACGATTAACCAGTTTGCCACTGCAATTTTCCGTTTTCAGGTTAGTCTTGTTTGTATTTGAGATGCTCTGGTTCACTTAATAAGTCTACATTCTATTAGTAATGTTATACGAGACCACTCCTGTCCACATCGTCCTAATACTTGATAGCATATGCAAAACATCTTCACCTGCATTGTAGCTGTGCAACATGGTTGTTTCATACTGCTTATTTTATTTATAGAGCTTATATACTTGTTCCACGCTTTTACAGGACGGCAAGATAAGAAGGCGCACAGGGTGGGAGAAATATCTACTTCGTAGACACTGAACTCGCCAATGAGAAGTTCCATAAGGAACAAGCGCCAAATTTTTCAGCTATGGCGCATATATTATCAACTTTCTTTTGGTGTGTGTATGTCCAACAATTAGAGAAAAAAAAGGTTGTGTGGGAGATCATAGAGGAAATGAAAAACTCAGTCAGATAAACCGATGCTCTTTCAATGTCCAGTGTCCTGTCTGTGTCTGCCGAATTGTGTATTGGTGGTCTTATTACCTGGTTACTGAAAATTTTTATTTTATTATTTCTCACAGCACTTTTTAAGTATCTGCTAACTAGCCAGATAATCTGATCAGTAGAGCAAGTGCACTGTGTACTGAATGAATGCTGCCTCCATCCATGCCGTTGTCAGAATTCGTGTGATGGACCTTGCACGAGTGCAGTTCTCAGAGGCAGAGTTGAACAGAGAGGTCAGCTCGCTGTTGGTGAGCGATCTGTCCTATTGCGTACTGACATGACCAGAAGCAGAAAATTGCAGTTCGCGGCTTTGAGCCAGATGTTCTTTTAGATTGGTCGTATTACACTTTGACCCAAAAAGTCCGATGCGCTCCCTATGTTTCTATACGGTGTCTGTACGATTTGTCATCACGAGAACATACAACGGAACACAAAAATACAATAAAACAATGAATCAACAATGAAAACCTACCACTGGAATGAACAAAAGCTCACACATGCCACTAACACCCAAGTACTGTAGATCAACACTAAAATGACAGTACATACTAAGTGGCACCAGAACGGGGTTCGTGATGTTACTCTTTAGCTTACATTGAACATGTAGTTTCTCCTTCAGAAATGCTTGACATACTAACAAAATAAGGGAAGAAGACCTAAAACTAAAAGTGATCAACTTGGACCATGGTAATTCTCTCGCTCCACTCAATCCTGCTAGTATCTGCACGTTCTATATTTACATTCCCCTAACTTGGCCGGATATCAATATAAACAATGAGAATATACGGAAGTATTGAGTTGTGTATATCAACAAGTTCACCTAAAATGAGAATGCGAGGAAGTATCGAGTTGTATGTATCAAATAGTTCATTCAACGGCTTAAGTTGATGAGGAAAACAGACAATTTATTTATACTTCAACAATCCCCTCATATGTAGGCTCCACTAAACCTAAACTATAGACTCGAAATAGGCCACAATTATCTTTTTAATATTGCGTACGCCAGATCTTGAATAAAGGACCTCTTGACTATGTTATCATATTAAGTTATATGTATTAACCAATTTATCATAGGTCTAAATTGATGAGGAAAGACAGCTAATTACAGGATAACTCTAAGAATCCGAACGCTCAGTTAATTGATATCTATAATAATTTGGAAAATGACGGAAAAGAGATGTTTTCCAAAACACTTCTTTTTGCGTAGAAATATTCAATCTCTAAACTCGCACAGTTCACTTAAACACTTCGACGGGAAGGAGCTACATAGTTTTGGTTTTAAAAGCGAGAATTGGGCTTCATAACCATCGTAACATTGTGCTCTACCACTACTCTACGTGAACAGCCCGGCCGAGATCTCGGAGCTGATATAAAATTTCGCCGTAAAGATCTAAGAAACTTATCCTTCGAGTA
Source organism: Guadua angustifolia (assembly GCA_036346375.1). Lineage (NCBI taxonomy): Eukaryota > Viridiplantae > Streptophyta > Magnoliopsida > Poales > Poaceae > Guadua > Guadua angustifolia. Next base: position 11,074,062 of record CM070518.1, on the reverse strand, counting down.
ATAAGCACTTATCACAAGAGAAGAACTAGAAAGACACCAAACAAAAAGAAGCAAATAAAGACGCGCCGCGCGTGCATGCAGGCTGCGCAGCAGGATCGTATCCTACGATCGATCGATTCTACAAGCCGGCAACGAAGAGGGAAGAGAACCAGATGGCCACATCATCGCTGAGCTGGTCGTGCTCGTCCTGCAGCCCAGTTGTCCCCACGCCGCCGATGTGCAGGCGCAGCAGGCGGCAGAGCGGGCACGTCCGCCGGCAGAACGCCAGCCACCGGTCGACGCAATCCCGGTGGAACGCGTGGCCGCACGGCAGCCTCCGTATCTCCTCCCCGTCGCGGAACCTCGATATGCGCACGCAGCACGCCGCCGGGTGATCGTCTTACCGACAGCGGCACTGTTCACCGTCGTCCACCACCTTCCCAACCTTGCCAACGCCGCCGCCGCCGCAGGAGTGAGCCGAGGAGAGGAGCGCCACTACGTGGCTCATCATCATCACCATCTAATGAAGCGCTGGATTGCGATGGATCATTAGCAAAGGGCAAAGGGACGGAGAAGGTGCGATTAAAACTCTCTCTCTCTTTAAAAGATCACGTGGAGATCTACTTATGTTTGTAATAAGTAATTGACTGTTTTTAAGCTTATGATCCTCAAGTTTGAGGTTAATTTGCTTTAGATTGAGTAATTTGAGTTGAGTGGTCGTTGCACCAGTAAGTGGTTATAGTCTTAACTGATCATAGCCTTGGCTGGTCAGAATCTTAACTGATGAGAGCTTTATATAGTCGTGGACTTGACTGGTTGTGAGTTAAAGTGGAATCCTTAGATATGTGATTGTTCAGCTGATTACTTATTGTATGTCATTTTGAGTAATGCTATATGATATGTTTCCTTTGTTTACAATGGTTGCAGGACTTCGGAGTTAGGACATGGTGAAGCGGAGGAGATTAGGACTATGCTGAGAGAGTTGAAGTTTAGACAGTCAAGGTGTCGCCGAAGGATGACTGAGGCTAGGAGTGGCTGTAAACTAAGAAGACAAGTGAATGAATGAGATGCTAACTTAAGCTCTACTCAAGTGAAAGAGGATCGTTGGTTCAAGGGTTCACGGGTGGAGTAGTGGTTAAGTTAATATGTGTAGATAAAACTCGTTATATTGTTGAGTTGCGGGTTAGCTTATGTATAAGTGAGAGAGTGGATCTTAGCCCTTGATGAAGCTTCTTGATGGCCAAGTTGTCATCTAAGGGTAGAATTTGCTCCCAGGTAGAGGTGCAATCAGCTCGAATTCGGTCAGATATCGTTTTTTTTCATATCCTAAACCATATTTTTGTCAGATTCAGAATCGGATTCAGATAGCACCGGATATGAATGCGGCGCGGATAATATCAGTCGTAGATTCATATCGAATACGGAGCAGAATCGATACAATATCAAATAATTTTTGTTAGATAACACACGAAAACAAATACCGCATAAAGCACACATATAGCACCGATTAACCAACCGTATGAGTTCTATATGCAACAAAATTATCGTAATCTAACAAGTCATTTTATCAAGCAGTCCAACAAAGTTGCAAAAGTACATTAAATTTAAACGGTACACATATGATAAGTTTTGAAACATAGAATGATACGTAAATAATGTCACGATAAGTCGATAACATGACCATGAAGTCCATAACTCTATATTTTCATCAAAGAGACAATAAGATAAATCAATAATATTTGGATTACATTATGCAGATAGAAGAATCAAAATGACACAATCTTATATAAGAGTTTAAAGACTAAAGTGGCTAAGGCAGGCTTGCACATCTCAAGAGATAAGTGCATGACCATGGCCACTCGTCCTCAACAAGCACTCAATCATTATCAATCGTAACCATAGTCTCATCTTATAAAACAAGAGGTAACAAGAGTACATGACTTATTTAACATTAATAAAAAATTCAAAACTGCACTTAGCTAGATCACCATCAACAAAGAACAATCCCATACGCCTATAAGTATACAATAACAAACGTGAGGTAGAATCTCAACTCTGGCTTCATCCTCTTTTTTATTACTTGCCTAGCTTAACCGTTATAATCGGAGTCGTCGAGGAACTAGTATGGAAGCATGCTTACTATAGGAACTAGTGGTTATTGCCCTAACAAAAATTACATGATCGGACTATGTTAATTTAGTTGATTTTTCACAGCAAAGTATATCAAGAGATTATAAATAAAACAAAATTGGCCATCAGATTGACTTTATGTGAATATGGGTGCAAAATATTAGCGATAGTCTGGTATTAATGAGGCAAAACAAAGTGCCACCGTATTAACTGCTTGTCACTCATAGCTTACTTTAATTTGCACAGTTTCAACAAAAAAAGCTAAGAAGACACACAAAACGGAATCCTTATGCTATCATGCTGCATCAAGACAGTCAAAAATAGTGATTTCATGTAGTCAACAAAACGATGCAAATTCATCAAATACCTTCCTATGTGACATAATATGTGGATAATAACAATTGCATAGGAGCATGAACAAACCTCTGAAGTCATGTCTATAGGTGAATCACATGCTTTGGCCTTATACTCTATGTCCAATTCATCAATCAACGTTGCAATCTTTTCCTTAGAACCTGAAATTTTGTAGTGATAATTGCTATTAGTTAAGGAAAAAATGAAAATTATATAACATATAAAATGGATGACATATTTTGACCTCTTTTAGATGATGTTGTCCGATCCTTGGTACAAATTAGGGCTTCCACCACTTCGGGATCTAATCGACTATGAAAAGGATCAACAACACGACCACCCACACTAAATGCTAACTCCAAAGCAATGGTTGACACTTGAATGGCTAACACATCACGAGTAGTCATGAAAGAGTGGGAAAAATCCTTATTTAGCCCTTCATCAAGACAATATGTCAAATGGCCCATCTTCACTTTCAATCCATAGAAAATTTGGTTCTTTCATGTATATATCCAATTCAGATTTCTCGTTGTATCTTGTCACGCTCATAGTAGTTTCATATAAGAACTCTTCAATTTCAAGAATACCCAAGTCATCGTCAAGTGAGTGCGAAGCCACACTAGATCCTGCAGTTGTAGACTTTACAATTTGAGGTGTATTAAACATGTATACTTGGAATAATTGGTTCACAACAATCATGAATGTATGAAGTTCAAGAACAGCTCTCTCCTCACCATATATCTTTTTCATAAAAAACTCTACTAACCTTTTTTTTTACCTTGGATCAAGAAAGCACGCCATAGCAAGTGCTATGTTGGACTTCTTCCAATACATGTCATATTTAGCTTGCATTGCTATTGCTAAGGCATGAATGGTTATATCAAAATTGTGACACCACTCTGCAATAGCTGACTTAATCTCACAAAATTTCCACCAAAACACATTTATTGTGGGATATGTCGTACCAGAGAAAAGCAAGGTAGCATCATAAAGTCTCCTCAAACACCTACATAGTGCTATTGCATTATCCCATTCCTCCTCTGATGGAGCACACTTCTTGTACTTACTTTCATTCAATTCAAGTAGCTTTTCAAAAACCTTCCTATAGTAAATAGCTTCAACATCAAAAAAGTGGAGTTCCATCTGGTTGAAACATCCAATGGAAGACCCTCATTGATATCCAAGTCACACTCCGATTCACACTTCTGAAAATGTACCCATTGTAATGGTGAATTCTTTACAATTATAACAGAAACTCTAATATTCTGCACTGAAGATGCAACTGCTTTCAAGCCATCTTGAGCAACAAGGTTTAAAATGTAACATAGGCATCTCACATGAAAAAAAACACCATCATAAACTAAGGGAGCTTTCTTATTTAGTTTGCAACAAATTCTGCAGCACAGTTATCATTAGATGAGGCATTGCCCATAGTGGGAGCAAAAAGATTCTTTTCAAGGTTCCAATGCATCACACTCTTCATGAATTCTGTGGCTAGATTAGTGCTTGTATGGCTACCTTAAACATGCATGAATTTAGCAATTATTTTCTGAATCTGCCAATTATCATCTATCTAATGCACAATGACACACATATAACCTTTATTTTGATTTGAGGTCCACATATCCATGGTTGCAGAAAAGCGACATAAAAGAGATTTGAAATGATCATACAACTTCTTTGTTTCCTCATTGAACATTTTCATTATAGCATTTCTTATAGTTGTGCGACACTTAAATGAAAAACTAGGGCGCAAAGACTTGATAAATCCAACAAAGTACTCATGTCCAACCATATTAAAGGAATATTTATGCATAAAAGTGCTAAATGCCACTTTCTAAGGCTAGTTTCAGCATCAAATCTATATATCTGAACATTGGTAGTGCTATCTTCACCTTTTTCTAGTTTGATTATTTATTGTCCTGGAGTTATAGAATACTTGTTTTTTAAATGATTTATAAAGCATGATGTGCCCCTTGTTGTCTCACATCGGGCTTTGTAGGGATATTTCTTGCTTCTCACCCAAAGTTCATTTGTAACTACACCATTTGAATATGTCTTTGTCACAATATCCTTAGTGTAGTGCTTCCATACCTTGGAGATGGACTTCTTTTGTCTCTTGCTAAGAGGCATATTTTCTTCAGTGATATCACATTCAGGTTCAGTTTAAGGTCCTTCGGCTTTAGATGCAAGAGCCACTCGCACTACTAATGCATGAGCACTTGGTACAGACAGACTTGTACCAAGTGTGGCAGCAGGTGACACTTCACTAGTTGCGCACACATTTGCGCTAGCATTGCTAGACTCTATCACAAATAAACAACTGTGTTGAACACAAAAAACACAATCATTAGCCATTTCCCGTGAAAAGGATTTCATGAATGAGTTGAAGAAAGAATTAAGGAGATATGTTTCCAGCTATCCTCTATTCATGATCTCATACAGTCATGTCTAACATTTTAGTTTAGCTTACAAGATACTCCGTGGAGCGTGGTGACTCCTGCTACTACACATATGACAAGGATTTCCTACCTATACCACTAAGCCTCATTGTTCATAGAAAAATAAAGACCCCTAACCAATCCCAATAAAGTATTTTATATTTAAGATGTGAGGTTTATATTATCCACCTTGTGCTTGTTATTTTGCTATACAATAGATTGGCAACAATCAGCCATTTTAAATCCTAATTTTGGATCTCAAATGGGTTAGTAGGACTTTGCTCACTAAACTTAAGGGCAAGTGATAGGAAGTTTGGTTAGCAAGGCTTTGGTTCAATCGGTCAATGGAAGTTTCAGAAATCAAAGCTTACAATTGTAAATTTTTCTGACCATCCTAAGAAGGGAAGTTTCCTGATAGCTAGTTGTAAGAAAAATATCTACAAAAAATAAAAAATAAAGCACAAGTAGATATTAAATAAACACCTTCCTGCTTTTATTGTGCAAATAAACCTAGACCACATTGACATACAAATTTTTAAGCGAAGTTCCTGTTGAGCTTGGAAGGCTCCCTAAAAGGTTATTGTTCCTGAGAAATCAGGTCACAACAAAACTTGAAAACATTAGAAATATGAATAAAATCTTTTTTTTTCTCGAAAAGACGGCAGGAGCTCTGCCATGCATTAAAGAGAGAGAGAGATAACAAAGGACAGGGTCTTACAAGAGGTCTACCAGACCACGACCGAGCCCAACAGAAAATCACAAAACCCGAAATAAAGACAACTAGAAAACTAGAACCAGGTCCGTAGGGAGACTAAACCCCCGAAACCCTTCTCCTAAGGCAGACTAAGAATCCCCAGTCCTGAAGGCCACCTTCCGGTTCTGAACATCCTGTTGAATTACCGATAGGACCTCATCCGTAGACCGGTAGATGTTGTTGAATAAAATCTTTTGTTCCTTAAAATAAGCTTTGGAAGGCATGAAACCATACAAGAAGTCGAGCGAATTCAGATTCAACATGTTTTGTGGTACTTGTCTTGTGGTATTGTTAAAACTCAAGTCCCTATAACAGTACAAAACGAGAAGAAAGCAAAAAGGTCATCAAACAATGTATAATCCATAGCAATTCATTTAAGATTTTGCACAAAAGAATTGATTGTAGTTTATTATAGAAATAAAATACTTACCATAAGTTTAAACTTGCGAATTTCAAAAATTCTACTGACGAAAGACTATCAGATATCCTACAATTCCTCAAAACCTGAAAGGACCGATATGTCGCCTAGAGGGGGGGGTGAATAGGCGTAATTAAAATTTGCAATTAAATAAAATCACCCGAGGATCAATGTTCGGACTGTCCGAGTTAATTGTCCGGATAGTCCGGAGTTAATGTCCGGATAGTCCGGAGTAAATGTCCGCAGTGTCCTGGACAGTGACCTCAAATGAGAATTTTAAATCCTTGCAAATTTTCAACAATCTAGCTGAATACAAGTGTTCTAAATGATCTCGGTACCTTAGAAAAATATAGATCTAGAGCCAAACACGAGACAAAGTAGATCGGGCTCCAAAAGATTTAAGAGCCACAAACCCTAGCTCAAGCAAGTGAAGAACACAAAGACAACGATTTTTTACCGAAGTTCGGATTCTTGAAGGGAATCCTACGTCTCCGTTGAGGAGGCACAAAGCCCGGGTCCCTCTTGACCTCTTTCCTCCCGGTGTTGCATGAAGCACTCGCCGGTCTTCACTTCTTGCCTCTTTCCTTTCGGAGGCGAGACTAGCCTTCACAAACGACCGGGGCTCTCCACACGAAGACTTGGAGGCTCCAAGGACTCCTTGCCGCCTAGGAGCCCTTCAAACTCCAAGAGTAACAAATCGCCAAGAAAGTCAACTTGGAGGATGAACCTTGTGCTCAAGAATCAACAAAGCAAGCTCAAAGCACTTGAATCCCCTTCTTTCTCCCAAAAGATGCAAATCGAATCGAAGATTTTAGTGGGAGAAAGAAGCTAGGGCTTGAGAGAGTGTGAGAGAGAGCTTTAGACTTGAATGCTGCAATGAATGAGGTTGACAACGGTTAGATTTGGAGTGAGGGTTTAAATAGCTCACTCAAAATCCAACCGTTACAGGTATTCTGCGCAAAGTCCGGACTATCCGGACATTTAGTCCGGAGTGTCCGGACTTAACTCTATTTTCCAACCGAGAGGGTGAGCCCGGAGTGTCCGGACAAAGTCTCCGGATACTCCGGACAATAACCCCGGATACTCCGAACAATAACCCCGGAGTGTCCGGACTAAATGTCCGGATACTCCGGCCTTACCAGAGAAAAGCAACCGAGGACCCTAGCTCGGAGTATCCGGATTTAATCCCTGATACTCAGACATTTTCCTGAGTGTCCGGATTAAATGTCCGGATACTCGGGACCGACCTCCTCGCCAGAGTATCCTTTTAAAGGAAATGCAAAGTTTTAACAAATCTTTTGAGATGCAATTTTCATCCTATGAGCACAAGCATATCCTAGAAGCAATTTTCCGTCAGATCCCCTTAATAGTACGGCTATCCTTAGACTCAATAAAATAAAAGATATACAATCAAGTCTTGATGCCGCCTTTTCAAATTTTAAATATGGTGAGGATCTCCAATCGCCTTTCCAACGATGATATCGTCTTGATCACTGCATAGAATCTCACTCGCATCGTTAGTATACGTAGTTGTGTTGCCATAAATCACCAAAACTCAATGAGGGGCCTAGATGCACTTTCAATCTCCCCCTTTTTGGTGAATTGATGACAACACAATTGAATTTAGATAAATTTGAAATGATAAAGTATTTGGAATACCAAATACACGAGGAAGCTCCCCCTAAACATGTGCATTGAAGGAATTTGAGTTGTATATAATTTGCACATGTTTACGGAGGCTCCCCCTAAAAGCTTGATTTCGAGAGAGTGTGACATGATATATATAATTTGCGCAAATGAGCATGACATGATATCACACAAATGCATAACTTAAGAGGAAGTAAATCATTAAGCAAAAGATAAATCAACCTCCAGTTCATAAACACAAGTTCAACGAAAGGAAATGACGATAATTAAACCAAAGTAACCAAAGCAAGCACACAAGATAAACGCTAGACTCTCTCCCCCTTTGGCATCAAGACACCAAAAAGAGTCTACTGCAGACGATCACTCCTCATCTCCTGATAGCTGATAGTCCTCCTCCTCGCTTTGCCGCCGCCGCCATCGACTTGTGCCACTGGGTGCCGGAGGTGGAGGTCAAGAGCTGCTGAGTCATGAATCCATCGAGGGTGCAGCAACAGACTCCTCGGACTCACTATTGGCAGGAAGGTCCTCACCCTGCTGGCGGCGGTAGGCGCGAAACTCACGGCGGTGCTTACGAAGCTCGCGACGAATCTCCTTGACCTGAGAAGAGACCTCCTGACACATGCAGAACAGGCACTTGAGCATCCTCTTAATGGTGTCGCGGATAGTGCGAGGAGAACCTTCTCCGTGGGGAGCTGCGCAGGCTGGAGCTGGAGCTGAATCGCGCAGAGGCTGGAGGAGGCGCAGACGGAGCAAAAGACCGAGTCACAGGAGGACGACCCCTGGGACGCTTCTCTACAAGAGCTGCAGGAGCTGACTGAGGACGGACCTTATAGGAAACATGCTCCACATCCTTCACGAAGTCGAGGCCCGTGACATGCTCAATCAAAGCCATGATAAACGGCGCATATCCGCAGCTGCTGGAGTTGCTCAACGAATTGTAGCGGATGGCCTCCCAGATGAAGTCAACCACGTCAAAGCCATGAGTGTGCTCAACCAAATGAAATAGCAAATTCCGAACATACGAACTGATGGTTGACGCATCCCCTCCTTGGGCCAAAGAGTGACCCGAAGCAACCGGAGAAGAACAGCTGGCACTGGCTTGAGACCCTTGATAGTACCCATCACAACATGCTGAGACGAGTCATATAAGTCTCCAAGCTGCTCAGGAGCCATGACCTTCTTATCATGCAGCTTTGCATCACCATCAGCAGACCTTAGATGCAACACCCTGGCAAACGTCCTTTTGGTGGCCACATACCATAGGTTGTCGGTCATCCACCAAATAGCATCATGCTTCTTATCAAAATACAGCGTGGCATAAAACTGCATGATAATCTCATCATTCCATGGGTACATAAAGCTCATAACATCCTTTACCTTATGACGCTCACAGATCTGGATGACTTCATCAAACACAGGATTCTGAGCTTCAGACATGTAGAGCCAGTCAACTCTCTTCATCTTCGTCACAGGGTGCTCCATAGGGAGAAGAACTGACTCATAGAAATCAGAGTGGAATCTGTTCCAGAATCTCTTGTCAACGTACTGGTCTTGATGAAATTCAAGTGGATTCTTGTTCCTTTGCACAACAATTGCCTTGCCCTTGCCAGACCCCACACGATAGTCAACCACACGAAGTGGCATCATCTGACCAGGGTACCTCCACACGGGCTTATATTTTTCCAACGGACCAATGGCTTCACGAGATGCTTGATGATGCTTCTTCTTCTGCTCACCAAGCCTTGCATGAGCGTCCGCGGGATGCTCGTCGGCAGGATTCTCCTCGGGATCGACTTGAGGAGAAGCTTGAGAGGAGACGGAGCAGCGGGAGGAGCTGTGAGGAGGTTTGCGCGGCCTTGTGAAATCTTCTTGACAGTCCGCCGGTGCCTCTTGGAAGGGCTAGGCAACGGTGAAGAGGGAGGAGAGTCGACGGGACGCTTGCCGGCCCCGGAACCTCCCTGGGAAGTAGACATCTGATAGGAGACAAAGATTCGAGTGACAAAGGGTTCGAGAGAAGACAAGTTTTACAATTTAAATTTTTGGGCCGAGAGGTACAGCTCGGATACTCCGGACATTTTGTCCGGACTGTCCGGACAATTACTCCGGATACTCCGGTGATTTATTCCGGAGTGTCCGGGGTATAGTCCGGATACTCCGAATAAAATCTCCGGAGAGTCCGGGGTATAGTCCGGATACTCCGGATAAAATCTCCGGAGAGTCCGGGGTGTACAGAATTTAACCCAAAAACCTAACTTGTAGACTATGTGAAATTTCTAAGAGCACATTGCAAGGAACAACCAAGGGGATGCATGTACTTCGATAAGGGGACCCTAACCCTAGGCATTTCAAGGAATCAAAGAGAGTTGGGGCAAAACGAAGTCATACCGCAAGAATGAACACTCAAGCGAAGAAATGCCGAGAGGAGATCCTTCCCCCAACCTCCGAGGACGATCCGGAGGCTCCGGAAGGTGAGGAACACGCCGGAGAAGAGAGGGAGAAAGAGGGCGGCGGCTAGGGCAATTTTGAGGAGAAGTCGGTTGAAGGAAATGGCAAAGGAGAGAGAAAGAAGGACCCCCGCACGGGCTTAAATACCCTTGGCAACTTAAGTCCGGACACTCCGGACAATTAGTCCGGACACTCCGGACAATTTGTCCGGATACTCCGGATAATTAGTTCGGACTGTCCGGGCTGACAGCTCGGGATCGGATTAGGAATTTTCAAGGAATGGATAGGGAGAGAGGCTTGGAGCAATGAGAAAAGAGGTCCTTAATGCCCTTTGAACATGTGTGACTAGCGAACATGTAATCAAACAATCCATAGTCACAAGACATTGGGCTAGATCCGAAGATCAGATATTTCGAAGAACACGAAAAGGATCAAAGAAAAGGACCAAATAAACTTTTCTAAAACATTTTCAAGCATCAATCAATGGCATGCACTTCTCAAGCCAAATTGCGAGAATCAAGAATATTTAGCCCACTCCTCAATTCACAAAATCTTTTCTCATCAAGTGATTTGGTAAATATATCGGCTAATTGATCATTTGTGCTCACATGTTGGATATCGATATCGCCTTTAGTTGAATGATCCCTTAGGAAATGGTGACGAATATCGATATGCTTTGTACGGGAATGTTGGACGGGGTTGTTGGCAATTTTTATGGCACTCTCATTGTCACACAAAAGTGGCACATGGTTATAGGTTAGGCCATAATCATTTAGAGTTTGTCTCATCCAAAGCAATTGCGCACAACAACTCCGTGGCTATATATTAAACCGGTGTGGATAGAGACTCTGAGTTTTGCTTCTTAGAGGACCAAGAAACAAGAGATCTTCCTAAGAATTGACATGTTCCCGAAGTACTCTTCCTATCTACCTTACATCCGGCATAATCCGCATCGGAATAGCCAACTAATTCAAAAGATGAACCTTTAGGATACCAAAGCCCGAAATGAGGAGTGTGCACTAAATACCTCAGGATTCTCTTTACGGCCACCATGTGGCACTCTTTAGGAGCGGCTTGAAAACGTGCACACATGCACACACTAAGCATAATATCGGGCCTAGATGCACAAAGATAGAGTAAGGAGCCGATCATCGAGCGATATACCTTTTGGACGACCGGTTTACCTTCTTTGTCGAGGTCTAGATGCCCGTTTGCTTGCATCGGCGTCTTAATTGGCTTGGCGTTCTCCATTCCGAACTTCTTGAGCATGTCCTTGATGTACTTAGTTTGGCATAAGAAAGTCCCTTCCTTGAGTTGTTTAACTTGAAAACCGAGGAAGAACTTCAGTTCGCCCATCATGGACATCTCAAACCTTTTAGTCATTATCCTACTAAAGTCTTTGCACAAAAGTTCATTAGTAGACCCAAATATAATGTCATCAACATAAATTTGACAAACAAACAAGTCATTATCAATGTTTTTAGTAAAAAGAGTGGGGTCGGCCTTTCCGACTACGAAACCTTGACCGAGAAGGAAATCGCGGAGACACTCGAACCACACTCTCGGTGCTTGCTTGAGCCCATAAAGAGCCTTATGTAGAAAGTAGACATGGTCCGGATGATCTGGGTCTTCGAAACTGGGTGGTTGCTCAACGTAGACCATTTCGGAGAGTGGTCCATTCAAGAAGGCGCTCTTTACGTCCATTTGGTATAACTTGAAATCATGGTGAGTAGCAAAAGCAAGTAATATTCTAATAGATTCAAGCCTAGCTACGGGAGCGTATGTTTCATCGAAATCCAAACCTTCGACTTGCGTGAAGCCTTGAGCAACCAACCGTGCTTTGTTTCTAGTCACTATTCCGTTCTCGTCTTGCTTGTTCCGAAATACCCATTTGGTCCCAATCACGTTTTGCTTGGGCCTTTCGACAAGCTTCCATACTTGGTTCCTCTCGAAGTTGTTCAACTCCTCTTGCATAGCCATCACCCAATCCGAATCTTGGAGAGCTTCTTCTACCTTGAGAGGTTCAAGAGAAGAGACAAAAGAGTAAAATTCACAAAAATTTGCAAGTCGAGATCTAGTGGATACTCTCTTGTTAATGTCTCCAAGTATGTTGTCGACCGGATGATCGCGTTGTATGCTTTGATGAACTCTCGGATGAGGGGTTGTTGCGTTTATACGTTGGATAGGACATCCGTCATCTTGAGAAGTGTTGGAACCATCTTGAGCTTGAATGGATGAGGGAGGATCAACATTTGGAGCACTGATGTCCGGAATGTCCGGGGTTAAGTCCGGACACTCCGGAGATTTAGTCCGGATACTCTGGACATTATCCCGGACACTCCGGGTTGGGGTGCTCGGGATTGCATCCTGCTCCACCGGTTTTACCTCCCCAATAGCCAATTTCTTGATTGCTTCGCATGGAGGTTCTTCCCTATTAATTTCATCACAATTAACTTGTTCTACTTGAGAACCGTTAGTTTCATCAAATGTTACATCACGCGAGATTTCAACTGCACCGGTGGTGTTATTGAAAACCCGATATGCGTAAGCATTTGATCTATAACCAAGTAAAAATCCTTAATCTACTTTAGGAGTAAATTTAGATGACTTAGCTTTCTTGTTGAGGATGTAACATTTACTCCCAAATACTCTGAAGTAGGATACATTTGGTTTCTTGCCGGTTAGAAGTTCATACGCCGTCTTCTTCAACAACTTGTGGAGATATAGTCGGTTGGAGCTGTGGCACACGGTGTTGACGGCCTCCGCCCAGAATATGTCGGAGACCTTGTACTCGTCAAGCATCGTACGCGCCATCTCGATGAGGGTTCGATTCTTCCTCTCGGCTACCCCATTCTGTTGAGGAGAATAGGGAGCCGAGAACTCATGCTTGATGCCTTCTTCATCAAGAAACTCTTCAACACCCGTATTCTTGAATTCGGTGCCGTTGTCGCTCCGAATTTTCTTGATCTTCACGTCAAACTCATTTTGAGCTCTTCTCATGAATTTCTTAAGAGATCCTTGAGCTTCACTTTTATCATGCAAAAAGAACACCCAAGTAAATCGAGAAAAATCATCAACGATAACTAAACCATACTTATTTCCTCCGATGCTTATGTAGGCGATCGGGCCGAACAAATCCATGTGAAGCATCTCTAGGGGTCTTGAAGTGGTCATCACATTCTTGGCGGGGTGCGAAGCTCCAACTTGCTTTCCGACTTGACACGCGCTACACACCCTATCTTTCTCAAAAACGATATTGGTTAGCCCAAGGATGTGATTGCCCTTAATGAGTTTGTGAAGGTTCCTCATACCAACATGGGCAAGTCGGCGATGCCATAACCAACCCATGCTAGATTTAGCCATTAAGCACGTTTCAAGGTTAACTCTATCCGTAGAAAAATCTATAAGATAGAGATTACCCTTTAAACGACCCTTAACGGCTATTGAACCATCAACCCTCTTAATGACATCCACACCCTTCTCACTAAACACACAATTATAACCCGCTTCACATAATTGTGCAACGGACAATAAATTGTAGCTTAGAGATTCAACAAGTAAAACATTGTTTATATGAAAATCATTGGTAATCAAGATCTTACCTAAACCTACCACTTCACCTTTTCCGTTGTCGCCAAAGATAATGCTTTCACTATTTGATCCATTGGCTTCCAAATGTGCGAACATTGCCCTTTCTCCGATCATATGATGTGTACATCCGCTATCCAAGATCCAACTTGATCCACCGGAGATGTAGGCCTACAAAATGAAATTTAGTTTTTGCTCTTTGGTACCCAAACTTGTTTAGGTCCACGCACGTTAGTAACAAGCGATTTGGGAACCCAAATAGATCGCACATTGGGATAGCTTTTGGACTTGCCCCCAAGGGGACAAGCAACTACACGACCAAGGTTAGTTCTCTTAAGCACATACGAGGCAAAGAAAGTAGAATGAGTCTTGTATTTGGAAGTTCCTTCACTTTTAATAAAATGAATGGGCTTGTTCAAGGGGGCAACTACGATGTTGCTCTTTTTGCCCTTGGGCGGAACATACCCAAGCCCATACCTCATAGTGTTACCTTGGCGCTTACCGAGATACTCCTCTAATCTTTTGCTAGCCTTATAGGACTTTTGAAGTCCATCTTCAAGCATTCCCTTGAGCTTCTCATTTTCATGAGCTAATACTTGCAAGGTCTCAAGGTTAGTGGCACAAGTATCAACATTGATATTATAGCATCTAGCACATCCATTGCTAGAAGATGGTAATGAGGAATTGGAGACAACTGTCGAGGAGTTAGAAAAACTATTCGAGAGATCAACAAGCTTCGCCTCAAGAGTCTTGCAAGCATCCTTCGCTTTAGCAAGTTCCTCTACGAGTGAAGCATTGGTGATCTCAAGACTAGTTAACTTGGAGTTGGCCTTTTTTGAACTTTCGACCAACTCCTCGTATTTTCTTCTCTCATTTATTAGACTCTTCTCTAGCTCGATATTTTTCTCTTTCTCAAGAATAAGCAAGTCTTCTTGAGCTTCGAGAGTCGTCTCTTTTTGCTCAATAGTTTCCTCCAATTTCTCAATATCTTTTAAAAGTAAATCTAATTTTTGAATGTCAAAGTCTTTAATCGACTTGATTACACAATCATCGTCACTATCGTTATCACTATCATCCAAGTAAGAATTAACAATAGAGGAGGATGAAGCTTTGATTGATACCTTGCGCCCCTTAGCCATAAAGCACATTGGAGCGTTTTCGTCGTCATCGCTTAAGTTGTCGAAGAGGCCCTTCGACGTTGTCAGAGTAGAAGATACGGCGATGGCGACAGAGGCGATTCCTCCTTCATCGGAGTCGGAGCTTGAGTCGGAGTCGGAGTTAGAATCCCACTCTTCTCCAATGTGTGCTTGCCCCTTGTTCTTGTAATGCTTGAACTTTTTGCTTCTTTCCTTGTCCTTGCCCCGATGCTTGTCCCTCTTGTAAGGCTTCTCTTCTTTCTTCTCTCGATGGGGACATTCGGCGATGAAATGGCCGGGCTCTCCACATTCATAACACTTCCTTGTTGAGTGTCGTCCTCTTGACTTGTTCCATTGGCCCTTGGAGTGACTTCCCGGTTTGTAGCCCTTCTTCTTAAGAAATTTGTTAAATCTCCTTACAAGCAAGGCCATATCTTCATTGGTTAGGGGGCCACTTGGCTCATCATCTTCACTTGCACTTTCCTCAACTTCCCTCACGGTCTTCACGGCCTTTAGAGCAATACCTTTCTTCTTGCCCGACTTGAGTTCTTCGACAACTTCGGCTTCTTTTATCATCATCTCCTCCATCATAAGCCGGCCGATGACATCATGAGGAGTCAAGGTGTCGAAATTTGGCCGGTCTCGGATTAACTGAACAAGGTTGCGGTTGGTAGGGGTGATTACGCGGAGAATGATCTTCACCACGGCCTTGTCAGAAAGATCGGTGCACCCGAGACCCTTGGCTTGATTCACAAGCACCATTAGCCGGTCAAACATCTTGTTGTAGGACTCTCCTTCTTCCAAAGTGAACCGACTTAGCTCACCAATAATGAGCTCTATCTTTGATTCACGGACACTTGAAATCCCTTCATGACTGACTAGGAGTCTATCCCAAATAGCCTTTGCTTCCTCAAGTCCAGCGACTCGGTTGAACTCGGAATCACTCAAGGCGTTGAATAAGGCATTGACTGCCAAATCATTGAAGTGTTGATCTTTATCTTCTTCAGGAGTAAGATTCTCGGGATCATTAGGCTTGAAACCTGTTTGCACAATCTTCCAAATAGACGGGTGAAGCGATCTCAAGTGCATCTTCATTTTATGTTTCCATGCCGCATAGTGAGTGCCATCGAAGTGAGGCGCTCGACCGGAGGGCACGGAAACATATGATGAAGAGCTGAGAGAATTGTAATTAAGTGGAATACCCATCCGAAGATCGTCACCCGTACCCGAGGTGCGGGTAAGATCTTCGACAGACTTCCCTGTTTGCGACATATTGATTCTCCAAGCGGTTAAGCCAAACTAAGGAGATTTGGCTCTGATACCAATTGAAAGGACCGATATGTCGCCTAGAGGGGGGGTGAATAGGCGTAATTAAAATTTGCAATTAAATAAAATCACCCGAGGATCAATGTTCAGACTGTCCGAGTTAATTGTCCGGATAGTCCGGAGTAAATGTCCGGAGTGTCCGGACATGTGACCTCAAAATGAGAATTTTAAATCCTTGCAAATTTTCAACAATCTAGCTGAATACAAGTGTTCTAAATGATCTCAGGTACCTTAGAAAAATATAGATCTAGAGCCAAACACAGAGACAAAGTAGATCGGGGCTCCAAAAGATTTAAGAGCCACAAACCCTAGCTCAAGCAAGTGAAGAACACAAAGACAACGATTTTTTACCGAAGTTCGGATTCTTGAAGGGAATCCTACGTCTCCGTTGAGGAGGCACAAAGCCCGGGTCTCTCTTGACCTCTTTCCTCCCGGTGTTGCACGAAGCACTCGCCGGTCTTCACTTCTTGCCTCTTTCCTTTCGGAGGCGAGACTAGCCTTCACAAACGACCGGGGCTCTCCACACGAAGACTTGGAGGCTCCCGGTGACTCCTTGCCGTCTAGGAGCCCTTCAAACTCCAAGAGTAACAAATACGCCGCAAAGTCAACTTGGAGGATGAACCTTGTGCTCAAGAATCAACAAAGCAAGCTCAAAGCACTTGAATCCCCTTCTTTCTCCCCAAAGATGCAAATCAAATCGAAGATTTTAGTGGGAGAAAGAAGCTAGGGCTTGAGAGAGTGTGAGAGAGAGCTTTAGACTTGAATGCTGCAATGAATGAGGTTGGCAACGGTTAGATTTGGAGTGAGGGTTTAAATAGCTCACCCAAAATCCAAGATTCTACAGTGTCTTCAAGAAAGTCCGGACTATCCGGACATTTAGTCCGGAGTGTTCGGACTTAACTCTATTTTCCAACCGAGAGGGTGAGCCCGGAGTGTCCGGACAAAGTCTCCGGATACTCCGGACAATAACCCCGGATACTCCGAACAATAACCCCGGAGTGTCCGGACTAAATGTCCGGATACTCCGGCCTTACCAGAGAAAAGCAACCGAGGACCCTAGCTCGGAGTATCCGGATTTAATCCCCGGATACTCCAGACATTTTCCCCGGAGTGTCCGGACTAAATGTCTGGATACTCCGGACTGACCTCCTCGGCCAGGAGTATCCTTTTAAAGGAAATGCAAAGTTTTAACAAATCTTTTGAGATGCAATTTTCATCCTATGAGCACAAGCATATCCTAGAAGCGATTTTCCGTCGTATCCCCCTTAATAGTACGGCTATCCTTAGACTCAATAAAATAAAAGATATACAATCGAAGTCTTGATGCCGCCTTTTCAAATTTTAAATATGGTGGGGATCTCCAATCGCCTTTCCAACGATGATATCGTCTGATCACTGCATAGAATCTCACTCGCATCGTTAGTATACGTAGTTGTGTTGCCATAAATCACCAAAACTCAATGAGGGGCCTAGATGCACTTTCAAAACCCCGCAAAGAAACATGTTACATCGTTTTAGGATTTATCAAGTTGGTTGAACTACATCAAAATTTGAGTTGTAATTTGAGTCATTAAGTGAATGACAAGTTACGTATATAGGGTGGTCACTAGTCAAACATGTCATGTTACTGATGAATGCCAATGAAGAACTCCCATAGTCCCATTTACTATATCACCGATTCGTCTGCACCACAGAAATAGATTATTCATTTTTCCCTACTGCAACTTTGATATTTAAGAATGACACTTAACTACTATCGCTGGTAGTAGGCACTTACAAGCTTGTCAATCGCAACTGCCGTCGATCTGGACCCAGATGGAGCGGAGTGCGAAGGGCGGGAGGAGGGCCAGAGGGGGGACGGAGCAGAGGGCGGCGCCGCGACACCGAGGGACGGATCCAGCGAAGGACGACGGTACTCGGGGAGGAGGATGCTGAGCATAGGGATGAGCCGAGGGCGGCAGGATTGGTGGAGGGTGGTGGAACTCAGGCGGAGGGCACCGGGAGGCGAGGCGGGCAGAGGGCGGTGGTGCCGGGAGGCCTAGGCGGCATCGGGAGGTTGGCAGCAAGAGGCCTTGGCTACTCTGGTCTCGGAGAGTCGGGGCAAATGAGATGGGGAGTGGAGAGAACGGGTCATGGACTCACACGAGAATATTAGAAGACCGTCTCAGGGTTATCCGATTATGCCTATTGGTAAGGATCGAATATCCGAATAAATTTTACCGAATATATCCGAAAAAAGTTTCAGAATATCCCGATCTGACAGATAGTGATATCCTGAATTGAATCTGAAACAAAGTATCTAAATTCAACACCAAATCTGAAAACTATGCAAAAAATTTCAAATCTGATATGAACACATTCGGTCGGTCAGTTGGTCGGAAATTATCTGATCCAATTGCACCCCTACTCCCTGTGTGCTATAAATAGAGGGAGAGAGGGGTGTCTCTCTTGAATGTTTTTGTACTCTTCTGAGCTTTGCCCACTTTGTTTGAGGCTTTGTAAACCTTCCTTCTAAGAAATAAAAGTTTCATTTTCTTCTTCTAAATTTACTTTCAGCATTTTCATTATGCTTTGAATTCAGCACTTAAATTTGGTATTTATTTTCCGTAATTTAAATTCTTGCATTTACTTTCCTCATATTTGGATTTGTCTCCCCCCTCCTTTCTAAATGCTTGTGGATTTTATGCCAAGAATGAATGATTAATGAATGAATCTTCTTCAGATCATATCCCAATCATCTAGACAACCTACAACCTCTTCTTTTCAATTTGTTGCAAGGAATCGATCTTTGTGCTTGAATGAAGAAAGAACCTTGTAAATCTCTTTCTTGTTTGTTTGAAGGGTTGTTTATTGGTGTTCTTACTTGCTGTGACATGTAGGAGGTCATTAAGATCATCTTGATCATCAATTCTGCACAAGTAAACTAAAGGTGAAGTTTTTTGTTTAACCCGGTTTTGGTGCAACATTCGTTAAACTGGAAAAATATCATAACTTTGACATCAATCCTAAGGATTGAAGGTTGGAATAGGATTCTGACATCCATAGAAAGGTGTACATAAAATTTCACGAGTTTTTTTTCGAAAGAGCAGCAAGAGAGTTGCTGCAAAATTTTATTAAGAAGAAGGAAACCAGACTTTGGATCCTGTTTTTTAAGGAAAAAACCGAACTCGTGAAAAAACCTCACAATTACCTAGTACTAACTGAAAGCATCAATACCACTAGAAAGAAACGAAGGATAGAGAAAGGAAAAAAGGGGAAATTTAGAGGAAAAAACCGACACCACCAATTTCCACTGTGTAATTCCGTAAGCTAAGTTGACATAGCAAAACCACGGGTACGCACTGCATCCTTGATCGTTGTGGCCACTTGTTCTGGGGTTCGAACCGTCCCTTGAAAAATTCGTTGGTTTCTCTCTAGCCAAAGGTTCAAATTTCACGAGTTTTAGATAAGTCGATTAAAAGTTATATCAATTCTTATTTTTGGAATCGTTAGATTTACTATTCATTCAAATAGCGCTGTCGACCAGTTCGGAGTCACTATTCATCCGACCAATTCAGTACTGTTTATCCGACCAGTGCAATTTTTTTTAATTTATCTGAGCATTGTTGATCCGATCACCTATTTAGATTGCACGGTTACTCTTGGTGGTTTGTTTCAACCACCCCCCGCCCCCCGGGGCGCCGGCGGCGCGGATATAAAGCTTCTGCGATGCAAAAGGTTGAAACCAAGCTAACTAAGCGACCGGATCATTTGTATGTCTGACCTGTCAGGATGCTTCAGGTACAAAAAAGATCCAGTGTTCACATGGAGTCGTGGACCCAACCAGATTGGCTACAATGTTAGATGCTGCAGCAGTCTTTCCCGGCCGTCGGATCACTCGAAGCTAAAGTGGCATGCCGTAGGCTTCATCAATCTTACGTCGTGAATTGCAGCTATCTAGGTCTAGGACATAGAATCATCATATCGAGTTTCATACGTCCACCAGCTCATCGATCCAACGGTTTAACCCGTCGAGGAAGGGTAGACTGTATACTGATCATTTGACAAAGGAAAGATGCACGTGGAAAGGCGAGAGCATTCTCTCGTCCGTAAGTCTCGTTAACTACCAGAAATATGGAACTTCAGTAACCTGCAATGCAACCATTCGGAGGAATGATCAGTGAGCTGAGTGATCAGTGGTCTGGTACACTGACTAGAGCTATTATTCGTAGCAGAATGTAGGTGAAGGTGAGCCGCCACTGATCATAGCTCTACCCGTGACATGTCACATCGCTCAATGTCTCCATGAATTTCTCATTACAATGGAATCCATTTCATTTGTAAGCTTGGCAGATCGCACTAACAATTTTGCAGCAGTAGATACTAGATACTAGGTAGGCATAGCAGGCTGGAGATATATCAAGTCCATATGATGCTCCTTTCAGTCAACTGCATATGGCATGTCATGTAATGGTTGTTGGATGCCATGCTATGTTCCTGACCGGAAGAACGTTCGGACAGATGCAAGATTTTTTTTTCTTTTTGTTTTCTGGTACCAACTTTTCT
This sequence comes from Guadua angustifolia, assembly GCA_036346375.1. Classification (NCBI taxonomy): domain Eukaryota; kingdom Viridiplantae; phylum Streptophyta; class Magnoliopsida; order Poales; family Poaceae; genus Guadua; species Guadua angustifolia. The sequence goes on along the minus strand of CM070518.1, from coordinate 11,053,299 downwards.
CCTTTCTCTTTGCTTAAGGTAGCTTTCGCTGTTCACTTTCTTTCTTTCTCTTCATAGAATATCCATGGCCGGTTCCAGGAAATCATCCCAAATCTCTACATTCGACTGAAAACACAAGCAGCGCATGTCTCTCGTTATCAGGTGCAGATACTTGCTTCCTCAAACATCAGTGCAAGTAATTACTTCCTAATGCAATTGCAGAACAACTTGAGGTCCAGGGTCCTATTGATCTGGTGGTATCAGGATTAATATAACAATTACTCCAGCGAAAACATGGAGGATAAACAATTGTCACCAATTTCGTTACGCTCGTCACAAGCTCGCATTGCGATGATCTCATTTGGAGAAGATGCTGTGGAATATAAAACACTAGACCAGATAAACAATCAGTAACCTTAGAAGCCTTTTCAACAATAATCATGTAACGACTTTATTATCTTGAGTACACGTCATCAGGGGAATGATTTACTACAGCAAGCAGAAATTTGAAGAGCACACTAACTGTGTCATCCTTAATAACTTTATCGGCTACTACGACAACAGAAATGCATACATGTGGATCATTTTTTACTCGTCGTGGAAGAATCCCCAGGGCCACTTTCTTCTGCTTTCTCCTGGAAGTACCCAAGCAACTTTCCATCTTTTGGGACAAGACAAGGAATTCCATGGACTATCTGGGGTTGACATCAGCACGAAATAAGGATTAAGCAAACAAAAATGATTAATGAAATCACCAGAGGCAGGGGCAACTGCTGACAAAGATAGACGAAAGTTAAACAGCTAGACAGTTCACATGCTACAAGAGACGAATAAAATGCTAGCTAGAAGAAACATCATATTCAGATCCTGCAATTCCATAAGTTCATATTTTCATCTGCTCCGCAAGAAACCGTTTTAAATATATCTATCCCATAAATGCCCCCTTGAGGCCCTGAAGATTACCTACCGAGCAGTGCTTCTTTGCTCTTCCTCTTATTACAAGTTGCAGAAATCTTAAAGCACGCGAAAATATCTACCCTTCAATTAATCATGCTATAATGTTTGTACAACTTTTAAAAAGAAAAATTATAGAAGCACCTCTCTTAGCTACTGCTTATCGCTAGGCACCACATGAATTCAGTCGGTAATATGGCGTACTAGGAAATTTTCCGCGCGTGTCGTTTTTTCGAAGAAAAAATGTTTTTTTCGGCGGCGTTTAATTTTCTAAATCGTCGAAATAATGAGCGAAACGGGAAAAAAATAGAGAGATAGAGTTGTAGAAATATCTCTTTCGACGAATTATTTGGAAAAATATTGGAGACCGAGCTGGAAAACCGCGGCGGGGAAAAAGTCTAGAGGGAAAAGGGCGAAAAATTATTAGAAATGTCAACCTTCTTTTTGTCGAGTTTAATACTCTACGCGTTCGCCGAGCAATAATACATGCTTTTAAAAATATTAAAAACTCACGGCGTAACACGCCGCGCGTGTCATTTTTCCGTAGGAAAAATTTATTTTTTTCTCGATGGCGTTTTATTTTTTAAATCGTTGAAATGGGGAAAAATAGAGATAGAGTTGTAGAAATATCTCTTTCATTTAATTATTTGGAAAATATTAGAGGCCGAGCTGAAAAACCGCAAGGGAAGAAGTCTAGAGGGAAAAGGGTGAAAAATTATTAGAGATGATAACCTTCCTTTGTCGAGCTTAACACTCTACGCGTTCGCGGAGTAATAATACATGTTTTAAAAAATATTAGAGATCGACACGTTCGCGGAGTAATAATACATGTTTTAAAAAATATCAGAGATCGAGATGGGAAATCGAGTTGGGAAAAAAGTCTAGAGATAGAGCTGCACAAATATTTCTGGCAACAAAGACTTTTTTTTTGGAAAACGGAGAAAGGACATGTTTTAAAAAATATTAGAGACGCCGCTACGCATAGCGTGTCATTTTAAAGAGGAATTTTTTTTTGCAAGCGTTTTATTTTTAAATCGTCGAAATAATGAGCTAAACGGGGAAAAAGTCGAGGATAGAGTCAGTAGAAATATCTCTTTCGATTTAATTATTTGAAAAATATTGGAGACCGAGCTAGAAAACCGAGGTGGGAAAAAGTCTAGAGGAAAAGGGCGAAAAATTATTAGAGATGACAACCATCTTTTGTCGAGCTTAACACCCTACGCGTTCACGGAGTAATAATACATGTTTTAAAAAATATCAGAGACCGACGCGTCCGTGAAGTAATAATACATGCTTTAAAAAATATTAGAGATCGAGATGGGAAATCGAGGTGGGGAAAAAGTCTAGAGATAGAGCTGCACATATATTTCTAGTGACAAAAACATTTTTTGCTGAGAAAAACGGAGAAAGGACCTAGACGTAAAGAGCAAGGACCTGAATGTTACGTTTTTGGACCTGTCCGCTATCCTTAAAAATTAGAAAAGGGCTTGTTCGCGATTTGAATTTAACGGGAGGTCCTTTTCGTAAAATAGCGTACGAGAGACCCGAACGCGAATTTAGAGGAAAAAATCTTCCTCTCACAAAAAATCGCGAAAGACCTATTCGTAATTTAAAAAGGACTAAATCATAAAAAAATTTTTGAGTAGAGTCGGTGCCGTGCATTCGAGCCAGCCGTGCTTCTCGGCTCAAACGGTCAGTGAGGCCGCCATCTTTCCAACTTTAGGAAAGGTCTTATTCCATTCCACACTGCGGTTACTTACTATAGTTACTAGGAAATCAATTTGTTTTTCTTTGTTGGACATGTTTTTGGCTAAGGCAGTACAACAGACAGGTGACCGGCATACATGGGCAGACGATTAGAGCATCTTCAGCAAGGGTTCTAAAACAGGGATCCCTACTTTGGATTTAGGGACTCTCCTTATTTTTTAGGACCACTGCTTTGAGCACAAGTCCAAGAATATCCCCTAAATCTCAGCCCCTATTTTTTTTTTTTTCTCCTATTTTGACATATCCGCTATGTATAATCTTCATTTGACACCACTAAAATTCAATCAAAAATATTTGTAATACATAAAACATAAGTATATTAACATTTACAATTTAAAAACATGATATTTAAAATTTAAATTTAAAATTTTCAAAACATGATAAATAAATAAATAGAAACTCGAACAATGAATCAAACTACGGTTACTGTGAATTGCCTACAAATGCTCAATAAGATCATCTCGAAGCCTCTCATATATTTCCCTATCTTCAATCTCCTGGTGTATCTTTAAGAACTCCCTATTTTAAGGTTTAGGGGTTTTCTGGGAATTGAGGCTGATGAGGCAAATTTAGGGGTCTCCTAATTTTAGAGGCTGGATTAAGGGTCCTGCTGGATCTGTATTTTTTACTAAACTCCCTATTTTAAGATTTAAGAGCTGGTTTAAGGGCTCTGCTAGAGATGCTCTTAGAAAAGGGATGCCCATCTCAACCAATGCAGCCTGCAGGCTGTAGCGGACTGGGAGGAGGCCGCCGGGACTCACCGGCAAGGACACGCCGACGGCGTCGCTGACCAGTGACCCGCTTGGCTTCGCAGTACCTGCTCGGCAAGTGAGATCGCACAGGTGGGTAATTAGGTTAGGATAGTCGAGGGAGAAGGAGAAAGAGAGACTAGTCTTTCTTGGCTTGGTTTCGCCTCGCCTACCTGAGAGGCTTCTTGGACAGGGGGCAGACGAGCACGTCGGGAGATCGCGTGCGGGATGCCGCGGCCGCCTCCGCCGTGACGCAGCAGCAACGCCGCCGTCCGCCTCATCATCGCTCCGCAGAGGGTGGGGTCAAGCGTACGTAGGGATGGCAGTTTTACCCATGGGTTTGGATACCCGTGGGTACCTGACCCGATAAGAGTGGGTATGGGTAGCACTTTAGACCCATAGGTTTACGGGTTTGGGTACCCGATAAGCCCATAGGATGAGTGTGGGTGTCAATTTGTACCCATGGGTACCCATGGGTATCCTATGACATGTGGACCCACTTTTTCAGAGTTATATTAGAAAAACAAACTAACTGACTGCTCAGCTGAGTTAGCTCCTCCTTGATTCCCCTCGACCCTATCACCTCCCTCCTCTTACCCCCATCACCTGATTGCTTCGACCTCTCTCCCCTTGCCTTTGTCTCCCTCGGCGGCGAACGCCTGCTCCTCCCCTTGCCGCCGACTCCTCCCATCGGCTCACTCCGGCTCGACGCGCATAGTGCCCAAAAAAAGAGAGAGAAAGGAGAGGTGAGAAGGAGATAGAAGGAGAGGTGACCCCTACTCACCCGAAAGGCACTGCTCCCCGCACGTACCCCGAGGTCTAGTGTTCCGGCGGACCGAGCCATGGCCTCCGGCGTCTGCGAGAAGGGAGGAGCATGCGGCGACCGTAGCGTCCCCCACCTCTCCGCCTTCGCCCTTCGGTGCTCGTGCACAGATCTGTGCCCGTGGGTACCCATTGGATTTGGGTATGGGTACAGATTTGTACCCGCAAAGCTTAATGGGTTTGAGTAGACGGGACTTTGTTCGGGTTTGGATTTGGGTTTAAGACAGTGGTACCCGGAGGTACCCACCCGATTGCCATCCCTAAGCGTATGCCTCGCAGGCCGAGTCGCCGAGAGGCTACAACCTCCTCACGCAGATCATACATCGAGACGGATTCTGTCGTGAGACGCGACAAAAACCGGAGCTTTTTTTGGGTGCTAAATTGGCACAGTTCATGCTTCATAATACACTTCTGCTGTACCTTCGCTGCCATGGCGTTCTCCTGAAATTGAGTTTATCTTTATTCTGTAGCTATAGTGCAGCCATTGCAGTTCAATCTCACTGTTGCAGTTTGTATTGTAAAGATCTTACGGGCATATGCCAAGTCCACAGATTGCAGTATAGATTTCACTTGCCGAATGAAACTCTTGCAACAAACTTAATCCTATTCTAGAAAATGCTGGTCGAATTTGAGAAGGGATTTGGTCAGTATAAACAGGCAATGCCAAAATTTGGCGTCATCAAACTTCAGAATCTGTTTGGAGAAACACAAATTAACTGCTGCACTTGTTACAGGATCCAACCTGATTTCAACCAATAGCAGGGGCAGAACATTCCAAAGCAATGCCTACAAAATCCTGCTAGACAGTACGGCAATTTTGCAGGCAAGAAGCTATTAGCTATAGATAATTTATTTACTGATACATTTATAAGTACTATGTACATAACCAGGGAATAAACCGAACGTGATACTTATGAGCTAATGACTAGTCTAAAACTGCCTAACCTGACCATGATCATCTAGGACGGCAGCTAAGTGCTTGCCAGGCAAAAAATTCATACCCAGGGACATAGATAAAACTATACATTATGAGATGAAAGCAATAATATAGCGCTGGTTGCCCGCCCAACCCACTCCTTGTAGCTTCAGAGAAGCTTATTCTGTGCCACTGCTTCGCAAAGCTCCTCCTCGTATAGTAAAACTCTAGGTGAGGCTGCAGCTTTGGATACAGGCTTTGGCAATCCTGGTGGCACTGAACGGCGCAGGCGCTTTGAAGGCAATGAAGACTCCGGGAAAAGAACAGCTGTGATTAGCTTCACATCAAGTAGCTTAAGACGTGCAAGCCGAGGAGCATGTTTTGGAGCCTTTGGGGTTCTGGGGGTGGAAACCCTCACATCCTTGCCATCTATTTTGCTGAAAATTCAGTGGTATTGCAACAGATTAGAGTGAATCAAGCAAATAAACGTTGTTTGGAGAACAAATGCGGTATGGCTAACCTCATAAAAGGCCAATGTTCTGTCGGAAGAGGAGTCTTGTTTTGGAGCAGTTCTTGCCTGCTGCGATCTGGAGTAGTGTAGTTGAAATGGTACTGCCTGGCCAGTTCAACCTAACACGACAAAAAGTGAGTATGGGAATGGGGGGAAACAGTACAGCACATGCTGAGGATGCAAACTAACTCAATAAACAGAAAGTTGGGCATGCAAATCATGTCAATAACTAGAATGCTGAACATGCAAAAACACTGAAGCAATTGACAAGTATGGAAATGACTTGGAGGTGCACTATACAAAAGTTTGGAACTATTACTGGAAACTGCAAGTAATTCATGTAGGTGTATGTAATTGAGTAATGGAAGATCAAATTAACTTTTTTCAAGGCCAGATGCCATGGTAGATAGTTGTTAGGCAGGTGACATGAATATCTTTCATCAATGCACAAAAAGTAAGAGCTGTAGCCTGTAAAGAGCTGGTCTCAGTTACTGTGCATCAAACATCATCTGGTTCATGATTTTAATGAGCATTAAAATTGACGAATGATGAGGGAACTAGAAGTGCCAAAGTAAGGACAAAACCTTATTAACTGGACTAATAAAGGATGAAGCAAGTACAAAAGTTGATACTTACTGCCTTTCGAATCCTTCTTGAAACATGGAAAACAGCCTTCAGCTGGTCATGGTGCAAGTAACACATGATTTTCATCTTTGCAGTAAAACAATGCAATCAGGTTTAGAACAAATAAAGTACCCACTGAAGTTAACAAAGAGGTGATTTCAATTCCATACCAGCAGATCAAGTGGAAGTGATTCAAGTCTTGAATGACCATCAAATTCAGCTGCTTGAGTCCTCGGAGTTCTTGGTAATATCTGGCCCTTAATGTCACTAAATGGCTCAAAATTTAGTCTTGTGGGGGACATAATCGGTGTGGTGCTTTCAAAGGAACCCTCGCCCTGGGGCAAAATCTCCAGATCATCCTTCTCCACATTCAACAGAATCCTTTTCTTCCCTATATCCCTGCTTGTGCTCCTACTATAACGAATCTGAGCCAGGGCACCAGGTTTCAAGTACTTGTTCTTTGTATGCTTCACTCGTTTCTTTTGTTTCAGAGTCACTGATCCAGACCCCATGATGACTGTTATTCGCAAGAAAATTAGAAGCGGCAGATGTTGCTAAACTTCGATTCTCTTCCAATTTCATCTCTCAGCTTCAGTACAAGAGAACAGAAATTAAGCAATGACGATAACAACAAAATTAACTATAAAAGAAGAAGCAAGCTCACCATAAAGGTCCAAAGTAGTGTCAGGTATGTGTGTCTTAAGAGTTGATGAAAAGAAATGCTGTAAATTTGGATAGAGCTTTTTCTGTTAAAAGAGTCATGCCTTTTAGTAGGTGGAAGAACATACGAAACAATGGCTTATGCTAGATAAACCACAGGCAGCAGCATCCACATCTCTCTAGACAGGTCAGAATCAGGACATTGTCATAGTTAAACAGGAAAAAGAATTGGGAGGTGAACACCTTGCTTTTTAGGTAATCACTCACTTTGAATAAACTAAACTTCCACATGACAACTAAGAGGGAAAACATCAAGACAGAATTACAGAACACAAATACTCTATGTTCACACCTATATCCATCATTTAACAAGAACACAGGAAAGGTCTCAAATCGATTATCATCCTTGCTTGCTGGCAGTGGTGGAAAGAGAGGAATAGTCGGGTCTTCCGTCACGAATGGGCGACTCACGACCAGATCCTTCGACAAATAAAGGACGATGCCGCCTCCTGGGCTACTGCAGGAGCGTCGCACCTTCAGTGTCTCCTCAGGGGAATCTCGTAAAGGCAGTCCTCCGTTGTTCATTTTGGGTTTTCTTTTTCTCCCTGTTGTACTTCCCTTTGTCCTTCTGGGGTGTGTTCCTGGGTGCGACCTTCGCACCTTCTTTTCCCCAGTTTGTACTATGACCTTTTTCTCATCCTCTAATTAAACCTTGGCCACGGCCGATTTCAAAAAAAAAAAATTCCCAAAGTGCCAGTAGGTGAAGCTCCAGAGGATATTATAGTTTACAATTATTGAACAGAAATTGCAAGATTAACGGGAATTAGCTAAACAGAATATGCACCAAATAAGCTCACACTTATTATTCAAATGTATTGTTTGTTCGGTAACTAAAAAAGTACGTCTCTCCATTCAAGAAGCTGATGAATTAGTTAATCCATCCTGGAATCGGGACAAATGAATAAATTTGCAATGTGTAGTGATAACATTCTGAGTTAATGTTTCAGGTTCTAGAATGTATTAAATGGTATAAACAAGTCATCAAGACAGAGCATGGGAACATTACATTCGGCAAACTCAAAAAAATGAAGAGTTTTGCAGATTAGTTAAGGACATGTCTCTACTTTTTTTGTTTATCAGTTAAGAGAAGCTTATCAGGACAACTGTTTCAGAGAAATCTGGATACTATTGATAAAATACTGTCTCAACCATTGCATGAGGATATTATAGATCAAGAAAAAGAAAAGATTAGAAAAGATAAACACCTTCCATTTTAATCTACAGAAGACTATAATTAGCAATAGTGCGCTGATTTGCAATTGTGAATATCTGATGGGGGGATAGAACATGTCCGTAAAAGTAGAAGGCTGCTATAAATATGGCATTGTAAATGTGCTAGTATCACTAACTTGGCTAATTGAGTAGTACTACTAAATATTGACATCATTGCTAAAGTTCTCAAAGCTAGCTAGTACTTCAAGAGGCGCCTAGTTAAGACTCATGATTAACCGCATTAACAGTTCGCATAGCACCCACGGATACAACTTCAAGGAGTGATTGCGCGCGCGCGCGCACACACACACACAAACGCACTACCAAGTACCAAGTAACCAAGTTGTTCCACCAGAGCATGGGCTAACAATGCGCTTCACTTCATCGCACTCTGCAGAATCCCCATACCAATATCTGTAAAGGATCACACCACAAAAGCAATCTCCTACTAAAGACCCCCATTGTACAGTAGATCCTATACAAGATCAGGAAGGATCACACACAAAAACACATCCATTCCGCTCCCAAAGCACGGGCCACCCACCGATCCCACCCAAGGCCTGCTCGCCATCTAATCAATCACGCAACGCGACCAACAGCACAAGAACACACATGGAGAAGAAGTAAAAAAAAAGGCGGCCTTTGGAAGCAAAGATTAATAACGGGTTACCAGATACGCCAGCCGCCGCCGCCGCCGCCGCCGCCGCAGCTCAGGAGCCAGCTCCCATGCCCGCTCGATCCATTCAACTCCCTCCTGCAAAAGAAGACGCGACTAACCCAAGTTACCCAACCCACCCCGAAACCGTCCGGCGACAACAACAACAAATGCCAAAGTTCTCCAATATTCCCTCCCTCCCTCTCCTAACGAAGGAATGGGGGAGGTAGCGGGGGGGGGGGTGCCGGGATGGATTTTGTATGAGGGCAGGAGGGGAGGGAGGCAAACCGAAATTTTCCTGCGGGGTTTGGCGCCAAGGGGAGCGCGCGCGGGGCCCACCCGAAAGAGGATCCGGAAACCTTTTCCCGTTTCTTCCGTGTGCGGGGCCCACCTGCCCGTGACCGGGGACCCGTACGTGCGCCGCGTGCGGGGAATCGCGACGGCGCCGCCGGCTAACCCGCCGCGTTAACGCCGTTAGTTAACAAGCGGCGTACGTGGGAGTTCGGGCCCAGGCGGTGGGGGCCTCGGGGACGGTCGGTCAGGTGGGGCGAGCGTGTTGGCACGGCGGAGACCGCGGAGCCGAGCGCGGGCGTGGGACTGCAGGAATTTGTTTTTTTTTAACTAATTGTTTTTAAATAATTTTATAAAAATAATACGTGGAATCAAAATTTTACAAAATATACACCTTTATCGTCATTTAAAACAACGATAACAGTCTGTTTAGTCGCAGTTTGCATTTGCCGACGGAATATTTTATCATGGATTCATTTAGTAGACAAGGTTGAGATTTCTATCACCATTTCAATTTGTGATCGAACACTGCTGCCAATTCAAATAGCGAGAGAAGTGTATTTTTATAAAATTATTTAAAGAAAATATATTATTCAAAAAATCATCACTATGTTAGATTTTACCTTCTCCCACTCGATTCTACCTTCGCAAACGAGGGTAAAATAGGGAATGATACATTGGGAAACATGCATTCTGCGTGTTTGTGAATAAGTAAAATTGGGAAAATTGACAGGTATTTCCGAGTGAATGAGTAGCAAATAATTTTGAAAATAACGAACAGAACGAGAGAGGTATGCAAAGGAAAACTTAGTAAAAGCTCAACTCGAAATTGTGAAATAACGTATAGTTTAGAAATAAATTTAAAAGTTAGAATGATATGAATTCGAGAATAGAGGGAGTAAGAATGCGACTGCATGGGTCCTAAAACAATGTCTGCTTGATAATAGAAAGGGTACCGGACAAAGAAATTCGATGAATTAGGTGATGTTCATAAGAAAAGGAAGTGTGCTGGGTGACATCGCTGGCAACTAGCAACGGCATTCTACTCGCAATAACAAAAAAGAGAGAGAGAAAAGACCTTGGCTATGGAGAAAACGTTGTTCCATGACTGTTAAAGTGTAGAGTGTTCACTTCTTTTATTAATTTTTTATGTACTAGTTGGTGCATATAATTCAATATAATATTAAAATCAAAAGATTTTAAATTTAAAATCTAACAACACAATATTAATAAAAAATAAACTGCAGCCTACTTCAAACCCACCCTCATGAGCTTAAGCTTTTCGATGAAACCTAAAACGCAACACATTACAGGCGTTGCATGAGCTCTTCCCCGGTGACAACGTCTTCACCTGGTTCACCAGTGACAACGGGTTAGGTTTTAGGGTTTAATTGCGCCCCAGCTACAGAAGTAGACAGTAGCCGAACGGCGAATTAAGTGTTGCTAGCCGAATGGCAATGGACCTGACCATATTAGGCCGTAATCCAGACGAAACCAAACAAACCTGCACATCCTTCGCCGCCGCCCATAGTGCTTCCGGCCTCTGCGGCTGCTTCCTGCCGATGCCCACCGCCGATTCACGCGGCCGGCGAACGCATCCGACGATCAGCGAAGCAGTGAGTCCGGTCCAGATCTTCACGAGCTGCGACGGCGCGACCAACCCTCCCTCCCGCGTATACCTACGTCGGCGTCGGTCCAGCGGAGGAATATGGATTAAGAGTAGACGGTGATTACTTTCAATTTCGTTTACATTAAGATCTATACAATCCGTATTAGAAGGATGATACATAGAAGCACTACTCTTCTTCGTTCTTGGTGTTATCGCTTGTTGGCACAAATTATACTCTTCTTCTTCATTCTTGGTGTTATCGCTTGTTGGCACAAATTAAGTTGCTAAACATGAGTAATTGGAGCTTTTTATTGGAAAATCGGAAAGGAGCTATGCCAATCACCACCAGTACGCAATGTTAAGCTTACAGAAAGGAAGACAACATGAAAATACTACCTAGGACAAGAGCCCTAGTTAATTTAGATACGGAGCTACGTTTAAGCTAACGCCCTCCCACTCGCTTCAAAGTGAATAACAATTGGAACTTGTGCTCCGTTCCTCCAGGATAGCAAAGACAGAGACAGAGGTCTGAAGGACGCACACACGATCACATGCTCTCTCCAGTCTGATGCTACTACCTGGTACCGAATCCATGTCTGAGTTTTTACCGTCAGTGAAAGCCTTAAAGGTACCATCAAATTACTTTTGAACTTTTATGCATTTTGATATCTCATCCTTTAAACTTTTGATACATCTTGGTACGGTACCTCCTTAGCGAAATCTCCTCGGGAACACAGGGGCTGTTTTGGTTTGTGACACTAGTGTGCCAAACCAAAATTTTGGCAATGCTAAAATCTGAGCAAAAGAATGGTGTTTGGATCGTGGCCGCACCAAAAGTTTAGCACCACCATGTTCCCTTCCTTCCCTCCTGAAGAAAAAGAACTTCGTTTTTTCCATTGATCGTCTCAGGGGCAAAACACACACAGACAAGACAAGGTAGACAAAATCAAAAAAAGGAAAGGAAAAGCGAAAGCGAAAGGCACCAAAAAGAGAAAGGCAGACGAGAATATGGCGCTGTGAAGGAAAGAAAAAGGCGGTAAGCGAAGCGACGCTGTCCCGATCGAGCTCGCCTTCTTCCAAGCAAGAAGAAGCAGCCTGCCGGAGTTCTTCATGTGATGTATCTTCCCTGAAGGCTGAAGCTCTTGTTTTCTTCCCCTACAGCTTGTTTCCGCTGATACGAACCGGTTTAAAACTTCCATTCACATTCGCACCATTCTTGCAGTTACAAGCTCAATTCATACCATATTATTTGGTTTTCGCCAACTCATCTATTCATCAGAAAACCTAGTGGACATAACAATTCTCCTACTCAGAACCAAGAACAGCAGCAGGAACAAACATGCATACTTTTCACCATGTGTCAAACACTGATCCAGCAATCCAACATAATAGATTCACAATTCATAGCAAAGAGGCAGGCAAGGACAGGCATGCAAGCACAAACAAAACAATGTAACCAAACAAGATTTGCAATTTTTTTAGATAAAGGAAGCTTTAAATTAAAACCAAGTACAGTGGGACCCGGATATGCAAATCCGAAACCCTCTGTGTATACAGCACTAGTTCAGGATCACGCTAGTGCACACAATGGAAACATAGATGACATATCATTCCATACATCGAAATAACTAAGAAGAAGCAAATTATTATTGAATAAAGCAAACGACCTTATAGTCAAGGTTCATACATCAATGCCTCTTGGCTTAAGAAACAATTAAACTGCTGTAAATGAAATAAAATAACTTGGGCTATTCGACATGCCACAGCAATCGTCTGGGAAACGCCTTCCTAGTCGCATTTAGTCTTCATAGTATTCCTCCTCTTCAAAGTCTTCACCACAGATGTCTTCATCGCTTTATGGAATAAGCAATTTCAATAAAAGCGGGGTGAGTATGCAACATACCGCAAGTCTCTAAACTTAATGCAAGTAACTAAATGCATGGCTTAAACAAAGGAAGGCATAATATGGTTCATTTGCGTAAAGCAATAACTTGAATTGAAATACAATAAATAGATTGAAGGCGATTAATCAAACAATAATAAATAAATCGTAAATCAATGATAGACAACATGAGCGTAATGACGAGGCATCACCCTACATCATTCAAACAAGTATCAACCACACAATTCAAAGATAGCTTGAGACAACAAAACAACAAAGTGAACTTCCCGTTCACATCCCAACAATTCCACCTTTCAAGAAAATACTCTATACCCCGTGTGAAATCCCCGGGCTTGTCCATGACCGCGGACACGGCTATTCGAATAGTTTAACACTCTGCAGAGGTTGTACAGCTTTACCCACAAGACATGATCATCCCTTAGTGCCAAGCGCTAAAAAAACACACTTCCTTTGGTGTGTCGGCAGAGAGATCACTACAAAGCCTTTACAATGCATGTCTAAACCCAGTACTGCCCTCTAAGGTTTCGCCCCTCGGGGCCCCCTCTTGAGCCATGTGAGTCTACCCGTCCCACACCAACAACTGGCAATACTCAAGTCTGGACATTGCAAATTAATCAGCTAGGTCCGTCCCATACCGGACTTGTGGTTGCACGGTTAGGCCCAGTTCAATGGCGCACAAGATTAAGTCCTTAAATTGTCTCAGGCAAGACAGCCACATCCCAATGTGCTAAAAAGCACCCCCTTTACTGCAAGATCAATTGCCCGAGGGAAACATTTTGTTCAACCCAAAACCAATGGCATCCCCGCCATGGTACAACAAGTTTACAACAAGGGTCATGACCACAATTCAATATCTCATTAAGTCAAGATTAACATTAGCTCACGGTGATATGTATCCCATCGGACAACTAAGCATGGCTAAGCATAGCTACGATAACCCAATGTTGGTACTATGATTAGGTCCAACTAATAGTGTCCCAACCTATGGTTAACAATGGATACACGGCATACCAATAATCAAAGGGCATACTCAAACAGTAAATAGCTACTCCCATAAACTAGCATTGTTACACAAATAGCATGCAATTGTATAAAACAAAGTACTTTTTGCAAACATGGGTTCAATATGATCAAAGGTCACGACTTGCCTTGTTGTTCAAATCTTTGAGTCTTGGTCTTCAAGTCTCTGTTCACTCCCGGGATTAGCGGCTCACCGAAAATAAAGCAACGAAACCAAATAAATACAAAACAGAGAGGAAAACAACCTCAAAATTGAAAATAAATGGCTCTGGAATGTAGAGCTTGATTTTACAAAAATTTAGAAATTTGAATCGGCTCAATCGGAGTTCTGGACGAAGGAGAACGGCCTTGAAGATTTAATTCAGAGAAAATCAGAAAAATTCGGAAAGGGTGACACGTGTCGGCCGATTGGCTGGAATTTCATTTTCGGAAAATCGAGAAAAGAAAATTAAATGCCGATCGACATGCGGGGCCCACGAGTCGAGACTCGGTCTCACGGTGAACCCAAAGGCACCGAGAGGGCAATCGGTGACGCGGCGAACCACAACGACGTGGCATGCCACGCGCGCTAGGGCCGAGGTGGCGCGGCTGGCACACGCGTGCGTGCCACACAGCGATGACGCGGCATGGAAGCGGGTCCGCCACGGCGGTCCGGCGTCGGATCCGGATCGGACGGTGGAGAGGCGAGGCGCGGCCAGCGACGCGCACAACTGGAGTGATGGATGGCGATCGGACGGCCAGGAACTCGCGGAGGAACTCGACGGCGAGTGGTGGCGGCGCTCTTACCGGACACGAAGAAGACGACGAGGGTTTCGGCGAAATCGGGCCGGAGAGGATGGAAGAAGTAGTGGATCCGGAAGTGCTCGACGCGACGAACTCGATGGTGCAACCGATCACGCGGAGGACAACCGAGTGGCTCGGAGACGGCGGAGAAAGTGCACGGACGGCAAAAACTTGGCGAGGGCGTTCTCCATGGCAACAGTGTCGGCCGACGAGGAAAGAGGGCGTGTCAGGGCGTGGGAGCGAAACCTCGGGATGAGGTTCGCCGTGCCTTAAATAGGCCTAGGGATGCGGGCAGGAACGACGCCATAAAAGGCGCTTAGGTTTAGGTTTTGGCGACGGCCAGGCGGCGGCGACGCGGCGTGATCAGTTTGACGTGGCGCGGATCGAGACGGGGCGGCGATGCGCCGAGGCTGTCAAGGCCGAGGCAGCAAGTGGGCAAGCGGAGGAATAGTGATGGGCCCGAGGATTCGGCCCGAGAGGGTTTGGAGGAAATAAAATATTTTCGAATTAATTTAAATTCGAGAATTCAAGTAAATGCAAATAAATTCAAATAAATAGCAAATAAATTGAGAAAAATCTCAAAATCTGAGAAAAATTCCTTGAAGCACAAGGAACCCAATAAAAGCTGAAACCTTTAATTTGATGCATAGATTAATCAAATTAAATCTTTTCATTATTTGAAAATTCATATTAAGCTTTAATTAATTCAAGAAAATGCAAATGGTTCACTTTTGAATTTAAACATTCCAAAACTCAAATTTTGGGATGTTACAAACCTCTCCCCTTAAAGGGAATCTCGACCCGAGATTGGATAGCTAGTGAATAGCGGGAAACTCGGACTTGAGATCCTCTTCTCGCTCCCAAGTGGCTTCCTCTTGAATGATTACTCCTTTGGACTTTGCAAAACGGATGATCTTGCTTCTCGTGATCGCTCTCACGACATCAATATCTTCACCGTTGCTCCTTGTAGGTGAGATCCTCTTACAAATCGATAGCTTCCAACAAGCATCTGCTCTTCACGCACTCGCAGCACTTCTTCAATTGCGACACATGGAACACATCATGGATTCAATGAAGGATCGAGGCAACTCAAGCTTGTAAGCAACTTCTCCTCTTCGTTCCAAGACTTTGAGCGGTCCAACATATCTAGGGCAAGCTTTCCTTTTACTTGAAATCGCTTAACTCCTTTTAGAGGTGTAACTCTAAGATACACATAATCATTGGGCTCGAAACTCAAATCTCGGCGGCGATTATCGCATAACTCTTACATGCGCTTTGAGCTATCTTCAACTTGTCTCGAATTAAGCATACTTGCTCTTGACCTCTTGCAGTATGGCGGGGACCAAATAACTGTCTTTCTCCGTCTCTTTCCAATTAAGAGGGTTTGCACTTTCTTCCATATAAGGCTTCAAAAGGAGACATTTGCGGTGGCTCGATAACTATTATTGTAAGAAAACTCTGCATAGGGCAAACACTTGTCCCATTTGCACCATAGGTCAAAGCACAAGCTCTTAGCATATCTTCAAGAATCGTTCACGCGCTTTCGGTTTGTCCATCGATCGAGGGTGATAAGCGATACTAAACTGAGATGAGTTCCCATAGCTTCATGCAAACTCGCTAAAAAGCGAGAGGTAAATTGGGTTCCTCTATCGGAGACAATCTTCTTAGGCACTCCATGAAGACCGACAATCCTTGACATATATAATTACGCCAATTTATCTCGGTGTAGGTAGTCTTAAGCGAATGAAGTGAGCTACCTTAGTCAATCGATCCACTATCACCGGATCGAATCATAACTGCTTGGGTCTTAGGAAGTCCGTAATGAAATCCATACCAATCTCTTCCCACTTCCTCTGGAATCTTCAATGGTCAAGCAATCCTTTGGTCTCGATGCTCGGCTTTAACCTTTTGACAGACGTCACAAAGAGCGACGATTCGCAATCTCACGCTTCATGCTAGGCCACCAATACCTTTCCTTGAGGTCTTGATACATCTTGGTACTTCCAGGTGAATGGAGTACAAAGTCTCATGCTCTTCTTTGAGTAACAACTCCTTGAGCTCTTTCGTCGGTACACAAATCGATTCTCATACACACAGTACCCTTTTCATCTTGATGAATCACAGGGCTTTTCCTTTCTTCATATTACTCTTGATCTCCTTGATATCAAGCATCATCGGCTTGGGCTTCCGGATCGATCTTCCAATGTTGGGCCGACTTCCAAAGTAGCTAGGTAACCTTCCTCAACCACTTCGAGACTAAGCTTCAAATTCCTCATAGAGTGGTGACTTTCCTTAATCTTGAGGGTATTGCGATAACTCTTTCTACTCAAAGCATCAGCTACGACATTGGCTTTGCCTGGATGATAATGAATACCAATGTCATAGTCCTTGATTAACTCTAACCATCTTCTTTGCCTCATATTGAGTTCGGCTTGGGTAAAAATGTACTTCAGGCTCTTATGATCAGTGTACACCTCACAGCGATTACCGATGAGGTAATGACGCCAAATCTTTAAAGCATGCACTACGGCAGCCAATTCCAAATCATGGGTCGGATAGTTGACTTCATGTGGCCTCAGCTGACGCGAAGCATATGCCACAACCTTCTTATCTTGCATTAGCACTGGCAAAGAGTCCTTGACGGGATGCATCACAAAATATCTCAAAATCCTTTACGATGTCGGCAAAACAAGCCTTTGGGGCGGTTGTCAAACACTTCTTTAGTTCTTGAAAACTTCGCTCACACTCGATGTCCAAGCAAATTTCTTCTCCTTTTTCAAGAGTTGAGTGGCGGTCTAGCTTTTTCGGAAAAACCTTCTATGAAACGGCGATAATATCCCGCCATTCCAAGGAAACTTCTAACTTGGGTTACCGTCTTGGTGACTCCCAATTGAGCACATCTCTCACTTTACGAGGTCAACAATGACACCTTCACCGATATAACGTGACCTAGGAAAGCAACTTCTTTCATCCGAACTCACATTTATGAACTTAGCATAGAGTTGATGTTCTCTTAGCTTTGTCAATACCTTCCGCAAGTGATCCTTATGTTACGCCTCACTCTTGGAATAGATCGAATGTCATCGATAAAGACAACGACAAACTTGTCTAAATATTCCATGAATACTTTATTCATCGTGGTCATGAAATAGGCGGGGCATTAGTCAAACCAAAAGACATCACGGTATACTCATCTTGTCCATACCGGGTCACAAAAATTGTTTTGGGTATATCCTCTTCTGAATCTTCAACTGATGGTAACGACCTCAAGTCAATCTTGAGAATACTCCTGCTCCTTGAAGTGGTCAAACAAATCATCAATCCTTGGCGAGAGGTACTTATTCTTAATGGTGACCTCATTTAGGGCACGATAATCTACACACATCCTCTGAGTTCCATCCTTCTTTTCAACTAGAAGAACGGGGCTCCCCATGGTGAAGAACTTGGTCTAACAAAACCACGATCTTGCAACTCTTTGATCATTTCTTTACTTGACTAACTCATTAGCGGTATCCTATCTGGTCTCTTGGAAATGGGTGGCGTTCGAGAACTAACTCAATCAAAAACTCTATATCTCTATCCGGTGGCATTAAGGCAACTCATCTGAAACACATCAAAAATCTCTAGCAATTGGCACATCTTTCAAACTTATTCCTTTGGCACTACAAACTTTTATTCCTTCGGATTGATCTATGGCAGCTTGAAACTTAAGTTTGGTTCCATCTGGACTGGTTAATGTGATCTCTCTATTTCCACAATCCAAAACTGCTTGGTTCTTGGAGAGCCAATCCATTCCTAGGATTACATCTAGGGATTTGGTATCTAGGACAATGAGGTTGGCTAGAATTCTACCCCTCAGATTAATATCTTAACCGGGCAGACCTTGGTTCGTACTCAAATCCGAACGGTGATTGCACCAATAAAACGATTTTCAAAGGCCTTGTCTTTAATTGATGATTTGCGGCAAAATTCGAGAAACAAGCGAATCGTAGCTCGAGAATCAAACAAAACCATAGCGGATCTTTGAGTTGACTAGGAGCTTACCTAGTATGACGTCGATGCGACTGGGCATCTTCGGTGGTGACATGGTTCACACGACCTCTTCAATAGGCGGTGGAGTCTGGTAGCTTGATTTGGAGTCCGAGGCGTTCACGTCCTGCTCTGGTGCGGGGTCTTGGTGGTGTCGATCGAGTTGAAACGAATGGGTGTCACGGTTTGCTTCTGGGGCAATTATTAGCATAGTGACCACGCTCATTGCAATTGAAGCATGTCACTCCTGCGGTGGATTCTTGGTCCTCTCGAGGCGGATTGCTATTGGCGTTGATGTTAGGATTGCTGAAGAAGGCGGGCGAGTCTTTGGTGCGGTGTTCGAATCTTTGTTGAAGGAGTAGTGAAAGCAAGCATTTGTTGAGCATTGGACACAGCTCTCTGCGGGTGATTCGATGAGCTCCACGTTGCATCATCTTCCTCTTGCGGGATTCTTCCAACTCACGACGGGACTCCTCAATGAGCATGGCTTTGTCCACCAGATCCTTGAAAATCTGCATAGTCGTTGCCAATGACTTGTACCTTTAAACCTGGGTTGAGCCCACGCTTGAACCTTTTCTGGCGAGCATCATCTGTGGCTACATCTTCTGGAGCATAGCGAGCAAGTTGAGTGAACTTATTGAGATATTCACTCACCGACATCCCTTCTTGCTTTAGCTCTCGAACTCATTCTTCTTCATCTCTACCTTTCCATCGGGGATATGGGAATGGCGGAAAGCGGTGAAAACTACGCCCAAGTGATGGTTTGAGGATCATCATGGGCGGCAATGTAGTTCTCCACCATTGTTGGCGGTGCCTTCAAAGCGATGGCGGCATAAAGAACCTTCTCATGATCGTGCAGTAATTGAGCAATTGCCGCTTCTTCTCGATGGAGCGAATCCAATCATCGGCGTCAAGGGTTACGAAGAGTTGGAGAAGGTAGGCGACGGTCCTCATGAATTCTGCTAGCTTGGGACCGAGGGCGTATTTGGAGGAGTCTTGGCGAGAATAAAGCAATGCATGACTTGATTTTGTTGGTTCAACAAGTTTGCTAGGCAACAGCAGTCGATTCTATTTGATTCATCATATTGTTCATATTCTCGCATCATTGTATTCATAAAGCCGAGTCTGAGTGCCAAAAATGTCCCAAGTTTCGTCTCATCACTCACAGGAGGTGGTGGCGGTGGCATCGGCGGCATTAGCATTGGCATCCATCGCTAACTGCGACAGCCGGCTCGAGCTAGTGTCAACCATCTGCGATGCAAAGACAAGGGTTTAATAGGTAAGAGGAAAAGCAATAGGTAAGTGGTAAGGTCATCTAGGGAAGAAGGTAATACCCAAGAACAAAGGTCAACCAAAGACATAGCGAAAAGGCTACAACATAAAACCACATAAAGCTTTCAACAAGGATGCAGTTGTAACACCGTCTTTGGAGGCAAGTGTACAACATACCCGACACACAAGCAACAAAAATCCTAGTATACACAGACTAAGCGTAGCTAAACCAAAAGAGAATGGTATGCTCAAACACCATAGAGCACCACAAACCTATCTTATATGGTAGTCCTCTCGGATATACTCTTGACGGCTTGATCATCGCCCCTTGATTTGATTCCTTGCGAAGATCCATGGCTTTCAAGAAGTTTAATGGGATAAGATCAATTTAAATTTCAAAGCAATGTTTCACAAAGGAGAGAATAAGAACCTAAGAATAAGATGAGAAGAGACAAACTATTGAATACCAATTTGTTGATTTGATTTAGAAAATAATTTTGAAGACCATGCTAACTAAGAAAGCGATTTACAATCGATATGGCTCGATACCATCTCTGTCGGGACGGATATGCAAATCAAAACCCTCAGGTATATCTGACACTAGTCCAGGATCACGCTAGTGCACACAAAGGAAACATAGATGACATATCATTCCATACATCGAAATAACTAAGAAGAAGCAAATTATTATTGAATAAAGCAAAGCGACCTTATAGTCAAGGTTCATACATCAATGCCTCTTGGCTTAAGAAACAATTAAACATTGCGGCGGAAATAAAATAACTTGGGCCATTCGACATGCCACGAGCAATCGTCTGGGAAACGCCTTCCTAGTCGGCGTAGTCTTCATAGTATTCCTCCTCTTCAAAGTCTTCACCACAGATGTCTTCATCTCGCTTATGGAATAAGCGACCCATGCAATAAAAAGCGGGGTGAGTATGCAACATACTCGCAAGTCTCGGAAACTTAATGCAAGTAACTAAATGCATGGCTTAAACAAAGGAAGGCATAATATGGTTCATTTAAGTAAAGCAATAACTTGAATTGAAATACAATAAATAGATTGAAGGCGATTAATCAAACAATAATAAATAAACGGTAAATCAATGATAGACAACATGAAGTAATGACGAGGCATCACCCTACATCATTGAAACAAGTATCAACCACACAATTCAACAAAGATAGCTTGAGACAACAAAACAACGGTGAACTTCCGTTCACATCCCAACAATTCCACCTTTCAAGAAAATACTCTATACCCGTGTGAAATCCGGGCTTGTCCATGACCAGCGGACACGGCTATTCAATAGTTTAACTCTGCGAGAGGTTGTGCGACTTTACCCACAAGACATGATCATCCCTTAGTGCCAAGCGCTAAAAAACACACTTCCTTTGGTGTGTCGGTAGAAGATCACTACAAAGCCTTTACAATGCATGTCTAAACCCAAGATCGCCCTCTAAGGTTTAGCCCTCGGGGCCCCTCTTGAGCCATGTGAGTCTACCCGTCCCACACCAACAACTGGCAATACTCAAGTCGGACATTGCAAATTAATCGGCTAGGTCCGTCCCATCTGGGACTTGTGGTTGCAGTTAGGCCAGTTCAATGGCGCACAAGATTAAGTCCTTAAATTGTCTCGGGCAAGGCACCACATCCCAATGTGCTAAAAAGCACCCTTCTTTGCAAGATCAATTGCAGAAACATTTTGTTCAACCCAAAACCAATGGCATCCCTTGCCATGGTACAACAAGTTTTACAACGATGGTCAATGACCACAATTCAATATCTCATTAAGTCAAGATTAACATTAGCTCACGGTGATATGTATCCCATCGGACAACTAAGCATGGCTAAGCATAGCTACGATAACCCAATCTTTGGTACTATGATTATGTCCAACTAATAATGTCCCAACCTATGGTTAACAATGGATACATGGCATACCAATAATCAAAGGGCATACTCAAAGCAGTAAATAGCTACTCCCATAAACTAGCATTGTTACACAAATAGCATGCAATTGTATAAAACAAAGTACTTTTGCAAACATGGGTTCAATATGATCAAAGGTCTCGACTTGCCTTGTTGTTCAAATCTGAGTCTTGGTCTTGAAGTCTCTGTTCACTCCCGGGATTCGTCTCTGGGAAAATAAAGCAACGAAACCAAATAAATACAAAACAGAGAGAAAACAACCTCAAAATTGAAAATAAATGGCTCTGGAATGTAGAGCTTGATTTTACAAAAATTTAGAAATTTGAATCGGCTCAATCGGAGTTCTGACGAAGGAGAGCAGACCTTCTAAGATTTAATTCAGAGAAAATCAGAAAAAATTCGGAAAGGGTGACACGTGTCGGCCGATTGGCTGGAATTTCTCATTTTTGGAAAATCGAGAAAAGAAAATTAAATGCCGAGTGACATGCGGGGCCCACGAGTCGAGACTCGGTCTCTGGTGAACCCAAGGCACCGAGAGGCAATCGGTGACGCTGGCGAACCACAACGACGTGGCATGCCACTTGTGGCTTAGGGCCGAGGTGGCGTAAGCAGCACACACGTGGCGACCACCTAGCGATGACGCGGCATGGAAGCGGGTCCGCCACGCCGCGAGTCCGGCGTCGGATCCGGATCGGACGGTGGAGAGGTGAGGCGGGGCTAGCGACACTGTCTGGAGTGATGGATGGCGATCGGACGGCGGGGAACTCATGGAGAACTCGGACGGCGAGTGGTGGCGCGCTCTTCGGACCGAAGAAGGCGACGAGGGTTTGGAAATCGGCCGGAGAGGATGGAAGAAGTAGTGGATCCGGAAGTGCTCGACGCGAGCAGAACTCGATGGTGCAACCGATCACGGCGGAGGACAACCGGAGTGGCTGGAGACGGCGGAGAAAGTGCAGGATCGGCAAAACTTCGGCGAGGGCGTTCTCATGCTGGCGGCGTGTCGGCCGACGAGAAAAGCGGCGTGTCGGGTGGAGCGAAACCTCGGGATGAGGTTCGCGTGCCTTAAATAGGCCTAGGGATGCGGGTCGACACGACGCCAAAAGCGGCGCTAGGTTTAGGGTTTGAGCGGCGATTGTATGCGACGACAGGCGTGATCAAGCGGACGGCGTGGCGATGGATCGGACAGTGGCCTTGGCCAATGTGGTGTGGTGAAAGCAAGCAAGTGGGTAAGCGGAGGAATAGTGATGGGCCACGGAGGATTGACCGAGAGGGTTTGGAGGAAATAAAATATTTTCCGAATTAATTTAAATTCGAGAATTCAAGTAAATGCAAATAAATTCAAATAAATAGCAAATAAATTGAGAAAAATCTCCGAAAATACTGAGAAAAATTCCTTGAAGCACAAGGAACCCAATAAAAACTGAAACCTTTAATTTGATGCATAGATTAATCAAATTAAATCTTTTCGTATTTGAAAATTCATATTAAGCTTTAATTAATTCAAGAAAATGCAAATGGTTCACTTTTGAATTTAAACATTCCAAAACTCAAATTTTGGAATACAAAGCCTTATCGACTGTAGGTCGCTTTCTTAGTTAGCATGGTCTTCAAAATTATTTTCTAAATCAAATCAACAAATTGGTATTCAATAGTTTGTCTCTTCTCATCTTATTCTTAGGTTCTTATTCCTCTCCTTTCTTTGAAACATTGCTTTGAAATTTAAATTGATCTTATCCCATTAAACTTCTTGAAAGCCATGGATCTTACGCAAGGAACCAAATCAAGGGGACGATGATCAAGCGGAAATCGAAGAGTATATCCGAGAGGACTACCATATAAGATAGGTTTGCTTGTGCTCTATGGTGTTTGAGCATACCATTCTCTTTTGGTTTAGCTACGCTTAGTCTGTGTATACTAGGATTTTTGTTGCTTGTGTGTGGGGTATGTTGTACACTTGCCTCGGCCGCAGTGTTACAACGGTACCTTAAGTTGAAAGCTTTATGTGGTTTTATGTTGTAGCCTTTTTCGCTATGTCTTTGGTTGACCTTTGTTCTTGGGTATTACCTTCTTCCCTAGATGACCTTACCACTTACCTATTGCTTTTCCCTCTTACCTATTAAACCCTTGTCTTTGCATCGCAGATGGTTGACACTAGATTCGAGCGGCCGCGATTCGCGATGGATGCCAATGCTAATGCCAAGCCAAGCGATGCCACCCGCCACCACCTCTGAGTAGCAGACGAGAACTTGGGACATTTTTGGCGGCTCGGACTCGGCTTATGAATACAATGATGAGAATATGAACAATATGATGAATCGCCAGAATCGAGCTAAGTTGCCCTAGCAAACTTGTTGAACCAACAAAATCAAGCTCATGTTCTTTGTGCCGCTTTTCTCCTCCGGCTACCGCCTCGGTCTAAGCTAGCAGAATTCATGAGGACCCGTCCGCCTACCTTCTCCAACTCCTCGGAACCATTGGATGCGAGATGATTGGATTCGTTCCATTGAAAAAAGCTCGCTATCGCTCGAAGGTACGATCATGAGAAGGTTCTTTATGCCGCTCATCGGTTTGAAGGCACCGTCACCATTGAATAGTGGGAGAACTACATTGCAGCCTATGATGATCCTCAAACCATCACTTGGCGAGAGTTTTCACCGCTTCCGCCATTCCCATATCCCACGATGGAAAGGTAGAGATGAAGAAGAATGAGTTGAGGGGAGCTAAAGCAAGAAGGATGTCGGTGAGTGAATATCTCAATAAGTTCACTCATTTCGCTTCGCTATGCACCGAAGATGTAGCCACAGATGATGCTTTCGCGAGAAGAGGTTCAAGCGTGGGCTCAACCCGGGTTTAAAGGTACAAGTCATTGGCAACGACTATCTTGATTTTGACATCTGGTGGACAAAGCCATGCTCATTGAGGAGTCTCGTCATGAGTTGGAAGAATCCGCAAGAGGAAGATGATGCAACGTGGAGCTCATCAAGATCACCCGAAGAGAGCCAGTTCAATGCTTATGACTGCTTTCGTTTCACTACTCCTTCAACGGCGATTGAACACGCTGACACCTCGCCCGGCTCCTTGAGCAACCCTAACATCAGCGCCAATAGCAATCGCCTCGGAGGACCCGATAATCCACCTGCGGAGTGACATGCTTCAATTGTAATGGCGTGGTCACTATGCTAATAATTGCCCCGAAGCAAAGCGTGACACCCGTTCGTTTCAACACAGGATCGACACCGACCAAGACCCCGCACCGGGAAGCGGGGCGTGGAGCGTCTCGGACTCCAAATCAAGCTACCAGGACTCCACCGCCTATTGGAAGAGGTCGTGTGAACCATGTCACCATCGAAGATGCCCAGTGCATCGGACGTCATACTAGGTAAGCTCCTAGTCAACTCGGATCTGCTATGGTTTTGTTTGATTACGGAGCTACGCATTCGTTTGTTTCTCGAATTTTCTTGCAAATCATCACTTAAAGACAAGGCCTTTGAAAACCGTTTTATTGGTGCAATCACGGTTCGGATTTGAGTCTGAACCAAAGTCCCCGAGGTTAAGATATTAATCGGAGGGTAGAATTTCTAGCCAACCTCATTGTCCTAGACACCAAATCCTAGATGTAATCCTAGGAATGGATTGGCTCTCCAAGAACCAAGCGGTTTTGGATTGTGGAAATAGAGATCACATTAACCGCCCGAGATGGAACCAAACTTAAGTTTCAAAGGCGCCATAGATCAATCAAGAAGGAATAAAAGTTTGTAGTGCCAAAGGAATAAGTTTGAAAGATGTGCCAATTGCTAGAGATTTTTCGATGTGTTTCAGATGAGTTGCGGAATGCCAGGATAGAGATATAGAGTTTTGATTGAGTTAGTTCTGGGCATACCCATTTCAAGAGACCAGTATAGGATGCACGCTAATGAGTTAGTGAAGTAAAAGCAGATCAAAGAGTTGCAAGATCGGGGTTTTGTTAGACCAAGTTCTTCACCATGGGGAGCCCAGTTCTTACGGTTGAAAAGAAGGATGGAACTCGGAGGATGTGTAGATTATCGTGCCCTAAATGAGGTCACCATTAAGAATAAGTACCCTCGCCAAGGATTGATGATTTGTTTGACCGACTTCAAGGAAGCGGGGAGTATTCTCGAAGATTGACTTGAGTCGAGGTTACCATCGATTGAAGATTAAGAAGAGGATATACCCAAAACTTTTGTGACCGGTATGGACGGTATGAGTATACCGTGATGTCTTTTGGTTTGACTAATGCCCTTTGCCTATTTCATGATACGATGAATAAAGTATTCATGGAATATTTAGACAAGTTTGTCGTTGTCTTTATCGATGACATTCGATCTATTCAAGAGTGAGGAGAACATAAGGATCACTTGCGGAAGGTATTGACAAAGCTAAGAGAACATCAACTCTATGCTAAGTTCGATAAATGTGAGTTACGGATGAAAGAAGTTGCTTTCCTAGGTCACGTTATATCGGTGAAGGTATTTGTTGACCCCGGTAAAGTGAGAGATGTGCTCAATTGGGAGTCACAGAAGGCGGTAACCCAAGTTAGAAGTTTCCTTGGAATGGCGGGATATTATCGCCGTTTCATAGAAGGTTTTCGAGTAAAAGCTAGACCGCTCGCTCGGCTCTTGAAAAGGAGAAGAAATTTGCTTGGACATCGAGTGTGAGCGAAGTTTTCAGAACTAAAGAAGTGTTTGACAAGCGCCCGGTGCTTGTTTTGCGGATATCGAAAGGATTTTGAGATATTTTGTGATGCATCCGTCAAGGACTCGGTTGTTGTGCTAATGCAAGATAAGAAGGTTGTGGCATATGCTTGGCGTCATTTGAGGCCACATGAAGTCAACTATCAGGCCCATGATTTGGAATTAGTTGCCGTAGTGCATGCTTTAAAGATTTGGCGTCATTACCTCATCGTGTCGTTGTGAGTGTACTGCTGATCATAAGAGCACTGAAGTACATTTTTACCCAAGCCGAACTCAATATGAGGCAAAGAAGATGGTTAGAGTTAATCAAGGACTATGACATTGGTATTCATTATCATCGAGCAAAGCCAATGTAAATGGTGATGCTTTGAGTAGAAAGAGTTCTTGCAATACCACGAAGATTAAGGAAAGTCATTGACTCTCTATGAGGAATTTCGAAGCTTAGTGCGAAGTGGTTGAGGAAGGTTACCTAGCTACTTTGGAAGTCGTCCAACATTGGAAGATCGGATCAGGAAGCCCAAGGCGATGATCTTGATATCAAGGAGATCAAGAGTAATATGAAGAAAGGAAAAGCCCCAGGATTCATTGAAGATGAAAAGGGTACTGTGTGGTATGAGAATCGTATTTGTGTACCTGATCAGAAAGAGCTCAAGGAGTTGTTACTCAAAGAAGCGCATGAGACTTTGTACTCCATTCACCCTGGAAGTACCAAGATGTATCAAGACCTCAAGGAAAGGTATTGGTGGCCTAGCATGAAGCGTGAGATTGCGAATCGTCGCTCTTTGTGGCGTCATCAAAAGGTTAAAGCTGAGCATCGAGACCGGCAGGATTGCTTGACCATTGAAGATTCAGAGTGGAAGTGGGAAGAGATTGGTATGGATTTCATTTAGGACTTCCTAAGACCCAAGCGAGGTTATGATTCGATCTGGGTGATAGTGGATCGATTGACTAAGGTAGCTCACTTCATTCGATTAAGACTACCTACACCGGAGATAAATTGGCGAAATTATATATGTCAAGGATTGTCGATCTTCATGGAGTGCCTAAGAAGATTGTCTCGATAGAGGAACCCAATTTACCTCTCGTTTTTGGCGAGTTTGCATGAAGCTATGGGAACTCATCTCGATTTAATCTTGCTTATCACCCTCGGTGATGGACAAAGCCGCGCGTGAACAGATTCTTGAAGATATGCTAAGAGCTTGTGCTTTGACCTATGGTGCAAAATGGGACAAGTGTTTGCCCTATGAGTTTTCTTACAACAATAGTTATCGGGCTGACTGCAAATGTCTCCTTTTGAAGCCTTATATGGAAGAAAGTGAGAACCCTCTTAATTGGAAAGAGGCGGAGAAAGACGATTATTTGGTCCCGCCATCTTGCAAGAGGCCAAGAAACAAAGCTGATTAATTCGAGACAAGTTGAAGATAGCTCAAAGCGCATGTAAGAGTTATGCAGATAATCGTCGCGAGATTTGAGTTTGAGCCCAATGATTATGTGTATCTTAGAGTTACACCTCTAAAAGGAGTTAAGCGATTTCAAGTAAAAGGAAAGCTTGCCCCTAGATATGTTGGACCGTTCAAAGTCTTGGAGCGAAGAGGAGAAGTTGCTTACAAGCTTGAGTTGCCTCGATCCTTATTTGGAATCCATGATGTGTTCCATGTGTCATAATTGAAGAAGTGCTGCGAGTGCGGAAGAAGCGGATGCCGTTGGAAGCTATCGATTTAAGAGGATCTCACCTACAAGGAGCAACCAAGTGAAGATATTGGATGTCGAGAGCGCATCACGAGAAGCAAGATCATCCGTTTTGCAAAGTCGAAAGGAGTAATCATTGTAAGAGGAAGCCACTTGGGAGCGAGAAGAGGATCTGAAGTCAAAGTTTCCCACCTATTCACTAGCCGGTTCAATCTTGGTCGAGATTCCGTTTAAGGGGGGGAGGTTTGTAACATCCCAAAATTTGAAGTTTTGGAATGTTTAAATTCAAAATTGAACCATTTGCATTTTATTGGAATTAATTGAAGCTTAACATGAATTTTTCAATAATGAAAAGATTTAATTTGATTAATCTATGCATCAAATTAAAGGTTTCCGATTTTTGTTGGGTTCCTTGTGCTTCAAGGAATTTTTCTGTATTTTGGAGATTTTTACGAATTTATTTGGTATTTATTTGAATTTATTTGGATTTACTTGAATTTCTGGAATTTAAATTAATTGGAAAACATTTTTTCTTAAAATCTCCTCGGGCGAATCTCTTCGCCCATCCCTATTTCCTTCGGCCGATCGCTTTGCCTTGTGCACCCACCTCGCGCCTCGCCTCGGCAAACGGCCCCTTCGCGCCAGCCGCTTGGGTCGGGCGTGTCTGACGGATCGAGCCACATCGCCATGCCATGCCTTGTAAAACCCTAACCCTAGTGGTCCCTGATTCCGGCGTCAGACCGTCTCTTGAAGTCTCATGCCCTACGCCTCCAGGGTATAAAAGCTGGCTGCGTGCCCGTCTTTGTGTTCCCTCTCCACGCCGCATCCGCCCCTCTTCACGCTTCGCCGAGACGCTTCATCACCAAGAACGTGCTTTCATTGAGTTCGCCGCCGTGCTTCGACACTTCCTCCGCCGGGTTTTTGCTTTCGGCAGTCGTCTCCGCCGTGGTTTTAGCCTTTGTTGAACTTCGTCGCGTCGAGACCTCCGAATCGCATTCTCTTCCGCTCGATCCATTTGTTCTTCCGCCACAGCATGTCGTCTTCCCCTCTTAGGTAAAGAGTGCCGCTCCTCATTGTCGATCTTTGCCACTCCACAAAGCCTTGGCCCACTTCCTGTTGAAAACCACACGACCAAAGAGAAAAGGACAATAAAAGACAAACACACTCTAGTGATCCATAATCAGAAGATTAGACCGCCACCCATGCTTTGGGAGAAAAAGGATTTGGCCGCTTGCACCAAAAGTTGCGACCCCACCATAAACCATTTACGCAAATCCTTTCATTTGGAGGATAGCCCAACCGAGAGCCAGTGGGCCAAGAGGATAACTTTGTAGAGGAGACAACCAAGACTTCTTGTTAAACACCACATCATTTCGCAAATCCAAAGTGACCGACAAAGCCGTCGCTCCAGCGAAACAAAGGTTTCAAATTCTTATTGAAACTATTAATCCAAATCCCAAACAAATGTTCGACATTGGCAAAGTTGTTTAAGCCCGGTGACTAAATAAAGGACACTCCAAGCAGACCTAGCGAACGGCATTCAAAGAACAAATGTTTGATTGTCTCATTTTATGGCAGAAGACACATGACAAATCACCCCTCCAATTTCTTTTAGCTAGGTTATCTTTCGTAAGCACCACACCCCTTCGCAAGTACCACAAGAAGATTTTAACCTTCAATGGAGCTTTTAATTTCCACAGACTTCTATACTCGTTAGGGACATTTACGAGCATTAAGGCATCATAATGAGATTTTCTGAGAAGGCGGCCATTTGAGGTTAGGTTCGATAAAAAGACATCACGCTCTTGCGATAAAGCAACTCGACAATCTTGGCGTCAACAAATCATTCAAGTAACTAGCTTTGAGCCAATAAGAGGTCTCGCCAAGAGAGGTTTGGAGGGAAGAGCATAATCGTCAAAATTGTTATAGATTTTGATCGAGCTATGTTATATAAAGAAGGATCTTGATCTCTCAAAGGTGATCCACCCATCCAAATGTCTTCCCAAAAGCGAACTTGTGATCCATCTTTCACAATGAAAGTTAGAAATGAAGAAAGTCTCGTTTCACCTTCATTAGACGGGACCAAAAATGAGAATCTCCATTTTCCATTCTACTTGGGCTAAAGGCTTTGAACCCAAATATTTGTTTGAAGGATTTGTTGCCTGACCCATCTGAGGAAAGCAATTTATATAACCATTTCTTTGAGAAGGCGATATTTTTATATTTAGATCATGAATTCGAGACCCCTTGTGCTTTTGGTTGGCATAGAATGCTCCATTTGGTAAGTCTGTATTTTTCTTATGATCATCTCCTTGCCAATAAAATCTAGAACGAAAATAGTCTAGTTTTTAAGGACTCCTTTGGGCAAGGTGAAGAAGGACATCATGTACATCGGAAGGCTCTTGATCACCGAAAGTTAATCAAAACTAGGCGCCTCCGACAGAGAGGTTCTTCCCTTTCAAGCTATTTGAGTCTTTTTTCAACACGTTCCTCAACCTTCTTCTAATCGCAATTTCTTAGCTTCTTAAAATGAATTGGAATGCCAAGATAGTTAATGGGAAAGTTGCCGTCCTTGCATCCAAATAAGTCAATGTAGAAATCTTTATGCTCTTGGGCTTTTCCAAAGCGTAAAACCTCACTCTTATGAAAATTGATCTTAAGTCCCGATGCTGCTTTCGAACGCATACAAAAGTAACTTCATATTACGAGCTTTATCCAGTCATGATCCAAAAAAGTATAGTGTCATCTCATCTTGAAGAATCGAAAGCCCCCATCCACTAGATGAGGTATGATTCCATCGAATTGCCCATCAATTTAGCCACGCTTATAAGCACTTTTAACATATCGGCAATGATGTTAAGCAAAGAATGGAGATAAAGGATCCTTGTCGAAGTCCTTTTCTAGTTTGAAAAAAGTGCTGACGTCATCATTTACATTTCTGCCACGCTTCCCCAGAAATGAAGGTCTTAACCCAAGAGATCCATTTGGGCTTAAAAGCCTTTCATACGGAGGGTGCGAAATAGAAATGGCCATCGTACTTTGTCATAGGCTTTCTCGAAATCTAATTTAAGGATTACCCCATTATGTTTTTACGATGGAGTTCATGTAAAGTTTCATGAAGAATCACAACCCTTCGAGAATGTTTCTTCCTTTCATAAAGCGCCGTTTGAGTCGGTGATCACTTTATCCGCCACCAAGTTTAGTCTGTTTGTGGCCACTTTGGTGAAAATCTTATAGCTAACATTCAACAAACAAATCGGTCTATACTGTTGAATGATGTTAGCCTCTTGAACCTTAGGGATTAAAGTAATGACCCCAAAATTAAGGCTAAAGAGAGGAAGATTTCCATTATATAAGTCATGAAACATTTGAAACAGTCACCTTTGATGGTTTCCCGAAGTCTTGATAAAATTCAATTTGGAAAGCCATCAGTCTGGCGCTTTATTGTGTTCCATTGAGAAGATTGCTTCTTTAAGCTCCATTTCCTCAAAATTAGCGGTCAGAGATTGTTCTCATAATGCACGAAACACAGGGAATATCTAGGTTGTATGATTCATCTAAGGTGAAAAAGTTTTCTTACGGTTCACCAAATAAATCCTTATAGAACCCGTGATATAATCTTTGAGATTAGCATGGCCCTCGATCTTACTATCTCCATTTTGAAGAGTAGATTTTCTTCTTCCTATGCCTCCCATTTGCAACCATTTGGAAGTATCTTGTATTATTATCTCCCAAAAGAATATCCTTAGCTTTGTACGTTGGTAATACTTAATCTCTTCTTCTCTAAGAATTTTAGTCACAGATCACGAGATTGAGCCAAATGGGTTTGTTCAATTACGTCGGATCTCGACTTGACAATGGTATCAATCGATAATAGTGTTTTGGAGGTCCGGCTTCTTTTTCTTGTAGTAGCCATTTGTTTGGGCCTCCCATCCCGAAGAAATCTGCGAGAGCGCTTCGGTTTATTATTCCATCTTTGGATGAGTTCTTCCCTTATTAGTTCTATTCAGATTTGAATGACTCGTTCATCAAACCCATTCCGATAAACCCACTAAGTTCAAATTTGAATTGTTTGTTATTTCGAGAAGGCCGGAGTTCCCGTATCCGGTAGTAAAGGGTATGGTCGATACCCCCTATCTAGAGCCCTTAACGGTGACCAGCGGGTATTTAAGCTCCCATTCGGTTGTCACAAGAACTCTATCAAGCTTTTCATACGTAGGAATGGGCAAAGAGTTAGCCCAAGTGTATTCTCAGTCTAGTTAAATCAATTTCTCTTAAGTCAAAGCTATCAATAGACGGCGTTGAAAAGAAAAAGGCCAACTGATTATTAAAGCTATTCTTGTTTTTTTCCTTACTACTTCTCATGATATTAAAGTCCTCCAATGATGGTAGGGAGGAGTTTGTATGACAAGCTGAGCTAGTTCCACAAGGAAAGTCGACTTGAAAACATCTTGAGTGGGCCATGAGGCGACCATCAATATCCATTTAAAATTATCCGTCTTATTACGAAGGTGAAACTTAATGTAAAATTAGCCTTCTACGATAAGGATACATCTATAATGTAAACTCGACCCCAAAAGAATACCTCCAGATCTACCACGAGGCGGAAGGCAATGCCAAGCGAAATCCACCCCTCGAGTAGCGTAAGATTCGTTTTGACATATCTCCTTTCCGGTTTCCATTCTGACAATAAAATGCAATCCAAAATCCCTAACTGTCTCAGAGATATATCTAAATTTAGCCAAGTCTGAAAGACCTCTGCTATTCCAGAAAAAGCCTTTCATTGGGAGACATTCATCTTAGACTTCTTGCCACCTTTCATGTTTCTCCGTTTCTTTAGTGATTTCTTTGATTTTCTCGTGGAAGCCATTAAATCACATAACTTTGTGTCTAGTTCCACGTCCTCAAAGTCCACCTCAAAACATCCTTTATTAGGTGGCGAGAAGGTCGTTGTCCCGATTCATCGACCTCGGCATCACCATTGATAGAAGGATTTTCACACTCTTTATTCTTACTTTGATTATATGGGGAGTTAACTCTTGACTTTTTAAAAGCCGACCTTCTATCCACTTCCACACGCTTCAAAGCGTTGGTGACAAATTAGCCAAGAGCTATTACGCCTCAAACTAAGCCCAATATTATTAAGCCTTTGTACACAAAGTTGAGTTTGGCAGTGAGCTAATGGAAGATGCAATCAGAGAGTTTGACATACCATTCTGCTGAAGACAAGCAGGAGAAGCCATGATTGGCATCGGCTTATGATCAGATCCCTTTGCTCCATTCATGCTACCATCCATATTGCGCACCGAGGCTCGTCTCATAGCTTTCAAAGTTATATCTTCATCGGCAGGAGAAAAGCCATTATTAACGAAAGAATTTAACCTTAAACTTCTACGAGGCTCAAGTAAATTCTCACGATACATACTGCAGGTTTTCAGACTCAAACCTGGGGAGGGATCAAGCTGCCCCGAATGGATGGAAGGCTTATTGTGGGCCGCCACATCTTTCAGCGTCGACCCAGCACTCACTCCCATCTGCACATCCATGGCATCAGACCTCCCAAAAGGAGTAGTTTCAGTAGAAATAGGTGCAAAGGATGATGTTGCTAGTGCACTTACATCCATATCAGCCAATGGAAAAGAAGTAGGCGGCGCCAAGCCCTGCACACCCTTCTTGCACAGAAAGCCAGTGCGTACACTCTCAGATATTACCTCCTGCGTGAAGTCCATTAGCTCAGTTGAAGCATTTTAGAACAAATTCCAGAAATGAAATCGCCATCACATACCTTATGGACATTAACTTTTAGGGAATCTGGAACTCTGGGAGACAAAGCTGAAAGTCCTTGACCATTTGCTCCCAGCACCGACACAAGCTCCCCAAAGCCTTGGCCGTTCATGTTCTGCACCAAAGGATAGTTCATTATCAGTCCTTTCATTCTGCTATCCCGAGAAACCATTCTCCCAACAGCAGGGTTAGCAGAGAGTACCGTGGAGTTATTCATAGCAGGACTGGACAGTGTTGGCGAAAACTTTCCCATACTCATTTCAGTCTGCACCTTATTCAAGCAATCAGTGATACTAGTCACGAAATCATTATTAGCAATCACAGGATCAGTGCAAACCAGAGATATATCATTTTTCGAGGTTAAAAGAGATCCAGAGCCAAATTCTAACAAGATTTGCAATTAGTATGCCAAATTCTCTCAGGTACGAACTAGTGTCAACTTGACTGAACACAATGTGCAATCAGCATACCAGCTTCTATCCATATGAATCACTATAGAAATATCCATCCCGGCATCCACAATTCACACCAAAACTTGAAAGTATACGATGCTAAATTCACACGTTATTCTTGTTTTTCACGAACTCATCTGTCTATACGCCTAACTGAACTGACGGTAATGCTTTCTACTCGGAACCAAGAACATCACCATGAACCAAAGGCAACAACAAGTCAGTCCTCAAAAGGCCCAGGCGTTCTCCTTCCTGACCTCGGCCTCCTCCTCCGCCGTGTAGTCGTTCTCGATCTCGAAGATGTCGCGGATAGAGGCCAGTGTCGTCCCCCTCATCTTGTCCGCCACCGTCCTGCAGCACAGGTCCAGCAGGTCCTCGATGTTCAGGTAGTTCGCGGCCTGCACAAACACACACAGACACACACCAAATTACCCCAAATTGTACATACACCGTTGCTCAAATTCGCAAACAATACATGCCAGTCAAAGTTCTTCCTAGAACGAGAAGAAACAAGAAGGGAAAGAATCAGCAGGTTGCTTACGAGGATGATCTCGAAGAGGTGGAGTTGTCG
The DNA here is from genome assembly GCA_036346375.1 of Guadua angustifolia. NCBI lineage: Eukaryota > Viridiplantae > Streptophyta > Magnoliopsida > Poales > Poaceae > Guadua > Guadua angustifolia. The sequence goes on along the minus strand of CM070518.1, from coordinate 11,018,342 downwards.
ACGTTGAGGAACTCCTTGTCCCAGGCCTTGAGACCGTGGGGGTCGGCGTCGGGGTCGACGTAGGTGACGGGCTTGATGTAGCAGGCGGAGGGGAGCAGCTTGACGGGGAAGGGCGGGAAGGCGTGCCGCTCACGCACGGAGGCCTCGGGGTCGTAGTGCGGCGCGTGCTTCTCGCAGTACTCGACGACCATCTCGAGCACGTCGCCGTAGACGCTGGGGATGCGGATGGAGCCCTCCGCGCAGCCGTCCTCGATCATGTGGCGGAGAATCTGCGACAGCCGCGCCGCGGCCCCCGAGACCCGCACCTCCACGCCGTCCTCCGCCACCAGCAGCAGCGACGGCTTCTCCCCCTCCCCCGCCTTCTCCGAGGGAGACGAGTGCTTCACCTCCACTTCCTCCGCCTCCGCCGCAGCGGCAGCGGTAGCGTAAACCACCACCACCTCCTCCAGGGACATGGGGCGCTTGCCCTTGCGCTTCTCGTCGTCGGCGGTGGAAGCCATGGACGGGATTGGGATGGAGATTTTCGTGCGATCTGGTAGTCGGGATTGGGGTTTAGTCGCGTTTTATGCGCGCTCCGTTCCGGCTCGGGAATCTGATTTATTCACGTCGTATTCGCGTTTTATTCGTATTTGATTCCGTATTCGTATTTGATTCGGTGTGCGCGCGCGCGGTTCTGGTTTGATGAGGCGTGTACAAATACAAGAGTGAATCTGTGAGGCTCCTGGGCATGTCTAGTGTAACGCATGAATTTCACAGCAATTTTGTTTTGATCAATTTCACCGCAATTTTATAAAACTTTTACAGAAAACAATTCGACTTTTGTAGAGATTGAAAAAAATTCTCACTTAGCAAACATGCCTTGTCCTAGTTTGGCGGGATTTAGTGTCGGTTTGTTTTCTTTGTGGATTCTTGGCCGATTACGGATTGTCGTTTTAGAAGTCTTGAATGCTATGATGGAATTTGGTGAGTAATTACTTAGAACTTTTAGTGGTATTTTCATATTTGTATTCTTTAGAATCCACAGGAGCACGTATAAAATGAATTGTGGATTCTAATATATATATATGTGGGCTAGATTATGAGAATCGATTCCTAAAATCGAACTATTTGTTTTTTGTTTAGCTTTTATGGCCAGAATTCATAATCCATGACAAAAACAAATGGGCGTTTAGGTACCTTATCTATTTTCGCATCCCATCTTAGCGTGGTAAGCCTGGCCTTTTTATTTTAACGGTGAACATGGCCCCTAGGTAAGGATGCATACCGAACTATCAAGACAATTTCTAAATATAGATTATATCAGACTGGATATTATTCGGATAGGACCGGATCAAATATGAATCTGAATTATATGAATCTAACCCGTGATCTAATACCACTTGACCACATCGGTGTTTCCAATATCGGCAAGTACATTTGTAGTCAAGGGGCCGCACATTCCCTCTCCTTGAATGGTTGACTCAGGGAGTCCAAGATGTATCTTGGTTAAGACGACGTTCCTACGTCGATTCGTGGTGGTTCTATATTGATTTGGTATGAAGGATTGCGTAGTGTTACAAGCGAGGCTAAGGCCTGGCCTTGGCGCTTCGTCAGTGGGAGTAAAATTGTCTTGCTCGTTAAAAGCCGTCCCCTTCAGGAGATCCTACCTCCTTTATATAGTCGGAGGGCGGGTTACGAAATTGGAAAAGAAAGGATGGGGTGTCCTCGCCTAAAGTCACGTCTTGGTCTCGGCGTGGCCGGCGCTGCTCGCTCCGTCTTTGGAGTCGGTGAACACGTCGGGTGGCGTGGTTTTCTGTTTCATCGGGAAGCGGCGCACCCACCCTCTATGCGATTGTCGAGAATCTTGGCCTTGTGGCCTTGACTCGGCCTTGCCTCGGGAGGGGCGCTTTCTTCCTTGTCGCGTGACTAGATGATGAGACTGGCGCTTGACTTCAGCAACCTCTCCACCGTCTTGGGAAGGAGCCACCGCTTGCCATGGTTACCTGGCCGTTGTGTCAGAGTGGAGCAATTGGCCAACTCGAAGTTGACGATGGCGGAGATTACCTTAGCTCGGGCGGAGCTTGCGAGGCGTCTGACCCATGGCGGGGTCAGACCTGGGGATCCTGACCCTGGCAGGTCGGACCTCCCTTTGGTCGGCTAGGTCGGGGGCCGTGGGGCGCCCGACCCATGGCAGTGGAACGCCCGGTCGGCGAATGTCTTCGTGGCCCTCACGGGCCTTGATCGAAGGCTGGGCACTGGGCGGCCCATTAAATCGCATAGGACATTGGGGGTATCCGTGGTATAAGTATTCGTTTGTAGCCCCAGAGCCCCCGAGCGAGTTCGTCAGAATCGGTCGGGGGTTTTGTTTTGGTCGGCAAAAATCCTACAAGCGGATTTGGTCGGCCGTTCGTCCGTGTTCGCTCATCCGACTTGGTCAGCGAAGTCCGACTTGGCACGTGCGGGTGGACCTAATCGGCATTGCATTCCGAGCGGGTCGGGTGGTTGCCTTGGTCGGCAGGGTTCGACCAAACTTGTTAAACTAGTTCCATTGGTGTGTATGGCTTCAAGTCAGGTCTAACCCCGAGCCCCCGGCGGGTGGAGCCGGTTGGGGGTTTCGCTTTCTTGGTGACGGTGACAGTCGTCGGGGGACTGGCTCGGCTTATTTGTCTTAGTCGTAGTGGCGCCGGATGCTGTAAGTGAGGTTACGGTGTCCCATTGCTAGTTTTACGTCGTAGCTTCGGCGTCGCCTTCATCGTGCTGGACGCCCGAATGCCTTAGGTGAGGTTACGGCATCCATTGCTAGTTTCGTCGTAGCTCGACGTCGCCTTGGTCGGCGTGGACGCCCAGATGCCTTAGGTGAGGTTCTGGCATCCGACTGCTAGTTTTACATCGTAAGCTCGACGTCGCTTTGGTCGGCGTGGACGCCCAGATGCCTCAGCGAGACTCTGGTGAATGCTAGTTTTTCATCGTAGCTCGACGTGTTTGTAAGGCTGGTTTTACGCCGGAGCTAGGTGGAGGGTGTCCATCCCGAGTCCTCGTTTGGCGAGGCTATCTGCGGGAGAGTGGCATTGTCATCCCGCGTGTGCGCCCGTCGCGGTATGGGACTGGAGGGGTGGCGGGACGTGTGTTTACCATGTGTTGGTTTGAACACCGTGCTCGTGGAGCTATTAAAGGGTAATCGAGTGGGACACAGAATCCCTCCCAAGGGGATCTTTCGATGGACTATCCTTCGTCGGACGTCAGGCCAGCTGAAGCGACCCATAAAAACCTTTCTTTACTTGATCCTCTGGGACCCCGGCACGTCCTTGACCGGGCGCTTGTGGCACCTGTCGGCAGGTTCCGCGGGAGAGTGTGAAGTATGATCTCAGACATGAGTTAAGACGATTAGGTCGTCAGCCGACCCAACTAGAGGCCCACTGGGGGCTCACCTCGTCCTCGCCCCTTGCTCAATTTGCTACTAGGGCGGCCCCGTATCCACTTGGTGGACCAGGCCTTCGTACCCTGCAGTGCTAGTTTGAACCACGGGTACCCCGTCAAGCACAAACTCAGGCTGCGAAGTCTGGCTTAGCTACTCTCCACAACCCCCATGTCATCAGCGGGGCAAGGGAAAAGCGGGACTCGGCACGGATCTGAGGAGAAGAAAAGCGGACGGCGAGTTCGGGAACCCGATGGGCTGCCTCATGATCTTGGCGGACCGGCGTGCTCGCCGACAAGCGGCGGCTCAAGCTCGCTTCAAGGAGAGTCCATCACGGTGACTCCGCCGTACCCAAAATACCTTCGGTGGTGAGTCGCCGATCACCTTTGATCGGACCGACCACCCCGACCACATTCCACAACCAGGGAGATATCCACTGGTTGTTGCCCCCGTTAATGGGGCTAAAGCACTGTCCAAGGTGCTCATGGATGGCGGCGGCCTCAACAGCATCTGTATGTTAAGACTCTCGGCGCCATAGGAATCCCTCGCTCGCGTCTCCGGCAAGCAAGGCGCCTTTCCTGCGTGCGTCACGGCGCGAGCCAATCCACTCGGGCATATCGACCTTCCCGTCACCTTCGGGAGCCTGGACAACTTTCGCGCAAGAAACCCTCACCTTCAAGGTCGTGGGGTTTCCGGCTCTACGCCATCATGGGAGGCCATGTTACGCCAAGTTCATGGCGGTCCCCAACTATACTACCTCAAGTGAAGATGGGGACTACGGGGAGTGTTCACCGTGGCCTCGTCTTTTACTCGCCTACTAGCTACGAAGCCTGATGAGTTGCGGTGGCGTCGGCAGCTCATCGCGTCCGCCGAGCTCGAAACCTCGGGAGAAACCTCTGAGTCGCCCCGACTCCGACAAGTCGGGGCCAAGATCCTTCAAGTCCGCTGAGGACACGAAGGAGGTCATGATCGATCCCAGGATCGGCCAAGACCGTCTTGGTCGAACCACGCTCCCGCCAAATAGGAAGCGCTCGTCGACTTCCTCGCGTATGTCGGGATGTCTTCGCATGGAAGGCTTCCGACATCTTAAGAATCCCAAGGAAGTCACCGAGCACTCCTTTAATATCGACTGGCTCAAGGCGATCGCCCTGTATTGGCGCCGCTTCGACGAGGAGAAGCGCAAGATCATAGGGGAGATCGCCAAGCTTTTTGGTCGCGAGGGTTTGTAAAGAGTCGCCACCGGTGGCTAGCCAACCATCCTTGTAAAAAAAAATGCGGGCAATGGAGAATGTGTGTTGACTACACAAGCTTTGAACAAGGCATGTTCAGGACCCTTTTCCATTGCCTCGCATTGACCAAGTTATCGACTCCACCACGAGTGCGAATCCTGTCCTTTACGGATGCCTACTCGGGCTACCACGGATAGCGATGAAAGAGTCCGACCAGCTCGCGACTTCTTTTATCACTCGTCGGCTCGTTCTGTTGCGTAACGATGCTATTTGGTCTAAAAAGCGAGTGCTACATACGGCGATGTATGCAAGCGTGGCCCGGCGACCAAATCGGCCGTAACATCGGCGTCGTCGGCGACATTGTCGTCAAGACTAAGAAGGCCGGCGATCTCGCCGCCGAGCTTAGAGAGACTTTGCGAACCTTGCGGTTTAGTATAAAGCTCAACCGAGAAGTGTGTTTTGAGGTCCCCGAGAAAGCTACTCGGCTTCATCATCTCTGGCGTGGCGCCGAAGTCAATCGAGAAGATCTGCGTGATCATGAAGATGGGCGGTGGACAACTGAAAGGGTCGGCGGCCGGATGCCTTGCGCCTTGAAGCGGTTTAGTATCTCGCCTTGGCGAATCACGAATGCCGCTCTATAATTGCTCAAGAAATCGATCATTTCATTTGGACCTAGGAAGCGCAAAGCTCTCGGTAAGTGAAAGCATTCTGACCTCACCGGTCTTTGGTCGCCCGACACCGAGGAACCGCTCCTCCTCTACATTGTCGCCCGACCGGTCGTCGTAGCGGCACTCGTCGTGGAGAGGCGAAAAGAACCATGTGCAGGTGCAGCGGCGATGTACTTCATCGATGAAGTACTCTCCGAGTCAAGGCTCGATACCCTGAGTGCGAGAGTTGCTCTATGCGGTGCTCATCATGAAGAGGAAGTTGGTCCACTACTTCGACCGGCACCCCGTCTCCGTGGTGACCTCCTCGCCACTCGGTGAAATCGTCCACAACCGTGACACTTCAGGAAGAATAGCCAAGTGGGCGCTCGAGCTCAACGGCCATGACATATCGTACGTCCCCCAGACGGTAATCAAATCGCAGGTCTTGGCCGACTTCGTCGCCGAATGGACGAAGCCGAGCACCACGGCTTGAAGACCACAATCTTGGGCGATGTACTTGATGGGTCCTACACCAAACGGAGCGGTGTTGGAGTCATCATTGTTTCCGCTCGGGAACAAGCTCGATCGCCTCCGCCTACTCTTCGCCGCGACCAACAACGTCGTGAAAGTCTGACTCTAAATCAGCGGTCTCAGGATCGTTGCCGACCTCGGTCTTGCTGGCTCTATGTACAGTGACTCCAAGCTTGTCGTCTACCAAGTCATGAAGGCCTCGGGCCTCGTGGCGTCGCGTAACATCATCTTTGCTTGGAAATGCATAAGCTCAAGGAAAGATTCAAGGGTTTCGAGCTTCACCATAGCTACTGATGCTACAATGGTGAGGCCGATTATTTGTAATCTCGCCTCGATGAGAGGACCGGTCCCTTTGAGATCTTTGTCTCCGACCTCCACAAACCTTCCGTCCGTGGACTTGCCAGCGAAAGCGGCGGCCCGACTCACCGTGCGACAGCTCCAACCGTAAAGCGGTCGGACCGCAAGCCGTCGGTCGGCCCAGGACATCTTTGGTTCTTGACATTGGAGGAAGCCCTTCATCGGCCGGTTGGTGACGGATCGCTCCCGGACCCGATCAAGGCCGGCGCCTCGCTTCGTGGCGAAATCGCCTAAATCTGGTGGGAAGACCTCTACAAGAGAGCCCTTGAGTCCTCGAAATGCATCTGGCGACGGGGAAGCGATTCTTTGCAATATCCATGGCGGTATCTGCGATCACACACTGCTTACCCGGTCCCTCGTGGGAAAGGCCTTAAAGCAAAGGTTTCTCTTGACCTACCGCCGTGGTGACGCCCGAGCAAATCGCTTCACTTTTGCGAAGGTGCGATTCTTCGCCCGGCAGATGCATCTTCCGGCGCAGGCCTTGCAGGCGATCCCCATCACGTGGCCGTTCGCGGTCTGGGGACTTGATCTGGTCGGGCCCTTCAAAAAGGCGCCCGGGGGCTTGACCCACCTGCTCGTCGCGGTGGACAAATTCACCAAATGGATAGAAGCAAAGCCGGTCGCCACCATCACCTCGGTGCAGGCGACCAACTTCTTCCGCGACATCGTTTATCGGTTCGGAGTCCCGAACTCCATCATTACCGATAACAGAATGCAGTTCACGGGGAAGGAATTCCTCGAATTCTGTGACGACTTCAACATTCGCGTCGACTGGGCAGTCGTAGCCCATCTGTGGACCAACGGCCAGGTCGAGCGGGCAAACGGCATGATCCTCCAAGGCCTCAAGCTGCGAATCTTCAGTCGACTGAAGAAATTCGTGGGACGATGGTCGGCCGAGCTGCCCTCCGTGCTCACGGAGCTGCGGACCACCAGGCGGTCGGCGGGTTTACACCATTCTTCATGGTGTTGATCTTTGAAAACATCCTGCCGGCCGACACGGAGTATGGCGCCCGAGATTACAAGCCTTCAGCGAGGCGCGGGGCTCAACCGCAACAAGGCGCCATCGACCATTTCGATGAGATGCGTGGCGTGGCGTTTGCGATCGGCCAAATACCCGATAAGCATGCTGGCGCTACCCACGGTCGTCGGTCATGGTGGGTCCTTTAGCGTTAGCGACACGGTCTGCGCCGAGTTGATCCAACAAGAACGAGCACAAAATTGTCTCCTCCACAGGAAGGCCCTTCACCATCGTGGAGGTCCTCGGGCAAGCACCTTCGACTCAAAGATGCCGATGGCAATATTGTGCCTAACGCATGGAATATCGAGAAGTTGAGGCGATTCTATCCCTAAAATTTTTCCTTTGTTCCTGTGTCTCCACCAAATCCTCCGAGTTCAAAGCGCAGCGTGCCGACCACGTCTTGGTCCCCATGCACCACTCGGGGGCTACTTGTTCGCGTACTCATCCAAGTTGGCGCCCCGACTGGCTACTCGATTCCCCCCAAGCGGTAACCCTCTCGACCCAAGAGCTACGGCTCGCCCGTGACTCTGATTGCTTGATAGCGCTTCACGAGAGAGGGAAGTGCCCTTGCGGGGAGGTCCATGGTCGATCGGGGACATGCTTTTGGGCAACTAAGTCTTTTGCTATCTTTACGTTTCCCTCGAAATGTTAGCACTCTGACCTACGCTCAAGCAAGCCCAATGGTTCCTGAGGGCTACGATCACTCGGCGAGTGCTCACCACAAAGGAGAAATGCGAAATGTCAAACAAAGTTCCCAAAATACATGTTGTATATACATTACATTGTACAAAAACAAAAGCGGTCTGGCGCGAGGCGTTCTAAGCTAGCAGAAGGCGTCGTCGTCGAATTATGTAGCCCTCATCGTCCGCATACAGGCTTCAACATGAAGCCGCTCCGCCACCGTCTTCGCCGCCGCCCGTGCTCTTGCCCGCGCCCGGGCTGGGTTGCCTTCGATCCCGGCGACGGCTGCCATCGGATCAAAGGAGGCATTCGTTTGGCCTTGACGAGCAGCACATACTCGCCATCGAGCGAAGACTTCCCGCCCTCATGGCGGAATGCTCGTTCAAGGTCTTGAAGCGAACCGACCAAGGCATCGGCGCTGGGTAAATGGAAGGCGTCTTTGCGGCGCGATGATGCGCTCCAACGCTCATGTAGCCTCACCCGGTAGGCTGCAAGCTCCTGGCCATGCTCTCGAAGGCCAAGCCGAGCATGGAGATGAGGTTCTCGCGCGTGACCCTGCGCTCCTCGTGCAGCTTGGCGGCTCGCCTCGGTGGCCTCGGGCAGACCCCTTGAGGCCAGCGCCTCCTCGCCGCGTCTTGCGAGCTCCTCCTCAGCGACCTCGGCGTGAGCAGCGAGGCAGCGCCTCCTGCAGCGTCTTAGCAAGCTCCTCCTCGGCGGACCGGAGCCTTTGGTATGCGCCTCGCCTCTGGCGGCGGCCGTCGCATGTCTGCCTTCGAGAAACACATTGCATGCGTCAGCGTGACCACCATATTCCGCCTGGGCTCCGTCATGAGGATTACTGGGGCGATCGAGAGCGTCGGAGGTGGCTCAATGCCTCTGCCTCCCCCCGAGGCGGCGATGGGGGCGCCCATGGCAGTGAGCGAGCAGAGCAGTCGAGAGAGAAAAATGAAAGCAAGTCAGCATCAACAACCCCCGCTCGCCATCTGGTCTTGAAGATGCGAGGAACACACCGGCGCTTCGCTCCAGCTTCCCTCTCGTTGCGAAGGTCGCGGGGAGGCGGAGAGGCAAAGAAATGGCTAAGCGTGGTCGCTCTCCGCCCCCATGCGTGTTATAGAGGTGGGGCGGAGCGGTCCAGCAGCGTCGCCTCGAGGCGAGGCGCCGCACGCGCATTAAATCCACCCCACTGCGCGCAGCGTGTCCTTTCCACTCCTCCGCTCGCATTAAGCAGCGGCGCGATGGTGAGGGCAAGGCGCCACCGGCCCGAGGCCATGGCGACCCCTCGGTTTCGGCTCCCGGGCTAGGCCGACCGCACCACCATATCGAAGAAAGGCCTGGATGGGCCGCTGAGGCCTCGAGGTGGCAGAAGGCCCACAAGCTCGTCGCCTCGGCGGAGGGCTGAGCAAGAGGCCCGATAGCCACGTCGTCTCTAACACGCGGAATAAAAAGTTAAGGCGACTCTATCCCTAAAAGCTCTTTCTTATTCTCGCACCAATCTTCCATCCCTCCGAGTTCAAGCGCTGCGTGGCGACCACAGCTTGGTCCCCACGCCTTTCTCGGCTAAGTTCCTACACTCACATGGGTGGTGACCCGTGACCATTCGGTTCCCCTAGTGGTGACCCTCTCGACCCAAGCACTCGGCCTCGCCCGGCTGATCTGATTGCTAAGTAGTGCTTCGCGGAAGAAGGAAGTGCCCGTGCGGTGCGATCAATAATTGGTCGGGAACACTCCTTTCCCGTGCGAGCGTGAGTGAACGATTCATACCATACACTCACACGGGTCGGTGACCCGACTGGCCACTCGGTTCCCCCTAGCGGTGACCCTCTCGACCCAAGTGCTACGGCCTACGCCCCAGTGGCTATGGTTGCTAAGTAGTGCTTCGCGGAAGAAGGAAGTGCCCGTGCGGTGTGATCCATAGTTGGTCGGGAACACTCTTTTCCCGCGCGAGTGCGATTCGTACCTAAGTGCCTACTCTTTTTGCGCTTCCTTCAAAAACGCTAACACACCGACCTACGCCTAAACAACCCCCGCGGTTTCTAAGGCTATGGTCGTCGAGTGTTCGTCACTACAAGAAAGTGCAGAAGACAAGGTCGAACTTACGGTTGGCCCGACTGGCCAAAACATCAAAATAAACTTTAGTTCATTACATACTAAAGTTCTTACATTGCTGAAAGCAAAATATCTAACTTTTTTCCTACTCCCGGTGGAGGATGTCCTGCGGCGATATCCTGGCGGCTATCACTCGGGCGTGCGGCTCGACTTGGAACTCGAATCGGTCAATTTCCTTGTCGGTCTGGTTCCCAACAATCCCACTGCTGATCGTATCTAGGTCGATACCATCATAATGGGAGATGCGTATGACGAATGGCTGAAGTAGCCACGAAACCTGGCGTAGCCGCTCCACCAAGAGCTCTCGGCGTGCTTTCGAGCACGCGAGCAGTCGGCAACAAGCGAACTTCGTGCCGGCGGCAGTGATCCGAAACACCCGGTCGCGAGCGTCCGCCGATGTCTGAAGGGTCGCCGGTGAGACGATCCCCCCTCACCAGTTGCCGTCGTCAAAGCTGCATCCCGCACCGTGACCACCGTGTCACGCTCCTCCACCACCAGTTTCCGCGCCTCCACGATGTCACTGAGATTCTTCTGCAACTCTGTAGATCGAAGCAATATCAAAAAGCATGCCTGGTGAGCCGCGATCGCAAAAACTGAACCAGGATTGGGTTGCTTACCAGCCGCGGAGGCCGTCAAAGTGCAGAGATCCTCCTCGGCCATAGCCCGGGCCTCCTGGTCGCGCGCGGCATCTCTCCTCGTAGAGTCCAACTCTTCCCGAGCTTGGTCATGCTCACCCTGGAGGCGGGTCACCTCCGACTGCGCGGTTTCTCCCGCGGCGATGGCGGCATCCTTGGCGTTGTCGGCCTCCGCCAGGAGAGACTCAAGCTCGGACGTCCTCGTCTTCAGGGACTTGGTTGTCCAACACTCCTCGAGCAGCGCCTCGGAGAACCAACCCAGCTTCCGGCGGGCCCCTTCCGCCTCCGTCCGCTCGCGCGCCAGAGCCTCCCGAGCTTCGTGCAGCTCAGGACGCAGCCGGTTGCACTACTCCTCGGCGGACATCCTCCGGCCATCTGAGCCAGGGAGAACCCGGACTTACCCTCCGTCGGTCCATAAGTCTTTGCGAAGCCTGAACATCTGTTAGTCTCTGACATACCGTCGAAAATTGCAAAGATGGGGCTTTTTAGTTCGGCTTACCACGCCGATCGGGCGAATTCCCCCGGCGATGGCATCCAATGCCTTGCCAGAGGACTCAAGGATAAGGTCCATACCCTTTCGGATCTGGCCCATCTCAGCCTCGACTCACCGAGCGCCCTCCTGCAGAGACTCCCATCCCCTGCTCTCCGCCACGTCGTCCAACACAAACAACGGTCTGCCGGACAGGTCGTTGCCCTGCCAGACCAGCGTGGGCAGCGGTGGCCGAGGGGACTCCCCTGAGGCCGTCCCGGCGGCCTGCGCTTGCGGCGGATCGTGCGTCGCCTCCCCCTGCGGGACGACGACGATCGCCTTCGACAATTGGGGCGCCCCCGCATGAGGCGGCGGTCCTCCTGATGGCGGTGGCGAGAGTGCCTCCTCACCTTCCTCGGCTTCCGGTCGGGGCACCGGCTCACCCAGGGCCGCCGGAGCTTCCTCGTGCTCTGACTCTGCCGGCAGCCCCCCAACCCTCGTTGGCTCTGTCAGCAATTCGACCATCTCTCGCGCATCGGCGATCGGCCCGCCACCACCACTCAGCCAGCGCTCGGCTCGATCGGCGGCTTCTCAACCTCCACCGTTGCGAGGCGGCACCGAGCCTGTGGAGCCACCGCCCAGAATGGTCCCGTGCCTCACGACACCCCTATATAGATCTTGAACACAACAATTGGTCGGAAACGACTCAAGCAAAACTAAATGCCACGACATCTCCAGGGGTGGAAACAGTGAAAAGGTGGGAGAAGGGGAAAGGTGAAGAACTCTCTGGCTCTTTTGCTCTCTTTTCTCGAGCGGGAAGAGCGAGGCAGAAAGCAAAGCGAGAACTTCGCCGAACACCCCCCGCCAAGTTTATAGGCGTAACGAGCACCGGCCGAAGCGAGCACCGGTCGGCGGATGCGATCAAAGGACACCGTCTCGGTTGAAGCGTCGCCGCGTCCGTCTGGCGCCACGCCGGGCGGTGGTGAGACGCGCCGGTTCCCAATCATTTAAACCGCATTTAATTGCCTCCACGCGCATTAAAAAGCGGTAGGGCGCGGAGACACCGCTTCGGCGACCTGCAACCTTCGATCTCGCCTTTGGTTGGGTCATTGGACAACAGTATAAAAAGCCCACCGGTACTCTGCCTCGAGGTGGCGAAAGCTCAACGGCTCGCGCGGGGCCAATCTGGCCTTCTGGGTTCCTAGGCCTGATCCATCAAGTGGATTGAGGCCACCCCCTAAAAATGAGTAAGGCGAGGACAAGGAGAGCCCCGGTGGGCCTCGAGTTGGGTTGGTGGCGACCCAATGGCCTTAACTCGTGTCAAGAGACCATACTCGCACTCTCATGGAACCCATCCATCGGTGGCAGCCAGTGCGCTCCGTCGTGAGACGGCTTGGTCCGATCTGAGGATCGAGTGAAAAAGGTTTCTCATGGGTCGCCCCAGTGGTCGGACGTCCGGCGTCGGGATAAATGCGCTCGGAAGGTCCCCTTTGGGAGGGATCTCGGGGCCCCTCGGATAACCCGTTAGTAGCTCCACGAGCGGTGTTCAAACCAACAATAGTAAACACGCGTTCGCTCACCCCCTCCGAGTCCCACACTGCGGGCCAGGCGTACCGTGGGGAGGGCAGCCCACTCCTCCTAGAGATAGCCTCACCAGATGAGAACCTGGGACGGACGCCCTCCACCTAGCTCCAGCGTAAAACCAGCCTTACAAACACGCCTAGCTCCGGTGTAAAACCAGCCTTACTAACACGTCCAGCTACGACATAAAATGAGCACTCGGACACCAGAACCTCGCGCAAGGCATCTGGGCATCCGTGCCGACCAAAGCAACGTCCAGCTACGACGTAAAACGAGCACTCAGACACCAGAACCTTGTCTAAAGGCATCTGGGCGTCCGCGCCAACCTAGGCAACGTCGGACCGGATCCCGCCAACCAAGTCGTTCGACTTTCGCAAACTAAAGTAAACCCCAACCAGCTCTCAGGCACAGCAGGGGCTACACTGCCGGTGCGCTCGCGCACCGTCAGCTGGCAACCCAAACCAAGTCGGTGGGTTACGCCAACCAAAGCGACCTTAGATCCACTCGGGGCTCGGGGCCTATTGAATCGCCTGGCGCCCCGTCGGGTTTCGCCGACCAAGTCGGTCGGTTCCTTCACCCAAGTTGAATGGCGGCATGTGATCGACCACGAGTCCACTCGCCGATCGGTCGGATTTCTTGAAACAAAGTAACCCCGACCGCTCTCAGGCACGCTTTCGGGGCTCGGAAACTACACAAAGCCGGGTGTGCTCGTGTGCACCCGTCGAGACCGGCCGAGGCCGGTCGGTTGGACTCGGCAAACCAAGCAACCACCCGGAAGAACTTCGTTGCCGTTCTGCGGCAGCTGTGGCTAAGATCCGAGAGATCACAGAGACAAAGGTTCCGAAAAGGACGATTTATATTATGATTCGTAAATTGTTTGCGTCTTAACAGTTAAGAAGCAGCAAAAGCATCAAAGACATCCAGATGGCGCATAAATCTAAGCGCCGCGTGCGCGTCGAACCGCCTCGATGAGGGCATCCCTCGCCTTGATAAGCTTCGGGACGACGCCGATCAGCGCATCGACGGCGGCGGCATCGCGGGCGGCGGCGTCCAGCTCGACCCATTCGGCCATGGCGAGGTCGAAGTCGCCCCAGGCTCGAGGAAAACCTCCTCATCCGTAGCGCGGCGTCGGGTCTTCATCTCCAAAGCCGAATAGGGGCTGGAAGAAGCCATAAGAGAAACCAAGTGTTGCAGGCGGTCAAAAATCCGTAAAGGCGGATGACTCCTCCAACTCCTGGCAAATCGACTCTTATATATGCTTAAGGCACGGAGGCGAAGGCGGTTTCAATAAATGGGGCGCGAAGCGGCGTCATCATATTTGCAAAGAGATCGCGCCGGTGAAGGTAATAGGCCCATCCGAGGGCAGCGTTCGGAGCGGCCCCGAGAGCCTCTTGGCGAATCGCATACCGAGAATACCCCGGCGGCCGGAACACAAATGGGTGCGTCTCGGCCTAGCTCGGCGAAGGCCTCGTCGGGCCACGAAGGACCCTCGGCCTCGATCAAGCCCACCCGCAGGCCCCGACCTGGCCTCAGGTCGGGCGCCCCGCATACTCCGACTTGGCCTTAGGTTGTGGTCCCAACGAGCTCCAACTCAGCGACCTCCGCCACGTCGCCGGTCGACCTCAAGTGGTCACTGCCCGTGGACCACGGCAGCCATCTTTGGGCGGTGGCTCCTTCCCAAGGTGGCCAAGGGCCGCCAAAGTCAACGCCGATCCCTTCACCCGTCATTCACGGTAGAAAACGCGCTCCCTCGAGGCGACACAGGCCTTGGTATGTAATCGACATCGGCCCAGTCTTGTGAGGCGAGTCGCCCCTTCCCGACGGAATGCGCTGTTGTGTCTACCAACCCGGGCATGGGATGAGCAGAAACTGCAGTCACTAGGACCAAGGCCGGGACTCCGGGCGTACACCCTACTTTTCTTTTCCAAATCCGTGTAACTGCTCCCTCTGCCTATATAAAGGGAGGCGGGACCCTCGAGAAGGGGACGAATCGATCTCGGACAACACATCCGACTCAAGCTCACTCGAGCACTTACAAATACTTACGAGCACACTTCTCTCACTCCTCTCACTCGGACGAGGCACTCAAGGCCAGCCCTTGGCCCTCGCTTGTAACACCGTGCAGTCTTCTGCACCCTAAGCAATAAAGAATCACCACACGAATTGGAAGTAGGGACATTCAGCCCGAACCAGTATACACCTTGGGCTCCCTGAGTCTAACCATTCAAGGAGAGGGAACATCGGCCCTTAACTTACAAATTTACTTGCTGTTTTTACGAAACATCGGCAGATACCTTCTCCATCTTTTCGTGTTCTCTGTCAATCCGTGAATCTAATCTAAAATTCATTTGCCTCACCATGTCAGGACAAGATGAGGATCTTGGAGGACCTAGTGCGGCTGTTTTGGGAGGCGTGAAAGATTGAGGAATGCACGAGAACCAAGGGGGAACGCCGACATCGTTGTTCCATCAAATCTTTGGGTCCCAATATAAACCCTAAATTAGTTTTGGATGTGTTGGCGCTGTAGTAAAGCGATGGTATGATTGTTTCATCGGTAGATATAGATTGATTTTTGGGCAAATTTGGTATTCATTCAAAAGTGGTTCGATCTTCATGTCAAATTTTGATGTACCTATAGTTTTCATAGCCCATGAAAGTTGTCAAAAATGTATATTATTGAAGAATCGAGATGACGATTAGAGGGGGGTGAATGATCCCAAATAAAATTTTTTTCCCACTCAAAATAATCCAAGAAAATCCTCAACCAAAACTCTCAAAAGAAGCAAATAAAATGGAGCAAGTATCCTGCAAGGTCAGTGCACCAGGCTCAAAAACAGCAAGAAGAACAGCACGAACTCCAAAAGTAAATTTTGAGAAATCTTTTGATCAGCTAGACAAAAACTCACAAAAAGTGGTAGATGTCTTCCTTAAGATGTTAGAAACTCATTCTAATCTTCAATCACAAGAATTGACATCAAAATTCCAACCTTTTGCACTTTGAAGGAAGAACTCCTCAAGTTTGAGTAAAACTCAAGAACTTGATCTAAGACTTTCTCATAGGTTTTTGATGATCAAAATTATCTTGGATAGCTTCCCACATATACCAGCAAGCACGAACACAAGTCCTAAACTCCACAAACATGATCTATAGGAATGAATCACTAAAGAACACAAGATCGGTTTCTTGTAAAAAAATGCATTGATTGCCTAGATGATTGGGATATGATCTGAAGGAAGATTTATCTAACAATCAACATCCTCGGCATAAGTAGCAAAAGCATATAGAAAGAGGGGAGGCAAATCCAAATTGTGTAAATGTAAATTGTAAGAAAGTAAGTACAAAATTTAAGATATAATGTAAATGAGTAAGGTAAATCCAAACATAAGAGATTTTTTTGGATTTCTAGAAGTGATGTTTACAAAGCCTCACAATAAAGTAGACAAAACTCAAAGGAGCACAAAAACCTCAAAAACCTTCAAGAGGGGGAAGGCTACCCGTACCCCTCTATCTATACTACTCTTGAGTCACCCTCCACCATTGAATGAGTTCGTTCTACCCTAAGGACCACCATCATGGATTAGGATTGACTCATTCACTTATACATGGGCTCACTCGAAACACACACATAACAGATTTTTGCAGGCTTTTCAAGACATACTAACTAGAACCGCTACTCCGTCATCTAGACCACGATCCAACAGCCCTCCTTGATTCGAGCAACTCCTAGCTAGCATCTCATCCATTCCTTGTCTTCTAGGTTCGCAGCGACTTCGTCTTGATCATCTACGGTGATCCTCAATCGTCTGAACCTCTGGCTCACCTTGCCTAGTCTCGATCATCCTTCGCCTCACCATGACCTAGCACCGTCGTCCTACAACCATCAAAAATAAGGAAAACACATCACATAACATTGCCCAAAATGATATGCCATAAATCTCACACAAATTTAAAATGCATATCCTAAGAACATCGAGTAATTCTGCTTAGAGTCGACATCGAATAACTTGAGGCTAACCCAAGAACTCGAGACGGGCTGATGGCAGGGTGCTCAACCCAGCAACATCCCTACTCGATACTTAGAGATTCCCAATCTATTCGAATCATTCGATTAAAAACCGACGGAGCATTACTTGACTAAGTCAGAACTTGGCAGTAATCAACCAAGTACTTGAATGAACCCTCCGCTGGGCAGAGTTCACCCCAAGGTACCCGTTGGCCGGTAGTGCCTCTCCTGGCGGATTCAACTTAAATTGCTTTAAATGAAAATCCAGTTTAAATTAAACTCAAACCAGAGCATAACAAGCTCAAATTTAGTCAGATACTCATCACCAACATAGGTAGACCTCCACATAGTCTTTCAATTACATAGTCTTTCAATTATTATCTAAAATTTTATTATAGTATAAGAACGAAAATTTTGGTTAAGCGGTTTCAAGTTATGAATTGTTGAAACTTGCTATCTAGAAATCGGTCGCTGCTCAAAGCAGTCGTGGTAATATGTTGACTAGGGCTAGTTAGTAATGCAAATAAATTATGTCTATAACTAGAGAAAACTAGATAAGTTTTTGTATATTCCATAAATGTTATAGTTTATAATGTTTGGAGTTGTATAAAAATAGTTATGAAATTGTAAAGTCTGTTGTCTAGTAAGATAATAGGTCGATCTTCTGGGCTAAAAACGATGGGTTAGATGAATTAATTGAACAATATGGATAACTAAAAAAATTTAAGTAATCTTTTGTAGTTTTTATAAAATATATGTTTTTATATTTGGGCTTATGAGGTAGAAGTTATAGTCTTTGATCGTTGAGAAAGCAGGGGAGAAAGTTGTCCAGTGAGGAAGAAAGTTAAATTTGGGGTTGTGTGTAGGTGCGATGTAATTATGTTTGATATTTGTACTGTTATTGCATGATTTTAAAATAGATTTACCTACTGTAGGAGGCGTAACTTTAGGTTTGGCTTCAACCTCACGCCATTCTGTCTTCCATGGATAAAAAGACAAGTATATGATAGAATGATGATTTATTTAATATGGATTGTTCGATCTATACAACCTCAAAGCGCTCAACGCCTTACTCATAAGATCCTAAACAATGTAAATGTGTGCAATCAACATCTACATTTCTGACGCCCTGATAAATGTCATATATATATATCATCCTTGATTTGTATATGTAGATATATGATCCTGGAAGCAGCAGCAAGGAAACAACCGGTGGGTTTCGCCGACCCACACATGGTG
This sequence comes from Guadua angustifolia, assembly GCA_036346375.1. NCBI lineage: Eukaryota > Viridiplantae > Streptophyta > Magnoliopsida > Poales > Poaceae > Guadua > Guadua angustifolia. The sequence goes on along the minus strand of CM070518.1, from coordinate 11,000,451 downwards.
TCCAAGTAAACCATGGATGAAAATAAAGAAGTTGTCTACGAGTACATGAAAAAAGTACTGCTGGCTCATTCGGACAAAAAATTCATACTTTTACCCTACAATCCGAGGTTAGTGCTTCGTCTAGATGCTATACTCATTGATTTCTACTATATATGACACTTCAAAGTTAGGTTTAGTGACCATGATGACATACCTATGTGGGTATCATTGGGTTCTACTCGTAATTATACCGAGACAAAACCGAGTAATTTACCTTGATTCCAAAAAGGGTGGCACGCAGATTTGAAATCTATCAGAGATTTTCTCGACATGTCGTTCGGTGTGTTCAAATCGAGGGGAGAGCCACACAAGAAAGGCCCAGCCACTCTAATGCATACTTTTAAGTTTCCGGTATCCAATAGTACGCAATAATCCTTCACACTCCATAATAATACCTTTGGAACTAATTAACCTATTATGTTTTGGCAGTGCCACCAACAGCCAAAGGGCACTAACCTATGTAGATTCTATATTTGCCACAACATGGCACTCCTCGTTGGTTCCCAGCAGACCAATGTCATACATGTCTATCAATCTTGCAACAATTGTCTCCACTTATTAATTTATATACACGCGAGATTTTACTCTTCTCATTGACATACTTGGCAATGCGCTGAATCTGCGTTGGAACAAGCTGACCTGCTAACTATTTGAGGACAGCTTTGTGCCTCCAAAGGGCAGATGCTACTTAGGGCTCAACGAATCATGAGTTGTGAATTTGTTACTTACCGTACATTTAGATTAATTTGTGAACCTTATGCTGTGAATTTGTCATTTCTACTTCTGAATCTAATTGGTTAGTACAAATGTGAGTTCATTTATGAAATGGATGCGTTGTATGTTGTGTAACATGTGATAGGGCATGGCTAGCAATTTCTGAGACTAGCCAATAAATTAAATTTAGTAAAAAATAGAAAATCAATATCACAGAAAGTTCTAATGAAGAACCGTCTGTGAATAGGCATAAATCACAGACGGTTCCACTGTGGCACTGTCTATGATGAGGGCATCATCACAGATGGTTTCAAATTGGAACCGTTTGTAATATGAGCCTCTTTACAGACGGTTATTCCTTAAAACTATCTAGGGTAAGCCCATCATCACAGACGGTAGAACCGTTTGTGATGAGTTTTTTCACATACGATTGGAAAATCGTCTGCAGTGACTCTTTGTCATCACTGACACTTGCTTACAGACAGTTCACAAAACCATCTGTGATGTGGTTTATGAACCGTCTGTGATGACCTGTTCTGTAGTAGTACCATCACGCTCACTAGCCGCGGTAGATGGACTCATGTGGTTCTACACCGTGATAAGTGATATGTATCATCTTTTGATCCTTTCATAGTGAAGAAGAAAGTTAGATTAGGAAATTTGTTCAGAATGAAACTAAGTTGCAAAAAAAAAAGAAATAGCCCAAAGAAAACACCAAAAAAAAACAAAAAAAACTCCGCACTAAACCCCGCCCCTTGTCCGCGGCCAGCCAAAGCAAAACGACCAAACCGAAACCGGCCAGGCAGCATGAAGCCACCACCGTGAGGCAGCGACTTCGTAACGGATAAAGCGACCATTCGACGCCAAGCGTGCGTGCTCCTCTCGGGCCTTGGCGAGGAGCCGAGGCCACCACAGCGCGGTCTCCCTTCTCCCCCCGTCGGATGCGTAGAAAAAAAAAGCAAGCGGAAGCCGACATCCGGAGCCCACCCGCCGCGATGCAGTCGCCGATCCTCCTCAACGTCAGCTGTCAGGGATCTTGATTTGGCCAATAGCTCTTTCTTATCCTTCTTGTAAAGCTCATTAGTGATGAGGTTACCAAGAAGTCCGGTTGGCGTCATTCTTGGCAATTCCGGTGAGTTGAGGAATAAGGTCACCAAGGTTTCATATTTCTCCGGAAGGGCCCTAAGCATATTTCGAACAATGTCAAAATCAGTTAGTGATGCTCCAAGGCCTTTGAGCTTATTTACTATGTTATTTAACCGTGAGTACATTTCATTAATGTTCTCATGAGGTAACATAATAAAACTCTCATATTTGATCCGAAGCATATGCAATTTGGCTTCTTTGACCGAGGATGTACCCTCATGAATTTCTGAGAGGGTTGTCCAAATCTCATGAGCGGTTTCGAGGTTGCTCACTCGATTGAACTCATCCACGTTCAAAGCACCAAAGAGAGCATTCATAGCTTGAGCATTGAGATGAGTGTTTCGCTCTTCTTGTTCCATCGTAAGTGGGAGATTTGTTCCAGGAGCGAAACCCTCATCCACAATTCTCCATATACTTGGGCTCATGGCTTTAAGATAAACGGTCATACGAATTTTCAAATAAGCATAATTTGTACCATCGAAAAATGGCGCTTTGCCTATTGACACCCCATCACTAGTCATCCTTGATCTTTAGGCGGTAAAGCCCGAATAAAGAGCCCTTACTCTGATACCACTTGTAGGATCAAGGATACCGACTAGAGGGGGGGTGAATAGGAGGTTTTTAAATTTTCTACACTAAAATCAAGTTTAGTGACTACTAAGCACGAATGGCAGTTTTAGCACTTTTACTATCTAGCAATTCTAGTGATTACCAAATGATTTTCTCTACTCGAATACTTCAATAACTAAACAAATATTGCACCAAAATGATCAATTAGCTAGAATTAATACAAGAGAGTGAACAATGCAAACCACAATTGAAGAACACACGAATTTTTATCCCGTGGTCTCGGAGACTTGCCGGTCTCCACTACTCCACGTTGAGGTGGCTTGAACTTCTTCAAGCCGGCTCCACTTGCTTGAGCCTTCTTCGATCACTCGTGGTAGCTCTTCCCCACTTCGGGTAGGCGAGATCTTGCCTTCACAACGGTTCGGGCCTTCACACAAGCTTCTTGTGAAGATCACCGAAACTTTACGCCTCCAAGCCGTCTAGGAGGCGGCAACCTCCAAGAGTAATGAGTATTGACGCTTGCTTGAAGTCAAATTTGAGTGTCTAAGACTCAATCACTTAATGCTCTACTCAATTTTTCCCTTAGCTCTCTTAATGTGTGAATTTCAAGCTCAAAGAGTGTGAGAGACTAACAAGAGCTCAAGTGTATTCAATGAGGTCCAAGAACAGCCCTTGAATGCAGGTGAGGGGGTATTTATAACCCTCACCAACCAAATGTAGCCGTTGCTTAAAAGTAGCTCAAAAACGTGCTGAGAGAGCGGTATTACGCACTCATGGCCGGTGCTACCGCACCTCTATGACCAACGGTCACTGGCGGGCAATTAATATCCGGTCAGTGACCAATGATCCTGGCGGTGCTACGCAAAAAGTGCGGTACTACCGCTCGCCGATCATCTTGCGTTCGGCGCGAAAACAAGCGTTCTGGAAAAAACACCGCGAAATGCGGTAGCACCTCGGTCGAATACTGAAGACCAAGCGGTCATACCGTACATGAGGGATAAGGATACAATTTTAATCTCTTTTGATTTCATTTTTCAACCATTAACCCCTGAGATGTCTAATATAATGTGATTTGAGCCTTGACACCTTTTCTCGACGTCAAACTTGCGACAATGACCCTTCTTAATAGTACGGCACCTATTCTAATAATCCGATCTTTTCTCTTCAACCACCAAGATCGGCAAAACTATGAAAAGGTCCTTATATTTCATACCTGGGTCATTTAGCCTTGCTGCATTGATCTTCTATTTTTGCGTCGATGTTCTCTTGTCCATTTTGTTTTGAGCCAACCTATACTCAAACACACTCAATTAAAGGACATTAGCACTTTAAAACTCTATTGTTATCAATTACCAAAACCTAACTGGAAATTGGGGGCCTAGATGCTTTCACTACGTGATATGATGTTTTCCCTATGTGTACATATTCTTTATCACTTAATATTTCAATCATGTTGTTGAACATCTTATTTTCTTGGAGGTATGGTCGCGGCATTAATCAATGAGTTCAACCGGCAAATCAATAGGTTATATTTAATATATAAAATCTTTTATTATAAGGACTTCTATCTGGTAGCCTGTTTTTGTCTTCGCATGGGGGTCACCGATGGTAAAGTTACCACTACTACAAAATAGCACATAGGTGACGCCTTATTTGTGACGGTTCTTTTGGAACCGTCACAAATACACTTATCTGTGGCGGTTCTAAAGTTTAAAATGGTGGGAAGACTATTTGTGGCGATTTTTGTTTTCAACCGTCACAAATAAGTGATTATTTGTATGGCGGTTTTATTTGGAACCGTCACAAATAATGTCGAGACTATTTGTGACGGTTTTTGGTACGGGAACAATCACAGATAATCCATTATCGATGGCGGTTCTAGCCAGAACCGTCACTAATAATCACATTATTAGTGGCGGTTCTAGCCAAGAACCGTCACTAATAATGATATCGATGACGGTTCTAGCCAAGAAGCGCCATCGATAATGTTATCGATGGCGGTTTTAATTTGAAACCATACAAATAATAAAAATAGGAAAATTTAAATATTGCTAATTACCTCTCTGCCTTCTAATTTGAAAGAATTAAAATTAAATAATATTACATTTAAAATAATTGAAACTAATATTCCATTTGCAATAATTGAAAAGAACGGCAAACAGCATTCAAAACTTGGAGGCCGTTTGAGGCCCTAAACGATGTTTTTTTGGAATTCCGTCACCGCGCATGCACTCGCACAAACCATCAGCATCCGACCATCTGATTTTTGCGCAATTATGAAATTCGGTACTACTTTTCGTTATCTTTCAAAGCAGGCAAAAAACACCCGATCGGAGTTCTGAGTCAAAAGTTATGACCATTTTAACAAAAGTGCCTGGATTTCTTATTTGCAAACTAGAATCGGAGCCCAAAAAAATATAATCGGAGAGCTTATCGTCTGATGATTCCGGAAAGCTCAAGAACACCGAAATCGAAGGTACGAGTCAAAAGTTATGATGTTTTTACAAGTTCTGTGAATAGTACTAGCACATTATATTACAAGCATCATTAATAGTCAAAAGTATGAAAAATAAATTTGAAAGTTTTAAATTTTACTAATTACCTCTATAGTTTGCTAATTTGAAATAATTGAAAATCACAGGGTTAAGAGGAGGAGGGACACATTATATATCAGATGTTATCATACCACCACTAGAGTAATGGATCTCATAAGAACTCTGAAGTTAAGCGTGCTTGATGGAGAGTAGTAATAGGATGGGTGACCTCCTGGGAAATGAAATCCGAATACAATTAGAATTCTGAAATTGAGCCTTCTTAGGCAAGAGGAGTATTAGGATGGTATTAGGATGAGTGACCTCCTAGAAAGTCCCCTCTAAATTAGTGTTTTTAAACTGGCAGTTAGCAAAAAAAACACTAATGATAACATTATCAGTGACGGTTCTAGCCAAGAACCGTCACTAATAATGTGATTATTAGTGGCTGTTCTTGGCTAGAACCGCCGCGATAATATTATCGATGGCGGTTCTAGCCAAGAACCGTCCTTCGATAATATTATCGATGACGGTTGAAAACCGCCAGCGATAATCTCCGATTATCGATGGCACTATATCGATGACGGTTCGAAAACCGTCACTAATAGCTTTTACGAACCGTCACTGATGTGCTTTTTTCTAGTAGTGTACAGACGTGATCACAGACGGCTAAGCCGATGGGCACAGAATTGCGGGGCTGGAGGAGCGACCTCCAGCTATTGCCAATGTCGATGGAGAGGGAGGCAGTGCAATCCTCCAACCAACTGGAGGAGGAGCTGCAAGAGTTGGGGAGAGGGCGCCGGAGGCGTGCAAGAGAGAAGCGATACAGTCGCACTCAGAGAAGAAACTAACCGCGGATGGAACTGATGAGGATAATCAGGCTCGTGGGTCTTGTGGTTGAGATTAGTGAATACATGTACAATTTTACCCTTAACCAGATGGTGAGATTTGACAGGGGTGTTAACACCTCCTGCACCTCCGGGGTGAACCGAACTAGGACTCCAAAGTGTATTATTGTTCACTTCTTTTATCATTTTTTTATGAACTAGTTGATGCATATAACTCAATATGATATTAAAATCAAGAGATTTTAAGTTTAAAATCTGACAACACAATATTAATAAAAAATAAACTGCAGCCTACTTCAAACCCACGCTGATAAGCTTAAGCTTTTGGATGAAACCTAAACGCAACACATTACAGGCGTTGCACGAGCTCTTCCCCGGTGACAACGTCTTCACCTGGTTCACCAATCACCAGTGACAACGGGTTAGGTTTTAGGGTTTAATTGCACCCCAGCTACAGAAGTAGGCAGTAGCCGAACCGCTGAATTAAGTGTTGCTAGCGAATGGCAATGGACCTGACCACATTAGGCCGTAATCGAGCGAAACCAAACAAACTGTGCATCATCCGCCGCCACCCATAGTGCATCCACCTCTGCGGTGCTTCCTCCCGAAGCCCACCGCCCGATTCACGCGTCCGTGAACGATCGGCGATCGTGGCGATGAGTCCGTCGATTCTTCACAAGCTGACGGCGCGACCAACCCTCCCTCCGCGTAAACCTACGTCGGTGTCGGTCCAGCGGAGGAATATGGAGTAAGAGTAGATGGTGATTACTTTCAATTTCGTTTACTTTAAGATCTATATAATCTGTATTAGAAGGATGATGCATAGAAGCGCTACTCTTCTTCTTCGTTCTTGGTGTTATCGCTTGTCGGCACAAATTAAGTTGCTAAACATGACTAATTGGAGTTTTTTATTGGAAAATCGGAAAGGAGCTATGCCAATCGCCACCAGTACGCAATGTTAAGCTTACAGAAAGGAAGACAACATGAAAATACTAGCTAGGACAAGAGCCCTAGTTAATTTAGATACGGAGCTACGTTTAAGCTAAAGCCCTCCCACTCGCTTCAACATCCTCCTTGGCGCGAAAGAGGATTTGTTACATCGGGTTTGAAGTATATTGCTTTCTTCGTTAGCTTAAGATTTTATTTGAATTGATTGGTGAATAAAACATAATATGGTCAAGAGGTTCCTGAGCTCATGCAACTCAAAACATTGGAAGAGAGCTGTGAATGACAATTGGAACTTACATACCATGACAAACACATGCTCTCTCCAGTCTGATGCTAGCTACTACCTGGTACCGAATCCATGTCTGAACAAATAGAGTTTTTACCGTCAGTGAAAGCCTGAAAGGTACCATCAAATTACTTTTGAACTTTTATGCATTTTGATGTCTCATCCTTTAAACTTTTGATACATCTTGGTACGGTACCTCCTTAGCAAAATCTCCTCGGGAACACAGGGGCTGTTTTGGTTTGTGACACTAGTGTGCCAAACCAAAATTTTGGCAATGCTAAAATCTGAGCAAAAGAATGGTGTCTGGATCGTGGCCGTACCAAAAGTTTAGCACCACCATGTTCCCTTCCTTCCCTCCTGAAGAAAAAGAACTTCGTTTTTTTCCATTGATCGTCTCAGGGGCAAAAACACACTGACAAGACAAGGTAGACAAAATCGAAAAAAAGGAAAGGAAAAGCGAAAGCGAAAGGCACCAAAAAGAGAAAGGCAGACGAGAATATGGCGCTGTGAAGGAAAGAAAAAGGCGGTAAGCGAAGCGACGCTGTCCCGACCGAGCTCGCCTTCTTCCAAGCCAACCTTCTTCCAAGCAAGAAGAAGCAGCCTGCCGGAATTCTTAGAGCGGCTATCCACTTGTCGCCGGGCCATGGCCTCGTCCTCCGACCCTGCGCCGCCGCCTCCGCCTCTACCGCTGGGGCCGGCGCCCGCACCTCCGCCGCTGCCAGAGGCCTGGCCGAAGCCGAGACCCACCGTCGCCGACAGCATCCGGGGCCTACTCAGGTCCGGCGGGGAGTTCATCTGCAGCGCCTTCCGGGGAAACACGGGCCACCCGGCTCATCCTCGGCCGCAGCAGCACCACCAGCACCACAACCGCCCTGTACGCCATTTTCTTCTAACATGCATGTAGCTGTCGCCGCCGGCGCCGGTGACGTGCTCGATCGACGTAGCGCCTCATACGAAGCAGACCGCACTGCGTCGTCCTCTTGTTTTGCACTCTGATATTCAGCCCGCCGCTTAGTTCTTTCATATGCTTTCAGTAGGATTTTGTTTTATTGTTATGTCTGAAGTTTTGCGATCCATATTATGATCCTACCAGGTGAATCGCTGATCATAAACTAAAATCAACCTGTACACATTGCCATGATTGTATTTCACATCTTTTTTTTTTCCTTATCGCGTCACAATTTCTGTAAGGTTTGTGCACATTTGGTACACCCTGAATGAGAGACGGAACTAGGTGGAGTGCCGGGTATGCACTAGCACCCAAAAAATCATAAAAATAATTGTCAGTTCTTCTAGGATATGTCTTTGATCTCTCTATGTCCGATTTAATAATTCACTGATTTGGGATTTGTGAAATGATTTACGATGTTACAAACTATTGACAAAAGTACGCACCCTCATTAAAATTATGTGAGAGCTGCTTACATGCTTTTCTTTTTAACAGTTGCACAAGTATTAAAGCATAAATAAATGTTAGACAGTGATTACCTACTCTTTTGATTGCTTCAAGATTTGTACAACTTGTATCCGGAAGAAAAGCATTGAAACACTGGTTTTAAAATTTTTTGTACTATCATTCGTTCACCAATAACATCAGTCAGTCCTGCTGGTCTCACTGGCACGCTTGGCTGCAGACCGATGTCATGGAGCGCCTGCAGCGTGAAACAATTCCTGACGTCATGAAGCTCCTGGATAAACACGAACAGATCGAACGCATCCTTTCCTTGTACAAGAGCGGCAAGGGTTTCCACTTCCCGGAGCTCCCTGTCCGGGTGAAGATCGCGCTCGATGCGGCCGGGGCACTGTTTCTCGTCGACGAAAACAAGTTCGAACGAGCGAGACGGATCCTCGACAAGGAGGGGAACAGGACGGGGCTCAGCTCGAGGTTCGTCTTCGAGGCGAAGACCAGGGGCAGGGACACCATTGCAGCACAGCTCTCAACCAGGATCGAAGAAGGTGCTCGTCCTGGGGAGGCGACCGGGAGGGCCCTGGAGCTGACTAGGCTGCAGTACTGCACCCACATCGACGACTGGCTGTCGATGACCCTGGTTCCGTTTGAAGCTCAGTGCAACAACTTCTTGCATGATTCAAGCATGATCCAGGTAATGCACCCCTGACTTCTGCTGGAATCATTCCCGTCGACGCAAACCTGTTGTTTTCATCGGGCTTATCTGATGAAACTGTCGGCAGAATCTCCGGAGCCAAGCCTCTTTCAGCGGGCCGCCTTCGTTTTCTGAATATCACAACTGTGCTGCCGGCTTGAGCATCAAGGGATCCACATTCACTGCTTCCATAGCCGAGCTGATCTTTGGTTCTGGAACACGAGACACAGACAGTGACGACAATGGGGCAGCCAACCGCATGACCACATTTGGGCAGGTGTCCTATGAACCGGCCGAAGATGTCAAGCTCAGCTTGTCAGGGCTCTGGCAGATCTGCCCATCGTCATCCCGGTTCAACAATCTTGGAACGCTCGCCGTTCCATTTGGCAGGCTGAAACCGCGAAAAAGCACTCCTCCTCGGGCACCGGATCCGGGATGGAGAGTAATGGTACGAGGCCGTGCCCCTTCTGCTCCTCCTCTCATGGCGTCGGTAAGATCGACAGTAACGGTGCAGCGTGGTCCTCCTGCCCCTGCGCCACCCGCAGCCACGGTACCCGAATCCCGGTCACCGCAATCGATCGCGGTGATGCTAGACTGTGAGCTGTATGATACCTTGAAGACAGAATTGTGGGTTGAGGCGGAGAGGCCCAGCCATGGATCAGTGCACTGGGGCTTCTGCATGTCCGACACCCCGGAGCGTGAGCTCGGGTGGGGCGTGAGGATGGGTGGCACGACGGCCGGGGAGGAGCACCACCCGCACCTGGAAGGGTTCCTCAGCTTCGACCTCGGCAAGGGCGCGAAGCTGCAGCCAGGCCTCGTGTTTGTCATGGAGGGGCCGGAGCAGACGACGGCGGCGGTGGTGCTGCGGTCGTCGTGGTTCATGTGATGCATCTTCCCTGAAGGCTGAAGCCCTTGTTTTCTTCCCCTACAGCTTGTTCTTGTTTGCTCACTCCTTGACCGCTCTTCTGATAACCTTGTTCGCGGCTAGTAAACGTGCTTGACTGACGGTCTTGGAAATTCACACCGAAGTGTTATCTCGTTTCATGTAATTGATAATTACATCAAGGAGATGCATCAAGCACGCAAACACAAACAAAACAATATAACTGACAATTAGGAATCACCGTTATCCCAGATACCACCTATTGATAATTAACTGAAGGCAATACACAAAAAGCATAGAAGTTTCCGCTGATACGAACCGGTTTAAAACTTCCATTCACATTCGCACCATTCTTGCAGTTACAAGCTCAATTCATACCATATTATTTGGTTTTCACCAACTCATCTATTCATCAGCCAACCTAGTGGACATAACAATTCCTACTCAGAACCAAGAACAGCAGCAGGAACAAACATGCATACTTTTCACCATGTGTCAAACACTGATCCAGCAATCCAACATAACAGATTCACAATTCATAGCAAAGAGGCAGGCAAGGACAGGCATGCAAACACAAACAAAACAATGTAACCAAACAAGATTTGCAATTAGTATGCCAAATTCTCTCAGGTACGAACTAGTGTCAACTTGACTGAACACAATGTGCAATCAGCATACCAGCTTCTATCCATATGAATCACTATAGAAATATCCATCCCGGCATCCACAATTCACACCAAAATTTGAAAGTATACGATGCTAAATTCACACGATATTCTTGTTTTTCACCAACTCATCTGTCTATACGCCTAACTGAACTGACGGTAATGCTTTCTACTCGGAACCAAGAACATCACCATGAACCAAAGGCAACAACAAGTCAGTCCTCAAAAGGCCCAGGCGTTCTCCTTCCTGACCTCGGCCTCCTCCTCCGGCGTGCAGTCGTTCTCGATCTCGAAGATGTCGCGGATAGAGGCCGGTGTCCTCCCCCTCATCTTGTCCGCCACCGTCCTGCAGCCCAGGTCCAGCAGGTCCACGATGTTCAGGTAGTTCGCGGCCTGCACAAACACACACAAACACACACCAAATTACCCCAAATTGCACGTACACCGTTGCTCAAATTCGCAAACAATACATGCCAGTCAAAGTTCTTCCTAGAAGGAGAGAGAGAGCAAGAAGGAAAGAATCAGCTTGGTTGCTTACGAGGATGATCTCGAAGAGGGTGGAGTTGTCGACGTTGAGGAACTCCTTGTCCCAGGCCTTGAGACCGTGGGGGTCGGCGTCGGGGTCGACGTAGGTGACGGGCTTGATGGAGCAGGCGGAGGGGAGCAGCTTGACGGGGAAGGGCGGGAAGGCGTGCCGCTCGCGCTCGGAGGCCTCGGGGTCGTAGTGCGGCGCGTGCTTCTCGCAGTACTCGACGACCATCTCGAGCGCGTCGCCATAGACGCTGGGGATGCGGATGGAGCCCTCCGCGCAGCCGTCCTCGATCATGTGGCGGAGAATCTGCGACAGCCGCGCCGCGGCCCCCGAGACCCGCACCTCCACGCCGTCCTCCGCCACCAGCAGCAGCGCCGGCTTCTCACCCTCCCCCGCCTTCTCCGAGGGAGACGAGTGCTTCACCTCCACTTCCTCCGCCTCCGCCGCAGCGGCAGCGGTAGCGTAAACCACCACCACCTCCTCCAGGGACATGGGGCGCTTGCCCTTGCGCTTCTCGTCGTCGGCGGTGGAAGCCATGGACGGGATTGGGATGGAGATTTTCGTGGGATCTGGGAGTCGGGATTGGGGTTTAGTCGCGTTTTATGCGCGCTCCGTTCCGGCTCGGGAATCTGATTTATTCACGTCGTATTCGCGTTTTATTCGTATTTGATTCCGTATTCGTATTTGATTCGGTGCGCGCGCGCGCGGTTCTGGTTTGATGAAACGTGTACAAATACAAGAGTGAATCCGTGAGGCTCCAGGGCATGTCTAGTGTAACGCATGAATTTCACAGCAATTTTGTTTTGATCAATTTCACCGCAATTTTATAAAACTTTTACAGAAAACAATTCGACTTTTGTAGAGATTGAAAAAATGCTCACGTACCAAACATGCCTTGTCCTAGTTTGTGCGGGATTTAGTGTCTGTTTTTCTTTGTGAATTCTTGGCCGATTCGGATTGTCGTTTTGTTTTCTTTGTGAATTCTTGGCCGATTACGGATTGTCGTTTTAGAGAAGATTCTGAATTCTATGATGGCATTCGGTGAGTAATTACTTAGAACTTTCAGTGGTATTATCATATTTGTATTTCTCAGAATCCACAGAAGCACGCATAAAATGAATTGTGGATTCTAGTATATATATGTGGGTTAGATTATAAGAATCGATTTTTAAAATCAGACTGTTTGTCTTTTATTTAGCTTTTATGGCCAGAATTCATAATCCACAATAAAAACAAACGGGCCTTAGGTACCTTATCTATTTTCGCATCCCATCTTAGCGTGGTAAGCCTGGCCTTTTTATTTTAATGGTGAACATGGCCCCTAAGTAAGGATGAATACCGACCTACCAAGACAATTTCTAAATATAGATTATATAAGACTAGATATTATTTGGATAGGACCAGATCAAATACGAATACAGAATTGTAACGAATCCCCAACCCACCAGTCCAATACCACCTCAGTCCCCACTCAAATCCCGATATGATCAGCTCCCCTTAGTTCAAGATCTCATCCTCATCCCCATTCGATTCCCCACCCGCCGCCCCTTGCCCCATGGGCGTCTCCCTTCCGGTCTTACGTACGCTGATGCTATCGTTTGTCGTCCCATCGATGCCATCCTTGTTCTTCGTCCCCCGATCACGCCCCTCCATGTGTCAGTGCCACCCTTGTCCTTCATCCTCCGGTCACGCCCTTTCACGTGTCAGCGCCGCCCTCATCCGGTTGTCCCATCAGCGCCATGCCATCATGCGGTAGTCCGGACGGTGCCACACCTCTAGTCCTCCAAGAAGCACCGATTACATACAATGAGGTCAAAGCTTAACCCAAATATATAGGTCGCTTAGCTAAGTTTCTATTTATTTAGGCTTTTTCACCGATTTAAAAGCCAAAAAGTTAAAATCTAAACAAGCAAGTAGCTTTTTATCTGGGCTTTTCAAAAGTTATAAACCTCCATATAACTAAAAGCCAAAAGCCACTAGAGAGAGACTTTTTTGGCTTATTGATGGTTGATTTTAGACTAATAACACTAAAGTTTGATAAAACTACCCACCTCTATCATGTATAAAAGCCATTAACTTTAAAACTGTTTACGCCAAAAAGCTAACTTTAAACTATAAACCAAAAAACCTAAACCTAAACATACAGAGCCTAAGAGAGAGATCATATCTAGTGTCAAGGCCCCGAGAAGCTAACCATTAGGCTTTGTTTGGGGTGACTTAAAGCCAGATTTAGCTTCTAAAAAACCAGTAAGCCCCCAAATAGCTCAGTTTTTTAGCGGCTTTTAACATAAACCAAAAGCCATATATAACTAACAAAAATCAAAAGCTGAAAACTAGATTCGACCTTCTTTTGCAGCTTATTGCTGAGGGAAATTGACTATTTATTAAACGGTCTCTTATAAAAAGCTACATCCACTTTTTAGCTTAGAAAGATAAAAAAATAGCTTATCAAAAAAGCTACAGCTCCTCAAAACAGGCCCTTAGTCTGATACAGTGGCACTCTCTTATCTTTGTAATTCTGTTACTATTATCATCACCTGTAATCACTTGTTCAGGATCCTAAGTTGATAACATCTTACGAATCGCTACCTAGCACATATGAAAAAAGACTTAAAAGAAATGAAAAAAATGCATCAAAACCCTTTAGTACCTGAGGACAACACCATTGATGCTCCTCAAGATCTTATTTGACCTTGGGCAAAATAGATCGATGCTAGAATGTTTAAGAAAACGTAACACGTGTCATATTTGACCTTTCACTATTTTAAAATGCAAAAAAAAATGTAAATCCAAAACAAAAGAGTGTTTTTTTCGAAACCTCAGTCATGTTGTCCCTTCTTGCACACCTCATGCCTTAGAACACAGTGTTCTCATATAAAGAAAAACGCTTTCCATGAAATTAAAGGACTGAAGAAAAAAAAGTCCCTTTTGGGAATCCTAGTAATAGATCAAGTGGTGTCAGTGTGAGGTTGTAGCACAATAATAACAAACCAGGATGCCCTCCTATTCCAATATAAAAATGTTAGTTACACGCTCTTCCATTGGGCTGGCACTGCATAAGCAATTCTCTTAATCGTTGACCTTTGCCGATTGATTAAGACTTGTTTTGGCGAGAGCATACACGATTTTTGCAAAGTCTTTTAACTCTAGAAACCAATCGGCACCGAGCCCATTCCTCCAAGCAAGCAACCTAGCAAAATGATGTAGATTCGCAAAAATGCAATGGGACTTATTCACTTCGTGAGCCGGATGCGCATTATTGGGACGGTGGCGTAATACTCCAAAATTTCACAATATCGAGATAAAGACGAACCTCGTGGCTGGGCCGTATCCTTGGCTCTCATGCCCAAGAACAAAATTTCGTTTTGAACAAAATTTCGCTCACAGCCGAAATCCAAAATTTCAGTATTTCGGACAAAATCCATTCAAAATTCAAAAAGAAAAATTCAAATCTGGTTTTTTAGCTACTAAAATTTCCGAAATTTTGGCCAAAATCGAAATTTCGCCAAAATTTTTGAAATTTAGTGAAATGCCTTGACCAAAAATGGTTCAAACAATATCAAAAAATTTTGAATTTTTTTTGAAGGTTTTTTACATATCATATATGTTATAAATAAGTTTTCAGGCGATTATCAAATCTGAGGAATTTTTAAAAAATCAAACATTGCTACCATCCTGATAAAAGCGTTGACCGAAGCAAGTTTGAACCGAATGAAAATTAGAACAAACGAGGTTATAAAATTTTGAAATTTTTGTGGAAGTTTATAACATATCTATAATTTTCTCGAGAAGATTTTCAGATGATTATCAAATTTCATTAATTTTAAAAATTCAAAAAGTGCTACCGAATCTGTTAAAAGGCTTATCGGCAAATTTGAGCGAAATGAAAAATTATCCAAATCATGTTATAAAATTTTGATTTTTTAATTATTCTGATGTAGAATTAATAGTTATATAAAATTTTTAGATGATTATCATTCTTAAATAATTTTTAAAAATTCGACAATGTAACTGTCTCAATTATGTTTATTATGTTTTTGATTTTTTAAAGATAATAAATGAACTTACATTATTCTGAAAATTTTTATGTATGATACTACACTACTCAAGATTGTATCATAAAATTTGCAGATCTTTATCAATCTTTTAAAATTTATAAAAATCTAACAGTGTTTCTACTAAAATTTTAAAATATCTCAAAATTTCATTTTTTTCAACAAATTTTCATAGAAAATCACTTTCTTATGGGTTATTGGACCAAATCCTGTCAAATCCGGCCCTAAAAGTTCAAATTTCGGTCAAAATTCATGAAATTTTGGTGAAATTTACCGAAATTTCACTTAACTGTAGCAATTTTCAAAAAAAAAATCGGCCAATAGTTTGGATTTTGTGGAGTCCCGAAATCTGAAATTTCGGTGAAAATTCGGTAAATTTCGATGAAATTTAATTCCTTGCTCGTGCCAACTATTAAGGGCGTGTGGGGGGGAAGGCCTAGAGTAGTGCCATCCCTAGTCTCACCCTAGCTGCTGCGCTGCGCAACTCTGTACCTGTGTAGCACAGCCACCACACACTGCCGCCACCCGTCACCCCCCGACACAGCTACCTAGCCCCAAGTGCAGCATTGCTGCCCCTAAGCGTTGTATGCCCACCCCAGTCGTGTCTGATGCTGCCCCAGTCGCTCCTGCACTCCATACGCCATCTGGATGTCGTAATGCGTCATCCCAACACAATCGTGCGCCATCCCGATGCCATCGTGCACCGCCCCGCCACCGTCATGCTACTACGACACCCCTACCAAGGTTCTCACTGAAAGCATCTAGGTCCCTAATTCAATTTGATTTTGGTAATTAATGACAATTGTGGTTAAAGGACTAACATTTTCAATTTGAGCATTTTGAGAATAGGTTGGTCCTAATTTCGACGAACATGAAAACATGAAATTAGTGAAAAAGAAAAGCAAGCGTCGAAGACAAGATAGCTAAGGTATAAAATTTAAGGATTTTTCATATCTTTTTGCTGATCTCAGAATTTGGAGGAAAATATCAGATTGCTAGAGTAAGCACCATACTATAAAGAGGGGTCATTATCGTTTGTTCGATGCCGATAAAAGTGTTAAGGGCTCAATTCACATGCAATTAGACATTTTCATGGAAGTGCATTCAAAAGATAAATAAAATATAATCAAATTGCATCTTTGGGGATGTGGGGCCGGTATGACTGGCCCCAGGCGGTCTGTTTTTTTACAGAACGGATGTTTTTTGTGCTGAAGAGGGCAGTATGACTAGACCCCCTTTGGTCATGTCGACCGGCGGTATGACTGGAGGTCATCCAGTCTATTTTTTTACAGAAGCCATGCAAGTTGCCCTAAGGTGGGCGGTATGACCGGACCCCCTCCGGTCATATCAGCCATATGACCAACAGTCACTGATGCACTTTGTCGACCATTGGCCACTGAAGGGTGGTCATACCGGCCCTAGGGCAGTATGACCGGCCTCTCAGGACAATTTTGGCCAACTTTTGGCTAACGGCTATAATTGGTTAGTGGGAGTTATAAATATCCCCACCTGCATTCTAGAGTTCTTCTTGGAGGGGTGGTCATACCGGCCCTAGGGCAGTATGACCGGCCTCTCAGGACAATTTTGGCCAACTTTTAGCTAACGACTATAATTGGTTAGTGGGAGTTATAAATACCCCCACCTGCATTCTAGAGTTCTTCTTGGTCCTCATTGATAATACTTGAGTTCTAGAAAGTCTTCTACTCATTGTTTGCATTAAATTCCCATTTTGTGAGAGCTACGAGCAAAAATTGAGTGTTACATTTAGTGTTGACCATCTAGACACTCAATTCGATCTCAAGCAAACGTCAATGCTTATTACTCTTGGAGGTTACTAACTCCTAGATGGCTTGGAGGTGTTCCTTGGTGGTGAGCTTGTCAACGGAGGTTGTGAGAAGCCTTGGTAAGTTGTGAAGACTAGAGTTCGCCTAACGGAGTGGGGAAGAACTACCATAGTGATCGAGGAAGGCTCAAGAGTTTGGAGCCGGCTTGAAGTTGTTTAAGTCACCTCAACGTGGATTAAAGGAGAACAGCAAGTTTCTGAGACCACGGGATAAAAATATTGTGTCTCGTTCTCTTGTGGTTTGCATTTAAATATATTATTTGTGCTTAGAATTATTACTTGTTCATACTTGAATTGTTAGAGTGCTTGGTGATCACTAGAGACTTTAGTTGTAAAGTGTCATACTTACAATTCTAGCTTAGTGATTTTATAAATTGCAATTAGAATTGAAAAATTTAGAAACCTCCTATTCACCCCCGTTAGTCAGTTATTCTTGATCCTACACTCGCCGTTGCCAGCCGAGCCCTAGCGATATTATCGGTGTTTCGTGAAACCGGCAGACGAATTTGTAGGTCAAGGGGCCACGCGCTCCCTTTCCTTGATGGTTGATTCACGGAGTCTCAGATGTACACTGGATTGGGCTGAGAAGTCTCAGATGTATACTGGTTCAGGCTGAACGTCCCTACTTCCAGTCTATGGTGGTGGATCTCGTTGCTCAAAGCGTGGTGGATTACATGCGAGGGCTAAGGACAGGCCTTTAGCGCTCGTTCGTGCGGGGAAGCTCGAGAGCCTCGGACGATCACTCGGATCGGGGGAGCGAGATGCAATATTGGCGAAGGGAGTTGTGTTTGTGAGCGAGCCCCCCTCCCTGAAGGTCCTGCCCCTCCTTATATAGGCGGAGGAAGCAGGTTACACGGGACTCGGGAGAGGAGAGCGGCTGGGGCGCACTATTCTTTAGCGATCCAATTTGCGGTCTTCAGAGCTGACAGGTTCCCATATATGTCATGATGGTTTGGCAGGTTCAGCCAGCTATGCCCTGTCGGTAGAGTTAGCTAGCGGCGCTACGTTGGGAAGGTGCGCTCTGTCTCTCGTGTGCTAGTCGAGTAGGCGCCCGGCATGGCGCGCCTGCTATTGCCTTGGGAAGGTTCACTTATCCTGCATGGCCATCTTGTTGAGACGGGGTTGACCAACCTCGAGGTCGATCGATGGCGTGGCGGAGTTCTTTGAGAGGACTTTGCTTGGGGCCCGACAAGCGGTGGGTCGGGCTGCGTGCACTCCGTCTGTGGCGATCGAGTCTCTGGAGCCCGACCGAAGCCTGGCAAGGGGCATGAGAGTCTAACCGTGGTTCGGTCGGCGCGCTCCCAGAACCCTGGCCTTGAGCGAAGGGTCCCTCATGACCCGATCGAGACCTTGCTGTGGGGTACCTCTGGTATAAGTATTCGTCAAGAGCCCGAGGTCGATCGGAACGCAGGCGTTCGGACGGACCCTTCGATTCTGCGACATAGTTTCTTCGCAGGTAGGCGGCGCCTCGGCTTCCCATGCCTTCCTTGACTTGGTGCGCTTTCGGCTTCCTTGGCCGAGTGTTTATAAGGCGGCGCGGAAGCGGGGGCCCGAGTAGTTGTTCTCTGTCTAGATCTTTGATCTCTCCGGGGCGCTTGGGGGTTGCCATGGCTTCCTCTCGATCGCCCTCTTCCGGCTGCGGACGTCTGCCGGTGGTGTTTAACCGGGGACGCGCGCTGCGGTGCCTACGGACGAGGAGGCCTTCCTCGCGAGCTCGGGAGGTCTTGACCTTGCCATGGCGAACAGGCGAGGCTCGGCGCCATCGATCGGATGCCGCCCGTTGTTGACGCTGACGGCGTCATCCCAAAGCTTCGCCAGCGAGGCGCCCTCGTCCGGGCGGTCGGCGGCCTTCGGCGCCTAGCTCTTCTTGTTTTTCGCTTGTTTACGCCCACCCTTGATCTTTGGGAGGCGGACGTTAATTTGAATGTTACCCCATGCTTTGCTCGAATGTACTCGTCTTTTTGCACCGCTCGGGCTTCATTCTTGCGACCCTTTCGATGTTTCGACCACGCCAGTAAGCGATGGGTTTAGTTAGGTAGTGTAGGATTCAACCATTTGGGTCGATCGGTTTAAATCGGTCTTGTGGCGAAGACCGGTGGTGTAGCCCCGAGCGGTCGGGCGAGCCGATCGGGGTTTCCCTTTTTGGTAACCGACCAACTTCGGGTCGGTCTGGCGCCGGTGCTTATTTTACGTCATAGCTAGACAGCGGTCGTGGTCGGCAGGAGGTCCGGATACCTTCGCGAGAGGTTCGGCTCCCGAATCGCTCGCTTAACGTCGCGGTTGGATGGCCGTGGTCGTCGTGGAGGTCCGGATGCCTTCGCGAGAGGTTCGGCTCCCGAATGCTTTTTTGTCGCCGCAGCTAAACGCGGCCGTGGTCGGCAGGGAGCTCCAGATGCCTTCGCGAGAGGTTCCGGCTCCCGAATGCTTGTTTAACGTCGTAGCTAGACGCGGCCGTGGTCGGCAGGGAGGTCCGGATGCCTTCGCGAGAGGTTCCGGCTCCCGAATGCTTGTTTAACGTCGTAGCTAGATGAGTTAGTTGGGCTGGTTTAACGCCTCAGCTAGGCGAGTTAGTCGGGCTGATTTAACGTCGCAGCTAGGCAAGGGGCATCCATCCCGAGTCCTCGTCGAGCGAGGCAATCCGCGGGAGGAGAGGCCATTGTCGGCCCCCGTGTCGCCCGCCCGCAGTGTGGGACTGGAGGGGTGAGCAGACGTGTTTGCCATGCGTTGGCTGAACACCGTGCTCGTGGAGCTACAAGCGGGTTATCCGAGTGGGCCACGGAGATCAGCGATCTCCGGCGGACGATCCTGTGTCGGGTGTCCCGGCCTGAGGCGACCCATAAAAACCTTTCTTTACTCGATCCGTCTGGGACCCGAGCCGTTCAGTAACTTCGGGGCATGTTGGCTCTTGCCCTTCGAGGGCTCATGAGAGTTTGAAGTATGGTCTCGGACACGAGCTAAAGCGATTGGGTCGTCCGCCGACCCAACTGATGACCCACCGAGGGTTCGCCTCGAACTTGCCCCTCGCTCGTTTGCCTGCCGGGGTCGACTGGGGATCCACTTGGTGGATCGCGCCTTTGGGACCCGCGGCCAGGTCTTAACCGTGTGGCATTCAAGCCTTCTCGCCACCTTGAGGCTGCCAGGGCCTGGTGGGCTTTTTCTCCCTGCCTCGGGTTGGTTCGAGCCGACCCGGAGGCGGTAATCCAGAGGTCGCGGGGCGTTTCGCCCGGAGCAATACCCCAACGTCTCTGCAAGCATTTAATGCGCGTGCAGGAATTAAAGGAAAATTGAAATGATTGGGTACGATACATCTCACCAACGGTCTGTCGTGGTGTTTGTGACGGGACGCGCGATGCTTTGATCGGCGGGCAATCGGTTGATGTTTGTCCGGCTTGCACATGCTTCAGTAGGTACCTGCAGATTTGGTGCGATGAGCGCTAGGGCGTTTTCCCGGCTCTCGCCATCGCCGCTCCCTTGCTTTTCGCGATTTCCACTCCTGAAAATGTCATGGACCGAGTTGGAAGGGTTACCATCGTGGGGGAACCAAGCGGCTAGTCGGATCATTCCATAAGTCCGATTCTTATTCTTCGTGCTTCCCAGGGACGATGAACATTCGATGACCGTGGCTTAAAGAACCGCGGGGGTTATACAAGCACGGGTCGGTATGTTAACTTCTTTTAGGAAAGCTCGGATAATAAGAAGTTTTTGCTTGGGAATGAAGTGTTCTCCTGCACTTGCTACGGGGCAGGAGTGTTCCCGACCGGCCATGGATCGTACCACGCGAGTGTTCCTTTCTTCATAAGCAGCACTACATGCAAGTAGCATTGGGCGAGGCGTAGCGTTTGGGTCGAAAGGACTACCTTGGGAAGGATCTAATAGCCGCCGGATTGCTGACCCGGGGGAGTGCAGGAGTTTGAGGTATATGAAAGGACCGATATGTCGCCTAGAGGGGGTGAATAGGCGTTTACAAATCTTAAATCGCAATGAAATTTAAACTTGGATACTCAAAATTATCTTGATTTGTCCGAATAGTTAGGATAGTCAGAACCTAATTTGGATATTCCAACCTGTTCGAGCACAAGAACCTAGAAAATAGATCTAGCAAATCTAGAGTAAAGATCTAGGTTCAAATGATGTATTTTGACTAAGATTACTTGCGGTAGAGAAATCCTACCAATATCTACACCAACAACCTCTTAAACCTAGAATCCCCAAAGATTTAACTAAGCACAATATGAGCAAGTGAGAGTATCAAGAACCACGGAGACAAACCGATTTTTCCGAGTTCGGATCCTTGAGGATCCTCGTCTCCGTTGAGGTGCACAAAGCCGGGTCTCTTTCAACCCTTGTCCTCTAGGTGTTGCACGAAGCACTCACCCGTCAACTTTTTGAATCCTTCCCTTGCGGAGGTGGATTCAACCTTCACAAACTTCCGGCGGCGTCCCACACGAGCTTGGGGGCTCACCGGCAACTCCTAGCCGTCTAGGAGTCCTCAACCTCCAAGAGTAAAAAGATCCGGCAAGAAATCCTCTTGAGGATGAACCACGTGCTCAAGATGAATCACAATCACTAGATCTTTCAATCTCTCACTTAATCTCCCTCCAAAGATTCAAGAATCACCGGATTTGAGGAGGAGAACACTAGAGCTTTTAGAGAGAGTAAAAGATTTGTTGGGATGTATTGAATGCCTTTGGATAAATGGTAGGTGGGAGTTGGGGAGGTATTTAAAGCCCCCAAAACTAGCCGTTTTCACTTATTTCGACATTTTTGGATAGTCCAACCTATGTTCTGGATAGTCAAAACATTTAATTCGAGCTATTGAACACAAGGTTCGGATAGTCCGAACTACCCTTGAACTTAGAACATTGAGCGCATTGTTGGACGGTCCAACCCTAAAGAACTTAGGGCAGCAGCGCATTGTTGGACGGTCCGAAGCGCACCGGATAGTCAGAACCAAAAAAACAGCCCTAACCAGGGGGTCCACTCGGATACTCGAACCTATCTTGGACATTCGAGCGAAAATGAACTCGACCAGCGAGAGAAGGCAAGCTCGGATACTCGAACCAAGTTTGGACATTCAACTAAATTTTGCTCGAGCAACAGAGGGGCAGTTCGGACATTAGAAAATTTATTCGGATACTCGAACCTTTTTGAACATAATGCCCTAAGACTTTACACATTGACCCATATATAGTCTAGGATTCATCTTTGAGCACATTAGATCATTCCAAAGCTATTTCTTGCCCTATCCTCTTTATAGTACGGCCGTCCTTAAACTCAAATAAAATTAAGCGTACATACTAGATCGTTGAGTTTGGTCGGCGCCTTTTCTTCTTGAATTGAGGGACCTCTTTTCTTAGCGACTTTTCCATGGCGATTTATCATTCACCATACTCAAAGCACTCATTAGTCACTTAATCTTGTTGTCATTAATCACCAAAATCATTAAGGGCCTAGATGCACTTTCGGTATAAGTCACTCATCTGCACTTGCGCGGAGAGAGTGTTCCCGACCAACTATGGATCGCACCGTATGGGTACTTCCTTCTTCCATGAGCATTACTTGCGACCATAGCCACTGGGCGTGGCCGTGGCCTTTCGGTCGAGAGGGTTACCGCTAGGGAGGACCACATAGCCGGCCGGGTCACCGACCGAAAAAGTCGTGAGCCCACCCTCGAGTGGTGCGTGGGGACCAAGCTTGTGATCGCTACACAGTGCTTAAACTCGGAATGAAAAAACAATTGCGGAAGAAGTTATTTTTTTGGGGAAAAGACTGTCTTAGCTTCCTGTTGCGCATGCTGGAGATGTCGTGACGGTTTGGGCTCGTCTTTTGCCGGTGTGGTCAGTCCAGTGGCCGAAGCCGAGGGGTCGTGCCGTGGTTCGCCCGAAGCAGCGTCCTGTCGCCCCCTCGTATTTCGATGCGCCATAGGAGGGATGGAGAGAGCGCCACGTCGCTCGGCGTGAAGTTAATGTGCTTGTGACCCTCTTGCGTGACGCGTTTGACCGCCATTCGCCTCGCCAAAAAATCGCACGGAGTGCTAAAGCCATCACTCTTTTCCGTCGTTGCCGCTTCTTCCCCCCCCCTGCGCCTTTGTTTTAGCACAAGAAAGAAGGGGTTACAGCATCTCGAACGATAGATGGCAAGCGCGTGTGACCGGATGGCTGGGAAGCGGGAGGCGGCTGCGGGCTCGCGGGCCCCTGACGTCAAGAGGCCCGTCTGTGACGACGACATACGGTGCTTCGTGACGCTGGGGGACAGTCCACGCCTTCGTCGGTTTTCCACATCAGGATTCCCCTCCGCGGGTAAGTCTTCTCTGCCGGGCCCGGGGTGGCTTCGATTTTCGCCTTTCACTGACGTCGGGCCGTTTTCCCTTTTCTCTCTTAGCGCTTCGATGCGGCTCAGGGCGATATACTGCGGCCGCCATGGTGGGGAGACGGGTGTGGTGCGCTGCGGCCGACGCCCTCGATCACTCCGGGTCACCCCCTTTCGGCGGCGGCCCGGACGACGGATCTGTCAGTCGCGTGGCACGGTGAGGCCTCTCAACGCCCATATTGCAGTTGCTTCCCTTTGCGGCGGAGGTGGCGCAGCAATGGCCTGCCCAGCCGCCGGGAGGAGCTCGCTAAGACGCGCGAGGAGACGCAGTCGCAGCGGGCTCGAGCCGAAGCCGCCGAGGCGGAGCTGGCCGAGCTACGCGAAGAGCTGTGGTCCTCACGCGAGGCCCTTCTGTCTGTGCTTCGCCCGGCCTTCGAAGGCATAGGGAGGAGCCTGGAGCCGCTTGGGGTGAGGCTAAATGGACCGCTGGACCATACCCCCTCGGGGTACGCCCGTGGCCTCACCCAGGCGACCGATGCCCTCGCCGACCTGCCCCGCGCCTTGCGCGAGTGCTCCGTTCACGAGGGACGGGGGGTTGCCGTCGACGTCGCGAACGCGTCGCGCTCTCGCGCCCACCGCGGCCTTCCTTCGACCCAATGGTGGCCGTCGTCGGGATCGAAGGAGACGCGAGCCCGAGTCGGGCCAGGGTGCGGGCGGCAGCAGAGAAGGTTGTGTGGCGGCGTCGTCGTGGCGGCGGCAGCTCGGATGGCGATGACGCCTCCGGCTAAGGAACCCCCTGGCGCCTCCGCTTTCTTTTGTTTTCATGTGGTGCGATGTTTTTGGACATCTTTCTTAGTATCTTGCATCTTTCCTTCACAATTAGCACTCGCTGAGTTATCATGGCCTTTGGGAGCCGCGGGGGCAGCTAGAGCGTAGGTCCCAGCGCTAATCTTTTGAGGGAAAATCGCAAGGATAATGATGGAAATCGCGATCCTGTGAGCGCATCAAACGACCAGGGAACGCCCCACAGGGGTGCCCCCTTCTCCCACAAAGCACTACTTCACAACCATAGCCACTTAGGCGTAGGTCGTAGTACTCTGGGTCGAGGAGGCTCCCCTTGAGAGGTTCTAATGGTCGGCCGGGGGACAGGCACAGGCGGGTATGCGCACGCGCCGCCCGAGTGGTGCGTGACGACCGAGGGACGGGTCGTCACGCGGCGCTCCGGACTCGGAGGATTTCAGAAAAGCGTAGGAATAGTGGAAAGGTTCTTAGAGATGGAGTTGCTTTAACCTTCCCATATTCCGCGCGCCGGGTGCAATGTCACTGTCTGGGTCTTCAGGTCGAACGGTGCCGAGTCTGGGAACCTTCGTAGCGGTGAAGGGTCCTCCCCACTGGGATCCTTGGAGCGGCATGGCGGCTGCGAACACCCTTTTGGGCGGCGAGCGAGAGCCGCCCTCTTCGGCCCGCTTTGAATGTACTCCCGGAAGATCGGTCCGGCTCGCGTCAAAACGCCGTCGCCGAGCGAAGAGGCCATCAAGGAGATGATCGGGTGCAGGGGCGAAGACGATGACGCCGCGAGGCCCCTACTGGCGTGCTAAGCGCCGGTGTTTCGTGAAACCGCGCATTTAATTTGTAGGTCAAGGGGCGCAAGGCCCCTCTCCTTGATGGTTGACTCACGGAGTCTCGGATGTACACTGGATCGGGCTGAGAAGTCTCAGATGTATACTGGTTCGGGCTGAACGTCCCTACTTCCAGTCTGTGGTGGTGGATCTCGTTGCTCAAAGCGTGGTGGATTACATGCGAGGGCTAAGGACAGGCCCTTAGCGCTCGTTCGTGCGGGGAAGCTCGAGAGCCTCGGACGATCGCTCGGATCGGGGGAGCGAGATGCAATATTGGCGAAGGGAGTTGTGTTTGTGAGCGAGCCCCCCTCCCTGAAGGTCCTACCCCTCCTTATATAGGCGGAGGAAGCAGGTTATACGGGACTCGGGAGAGGAGAGCGACTGGGGCGCACTATTCTTTAGCGATCCGATTTGCGGTCTTCAGAGCTGACAGGTTCCCATATATGTCATGATGGTTTGGCAGGTTCAGCCAGCTATGCCCTGTCGGTAGAGTTAGCTAGCGGCGCTACGTTGGGAAGGTGCGCTCCTGTCCTCTGTGTGCTTGTCAGAAGTAGGCGCCGCGCGGGCGGCGCCTCTGTCATTGCCTTGGGAAGGTTCACTTATCCCTGCATGGCCGTCTTGTTCAGACGGGGGTTGACCAACCTCGAGGTCGATCGATGACGTGGTGGAGTTCTTTGAGACAGGACTTTTTGGGGCCCCGACCAGTGGCTGGGTCGGAGGCTGCGTGCACTCGATCTGCGGGTCCGGCCGGAGCTCTCGGGAGCCCGACCAAGGCCCGGCCAAGGGCCGCGAGGAGTCGACCCGTGGCACGGTCGTGGTAGCTCCGCAGACTATGGCGTAGGCGAAGGGTCCCTCATGACCCGATCGAGACTTTGCTATGGGGTACCTCTGGTATAAGTATTCGTCAGATACCTTCTCCGTATTTTTGCGTTCTCTGTTAATCCGTGAGTCTGATCTAAAATCCATTTGCGTCACCATGTTAGGACAAGATGAGGATCTTGGATGACCTAGTACGGCTGTTTTGGCAAGCATGAAAGACTGAGGAACGCACGGGAACCAAGGAGGAACACAGACGTCGTTGTTCCATCAAATCTTTGGGTCCCAGGTATAAACCCTAAATTGGTTTTGGATGTGTTGGCGCTGTAGTAAAGTGATGGTATGATTGTTTCATCGGTAGATATAGATTGATTTTTGGGCAAAATAGGTATTCATTCAAAAGTGGTTCGATCTTCATGTCGAATTTTGAGGTACCTATAGTCAGTTTCATAGCCCACGAAAGTTATCCAGAATGTATATTATTGAAGGATCAAGATGGCGATTAGAGGAGGGTGAATGATTCCAAATAAAATTTTTCCCCACTCAAAATAATCCAAGAAAATCCTCAACAAAATCTCTCAAAAGAAGCAAATAAAGTGGAGCAAGTATCCTGCAAGATCGGTAGCACTAGGCTCAAAAACAGTAGGAAGAACAGCATGAACTTCAAAAGCAAATTTTGATAAATCTTTTGATCGGCTGGACAACAACTCATGAAAAAGGGTAGATATCTTCCTTAAGATGTCAGAAACTCATTCCAATCTTCAACCGCAAGGATTGACATCAAAATTCTGACCTTTTGCACTTTGAAGGAAGAACACCTCAGGTTTGAGTAAAACTCAAGAATTTGATCTAAGACTTTCTCGTGGGTTTTTGATGATCAAAATGATCTTGGATAGCCTCCCACATGTACCAGCAAGCACGAACACAAGTCCTAAACTACACAAACACGATCTAGAGGAATGAATCACTCAAGAACATAAGATCAATTTCTTGTAAAAAAATGCATTGATTGCCTAGATGATTAGGATATAATCTAAAGGGAGATTCATCCAACAATCAACATCCTCGGCATAAGTAGCAAAAGCATGTAGAAAGAGGGGAGGCAAATCCAAATTGTGTAAATATAAATTGCAAGAAAGTAAGTACAGAATTTAAGATATAATGTAAATACGTAAGGTAAATCCAAACATAAGAGATTGTTTTGGATTTCTGAAAAGGATGTTTACAAAGCTTCACAATAAAGTAGGCAAAACTCAAAGGAGCAGAAAAACCTCAAAACCCTTCAAGAGGGGGGAAGGCTACCCCTACCCCTCTATCTATATTACTCTTGAGTCACCCTCCACAATTGGATGAGTTCTTTCTACCCTAAGGACCACCATTATATGTTATGATTGACTCATTCACTAATACATGAGCTAACCCGAAACACACACATAACAGATTTTTGCATGCTTTTCAAGACATACTAACTAGACCCGCTACTCTGTCATCTAGACCATGATCCAACGGGCCTCCTTGATCCGAGCAACTCCTAGCTAGCATCTCATCCATTCCTTGTCTTCTAGGTTTGCAACGACTCCGTATTCGATCATCTATGGCGATCCTCGATCATTTGGACCTCTAGCTTACCTTGCCTAGTCTCGATCATCCTTCGCCTCACCACGACCTAGCACCGTCGTTCTGCAACCATCAAAAATAAGGAAAACACATCACATAGTATTGCCCAAAATGATATGCCATAAATCTCACACAAATTCAAAATACATATCCCAAGAACATCGAGTAACTCTGGTAGAGTCGAGTCGATGAGTCGACATTGAGTAACTTGAGGCTAACTCAAGGACTCGAGACAGGCTGATGAATGGGTGCTCGACCCAGCAACATCCCTACTCGATACTTAGCGCTTCCCAATCTATTCGAATCATTCGACTAAAAACCGGCGGAGCATTATTTGACCAAGCTAGAACTTGGCAGTAATCAACCAAGCACTTGAATGAACCCTCCGCTGGGCAGAGTTCACCCCAAAGGTACGTGTTGGCTGGTAGTGCCTCTCCTGGCGGATTCAATTTAAATTGCTTTAAATTGAAAATACAGTTTAAATTAAACTGAAATCAGAGTATAACAAGCTCAAATTTAGTCAGATACTCATCACCAATATGGGTAAACCTCCACATAGTCTTTCAATTATTGTCTAAAGTTTTATTATAGTATAAGAACGAAAATTTTGGTTAAGCAGTTTAAAGTTATGAATTGTTGAAACTTGCTATATAGAAATCAGTCGCTGCTAAGAGCAATCGTGGTAATATGTTAACTAGGGCTAGCTAGTTGTGCAAATAAATTATGTCTATAACTAGAGAAAGCTAGATAATTTTTTGTATATTCCATAAATGTTATAGTTTATAATGTTTGGAGTTGTATAAAAATAGTTATGAAATTGTAAAGTCTGTTGTCTAGTAAGATAATAGGTCGGTATTCTGGGCTGAAAATGATGGGTTAGTTGAATTAATTGAACAATATGGATAACTAAAAAAATTTAAGTAATCTTTTGTAGTTTTTATAAAATATATGTTTTAATATTTGGGCTTATGAGGTAGAAGTTATGGTCTTTGATCGCCGAGACAACAAGGGAGAAAGTTGTCCAGTGAGGAAGAAAGTTAAATTCGGGGTTGTGCGTAGGTGCGATGTAATTATGTTTGTTACTTGTACTGTTATTGCATGATTTTGAAATAGATTTACCTTCTGCAGGAGGCGTGATTTCAAGTTTGGCTTCAACCTCACGCCATTCATCTTCCATGGATAAAAAACAAGTATATGATAGAATGATGATTTATTTAATATGGATTGTTATTTTAAAATGATAATTGTTACCTTATTGTTTCCTATAATTATTGTCAATTATCGTTGTTGTTTATACTTATGATCTTATTAATGATGACGAAAAATGGATAATGAATACCATAACTTGCATTAGCATTTTATGCATCATGTGGATAAGAGGTGACTTGTGTGACCTTCTAAGATCTATTTTGTGTGGGCATGAAAGATCTACTATGTTAGACCCCTCCACAGGATGGAAGGAAATGAGAGGGTGCGACACTGACGTGTGTGTACTCAACTATACCGGTATAAGCTATGCGATGAGCATATGAGCATCTAGATAGAATGCATCGCATGAATGAAAGAAAATTAAATTAATGAGTTTATTTCAATGTGATGATATTATTTTATGATGTACTTTGCTGAGTGTTGAACTCACACTTATTTATTTAATGTTTTAAGTACAATGAGGCCGACATACATAGAAGGGGAGTAGCACAGCCACATATCGTGTTTTTACTTCATTCTATCATATACGTTTAGTATTTGTTCATTCTTAGATCATTAAATAATTTGATAGTCTCAAACATGGAACAATTTTAGTGGAATCAGTCTTATGAGAACTTAGTTGGGTTTATTAAATAACGATTATGGCGTTTGTTTATATCTTGATTTTGTTCTCCGTTCGGCTGCTTCCTCAAGGGTAAGCAAAAGGTAATTTGTTTCCCAAACGCGTGTGTTTTGGGTATTCCCAAGCGATACGTCGTTATTTCATGTGAATATTGTTTAGTTGATGTTTAGCGTTTAAAACAAATTAATTGTTGTTGCTGAAATTTATATGTTTTAAAATGATTAAAAGTATGAGGAAGTGACATTCGGAGCACATAGTGTGCTAGGGTATTATAGGTCAGTACACTACAACACACCCACGGTATCCGCCCTACTAGAGCACGCACTCGCTAACCGAGGCAAGCACCTACCACGCTCACTAGCTACGGCAGATGGACTCCTGTGGTTCTACACAGTGATAAGCGACATATATCATCTTTGATCCATTTATAGTGAAGAGAGAGCTAGACTTGTAAATTTGTTCAGATTGAAATTAAGTTGCAAAGGAAAAGAAATAGCCTAGAGAGAGAAAAAACCCCCAAAAACTCTGCACTAAACCCCGCCCCTTGTCCGCGGCAGGCCAAAGCAAAACGACCAAACCGAAACAGACCGATCGCGCGCGCGAGCCACCACCGTAGGCCGCGCGACTCGCGCCGGACGTTCCGTTCGGCTCAGAAAGCGCCCCACAGAAGCGACCGTTTCGGCCGCGCGTGCCGTGCTCCTCTCGACCGGCGCGGGCCCGGAGGAGCCGAGGCCACCACACGGGTCGCGGCCTCCCGTCTCCCCGCCGTTATCCCAGATACCACCTATTGATAATTAACTGAAGGCAATACACAAAAAGCATAGAAGTTTCCGCTGATACGAACCGGTTTTAAACTTCCATTCACATTCGCACCATTCTTGCAGTGTACAAGTTCAATTCATACCATATTATTTGGTTTTCACCAACTCATCTATTCATCAGCCAACCTAGTGGACATAACAATTCCTGCTCAGAACCAAGAACAGCAGCAGGAACAAACATGCATACTTTTCACCATGTGTCAAACACTGATCCAGCAATCCAACATAACAGATTCACAATTCATAGCAAAGAGGCAGGCAAGGACAGGCATGCAAGCACAAACAAAACAATGTAACCAAACAAGATTTGCAATTAGTATGCCAAATTCTCTCAGGTACGAACTAGTGTCAACTGGACTGAACACAATGTGCAATCAGCATACCAGCTTCTATCCATATGAATCACTATAGAAATATCCATCCCGGCATCCACAATTCACACCAAAACTTGAAAGTATACGATGCTAAATTCACACGATATTCTTGTTTTTCACCAACTCATCTGTCTATACGCCTAACTGAACTGACGGTAATGCTTTCTACTCGGAACCAAGAACATCACCATGAACCAAAGGCAACAACAAGTCAGTCCTCAAAGGCCCAGGCGTTCTCCTTCCTGACCTCGGCCTCCTCCTCCGGCGTGCAGTCGTTCTCGATCTCGAAGATGTCGCGGATAGAGGCCGGTGTCCTCCCCCTCATCTTGTCCGCCACCGTCCTGCAGCCCAGGTCCAGCAGGTCCACGATGTTCAGGTAGTTCGCGGCCTGCACAAACACACACAGACACACACCAAATTACCCCAAATTGCACGTACACCGTTGCTCAAATTCGCAAACAATACATGCCAGTCAAAGTTCTTCCTAGAAGGAGAAGAGAGAGCAAGAAGGGAAAGAATCAGCTTGGTTGCTTACGAGGATGATCTCGAAGAGGGTGGAGTTGTCGACGTTGAGGAACTCCTTGTCCCAGGCCTTGAGACCGTGGGGGTCGGCGTCGGGGTCGACGTAGGTGACGGGCTTGATGGAGCAGGCGGAGGGGTGCAGCTTGACGGGGAAGGGCGGGAAGGTGTGCCGCTCGCGCTCGGAGGCCTCGGGGTCGTAGTGCGGCGCGTGCTTCTCGCAGTACTCGACGACCATCTCGAGCACGTCGCCATAGACGCTGGGGATGCGGATGGAGCCCTCCGCGCAGCCGTCCTCGATCATGTGGCGGAGAATCTGCGACAGCCGCGCCGCGGCCCCCGAGACCCGCACCTCCACGCCGTCCTCCGCCACCAGCAGCAGCGCCGGCTTCTCCCCCTCCCCCGCCTTCTCCGAGGGAGACGAGTGCTTCACCTCCACTTCCTCCGCCTCCGCCGCAGCGGCAGCGTAAACCACCACCACCTCCACCAGGGACATGGGGCGCTTACCCTTGCGCTTCTCGTCGTCGGCGGTGGAAGCCATGGACGGGATTGGGATGGAGATTTTCGTGCGATCTGGTAGTCGGGATTGGGGTTTAGTCGCGTTTTATGCGCGCTCCGTTCCGGCTCGGGAATCTGATTTATTCACGTCGTATTCGCGTTTTATTCGTATTTGATTCGGTGTGCGCGCGCGTGGTTCTGGTTTGATGACAAATACAGGGAAATTTGATGATTTGCCCTGAAGTTGAGCGGCTTTTGATAATTTATCCAAAATTGATGAATCTTTGATTATTTGCCCCGAAGTTCATATGTGACTTGAGAATTTACCCTATGAAGGGATTTTTACAAATTGGGCTGACTTACCCCTTAAAAATCAATATCGAATGACTCTTTTACCTCTTGTTAGTAAAACAAACAAGACTTGACCAATCAACCGAAGCATTTGAGCAAATCGGATTAAGTGATTCTTCTGTATCTGAATCCATATCTTCACCTAATTAACAAACCACAAAAGCATTAGAAATCAAAAGGAGAAAAACAAATATACTGTAGCATCTACTACTACCAACGTCATGAGCAATACATGCATAGACGTATGGCACCTAGAATTTTCTTTGGTTGTGCTAGAAAATCAACTATTACCTCAAATTCTGATCGGCTGGCGCAAGAAAATGCATGCATGAATGCGCCGCCGATCGGCTAGGAAGGCAAGAAAACCAAAAGCTCCTGGCGCAAGGAAAATCGTCCAGACGCCGCCACAGGAAGCAATCACCACTAAAATCTCGGCCAAGAATAGCCACTAAAATCTCGGCGAAAGAAAATGCGCATGCATCTTGCTGCGACCACTGAGCGATCCATCGATTCGTCGGCGTCGTCGATGATCGGTGGTGGAGCTCTCCGCAGCGTGGAAGATGAACGGACGGTCGCGTGGAGCGACGGTGGGACGGCGCCTCGTTCACTTTGCCGAGACGGCTGAGGCAGCATTTTTCATCTTCCAAGGGTACTATTGTCTTCTCACAGTGGAAGGATTACATTAAAAATTTCGTTTTGCACAAAAGTCCCTACAGGGCAAATAATCAAAGGTTCATCAACTTTGGGTAAATTATCAAAGGCCACTCAACTTCGGGGCAAATCATCAAATTTCCCACAAATACAAGAGTGAATCTGTGAGGCTCCAGGGCATGTCTAGTGTGACGCATGAATTTCACAGCAATTTTGTTTTGATCAATTTCACCGCAATTTTATAAAACTTTTACAGAAAATAATTCGACTTTTGTAGAGATTGAAAAAAATTCTCACGTACCAAACATGCCTTGTCCTAGTTTGTGCGGGATTTAGTCTGTTTATTTTTACTATGGATTTTTCGAAAACTGATTCTGGATTATCGTTTTAGAGAAGTCGATTCTGAATTCTATGATAGCATTTGGTGAGTAATTAGTTAGAATTTTTAGTGGTATTCTTATATTTGTATTCCTCAGAATCCACATAAGCACGTATAAAATGAATTGTAGATTCTAGTATATAAATGTGGGCTAGATTATGAGAATCGATTCCTAAAATCGGATTGTTTATCTTTTATTTAGCTTTTATGGCCAGAGTTCATAATCCACGACAAAAACAAATGGACCTTAGCTACCTTATCTATTTTCGCATCCCATCTTAGCGTGGTAAGCCTGACCTTTTTGTTTTAAC
Source organism: Guadua angustifolia (assembly GCA_036346375.1). Taxonomy (NCBI): domain Eukaryota; kingdom Viridiplantae; phylum Streptophyta; class Magnoliopsida; order Poales; family Poaceae; genus Guadua; species Guadua angustifolia. The sequence goes on along the minus strand of CM070518.1, from coordinate 10,967,193 downwards.
AGTGAACATGGCCTCTAAGTAAGGATGAATACCGACCTATCAAGACAATTTCTAAATATAGATTATATTAGACTAGATATTATTCAGATAGAACCAAATTAAATATGAATACGGAATTGTAACGAATCCAACCCAACAGTCCAATATCACTTCAGTCACCACTCAAATCCCGATATGACCGGCTCCCCTCAGTTCAAGATCTCATCCTCATCCCCCATTCGATTCCCCACCCGCTGACCCTCGCCCCACCGGTGTCTCCCTTCCAGTTTCCATACATTGATGCTATCATTTGTCATCCCACCGACGCCACCGTTGTCCTTCGTCCCCCGGTCACGCCCCTCCACGTGTCAGCGCCGCCCTTGTCCTTCGTCCCCCGGTCATGCCCTTGCACATGGCAGCGCCGCCCTCATCCGATTGTCCCGTCAGCGCCTTGCCCTCATGCGGTCATCCGGACAGTGCCGCACCTCTAGTTCTCCAAGCACGGACTATATACAATGAGGTCAAAGCTTAACCCAAATATATAGGTCGCTTAGCTAAGAGAGAGATCACATCTAGCCCCAAGGCCCCGAGAAGCTAACCATTAGGCCCTATTTGGGTGACTTAAAAGGCAACTTTAGCTTTTGAAAAACCAGTAAACCTCCCAAACAACTTAGCTTTTTTAACGGCTTTTAACATAAGGCAAAAGCTATATATAACTAACAAAAGTCAAAAACTGAAAACCGGGCTGGACTTTCTTTTACATCTTATTGCTGAGGGAAATTAGCTATTTATTAAACGGTCTCTTATAAAAAGTTACAGCCGCTTTTTAGCTCAGAAAGCCAAAAAGCGGTTTATTATAAAAGCTGCAGCTCCTTAAAATAGGCCCTTATTATTATATTGTGGTACTCTCTTATCTTTGTAATTCTGTTACTATTATCACCACCTGTAATCACTTGTTTAATTAGGAGTAGACTAGTAGTAACTGTACATGGAAAAGGTGGCGACTGTTGTGGGGAAGGAAAATCGATGGCCATTCGGACAAGATTTGGCTATGCATTTTTAAGTAAGAATTATTCATATTTATCCAACTAATGACAACCTGCCGCTGCTTCTTATATATAAAAATAGTACAACTATCCAACACTATACCGTTGGAATTTTTTTCAACAGTATAGTCAAGTTTCACTGGGTTTTAATACATTTCACCACATTTCATAGGTTTCATAAGAGTTTCAAATGGATTTTATAACTGTTTCAACACATGTCAACAAATTTCAATGAGTTTCTAATATGAAACTACATGTTTCGTCCAGTTTCAAATCTGAAACTTGATTTAAAACGAGATTCAAAAGAATTTTAAATGAGTTATCTTCAAAGTTTTGGAGCACGTTATGTAGATTTAAAAAATTTCAAATTAGTTTCATAAATGTTTAGCGTGTTTAAATAAATTTGATGGGTTTTAAATGAATTAATTGTAGCTTGATTAGAAAAAGTTTGAGAATAATTTCAACTAAGTTTAAAAAAGGCAAACTCTAAAGTTTCAAAACATTGTTCGCATGTTTCATCTGGTTTCAACACATTTTCAAAAAATATTCATTGGGTTTCAATCTAAAAAAATATGTGATGTCAATTTTCAAATCTAAAACTTAATTAAAGATGAGTGATGAGTTTAAGGAGAATCTCAAATAAGTTTCAAAACCCAACTTCAAACATTTCAGAGAGATCCAGCGAGTTTAAAAAATCGAATGAAATCTGTTGAAACTTAGTACTGAGAGCTATTAAGAGCTGAGCAAACTAAATTATGTTAATGAAACACTATGAAACCTAATGAAACTTATTTGTAAAATATCATGAAACTTATTTGTGAAATGTCATGAAACATATTTGTGAATCTCTTGAATCTCAAGAAACCTAATGAAACTTAACCATAAAACCTATCTGAGAACATCATATAACTTAGTCACAATCTCTTGAAACTCACGAAACCATGTGAAACTTTATCATGAAATCTAGTAAAAAAACAAAGTGAAATATATTAAAACTTAGTCGTGAAAGCTATTAAGAGCTAAGAAAACTAAATTATGCTCATAAAACACTATGTAACCTAATAGAACTTACTTGTGAAACATCATAAAACTTATCCATAAAACATCATAAAACAATATAAAAGCTAATAAAAATTAGCCATGAAAACCTAATAAAACATCACGAAACAACGTCGGTCTGTGCGGCGGCGAGCACTCTAGAGTGCATAGAATGGTGTGTGCTATATGTGCGTGTGTATAGCATGTTTGGCCTAATTTTGCATCACCTTGCATACATATAGTTCAAAATGAAATACTAGAGATTAATTTGAATGTCGACAAGATTCAAGAACCCATCATTGGCATAATTGCATATGTTGTAGGTGTAAAAACCGAATACAAGTGAGGGGGTGAACGTTGGCCGTTTAACGGGCCCTCGTTCGCGAAAGAGAGAAATGACACTAGGGGTTTTATACAGGTTCAGGAGTCCGAGGGGACCGCCCTTTTTCTGTCAGTGAGCTTGCGGGGTAGTCTCCAGAGAGCAGGGCCCCGAGGGCTCGCCAGTTCAAGCTTTCCTTCATATTACTCAAGACAGCTCCCTTTACAAATGAGAAAGGGATGGGTATTTATAGGCTCTTGGCCTATACAAATGACTGAAATACCCCCCATTGAGACAACTAGCCTACAAGTATAAATAAAGAGTAAAATTATCTTTTACTAGCATGGCTGCAATCCCTTGATCTGTAGGCTGCACTACCAGTAGCTCTTCAGGTATTCTCCAACAGTAGCCCCTTGCCCCTTGGTGCTAAGGAAAGCGCCCAAAAGGGTAGTATTGGATGACAAACATGCTTGCAGAGGTTGTGGGAGAAGCACCGAGCTCGATCAAATTTTAAAAACCATCCATAGCAAATTCCTGTACTTAGCCAAAATTTCATGCAAGTTTCATACCAGGGTAAAATTGAGCACTTAACTAAATTCAAGGCGTAGCAAATTTCATGCCATGGCAAATTCGGACATGTTCAATTTAGGCAAATTTTTGCCATCGTAAAATCGAGCACTCAAGCTAGCCACTGCCTTTTTCGGCCTGCATGTTGCCTCCTCCAAGCCCATGGGATTTGGACTGGCCCAGGTGACCCTTGGCCCAGCCAGCCTACAAACTTACCTGGCCCATGTTAGGGGTGAGGTGAATAAACCTAGCTTCCCTTGGCTCCCTCCACAGCTACCATCACACAAGCCAAGAGTTTCAAACTCACGCTAGGAACACCCAAGCTAGGAAGGTCCCAAGCCAGAGACCCGCCGGCCTCCAAGTGAGAATGAGGGGTCCTTCCTTTTGATCTCCATAGCCACGGGCATGCGGTGTTCTGCCGTGGAAAAAAAGCGCAGGGCGCCAGCTGAGTGCAAGGCGTGGGACGGCCGGTAGCAGCGCGTTCGGTCGGATGCAGGGCGCAGGCGCTCAATCACGCAGAGCGCCCAAGGCTTGCGGGACTGGAGTGCTGGGCGCGAGGGAGGAGCCAAGTTGGGCAGGCGTGTGAGCCGAGTGTAACACCCCGGCTCCTCATTGAGCCCCGAATGCTACTAACTTCCAAACTTACTAAAAATTTCGGCAGCATCTCCCCTAAATGTACGGACATCCACTCCGCAGACATAAGAGCAATTCATCATAATTCAATAACATCTAACAAGGAAAAATTACAACAACTTAAACAACTATCATAATCAGTTCCATCAACCGAAGATAATCCTCAAACGCTAATAGTTGCAACCTAGATAGATAGTTCTCAAACGAGTTCAACATAATAAAGTAATGATGTAGAACAAATTAAACATCTATCTTAGGTGGACTTAAATGAGCTTATTGTCTAGTGGAGAGTGATCGTGTGAAATGATGAAGCTATGTCCCTTTCCCAAATGCCGGTCTCCAGGTACCTAAAAACATTAAACAAACAAGAGTGAGTCCAACGACTCAGCAAGTACATTAAAATCAAATGACAAGACAATTTGTAACATAAAACATACCACATGTCCTTTAGCCACAAAGAGGAAAGTAGCACATGAACATAACTTTCACAATTTTCATCCACATGATTCCACATGCATTCTCATGAATATCTCATCTCATCTCATTCACAACTTTCATACATATGATTCCACATGCATTCTCATGAATATCTCATCTCATTCACAACTTTCATACATATGATTCCACATGCATTCTCATGAATATCTCATCTCATCTCATTCACAACTTTCATACATATGATGCACCATGCATGCTCATGAATGTCTCTTCTCTTTTCTTAGCACATACCGGTATTGCTGAGTGCACATCCGTCGATGTGCACCCTCTTCCCAACCATCCCGTGGAAGGGGCCTACCGAAGTAGGTCTTGCCCCGCCATCCCGTGGCGGGGTCCTACGCTTAACACCGCTCCCATCCACGCCGGTGGATGGGACTGCAGGGTAGGATCTCTCAGAGCACTCCGGATTAGTCATATGTTCTCATATGACTTCCTCACCGACTAGGCTCGACGCAATTTCATGAATGCATAATGCAAATGGCATGAATAACATTCAACTTTCCATATTCCATCCTCACATTCATTTTTCATCCATACTACATACCGACACCATGAACACTTATCATGTCTACCAATTGAACTATTTCTTAACTCAAATCTCATGTCGTCAATATCCATATTAGCCTATTCATACTAGTGAGCATCATCATGAAGCATATGTTATAACAACAAGTCACATAGACAAGGCAATGATTCATCAATTAACACGCAAACAATCAAACAATGATGCACTTGCCTTTCACGCTCACGGGACGTTAAGACGAGAGGTCGACGCCGCTCCTGGGTTCACACCACCTGCAATAGGATGATCTCCACTCAAAACATGCTACTACAGCAAGCAACCGAATCAAAACGATGCCGAACCTACGAATCGCCCCGAAATTCCGCAATCTGAAAACTGCCGCTCGGGACAGCAGGCTACACAGGCCATAACTTGGGTTCTACAACTCCAAATCGAGTAAACGAAGACATTTTCATAATCTACACGAAATTTTCTAGCTTTCCTTAAGTATTTGGAAAATCTGATTCGGCCTCCTCCTAGCCTAAAATCACAGATAAACATACTACTGTCAATCGCGCCCAAATCTGAGCAGTGCTCGGTAATTCGGCCATAACTTTCAAACGGTTTAATGAAATTGAGTGATTCCAGTCGGGTTTGAAAGATAATTAGATTACCTACAACTTTTGCAAAAGTGGGCAGGTCAAGAAACGCCTCTAACCTGCTGAAAAACGCGCCGGAAGCCGACTGTCAGAATTTGGCCGAACCTCTGAAATTGACCCGAGATTGATTTCTGCCTTCTCCTCTTCTCCTCAACGAATCTGCCATGGATAAGGGTTCCTAAGCCCTCCCAATCCCACCCAAAAACAGGATCCAAAACCACAAGATCATACCTCAACCCCGCGGAAACGAATCGAAGCCACGAATCGCCGGATTGCGCCGTTTCTTGCGGTAGAATCGATCACGGACAGCGGAGGAACAAATCTAGTGGAGAGATCTTGGCTTTGCTTGGCTGATGGAGGGGAGGGAGGTGCGGCAATGGGGAGGGAGGCGCAGCAATGGGGGGTAGGGGGGGCGGCCAGCCAAAGGGGAGGGGGAAAAGAGGGGTGGGCACTTAGGGTTTGAGGTATGGGCCGGTTTGGGGAGGCCCAAGGTGGGCTGCTGCACACACAAGAGAAAATCCCACTTTTCCTATCACAATTCCACCTCCTGGAGGCCCACCATCGGTCCTTGCTTCCCTATAGGCCCACAAGTCCAACCGACGGCCCGCTCGAACCCAAAAACGTATTTTCGGGTATTACACCGAGAGCCACTGGGTGCAAGGCCCGCACGAGTAGCTAGGCGCCTGCGCCGTGCTACAGGGCGTAGAATACTCAGCGCTCGGGCTAGCTGTGCCATGGCAGGGCGCCGGGGCGCAGGACGCACAGGCATCGCCTTGGGGCATGAGGACCGACCGCAGTGTTAAAATTAGTGTTTAGTTTGTTGTAACGGTGTTGTGTTTGCATGCTGCACGTTGTAAACGGTCTAGCACCTGATTCGCGGGAGAACACTTCTTGCGGATCCCGTCATGTGCGCATGGCCAGAGAACGTGATCAGCATTGATGTAATTCGCTGTAGTCCTTGGTTATATAAAGATGGTGACCCCAAGATGGTCACTGAGTTCAGCCATTCCATTTCTCTACTAATCTTTACATGGTATCAGAGCCACGATTCATTCCACAAACAAAGTCTTCCACTGCATAGTCATTATGTCAGGCACTGATGGCGCACTCATGAACTCCGCCGCCGGCGCAATGACACAAGCTGGAGTTGTCACCCCGCCAGCCTTTAGCCACATGATCACCGTGAAGCTGGCCGGCGACAACTATCTTCTATGGACAACGCACGATCACGCAAGTTGGCACTGACGGAGCGTCGCACATCGTCCCCAATCCAGAGTTTAGTCACTGGTTTCAACAAGACCAGCTGGTAATGAGCGCAATCCTTTCATCTCTTACAGATAGCGTACTTGCACAAGTTGTTGGTTGCAGTACTGCGCGTGAGGTTTGGTGTGCCATCGAGCGAGCATTCGCAGCAAGCTCTCGTGCACAGATCATGCAGATACGGATGCAGCTCGCCACGATCCAGAAGAAGGATCTCAACGTCCGTGACTACTTCCGCAAAGTGAAGGGTCTCGCTGACACACTTGCCGCCATCGGCAAAAGACTTGAAGACGACGAGCTCATTGCATACATGCTACAAGGGCTTGGATCAGAATTTGATCCTCTTGTCACCAGCCTGACGACGCAAACGGAAGCAATTACCGTCAACGACGTATATGCGCACATGCTGAGCTTCGAGCTAAGGCATGAGCACAACATCTCCGGTGTCCAGGCGAATCAGGCAAGCCGGTTCCAGGCTTGAGGCGGTGGAGGCAGTAGCCGTGGCCGCGGCCGTGGCCGTGGCAACGGCAATACAGGGGGTCGTGCTTCAGGAGGCCGTGGCGGTGCCAAGAACAATGCCCAAGGAGGACAAAGGCAGCCATGCCAGATCTATTTTCGTGACAACCATGATGCTTCTCGCTGCTATCATCGCTTCGATCAAAACTACGTCGCTCACGATACAAGAATTGCGGCTGCAGCAACATCTTCCAACAGCTACGCCATAGATCCAAACTGGTATGCAGACACAGGGGTCACTGATCACATCACGCATGATCTTGAGCGCCTATCAACGAAGGAACGGTACACCGGCAGCGATCGGGTTCAAGTCGCCAACGGATCAGGTTTGTCCATTGCCCACGTTGGTAATTCTTTTGTTGCTACTGCTACCCATCCTCTGATCCTGAAAAATGTGCTACATGTTCCACATATAAATCGCCATCTCTTGTCCATACACAAGCTTGTATCTGACAACAATGCCTATGTTGAGTTTCACCCCACTCATTTTCTTGTTAAGGACAAGGCAACGAGGACCATTCTTCTTAGAGGGAGCTGCACGAATGGACTTTATCAATTTCCAAATAATCGTTCCAGTCGAGCTTTCTTCACTGCCAAGAATACTGAAGATCTGTGGCATCGCCGACTGGGACATCCCACTTCTGCTATCATTCATCAAGCATTAGCTAGGAACAACATTCCTGTAATCTCCAATAAAGAATTTACTGTCTGCGATGCATGCCAACAAGGCAAAGCTCATCAACTGCCCTTTCAGTCCTCTTTTCATTCCACTACTAGACCTTTAGAGCTTGTCCACTTAGATGTATGGGGGCCAGCTCTAACCTCTGTAAATGGTTTTAGCTACTATGTCAGCTTTGTGGACGATTATAGTAGATTCACTTGGGTTTACTTCTTGAAAAATAAATCAGATGTGGAGTCCATTTTCATGAAATTTCAATGCCATGTTGAGAGGCTCCTGGATAAGAAAATTCTTGCAGTTCAATCGGATTGGGGTGGTGAGTATCACAAGTTACACAATTTCTTTGAGAAGATTGGGATAAAACATCAAATTTCTAGTCCTCACACACACCAACAAAATGGCCTTGTAGAGAGAAAACATAGGCACATTGTAGATACTGGTATCACTCTCCTGGCTCAATCACATATGCCTATTCGTTTTTGGGATGAGGCTTTTCAGGCTGCCTGTTTCTTAATCAACAGAATGCCTAGTAAAGTCATAGAGAGTGATACACCTATTTTCCGCCTCCTTGGTGTCCATCCAGATTATAAATTCTTGAAGGTGTTTGGCTGTGCTTGTTGGCCAAATTTGCGGGCTTACAATCCCAGAAAGCTTAGCTTCAGATCTAAGTAATGTGTTTTTGTGGGATACAGCCCAAATCATAAGGGGTATAAGTGCTTTGATCGACAAACAGGAAGGGTTTACATTTCTCGTGATGTGGTTTTTGACGAGAACATGTTTCCTTTTGAATCCATACCAAGAGAGCCAAATTCCTCTATACAGACATCCAACCAGCCAACTGTTCTTCCCTTCAATACTTACTACTCTGAACATTTTTTGACTGACACAAATCCGACAACAGAATCTTCAGAACAAAACCAGTCTTCTTCTTCTTCCCAAAATCCTACAAATTTCTCACCTAGCAGGACAACAACAAATGGTTTTGCCACTGGACTTGGACCTGCTGATATTGTTGCTAATGAACCAGGTGTAGATGTTTTTGAGTTGGCAGGTTCTCAAGAACAGGTTGATCGGACACAAGCTGAGAGCTCTGCAACAGAGCCCGAAATTTCTGAAGCTGTACCTGAACTTGCTGATCAATCTTCACAACAGCAGTCAGGTCACCCTATGCGTACCAGACTAAAAGACAACATAATCAAGACCAAGGAGTTCAAGGATGGAACTGTCAGGTATACTGCCGCAGCTACTGTTCATCATCAGGCAATACCCACAACAGAACCGGGATCTTTTCCTGAGGCAGTCAAATACAAGGAGTGGAAGCAAGCAATGGACAATGAGTATGCAGCACTGATCAAAAACCAAACCTGGACTTTAGTTCCACCTCGCAAGGGAATCAATCTAATTGACAGTAGATGGGTTTTCAAAATCAAGAGAAAAGCCGATGGTTCGGTTGACAGGTATAAAGCCAGGTTAGTGGCAAAGGGATTCAAACAAAGGTTTGGTGTTGACTATCTAGATACATTTAGTCCTGTCATAAAACCCACTACCATCAGAGTGATCCTTTCACTGGCAGTTTCCAAAGGATGGAGCTTGAGACAAATTGACATTCAAAATGCCTTTCTTCATGGTTTCCTTCAGGAAGAAGTCTTCATGCGTCAACCTCCTGGTTATGAAAGTGCAGATGCGCCACCAAATTATATCTGCAAGCTGAATAAGGCCTTATATGGCTTGAAACAAGCACCACGTGCTTGGCATTCTCGGCTGACACTGAAACTTCAGAGTTTGGGTTTCTCTACCTCTCAATCTGATACTTCACTTTTTGTATTGAAGGCAGAGAAAGTCACAATGTATGTCTTGATTTATGTGGATGACATGATCATTGTGAGTTCCTCTTCAACTGCAACTGATAAGCTTATACATCAGCTGACAGAGGATTTTGCTGTGAAGGATTTAGGAAGACTCCAGTACTTCTTGGGTGTTGAAGTCAAGTCTGATGAGCAAGGTCTGGTTCTATCACAAAGAAGGTATGCTCAAGATTTGTTAAAGAAAGCTAATATGCAGAATTGTAGGCCTATCTCTACTCCCATGGCTGCAACAGAGAAACTTTCAAGAAAAGAAGGCACACCTTTGAATGGAGAAGCTCAGTTTCAGTACAGGAGCATAGTGGGTGGCTTACAGTATTTGACAATCACAAGGCCTGATCTTTCCTTTGTGGTTAATCGGGTTTGTCAGTTCATACAAGCTCCAACAGATAAGCATTGGGCTGCTGTCAAAAGGGTACTTCGATATGTGAAAGGAACAAGTGGTCAAGGATTGAAGTTTCTGAAGTCTGACAACAATCACACTCTGAGTGCTTATTCGGATGCCGATTGGGCCGGCTGCCCAGATGATCGTCGATCAACAAGTGGTTTTGCGGTTCTATTAGGACCTAATTTGGTGTCTTGGAGCTCAAGAAAACAACCGACAGTATCCAGATCAAGCACAGAGTCAGAGTATAAAGCCATTGCAAATGTTACTGCAGAGTTGATCTGGGTTCAGACTTTGCTCAGAGAGCTTGGCATTGTTCAGAGAGATGCACCAGTTCTTTGGTGTGACAACATTGGGGCAACTTATATGACATCGAATCCAGTTTTTCACGCACGAACAAAACACATCGAAGTCGATTTTCACTTTGTTAGAGAACAAGTTGCAAGAAAAGCTCTGAAAGTTCAGTACATTTCGTCCAAGGACCAGATGGCAGACATTTTCACCAAGCCATTATCCAAAGCACCGTTCAACTACATCTGTAACAATCTCAACTTAGTTCAATAAGGTTGTGATTGAGGGAGGCTGTTAAAATTAGTGTTTAGTTTGTTGTAACGGTGTTGTGTTTGCATGCTGCACGTTGTAAACGGTCTAGCACCTGATTCGCGGGAGAACACTTCTTGCGGATCCCGTCATGTGCGCATGGCCAGAGAACGTGATCAGCATTGATGTAATTCGTTGTAGTCCTTGGTTATATAAAGAAGGTGATCCCAAGATGGTCACTGAGTTCAGCCATTCCATTTCTCTACTAATCTTTACACGCAGGACACAAGCCACTGGGGACCGCTTGCACGGCGCTGCGCGTTCAGGAGTAAGAGCATCTCCAACAATCAGGCTTTAAAATGGAGTCCTATACCTCAAAATAGGGCCTAAACTAAAAGAATTAGGGCCCAAGATAACTATTGACTCAACAATTAGACCCTAAACTCAACTCTGGGACGCTTGAATAGGGATGGGGCTGGAGAGGAGCGCGTACAAATATAGCTACAGGCTCGAGTCCTAAACCTATTTTGATAATTTTTCTCAAACTACAACCTCTGTTGGAGTGCTTTTTTTCCATCAAAGCCCTATAATTACAATTAGCAACCTATTTAGGGTTCCTCTTGGAGATGCTCTAAGGAGGCTAAGTGCGGGGCTGCCCTACAGGGCGCCGGAGCTGTAGGGCGCAAGGCGTGAGCAGGGCGCCAGGTGGGGGACCTGCAGGGCGTAGACACGGGAGCTGGTCGTGGGCGTGGGAGCGCAGCGCTCGGTCGCAGGACACGCAGCACTTGGCCGCCAGGCATGAGGCGTAGACGCAGGGCATCTTGCAGAGCGCGGGGAGCTACGAGCGAGGTCCAACCGCAGAGTGCCCTGTCTGTAGGGCGCTCGACCGCAGGGGCACGACACCAGAGCACGAGGGCACGAGCACACCGGGCGCAGGGGCACTCGGTTGCAGGCGCAGGAGTCAGGGCGCAGCCACACTTAGGTGCTGGATGAGGGGGCACCTGCGCAGGACGCAATAAGCCAGTTGCTGGGCACAGGGTGCGAAGGCACACATGCAGGAGCGCCCTGCAACCTTGCTTCCTTGACTAATATGGGGCAAACACTAAAGCTTGATCAGCCTGAATCCGCTTCCATTGCGGCCCCCATTAATCCAGGATGTAGGCGTAGCGGCAGTAGAGGATCATTTTTACTCGGCCCAAGGTAGTCTTCAGGAGTTCAGGTTGTCTGACATGCTCTATAACCCCCTTGCCCCAGGTCGCCCAACACATAATTTGGGTGCAGAGGCGTTAGTTGCAGGGCGTTTTGGCCAGGGGGGCCAAGTGTGGGCGCAGGGCACTTAATCGGGCGCCGGTTGCGCAGGCTTGATCGTGCAAGGCCGAGAGGCGTAGGGTGCAAGTACACGGCTCTCTGTCACAGGGCACAGGGTGCGTGACGGCCTTCTGAGGGGCGCATCGCGCACGCTGCCTGGCATCAAGGCGCTCGACAGAGTGCTCCTCATCTGGGACTTGGCCGCACGAGGCCACGGGTCGCGCAGGCCGCGGGCGCATGGCGACTTTCCGCGGGATGCAGGGCTCACGCCGCCAGACTGCGGGGCACTCGGTGCCTGGCCGTAGGTGACTCGACTGGTTGCTCCTCGTCTTGGACTTAGGTGCACGAGGCCACAGGTTGCGCAGGGCGTGGGCGTAAGCGTATAGACTGCAGGGCGTTCGATGCCTGGTCGTGGGTGCAGGGCACCCGAGCGCAAACTCGCCACAGGGGTATTTGTGCACAATACCCCCCGTAGGGTGAAGGCGCATGTGTTGGGCCTGCGAGTGCACACGTAGGGCGCCATGCAAGGTGTTGGCGTGGGGCGCACATGCGGGGCGCCAGCCTAGAGGTGCGGCCACAAGATGCCAACCACGAGGGGTAACATTTTTTAGATAAAGGATTTAAATCCGGTCTCTGCAACCGTATACAGTCAAGTCTATACAAATATCATATCTATAAACCAAATTGCAACAGCGACAAAGGAAACAAAAAATTAAAAGCAAATCCTAAAATTGCTTCGCCATCCGTTCTTGTCAAAGAATTCCAACGCCACGACCTCCAATACATGGCATATCTGTCGAATGGTCTCCCTATTAACATCCGACTGCAATAGGGCCCAAAACCGCATCCAGTATGTCCCTCTGAACATAGCCTGCATAAAAGAAAAATAGTATTTCCTCGCAAAGATTAAATCATTACGCGTACACCAAATAGACCATAAAAGGGCAGCACTCCCGACAAAAATCAGTCTCCTTACACCTTCCTCAAGGCCAATTAACCAAGGACCAAACATATGAATCAAAGATTTTGGCAATGGTAAACCAGTAGCAATATGCACTACTCGCCAAATAGTTTTTGAATGATGGCAATCAAAAAATAAATGTGTTATTGTTTCGTTACAATTACAGAAACAACATCTTTGATTCCCATTCCACCCTCTCTTAGCTAGATTGTCCTTAGTTAAAAAAACTCCACGTTGTAAGTACCAGAGAAAAATTTTAATTTTTAAAGGAAGTTTCAACTTCCAAATGAATTTATTTCTGAAAGGAAGAATACCTGGTTCATCAAATATTGATACATAGAACGAACAGAAAATTGCCCATGTCTATGAAGATCCCAATGAAAAATGTCCTTTCCATCTGTAAGTTGACAATTAGCTATTTTGGCAATAAGATTATACTATGCTATCAATTTATCCCCTGATAAAGCTCGTCGAAAATTAATATTTGGGGGCATTTGTATCATCACCTTGTCCACGAGATCATGTGGATAATGAGCAATTTGATATAGACTCGAAACTGAATCTTAAGTGGTGCGAATCAACCCAAATGTCTTCCCAAAACCTTGTCTCGTGAACCATCCCTTATCCGGAAAGATCCACATTTCGTAAAAATCCTCCTTGACTTTCAAGAGCCCTTTCCAAAAATGTGAGTCCCCAGGGTTAATATGCACTTGGGACAAACATTTTGAACTTAAATATTTATTTCGAAGCAAGGTTTGCCAGATCCTATCCTCATTCAATAATTTAAATAACCACTTACTGAGAAGACATTTATTTTGAATCTGTAAATCAATAATCCCCAACCCACCTTGATCTTTAGGTTGACACAGGATATTCCACTTAGCAAGACGATATTTTCGCTTGTCATTACTACCTTGCCAAAAAAACCTAGAACGATGAAAATCTAGCTTACGAAGAACCCCCTTGGGAATTTCAAAGATGGACATCATGAACATAGGAAGACAACTTAACACAGAATTTAGGAGAACAAGTCGACCTCCATATGAAAGTTGCTTAGCCTTCCACATACTTAATTTTCTCTGAAATCTATCTTCAATTACACCCCAGTCCGCATTACGGAGTTTATGGTAGTGCATGGGAATCCCTAAGTATCTAAACGGGTAAGAACCAATACCACAACCAAACAAATCAGTGTATTCTTGTTCCTGTTGTTTAGCATCACCAAAACAAAAAATCTCACTTTTGTGAAAGTTAATTTTTAAGCCCGATAATTGTTCGAACACACAGAGCAATAGCTTCATGTTTTTAGCTTGTTCGATATCATGATCCATAAAAAGAATAGTATCATCTGCATATTGTAAGATCGATAAGCCATCCTCTATAAAATGGGGGATAACACCTCTAATCACGAGGGGTAACATTAGGGTGCAAGAAGCTAGCCCGGGGGGCAGCCGTAGGGATTAGCGCAGTAGCAAAGCCGTACAAAGTGCGCAGGGCACCAACCACAGGGGCACTTGGCCGCAGGGGCAAGGGTGAACAGGGCAGTGGCACTTGGCCGTGACGAGTCACATCCACGGGCATGGTGCGTTGGGCGCTGGGGAGCCATCCGCACTGGTGAGGGGCGATGGGCGTCGGGCTCCGGGGTGCATGCCACACGGAGCGAGGGTGCGGGTGCACGATGTTGCATGGCCAGTGGGCGCGCGGGAATGTAAAGCGCCACCGCGTTGTAGGCCACATAGCGTAGCAGTGGCAAGGTGTCGGGAGCTTAACCTGCAAGGCATGGACACGGGAGCCAGGCACAAACATGTGGCGTGCCTACAGGGGGCGGGCGTGAAGAGTCGCTGCAGGGTGCGTCACGGCTGGGCACGTAGGCCCTTGATGCACGGACAGCCCAAGGGCGCGAGACGCTAGGGCGCTGGGTGTTGGGCGCCGGGCTGTAGGGCGCTGGGCACCAGGCGTCGCATCGAGAACCTACTCTGCCACTGCCGCTTGCTCGTGCCGAGCGCTAGGGCGCAGGATTCCATGGCCGTGCGGTGTGGAGCGCTAGCCGCAAGGCTCTCATGTGTGAGCACAGGGGTGCTGGCGCAAGGCGTCCAGATGAGGGGCACAGCCACGATTTAAATTTTTGTTTTGCGAAAAAATTCGGACCCTTCTGAAATCTGAAATTTCGGCCGAATTTCTGTTTTTCCGACCGAAATATATTCAAAATTCAAATCCGGTTTGTTTTGCACCGAAATTTCGCCGAAATTACCCCAAAATTCGCCGAAATTACCCGAAATTTCGGACAAAATCCCATCCATCCATCCCAAATCATCGCCCGCAAAAACATCTCCTCTCCCAACTTGCAACGCCAGCTTCTGCAGTTCTAGCTTGATCCATCATCGACGTCTCCACGCACGTGGCCTCCTCGCTGGTGAGAGGTCTCATGGCGGATGATACGGTCGTCAGCATGAGGAGCAAACGCGTTGGCCGCGCCAAGGAGATTGCGAACCCCGTTCCCAGAGAACCTGTTGCAACGGCTGATTTAGGGGTATTTTTGGTAAGCAATTCTACTTGCTCGTCCCCACGGGTCAGTGGTCTTCTCCGTCCGGTTGTCCCCACTAAGGTGGATCCACCAGGCAGTGAGGTGCGCTGCCAATCTCTGGGCAATCGTAATGTGTTTCATCGGGCTGAAGAGAGTGAAATTGAGTTTTTCGTGCAGCTTTGGGATATTCCTTGTTCCTCCAAGATTTCTAGGGTTTCGTCTCGTTGTGAGGCGATATTCTGGGTGAGGAAGGATCTGGTCTAGTCCAGAAAGTTCAGATTGAGTGATTGTTTCGCTGTGAGGAGATCAGATTGTTTTGTCTCGCCCCCAATTCATATTAGTTTTTCGAAGGAGCTGTGTTTGGAGAATCGGAAAGGGACTTTTGCGGAGGTTGTGCGTAGAGGAAGGATGGCAGAAGGTTCGGCGGGTGGTCAATGGATTTGGTAGCCCGACGCTCGTCCGCCGCGTCTGCCTCGGCAATCGCTTCCGCAGCATCAACATCTCCTTCGTCAGGCTTCACGTCCTCATGGTTCTCAGCAACCCCGTCCTCCCCCGCCTCAGATGGATCATCATCAACCTCATCCGACTGATGTGATTGGGCCTCAAGGAGGTAGACCTCATCCTCAACAACTCCATCAGATGCGGTCGCAGCAGTAGCAAATGAGGATGAATCAGTATCAGGGGAGGAGGCCATCACAACAGCTTTTGGGCCAAGGTATGGAAGATGAACAGATTGCTATTGACCCTAGGTATAAAGGCCTGACTTGCTTTAATTGTGGAGAACCTGGCCATTTTGTTGGTATCTGCAAAAAACCCAAAGTTTGTTTCATATGTGCTGTGCCTGGTCATCATATGAAGGATTGTCCAGTCTGGACTAAACCGATGCCTCAAGCTGATTATGTGGGTAGTGCTGGGAGAGGTTTAGGTTTTTACCATTTGGAAGTGCCTTCGGTAGAATCTACTCAATGGCTTAATTTGAGAAACTGTAGCATTGTGAGAGTTAAAAAAGGGGAAATTACTTTACCAGAGCTTGAGAAAGAATTATTGAAAATATATTGCAGAGAATGGCCGTGGCAGATTAGAGAATTGGATGTTGATAAATTCCTAGTCAGATTTCCTCCCCATAGGAAGGTGTCTGATATTAAAAATTACCCTTCTTTCAATTTGAGAAAAGAGGGTGTGGAAGTGGAGGTGTTAGAATGGATTGGAGAACTTGAACCATATGGTGAATTGAAAGAGGCATGGGTTCAGATTAGAGGTGTTCCACCAAAATGGTGTGATTGGAAGATTTTTTCTCAGATTTCTTCTGGCTTTGGCATAATGACTGATGTTGATTGGGCTGGTCTTTTCAAATCATTTTATGAGATGGCTAGGGTAAAGATTGCTTGCAGAAATCCTAGTCAGATTCCTCTTGAGAGGTTGTATGAAATGAACAAAAAGTTGTATTTGATATCCTTTATGGTAGAGGAGTATGATCAGGAGCTGGATGGATATTCAAAACCTAGTGATGGTGATAATGACGATGGTCAAAATGAAGATGATGAGGAGGAAGATGATTTAGGTGATTAGAACAGTGAGAAGAACATTATGGAGGTTGAAAAATCCAAGAATCCACAAAATGAGTTTAAAAAATCAAGTGAAAAGGCTAGCAGTTCTTCTGTTAGATTTCAGTCGGTGAATGTCTTTGATGAGAAAGGCGCTCTAATCAATCAGTCTGAACAACTTATCAATTGTTTGAGTAATAATAGAAGGATGGTTGTTGAGATGGAAGGCAGGCAGGAAGTTGATGTATTCGAGACTCCTAAGCAGAAGGTCAGAGATTCTGGGCTTGGTGTTGCTAATGTTGGGAAAGAGTTAAGTATGGGTTATATGGATGAGACAGCTTCAGAGCATTCTTAGTGGGAGAATTTCAGAATTCTGACTGTGGAAGGTCATAAGATGGAAAATGAACAGCTTTTAAAAGAAATGGAATTGGCTGATTCTGATTTAGATGGAGAAAGTGAAACTGAAGAAGATGTTCTAGTCCCTGCGAATCTGGATGCTATGGGTTGTACTGTTGTGACTAATCTGAGTGAAGGTGTCAACGAGAAGATCTTGGAAGTTACCTCTGGAACCGAAGGGGTGGTTCATAAAAATTCTGAGGCTACTTAGGGCCCATCTTTGAGGATGGATCGTCCCAGGAGATTTAAGGAGGATGGTAAGACTGTGTTGCAGATAGCTCAAGATTATGTGAAGTTCAAGAATCTTGAATCTAAAGATAATCTGAAATGTGGTAATTCTTTTAACTCTTTACAGAACGATCATTTAATTAATATGGCTTCTCTTATTGATGTGAGTTTGGGATCTAACCCACAAAATGTTGTTGAGAATGTTGAAAAAAATGAAAAAGACAGAAGAAGAGAAAGTTATGGCCTTTGAGGCTAATAATCCTGTGATGATGCTTCCTGTTGATTTGGAAGATTCTTTAGTTCAACATGATTTTCCCCCATTGATGGGAGTGTCTTCTCAAAATTCCTCTCCCAATATGGGATGTGTGAGTATAAATAGGGAAAAGACTTGGTCTCAAGTAGTTAACAATAATATTCAAAATGTTAATAATGAAAGGAGCATTCTAGAACATTAGAAGCCTAAATAAAACAGGCAGAATTACTGGGGCTTCTGATTTTGTTCTTGAGAACAAATTAGATTTTATAGGAATTCAAGAAACTAAGAAAGAGAATTTTGATGATGGTATGCTAAGAGGTATTAATAGAAACTTTACCTGGAATTGGTTATCTGCTAGTGGTACCGCTGGTGGTATTCTATTAGGTGTTAATTCTACGAAGTTTGAAATATGTCTTTGGCAGAAGCTTAAGTTCTGCATTTCTTGTATTATTAGGAATATTGTTGATAAATTTGTCTAGAAATTAGTAGTGGTGTATGGTTCTCCTTATGATGAAGGTAAGCAAGAATTCATTGATGAGTTGCATTCTGTGATGAGTAGTTGGGAGGGTCCTACCATCTGTGGTAGTGACTTTAATATTGTGAGGAGTCAGTCGGAAAAAAGTAATGGGGTGATTAATCACCATTGGGCTTTCCTTTTAAATGATTGGTGCAATAATTGGGGGATGTTAGAGTTGAAAAACGCTACTAGATCTTTCACGTGGTGTAATAATCAAGTGCAACCTATTATGGCTGCACTTGATAAGATATTCGTGACTACTTCATTTGACCATCATTACCCTGGTGCTATGGTTAAGGCTGGTTCTAAAGCTAGTAGTGATCATGTTCCGTTAATATTAGATTTTGGTGTTGGGAATAGTAGTAAGCATAAGCTTTTTAGGTTTAAAAAATGGTGGCTGAGTAAATATGATTTCAGGGAGGTGGTTGAAAAATCTTGGAATTTTCCGTGTTTTAAGACAGATCCTTTAGAGATCTGGCAATTTAAGATTAGGAATTTGAGAAAAAAAATTAGAGGCTGGGCTATGAATGCTAATGCTGAGATGAGGAGATATAAAGCTGATTTGCTTAGAGAAATAGATGTTTTGGACTTAAAAAGGGAATCTTCTCAATTATCTGAGAATGATTCAAATAGGTTAAAGTTTTTGGTGAATGAGCTGAATAAGATTTGGAGTTTGGAAGAGATTAAAGCTAAGCAGAGGTCTAGAGATAGGGAGGTTAAAGAAGGGGATAAAAACACTGCATACTTTCATGCAGTTGCTAATCAGAGGAGGAGGAAGAAGTGCATTAGTGTTCTCGATGGCCCTGATGGCCCTGTGGAGGATACTAAAGACATGTTAGGTTTAGTCGTGAATTTTTATAAGAACTTGTTTGGAGCTGAAGAGACTTTAAATATCTCTTTGAAAGAGAATTTTTGGGATGCTGATAGTAGAATCAATGATGAGGAGAAGGGGTTGTTGGAAGCCCCTTTCTCAGAATTAGAAGTTAAAGAGGCGGTTTTTGGATCTTATGCTGATGGGGCTCCTGACCCTGATGGTTTCTCGTTTATGTTTTATCAAAGTTTTTGGGATCTAGTGAAGCATGATCTAATGGCTATGGTGCATTGTTTTGATAATGGGGTTCTGAACCTGTCTAGATTGAATTATACCATTATAACTTTGATTCCTAAAGAAGATGAAGCTAGAAGTTTAAAGAAATTTCGGCCTATTAGTTTGATTAACTGCAGTTTCAAGATCTTTTCTAAGGTCTTGAATAATAGGTTGATTAAAATTGTTGATAGAATCATTTCTCCAAATCAAACTGCTTTTGTTAAAGGCAGGTTTATTCTTGAGAGTGTGATGGCTGCTCATGAAATTATTCATGATGTGGCTAGGGAGAAAAGGCAAGGTGTTATTTTCAAGATAGATTATGAAAAAGCGTATGACAGAGTTCTCTGGAGTTTCCTTGAAGATATGCTGCGGAGTAGAGGTTTTGGGGAGAAGTGGATTAGTTGGATTAGGCATGTGGTGATAGGGGGTTCTATGTGTGTGAGGATTAATGACGAAAACAAAATAGTTTTTTAAGCTCGGTAAAGGTTTAAGGCGGGGACCTCTCTCCCTTTCTTTGTTTAATTTGGTGGCAGATGTCTTTTCTAGAATGCTTATTAAAACTGCTCAGAATAATTTGATTGTGGGTTTGATGACGAATGTGTGTTCAGGTGGTATTATTAGCCTTCAATATGCCGATGATACGGTTCTTTTTCTGAAGAATGATCTGAAGAAAGCTAGAAATTTTAAATGGCTGTTTTCCTGCTTTGAGAATTTATCTGGTATGAGAATCAATTATGATAAAAGTAATATGATGTGTGTTGGTTTAGAGGAAAGAGAGGAAAATGAGCTTGCTAGATTTTTTTGTTGTAATTTGGGGTCTTTTCCTTTTAAGTATTTAGGGGTCCCTTTGCATTATGCAAAGTTAAGGAAGGAAGACATCCAGCCTGTGGTTGATAAAGTGATTAAAAGGATAGCTGGGTGGAGGGGGCGTTTACTATCTTACGGTGGTAGATTGACCCTTTTAAAATCCTGCCTGGCTAGCATTCCCATTTACTTGCTGTCTGTTATTAAGTTCCCTAAGTGGGCGATTGCGGAGATTAATTCCCAAATGGCTCACTTCTTTTGGAACGATAATGATCAGAAGAAGCATTATCATTTGGCGAATTGGAAGATGATTGCTCAGAAAAAAGAATATGGTGGTCTTGGTGTTCCTGATTTAAGGAGTTTGAATTTATGTTTGCTAGCTTCCTGGATTTCCAGATATTATTTGAGAAAAGATAGCCCCTGGAGGCGGATTGTTGATAAGAAGTATCAAACTCAGAATTCGAACTTGTTCTGCTGCCCTGATGTTAAATCTTCTCCTTATTGGAAAGGTGTGTTATGGGTAGCTAGAGCTGCTAAAATGGGTTATGTTTGGAAGGTTGGTGACGGTAAAAGTATTAGATTTTGCGAGGATCAATGGTTTGGTAATTCTAGTTTAGCTATTCAATTTTGGCCTCTTTATGTTATTTCTAATGAAAAAAATATTTCTATTAGAGATGCTTGGGATGGTGAAAATATGAAAATCTCCTTTAGAAGGAGTGTTTCTCAGAGGCTTATGGGTATGTGGCATGAGTTAGTGAGTATTGCGGAATCTATTGCTTTTAATGAGGATAGTGATTATATTGTCTGGCAATTTGATTCTAAGGGTGTGTACTCTGTCCAGTCTCTTTATACTGTGATCAGTTTTAGAGGTATTAAGCTTGTATATATTACTTCGATGTGGATGATTAATGTTCCTCCTAGAATTCATGTGTTCTTATGGCTTTTGGCTAATAATAAGTTGATGACTAGGGATAATCTCATTAAAAGGCAGGATGTGGGGGACATTACCTGTTTGTTTTGTACTGAGCCTGAATCTATCTCTCATTTGTTCTTTAATTGCTGTGTTAGTAAAATTGTGTGGAATGAAATGGCTGATATTTTGAAGATGAAGTTGGGGGAATCTTTTGAGAATGTGGCTCGGTTATGGATCAGTAGAAAGAAACATGCTGTCGTTAATATTTGTACTTCTGCTACATTTTGGACAATCTGGAAATTGCGAAATTCTTTGTGTTTTCAGGGGGGAAAGATGGAAGGAGATTCGTGTGATTTTGGGTCAGATTGCAAGGAGGCTGAGAAGCTGGTTGGTTTTACTAAGGGAAAATCAGAGATGTCAAGTGGAAAATATGGCAAAACTTCTGGAGGAAAAAAGTGGTCGAAAGTCGTGGTCTCTACCGAGCCAAAGAGAGGTCGCAAGAAGCATAAATGTGCAGAATCTGCAGGTCCTGGAGGAAGTCTGATTGTTTGTGAGTTCAGTAGTCGCTGATCGATTTGAGCTGGGTGCTGGGGATTTTCTCAAGTGATTTTGCGCTGTTACTGGGAAGTCCTTCCATTGGGGTTCTGATTGAGGTTGCAAATTCCAAGTGTTAGCAGTAATATGGTTGCTGGCAAATTATGTAATGAAGTTTTGGTTGTAGTTTCTGGTATTTGGTATCATTGTAAGGGTTTTTGTTTGGAGGTTTGAATTGTTGCTAGTAGATCTTGATGTTCTGTGTGTGGGGTTGTGAACATATTTGGACGCTTTATGCCACTTTCTTAAGTGAAGCTGGGGCATCAGGTTCTTGATGTCCTTTTGATCTAAAAAAAATTTCGGACAAAATGCATTGACTGAAAATTAGTTCAAACGATGTCAAACAATTTTGAAATTTTTTTATAGGTTCCTGACACATTAGAGATATTCTCATAAAATTTTCAGGTGATTATCAGTTCTGTGAATTTTTAAAAAATTCAAACATTGGTACTGTCCCGATGAAACGTTGATCGGCAAGTTTGAACCGGATGAAAAATAGTACAAACAATGTTAGAAAATTTTAAAATTTTTTTTAGAGACTCCTGACATATTTATAATATTTCTGTAAAAATTTAAGATGATTATCAAATGTGAGAAAGTTTTAAAAATTCAAACATTGTTACTGTCTTGGTAAAGCGCCGAGCGGCAAGTTTCATCCGAATGAAAATTAGAACAAATGAGGTTATAAAATTTTGAACATTTTTATGGATGGTCCTGACACGTCCATAATATTCTCATAAAAGTTTCATATGATTATCAAGTTTCATGAATTTTTAAAAATTCGAACAGTGCTACTATCCTGTTAAAAGGCCGATGATCAATAATAGATTTACTTTAGCAATAAAAAGGTTTAAATTTTTTAAAAATTTTACATAAGGGTGAAAAGGAAATGATTAATATCTCATAAAAATTTTAAATCATGATCACACTCCAGTGAATTTATAAAATTCTTATAATGCACAGTGCCATTTATGTTCTTTCTCTGTTTGATTTTTGAAATATAATACAACAAATTAAGTTCAGTGTTCACTGCATTGATAGATTTTATTGAGCAAATAAAGGAAGTTGAAATTTTTGAAAATTTTATATAATGGTACTGAGGAAATTATTAATCTTTCATAAAAATTTTAGATCATGATCACACTCTAGAAAATTTAGAAAAATCTAACAAGTTTACTGTCCCAATTATGTCCATTCTATTTTTGATTTTTTAAACATAACAAATGTTGTTAAATTATTTTGAAATTTTTTTTGTATGATCCTAAACTACTTATTATGGTACCATAAATTTTTGGGATCATTATCAAGCTTTTACAATTTTATAAAAATCTGACAGTGTTTCTACCCAAATTTTAAAAAATCTCAAAAAATTAGTTTTTCAATAAATTTTCATGTAAGATCACTTTATTAGGGGTTATTGGACTAATTCCGGTCAAATCCAGCCCAAAAAAGTCAAAATCCGGATTTAAAACTCGAAATGTCCAGAAAAATATTGTAGCAATACTGTAGCAAAATCAATTTTTTAAAAAAATTTAAATTCGGCCGGTATATCAAATTTTGGCATGTCCCGAAAAGCAAAATTTCGCCGAAATTCGGCGAAATTTTGAACCATGGGCACAGCTACAATTGCGGGGTGTCCAGAGCGGAGTCGTTGTAGGGTGTCAGGGCGCTGGCCGCGCGGGCGAGGGGCACTGTGTGCCAGGGTGTAGGACACCGCACGGTGCGGCTCTAACTTCTGCGAGGCTCAGCCATCGCTAGGTGCAATCATGGCCGCTGAGGGGCTCAAGACTGCAGGGTGCCGCGAGACTTGGCCACATCCAGGCGTGGGCGTGCGTGGTGTGAAGCTCTGCTGTAGGGTAGCAACATGTAGAAGTCGTGCTAAAATCCCAGATTTCCCTTCCTCGACATCATCGGACTCTACCTAAGCAAGCTACTACAACCACAGCAGGGGCCGAACATGTAGCCCCGTAGGAAGACCGGCTGTAGGGCATCTAGGGGCAGGGCGTTGTAGGTCGCATGTGCCAGCGTGAGGCGTGGGTGCATGGAGGGGTTGGCGCAGGGTGCATGTGCTTGTAGTACGCAAGCGCAAGGCGCACGTCCATAGAGTGCGGGATGTACGGGCGTAGTCGTGAGGTGCTCAGGGTGCTGCCCTTAGCTGTGTGTCGAAGGGGTGTAGGCGCTGGCTGAAGCTCGGGCGGCAGCGCAAGGTGTGGCCATAGGATGCTCCAGCATTGGCCGAAGCTCAAGAGCTAGGTGCTGCCCGCGGCTACAAGGCATGGCTGACGGCGTGGCCACAGAGCATCGAGTGCAGGCACTGGTTGAAACTCGAGCCCACGCGCAAGGCGCACCATGCTCGGGCACTAGACGAGTGTCCTAGTGGCTCGGGTGCTAGCCAAGTGGCTCGAGCACAGGGCATGACTGTAGGGCGTCATTGAAGGGCGCCAGTTGTGGGCGCAGGCACCAGTCATTTGGTCCTCATCCTTAAAGTATATCTTGATCAGGAGCCCCATGTAGCCAACCTCGTCAACGGAGCTTGTCGGTGTTGAAAGGACCAGGGATGTCGCCTAGAGGGGGGGTGAATAGGCGAATTAATAATTACAGCGGAATAAAACAATCCCGAGGGGGTCAGCCCGGACTCTCTGAGCTTTTATTCCGGATACTCCGATATATCCGGGATCAAGTATGCAGAATGTCCGGGTTGAGCTCCTCTAGTTGCGATTTCAAATCTCTACCTTCTTAAAACGTACTACCTATTCCAAAAGATATTAGTCTGTACCAGATACCTGAAACAAGTAGAGATCTGGGAGAAAACTCAGTAGAAAAGTAGATCGGGCAATTTCAAGATTCAAAATACCAATACTTTAGCAAGAATAAGAAGTAAACATGTAGACGGTGATTTTTCACCCGAAGTTCAGATCCTTGAGGGGATCCTACGTCTCCGTTGAGGCGGCTCAGTCATACTTGAGTCGGGGTCTCTTTCAACCCTCTTCCTTCCGGTGTTGTACAAATGCACTCGCCGATTTTTACTCCTTGATTCCTTCCCTTACGGAGGCGGAATCGGCCTTCACAAACTTCCCACGGTCAACCACACAAAGCACCGGTGGCTCGTAGGCGACCTCCTAGTCGTCTAAGAGTCCTCAACCTCCAAGAGTAACAAATGCTCATGAAGAACAAACTTGGAGATGAACTCAAGTGCTCAACAATTTAGATCCCACTCAACTCTAACACCTCACTCCTCAAACTCTTCCCAACCCTTCTCACCAAGGGGATCACTTAGATCTAAGAGTAAAGAGGTGTTTTGGGGGCTCAAGAACAAGGAGATGGCTCCTCAAATCTGCAGGGTAACGGCCACTTCGAAGCTACGAAGGAGGGGGCTTTAAATAGAGGTCCCCAAAAACTAGCCGTTGGGACTGCGTAAAACCCGGATACTCTGGATATCGGACCCGGATACTCCGGATTCAACCCGGATACTCTGGAGTCAACTCGGATACTCCGGATTGTCAGGATTAGCTACAATCTAACCTAACCGAAAGGACAAACCCGGATACTCCGGACTCAATCCGGATACTCTGGCCAAGCACTGAGTAGTCCGACGAAAACGAGCATAACTTTTGACTCTAGACTCCGATTTTAGTGATCTTGGACTCTATGGAAAGCTAAGAACGAGGGCTACACAACCCATAAGATCTCACTGCCTAAATCCTAAAGGATAGGAGCAGAATTCACAAAGAATCCAAGAGAGATCTTAAACTCTCACTTTCCGACTCTACTAACACTTCTCTCCCTCACACCAAACCACCTACACCTAGGTGTACAAGATGTGACTTATGTCTCTCAAACTTTTGACAAGGATAGATCACTTGAGCACTTGATACATCTAAAAGTCATTCGACGTCACATCCCTCTTAATAGTACGACAATCCTTAGACTCAAATTAAATCAAAGATAATACAATCTAGAAATAGTCACTTGCCGTCTTCTTTTTTAATATCGGTGCATGAAGACCTTCACTATATAATTGATGATATCTTCGCCTTGTCCACCTTGACTCGATTTACCTCATAAGACTCTCGTCCTATCAACCTTGACATTATCATCCTCTCTGACGATCTCCATGCCAAGTCGATCTTGACTTAGTCCTCAACTCTTCGTGACACCGCCGTCTTGTTGACCTTGGCTTAACGGTCATCCTCCAAGATACCTTGGTCATCATACACACACGGGACCTAATTCTTTCCAAACCACTCATGAAAGACATTAGTCCCAAAAGCTCAATAGATATAAACAAGTTGATATTTGTGAGCAATTGATTACCACAAGTGTTTCATATAAAGAAGCACAATATAAATGGAAACACTTGATATAAGAAATGTTCTCTACTAAGTACATCATGATGAATATGTAATTGATCTATATGCACTAGAGAGATAATTGCCAATATGATGAATCAATTAAATCATAGCAAGGATCACAGTCTTTACTTAAACGAATCACATGATAGAATATACACGAATTGTACATGTGCAAATAATATTTGGAATAAGAGTAAATATGTGATTCAACTCTAGATTAAACTTCACTAAGAGAAGTGCATGAGAAGATACACAACTAAGACATGCATGCACCAAGTCAATCTATAGCAATGTGAAGTTTAACTCTAGTTAATACATGTATACTAAAAGCAAAGCACATAATGAACTCAAATGAATATATATGCACAAATAAATATGACATGAACCAATGTGCATATATATAATCAACATGTTACTTGGAGTTTACTATGCATTTGCACAAGAGGAATGCAATAACAAACATAGAAGGGATACCGAGATTGCATACCTTATCTTTGCTTACCCATCCCACTTGATTTTCCTCTAAATAGATGAGACTAATAATCAACTTGGCAATAAACATGTTAGTCTCATAGCAATATAATCATATTAGAGGTTTGTCATTTGTTAAGCACTAAGTTAAGCATTTACACAATTACATAGATCGTCATTATATGTGTTTGTCATTAATCACCAAAATAACATAAGTGTCTAGATGCACTTTCAGGTGTGTATGTGCGCATGTAGAGCTCGCTGTCGATTGATGTCCACGAGCCAAAATTTCACCTTCTCTTGCGGTTTGAAAGCGCGATGGTTGACATCGGTAGGGGCGTTGCCTGGGCAGAGGTCTCAATGATGCATTTTGAGTTTGGCATTACAAACAGTACTTAGTTCTTATGATGATGAGCTTATCGATGCAGTAATCCTTAAGGAGGTCATGGGCCTTGTCAGAGCGGATGGCGCCGAACTCCTTGGTGTAGTTGGTGCTGGCGTTGATGAGGATTTTGTCCGTGCCGCCAGGGTGGCCCTCAGACATGGTGTTTTGCGTGGATGTCGTGTTCATGAACGATGTGGGTATGCTCTTCTTGAATGTGCCCTGTGCCCCCTTCGACGTCTCGAGGTGCTTCTACAATGACATCCACCTGTCGGACTGGTTGTTCAGCTGCGTTGAGTGCTCAATCTCGCCCTTGTGCGAACGGCACAGCTTGATCTTCACTCGGAACCATCAATTGTTCTTCATTCTCAAGAGCTCCAGAAGAGCTTCTTTGGCTTGGTGTTCATGACTTGATGGGGGGGATGACGCTTTTGGATGCCAACCCCTTGCAAGAGAGACACAATCCGAAGGAGGCTGACTAGATTTTTGCCAAGGTGAAGGGGCTAGATGAATTAATTGAACAATATGGATAACTAGAAATTTTTAAGTAATCTTTTGTAGTTTTCATAAAATATATGCTTTTTATATTTGGGCTCATGAGATAAAAGTTATGGTCTTCTGACCGCCGAGACGGCAAGGGAGAAAGTTGTCCAGTGAGGAAGAAAGTTAAATTCGAGGTTGTGCGTAGGTGTGATGTAATTATATTTGATACTTGTATTGTTATTGCATTATTTTGAAATAGATTTACCTACTGTAGGAGGTGTGATTTCGGGTTTGGTTTCAACCTCACGCCATTCTGTCTTCCGTGGATAAAAAGACAAGTACATGATAGAATAATGATTTATTTAATATGGATTATTGTTTTAAAATGATAATTGTTACCTTGTTGGTTCCTATAATTATTATCAATTATCGCTATTGTTTATACTTATGATCTTATTAATGATGACGAAAAATGGATAATGAATACCATAAATTGCATTAGCATTTTATGCATCATGTGGATAAGAGATGACCTGTATGGCCTTCTAAGATCTACTTTATGTGGACATAAAAGATTTACTATGTTAGACCCCTCCATGGGATTGAAAGGAATGAGAGGGTGCGACACTGATGGGTGTGTACTCAATTATACCGGTATAAGTTATGCGATGTGCATATGAGCATGTAGATAGAATGCATTGCATGAATGAAAGAAAATTAAATTAATGAGTTTATTTCCATGTGATGATATTATTTTATGATGTACTTTGTTGAGTGTTGAACTCGCTTATTTATTTAATGTTTTAGGTACAATAACATGTTTTTTACATACATAGAAAGGGAGTAGGACAGCTATATAACATGTTTTTACATCATTCTATCATATACGTTTAGTATTTGTTCATTCTTAGATCATTAAATAATTGGAGGTGTCTAGAGAGCACTTGAGTGTTTTCTTATTAAATAGCACTCAAATTTTAAGCATTTCATGCATGGCTTTTTTTACATCAATTATATACTAGTTTTACACACTAGGTGTCTAAAGAGCACTTGAGTGTTTTCTTATTAAATAGCACTCAAATTTTGAGCATTCCATGCATGACATTTTTTACATCAATTATATTAAGTTTTACATAAATTAAATTATGTAAAAAATAATTTGACAATTTGTAAAAAAAGAGAACAAATCAAACTATAAGGAACACAACAAACAAAAATGTGGATCACAAAATTAGATATTGACAATCAAAATGAGGAAGCACAACATAGATCACAAAGTAATATCTAACAGACAAAAAAAATTGAGTGCTCATAAACAAAAAAACACTCGAGTGCTATTTAGCAAATTACATCAATTATATTAAGTTTTACATAAATTAAATTATGTAAAAAATAATTTGACAATTTGTAAAAAAAGAGAACAAATCAAACTATAAGGAACACAACAAACAAAAATGTGGATCACAAAATTAGATATTGACAATCAAAATGAGGAAGCACAACATAGATCACAAAGTAATATCTAATAGACAAAAAAAATTGAGTGCTCATAAACAAAAAAACACTCGAGTGCTATTTAGCAAATCCCTAAATAATTTGATAGTCTCAAACATGGAACAATTTTAGTGGAATCAGGAACAATTTTAGTGGAACCAGCAGCTGCTGCGGGGGGTGGAGTACTACCGAGTTAATGTGATGCATCTTCCCTGAAGGCTGAAGCTCTTGTTTTCTTCCCCTACAGCTTGTTCTTGTTTGCTCACTCCTTGACCGCTCTTCTGATAGCCTTGTTCGCGGCTAGTAAACGTGCTTGACTGACGGTCTTGGAAATTCACACCGAAGTGTTATCTTGTTTCATGTAATTGATAATTACATCAAGGAGATGCATCAAGCACGCAAACACAAACAATACAATATAACTGACAATTAGGAATCAAAGTTATCCCAGATACCACCTATTGATAATTAACTGAAGGCAATACACAAAAAGCATAGAAGTTTCCGCTGATACGAACCGGTTTAAAACTTCCATTCACGTTCGCACCATTCTTGCAGTGTACAAGTTCAATTCATACCATATTATTTGGTTTTCGCCAACTCATCTATTCATCAGCCAACCTAGTGGACATAACAATTCCTACTCAGAACCAAGAACAGCAGCAGGAACAAACATGCATACTTTTCACCATGTGTCAAACACTGATCCAGCAATCCAACATAACAGATTCACAATTCATAGCAAAGAGGCAGGCAAGGACAGGCATGCAAGCACAAACAAAACAATGTAACCAAACAAGATTTGCAATTAGTATGCCAAATTCTCTCAGGTACGAACTAGTGTCAACTGGACTGAACACAATGTGCAATCAGCATACCAGCTTCTATCCATATGAATCACTATAGAAATATCCATCCCGGCATCCACAATTCACACCAAAACTTGAAAGTATACGATGCTAAATTCACACGATATTCTTGTTTTTCACCAACTCATCTGTCTATACGCCTAACTGAACTGGCGGTAATGCTTTCTACTCGGAACCAAGAACATCACCATGAACCAAAGGCAACAACAAGTCAGTCCTCAAAAGGCCCAGGCGTTCTCCTTCCTGACCTCGGCCTCCTCCTCCGGCGTGTAGTCGTTCTCGATCTCGAAGATGTCGCGGATAGAGGCCGGTGTCCTCCCCCTCATCTTGTCCGCCACCGTCCTGCAGCCCAGGTCCAGCAGGTCCACGATGTTCAGGTAGTTCGCGGCCTGCACAAACACACACAGACACACACCAAATTACCCCAAATTGCACGTACACCGTTGCTCAAATTCGCAAACAATACATGCCAGTCAAAGTTCTTCCTAGAAGGAGAAGAGAGAGCAAGAAGGGAAAGAATCAGCTTGGTTGCTTACGAGGATGATCTCGAAGAGGGTGGAGTTGTCGACGTTGAGGAACTCCTTGTCCCAGGCCTTGAGACCGTGGGGGTCGGCGTCGGGGTCGACGTAGGTGACGGGTTTGATGGAGCAGGCGGAGGGGAGCAGCTTGACGGGGAAGGGCGGGAAGGTGTGCCGCTCGCGCTCGGAGGCCTCGGGGTCGTAGTGCGGCGCGTGCTTCTCGCAGTACTCGACGACCATCTCGAGCACGTCGCCATAGACGCTGGGGATGCGGATGGAGCCCTCCGCGCAGCCGTCCTCGATCATGTGGCGGAGAATCTGCGACAGCCGCGCCGCGGCCCCCGAGACCCGCACCTCCACGCCGTCCTCCGCCACCAGCAGCAGCGCCGGCTTCTCCCTCCCCGCCTTCTCCGAGGGAGACGAGTGCTTCACCTCCACTTCTCCGCCTCCGCCGCAGCGGCAGCGGTAGCGTAAACCACCACCACCTCCTCCAGGGACATGGGGCGCTTGCCCTTGCGCTTCTCGTCGTCGGCGGTGGAAGCCATGGACGGGATTGGGATGGAGATTTTCGTGGGATCTGGGAGTCGGGATTGGGGTTTAGTCGCGTTTTATGCGCGCTCCGTTCCGGCTCGGGAATCTGATTTATTCACGTCGTATTCGCGTTTTATTCGTATTTGATTCGGTGCGCGCGCGCGGTTCTGGTTTGATGAGGCGTGTACAAATACAAGAGTGAATCTGTGACGCATGAATTTCACAGCAAATTTGTTTTGATCAATTTCACCGCAATTTTATCAAACTTTTACAGAAAACAATTCGACTTTTGTAGAGATTGAAAAAAATTCTCACGTACCAAACATGCCTTGTCCTAGTTTGTGCGGGATTTAGTGTTTGTTTTTACTGTGGATTATTCTAAAACTGATTCTAGATTGTCGTTTTAGAGTAGTCGATTCTGAATTCTATGATGGCATTTGATAAGTAATTACTTTGAACTTTCAGTGGTATTCTCATATTTGTATTCCTTAGAATCCACAGAAGCACGTATAAAATAAATTGTGGATTTTAGTATATATATGTGAGCTAGATTATAAAAATCGATTCCTAAAATCGGACTGTTTGTTTTTTATTTAGCTTTTATAGCCAGAATTCATAATCCACGACAAAAACAAACGGGCCCTTAGGTACCTTATCTATTTTCGCATCCCATCTTAGCGTAGTAAGCCTGGCCTTTTTATTTTAACGGTGAACATGGCCCCTAAGTAAGGATGAATACTGACCTATCAAGACAACTAGCCGCTGCCACGCGTTATGTTTGCAGAGAAATTTCAGAGCATGCATTACGGTCGTATAAATTTGGAAAATCCGGTCGCGATGCTGCTTCGCGCGAAATTTTGTTTGACGGATATTTCTAAAAAAATTTAGGTAATCTCGGTTTTCTTGTTTTTTTAAAAAACGATCTGTCAAAAGCCATTGGCGAATCTTTGGATTATTAGGAGTCGTTGGTGAATCTGTTTTTTTAAAGGAAAACGCAGAGGAATTTAAACGTATTCTTGGTTTTTCTTTTGCATAATTCCCGCATAATTTCGATTTTCTATTTTTTTTAAAAAAATAGGTTGTTAGAAACTATTGGCGAATCTTTGGATTGTTAGAGCTGTCGGTGAATCGGTGTTATTTTAGAGAAAAACATATAGGGGCCTAAATATATTTTCTTTTTTTTTGCGTAATTCCAATTTATTGTGTTTCTTTTTTAAAAAATAAGTCGCTAGGACCCATCGGCGAATCTGCGGACTGTTATAAACGGTTCGCAAATCTGCGATTCTTGTTTTTGGGAGAAAATAAACGTATTTTTGTTTTTTTTGCGTAATTTCGATCTTCCTGCTTTCTTAAACAATGGGTCGTTAGGACCTGTTGGCGAATCTATGAACCACTTTAAATTGTCGGTGAATCAGTGTTTTTTGTTTTTGGGTGAAAATCGCAGAAGGATATAAATGTAATTTTGTTTGTATTTTTATTTTTTGCGTTAGGACCCGTTGGCAAACATATG
Source organism: Guadua angustifolia (assembly GCA_036346375.1). Lineage (NCBI taxonomy): Eukaryota > Viridiplantae > Streptophyta > Magnoliopsida > Poales > Poaceae > Guadua > Guadua angustifolia. The sequence goes on along the minus strand of CM070518.1, from coordinate 10,934,968 downwards.
GGCCGCTATAGAACTTCGACGAATCTGCGTTTTTTTTAGAAAATCGCATTTAGCCAGAATAACGCGCTACGCTGCGACGCGTACGACGATACAACGTGAAAAATTTGAGAATTTTGGTCGTTTTTTCAGTTTTCGTATTTTTTTTAAAAAATAAGTCGATAGCACACGTCGGCGAATCTATGGGCTGCTATAAACCTTCGATGAATTTACGGTTTTTTTTAGAAAACCGCGGTTACGACTCGTCGGCGAATCCATGAACTACTATAAACCTTCGACAAATCTGTGTTTTTTCTAGAAAAGCGTGGTTGTTTTTTACGATTTCAAGAATTTGGTCGATTTTCGGTTTTCATATTTGTTTTAAAAAAGTCGTTAGGACCCTTCGATTTAATCTATGTGTCGCTATAAACCTTCAATGAATCTACGATTTTTTTAGAAAACATGATACATTTAATTGCCGGTGAATCCATAGGTTGATATAAATCTACGACGAACCTGTGTTTTTTTATTGTAGACAGGGAAAAAGTAATCTATTTTTTTTCAGGATCCATTTCGCTAAAAAACAACCGGAGGCGAATTCATGGCTTGCTATAAACCTTCGATGAATCTATTTTTTTTAACTGTAGAAGTACATAAAGTATTTTTTTTCGAGGTCCGTTTCGCTAAAAAGCACCAGGAAGACCTAAATGTAAACCACGAGGGACCTAAACGTAATTTTAATATTTTTTCGGGTCTATTTTATTAAAAACCGGCGAAAGGACCTAAACGCAATTTTTATTTTTTCCGAAAAGACCTAAATGCGATATCTAGATTTTCAAGGGGTCTCACCGGGGGGCCGCCACGTGGAATGGCTGGGAGGCCGCAATCTTGAGCTCTATAATATATGGTACTAGCAATAATAGCGCCGCCACGCTATGCTGCTCAGAGAGTCGATAGGACCCGCCGGCAAATCCATGGGGTCGATTTTGGTTTTCATATTTGTTTTAAAAATAGGTCGTTAACTATAAACCTTCAACGAAGCTACGTTTTTTTTAGAAAACCGTGGTTATAACCCATCGTCTGATAAAATTTGTCGAATTTTCGATTCCTGTAATTTTTAAATAAAATAGGTCGGTAGGACCCGCTGACGAATCCATGGGATATTACAAACCTTCGATGAATCCGCGTTTAATCTACGGGTTACTATAAACCGTCGACGAATCTGTGTTTTTTATAGAAAACTGCGGTTGTTTTTTTTACGCATTTCGGGATATTTGATCGTTTTTTGGTTTTTTGTGTTTGTTAAAAAAAATGGGTCGTTAGGACCCGCCGGCGAATCTATGGGTCGCTATAATTCTTTGGACGAATCTACGTTCTTTTTAAAAAAAACCCGCGGTTATGACCCGTTGGCAAATCCATAAGTTGTTATAAACCTTCGACGAATCCGCGTTTTTTTTGTCGATACATGTTTTATTTAGAAAATTGTGGTTGAATCTGTATTTTTTCTTTTTTTTGTGTTTGTTAAAAAAATGGGTCGCTAGGATCAAGTTGTTATAAATCTTCGATTTAATCCGTGTTTTTTTTTGTCGATGCATGTTTTATTTAGAAAATTGCGATTGAATATGTGTTTTTTTGTTTTTTTAAAAGAAAAGTGCGGCCGTTTTTTTTATGTATTTCCTTTTTTAAAAGGTTGCTCGGACCCGTGGGCGAATCCACGAACCGCTATAAACCTTCGACGAATCTGATTTTTTTGTTTTTTGGTTTTTTGTGTTTGTTAAAAAATATGGGTCGTTGGGACCGCAAGGATGTGATCAAGTGCATCCAGGCTGACAAAGTCCGGTTCCGCAGACGTGGATCTTTCTGGACTTGACCTTTTTAAGCTTGCAAGCTCTCTAGGAGGCTCACTACTAGTTTGGTATCTCTTGTTTAGTCTAATGCTTCTTGATAACTTGGGTTGAGCTTGTATGGATCCTTCTTTTTCCCCCATTTGTTGCAGGATTTGTCGGAGGTTGATTTCAGTTGTGGGTGTATTAAGAAGACAGATTGTACGCGTGCTAACCTCCACAAAGCTAAATTTGGGTACAACACTTGCATTCTGATTCTGCTTGTAACATATTGCGGTAGCTCTTATCAAATTTAGTAACTTTGTTGCGGGTTTTGTAACTCAGTTCTTTGACCTTGTGGAAAACACTTCAACTAGGAATTGCTAACTACAGAATTACCTATCGTATCTTTACAAAATATTATGTAAAGCGCTTGTGTGGAATATGCTACATCGATAGTGAAGCACCTGTGTCTTCTTCGCAGGAGGTTGAAGCTTCTCATTCTTTATTCCATTGTGCAAATTCGCGTTAGTAAGGAGCGTCAACATTTTGTCTTTTTTTCTGCAGTTTTTCTCCCCTTCTCTTTTTTTGGTGGTGGTGGGTGGGTTGAAAGGGAGTTTGGGGTTTGGTAATAGTGCTTAGGTGATTGGCTTACTATTTCCCCGCTTCTTTAATTTGTATTTTGGAGATGCTGTTCGTAATTGCACAATTTGAAATTGCAGGTGTGAGTTTGTTGGAGCAACTCTTGAAGAATCTACTTTGGATAGACTAGCAAACCTACAAGGTACGTAACCCTTTTCCCCCTCATGTTTTGCTTGATCACAATTTATTCTTAACTTGCATGGTGTTTGTTTCCCTCGTTTTTCTTGCTTATGAAATTATATCACCGGGAGATTTCCCTGTCAACTGCGAATTTACTGTGTCAAGTGCCACTGCCAACCCCTGCTTATCTATTTTCTTAGGCTCAAGCTGGGTTTAAATTCGAAATTAACTTTCTCAAGGTGATTTGTTATTAATTTTTCTATAAATTAATGGGTAAATGTGGTGTAAATTGTTGAACCTATTCTGCAGATGCATGCTTGATAAAGTGTAGCTTCATTGAAACGGATATTCATTCAGCACATCTACAGGTTTGAATCTCTTGTGTTCGTATGTTACTGTGCATTATTCCCACTCACAAAGTCAAACTTCGTACCAAGAAGTCTTATGTGTAGGGCTGCCACTGCTGTTTGCAATGCAGTATAGAAAATTATGCTATAACTGCAACAGATGGCCAGCAGCGTCAAGCCGCCATCTCGCCAGCTCCTGCCTTGCCTCTCCATGCCTTGGGCCTTGCTGCATGGCGTCACCGATCGCGCTCCTCCGAGCGTCTGCGCCTTGCTTCAAAGCGCGCGGCCACTCGGGGGCTGTCCGCGAACTGGCAGATCTCCTATCAGGTGTGCCCCCGAAGTTCTCCGGCTTCATTTGCGCTCCCCCCGCCGTCGCGAGGATCATGCAGCCACACTCTGTGCAATGTCTCCACTGGAGCCCGTCCCAATGGACACTTCCTCCTCTGTGCAGCTCGTGGTCAAAGCCAACTTGCTCCTGCACCGTGACACTGACCGAGACATGCTGATGTCTCTTGCCCAAGAAAAAGAACACTCCTTCTTGCCGCCTGTTGGGCGCGACCCGATGCTTCACGAAGCAAGTCTCTTGTGCTAACTGCTCCCTGAGAGATGCACGTCCTCACCTGCAACAGCCTTCTCCGCTCCAGTCCAGCTGGGAGGTCGTTGCTTCGGCTCCTGTCCAGCATCGCCAAGCTGTCGCCACTACCGTGCACTGCCAGCATGGTGACCACGCTCCAAATTTGGTTGCGCAGCCTGCGTCTGTCCCGTGCGACCAGGATGGAATCAACGCTGACCGGATCCAGCACTTCCTGCAGCAGATTTTCTCTCAGCCGCCCCAGCCGTTGCTCCCGTCGCCCCAGTGCCGCCTCCCAGCCGGCGTCAACGGCACCTCACACACTCATGAAAGTGTGGGTGCTCTGCGCCGCAGTCGTCGTCTTGCGTCCAAGCCAAGGCCGGTACCAACGGCAAAGATGGCGCAGGAGTTACTCGCAAGACGTCTGGGGTTCTGCTCGCCGAAATCTAAGAAGGTTGTACCGGAAGATCTGCACAAGCTCAGCTCCTTATTCGAGGCCCCGCTCTCCAGCGACACCATCTCTGCCTTAAGGGACATCTGCCGTATTGACGATAACAGTCTGGAGATCATGCGAGCGATTGATCCTCTGCCTGAAGGAGAAACTCTGCAGGGCGACCCGTAGACCTCGTTCGCACAGCTCTGCATCAATGCCTAATTTTGCTTGCAGTTCTAACTCAGCGGCTTCCAATGCAATGTCTTTTGCTTCATGTGTCTGGCTTGCGTCTTCTATGTGTCAAAGTGTCTTTTGCTTTGTGCCTGCCACCAAAAGGATAGGGCAGGGCCTTCTGCTTCCGTTGTGTCCCTGCGTCTCTGTATGGCAATGTGTGTTTTGCTTTTGTGCCTGCCACCTAAAGGAAAGGGCAGGGCCTTCTGCTTCCATTTGCAATTGTCTGCCACTGTGCTCAATGAATTACTGCTCGCCTTGTCCAGATGTCCATGCAAAACATTATGACTGATTGTTGTGTGTTATCTTGGAATGTTCGCGGACTTAATGCGCCGGTCAGATGCGCCACAGTATGTCAGACCCTGCAAAATATCCGCCCTGCGATCGCCTGCTTACAGGAATCCAAACTTCAGTGTGTTGACCAAATTGCGATCCGGCAGATTGGTGGACAGCGCCTTGCCTCTGCTGCTTTCCTTCTGGCTCTGGGCGTTAGAGGCGGGATTCTTTTACTTTGGGATGCTGAAAAGGTCCATGTAGCTCACCCCGTCGCGCGACAATTCTCCCTAACAGTAAATGTTACTGCTCGGTCAGATGGAGCCTCTTTCTTGCTCTCCACGGTATACGGACCTGCAGCAGAACAGGAAAAGGCTGCCTTCCTGGAGGAACTCGCATCTCTTGCCCCTGCACCGCACATTCCTTGGCTCCTTCTAGGCGATTTCAACCTGATTTACGAAGCAAGGGACAAAAACAACTCCAACTTAAATCACCGCTCAATGGCACGGTTTCGTGCTGTCATTAACCGATGTGCGCTACGAGAGATACCTCTTCAGAATAGAAGGTACACTTGGAGTAGCGAGCGCGCTAACCCCACCTTGGTGAAGCTTGACCGAGTTTTCTGCAACCATGAGTGGGACACTCTATTCTCAAGCCACTTGCTACAGGCGCTATCCTCCTCCATGTCCGACCACTGCCCGTTGTTGCTCTCAAGTGACAACGGCACAATCAAAACCTGGAGCTTCAAATTTGAGAATTTTTGGACAAGATCGCGGGTTTCCTCCGGTGGTCCAGATGCATGGATCGGCGACGACACGACGCGTAACCCTTCAGCGGATTGCGCAAAAGCTGCGGATCACTGCTAGGGCGCTTCGGGCTTGGAGCAATACATTATTCAGTGACGCCCACCAACAATTCCAATTGGCAAACGCTGTCATCCTGCGCTTCGACATCGCCCAAGAATCAAGAATCCTATCAAATGATGAGCTGCAGCTACGCAAGGCGCTCAAAATCAGGGTCACGGGCCTTGCTGCGGTGGAAAAGTCACGCAAGAGGCAGGCAAGCAGATTGACCTGGCTCAAAGAGGGGGATGCCAACACCCATTTTTTCCACTTAAAGGCAAACGGACATCGGCGAAAAAACTTCATCCAATCGCTTCACTCTGACCACGGCATGGCCACCCTTCACAAAGACAAGGAGCAAATTCTCTTTGACTACTTCTCACAACTGCTAGGAAAGAAGAGCTTGCGCTCCCAGGACATCTTCTGGCCAAACCTCAACCTACCAACCCCCAGTATGGAAGGCCTACAGGCGGCCTTTATGGAAGAGGAGGTTTTGCGTGCCATTCAAACACTGCCAACCGACAAGGCACCAAGGCCAGACGGCTTCACCGCGTCTTTCTACAAAAACTACTGGGAAATTGTGAAAAATGATGTAATGGCCGTGTTTCATTCCTTCCACAACGGGACAAACTCCACTCTAGCACCCCTTAACCGCGCCTCAATCGTGCTAATTCCGAAGAAAGAGGGCGCCAATACACCGGCTGACTACCGGCCGATCAGCCTAATCCACTCCATCTCGAAGATCATTTCCAAGGTCCTTGCTCTCCGCCTGTCACGCCATATTGACTCCCTCATATCACCGGCTCAGAGCGCTTTCATCCGAGGACGTAGCATTCAAGACAACTACCTGGCCGTCCGCAGTCGAGCGCGACACCACAACCAAACGTAGTCCCCGGTTCTTATGCTCAAGCTCGATATCACAAAAGCCTTTGACTATGTATCTTGGGAATACCTCCTGGGCCTCCTGCAAGCCTGCGGATTCGGAAATAAATGGCGCCGTTGGCTTTCTACCTCCCTAGCCACATCTACGTCATCCGTGCTTCTCAATGGGGTGCCGGGGCCGGCAATCCTGCACCAGCGTGGCCTTTGGCAGGGTGATCCACTATCGCCATACCTATTCATCCTAGCGATAGACCCGCTCCACTTCCTCCTCAAAAAGGTGACCGACGAGGGCATCCTTTCACCGCTCAGAGACTGTGCGCCGTCCGATCGCCTATCCCTACATGCGGATGACGCGGTCATCTTCTTGAATCCGGTTAGGGAGGAGTTGCAGACCGTCCTCGAAATCCTCAATTGCTTCGGCGAGGCCTCGGGCCTCGGGTCAATGTGCACAAAAGTTCCATAGCCGCCATCCGATGCCAAAACATTGATTTGGATGCCATCCTTCAGATTTTTCCGGGTAGCATCTCGCTTTTTCCTACCAAATACCTGGGGATGCCACTCACTCTAGGGCGCCTGCGCCGGGTCCACCTTCAGCCCACCCTTGACAAGGTTGCGAGACGCCTTGCAGGATGGCAGTCAAACCATCTGACAATAGGTGGACGTCTGACCCTCGTCAAATCAGTATTCACCTCCGTACCGATTTATGTTCTCACGGCGCTCAGAACGCCCAAGAAATTCATCGCCGACATCGACAAAATAAGACGCAAGTTCCTCTGGGCTGGCAACGGCCCAATGCACGACGGAAACTGCAAGGTCAATTGGGCAACTGTGTGTCGTCCGCTAAAATTGGGTGGCCTTGGAGTGCTTGACCTAGATAGATTAGCGCGAGCACTCAGATTGCGCTGGCTGTGGCTCAGACACTCGAACGCGCAAAGGCTGTGGAGCAGACTCTCCACGCCTTGTGACCAAGTTGACCAACAGCTCTTCATGTCGACCACCGATGTCATCATTGGTGATGGCCGACGGCGATCTTCTGGACCTCCACATGGCTGCGCGGCGAGCGCCATGCCGCCTTGCACCGCACTCTTCAAACACTCCAGCGAAAGACAAGATCGGTCGCGAGGCCTTGCTCAACAATAATCGGATACGGACATCCGCCATCGCTCACGCCACAACTCATAAGGAGTACGCTCATCTATGGACCATCGTTCGATCCGTGCCTCTCCATCCTCAAAGGGAAGATGCTATCGTATGGAAGCCGACTGTTAATGGTGTTTATTCAGCTAGCTCTGCATACCATTTCCAGTTCAACGGAAGCACATTAAAACCATTCCACTTCACAATCTGACGGCTTGGGCACCGCCGGCCAAGTTTTTCTTTGGTGGCTCAAAGAAGATCGGCTATGGACAGCCAATACTACAAATCGAGGTCGCCAAATCAATATTTCTGTCTTATGTGCTGCCATAGTTTGGAAACAGTCTCCCATTTATTCCTTCACTGCCCCGAAGTCCGTTGCTTGTGGGCCTCCATCGCACGATGGGTTCGCGTGCCATCCCTCAATCCGGCTCGATGGGAATCCGCTGTGCACCTTCACCTGTGGAACCTGCAGTGCATACAATCCTCCGCCCGTTGCAAGAAAGGTCTCAAAGCCATCATCATCCTAGCATGTTGACAATGGTGAAAAGAGCGAAACAATAGAACCTTCCGTCAGTCCTGGGCAACACACGATCAGATACTTCAGTCAATTAAGGACGAGGCTGCATCCTGGGCTATGGCGGGAGCATCGCATCTCGGCGCTCTTATTCCGACTATGTTGTAATGGACTGCTAATGTGCCTTTTTTTCTCTTTTCTCTTTTTCTCTTTTTTCTGTTTTTGCCTCTCGTCCTAATTTCCGTCTTTTTTCCCTGTTTCCTTTCCCCCTCTCCCCTAGGGGTGCGGCCTTCGCACCTTGTATCTGCTCTTTCAATCTCCTAATATATTTCACGGCTTCGCCGTTTTCAAAAAAAAATGATGACGAGCATGAAGGCACAAAAACTTTATAATTGACAATGTTTAGTCTTTCTCTGTCTTCTTTGCTAGTTTTATCTAATCATATAGTATTGTTCATTCCTTCCATGCCAATCAATTTATATCCATAGCACTGTATACCCTTTTCTCCTAGTGCCATTCAACAGAGAATCTGCATATGAACTAGTTTTTAATGGCAATCCATATATTATTGAAAGTTGAAAGGTGCTATCCGATCCTCTTGGATCAGTTTTGATACCAACAGTCAGTTCACATGTATTTTCGGAGTGCAATCCTTGCAGGTGCTAACTTGAGAGGTAAATTTTACGTTACGAAGCATACCTTCTCTGGCGACCCTGATTGTCCTCAGTGTCTCTCATCCAGTGAGATTACATGCAACTATCAATATTTTATTTCTTCTAACATCAACTCACTCTCACACACACATACACAAATTAACCTATAAATCCTTGCTTCCTATCATTTAAATTGCACATATATTGTTAACTGCTGTGACTGGCGGAGCCGTCGGGGGGCGTGATGGGGCCTGGGCCCCTGTGCCCATGAAAGAGCATATATATATATGTGTTAGCACTTATTGAATTAGGCAATTAGCACTTTATCATATATATGTGTTAGCACTTACTAAATTAGGCAATTAGCACTTTATCTTGTTGAATTAGCAATTGTTCAATTAGCACTTGTTCAATTAGTACTTATCGACTGATTGAATTAGCACTTATTTTACCGATGGGCACAACTATAGTTGAAAGGGCTTTCTCGGCAATGAAGATTATCAAGACAGATTTACGTAATAAGATAAGTGACGATTGACTGAATGATTTTATGATTTGTTATACTGAGCGAGATGTGTTTACAAAGATAGACATAGAAGATATTTTACAGCATTTTCAGAAATGAGGACTCGTAAATATCAACTATCGCCTCTTGTGAAATAATAAGTGGTACGTTCCTTAAATCCTTGCAAGTTATAAGTGTTACATATTGTATTTACTATATATATTAAACTTTGAATATCAATTATTAGTAGAGGTTCACTTCATCCTTAGGCCTCCTCTTTTAGAAATTTCTGGCTTCGCCACTTGCTCTCCTTTGCTGGGGGGCTAAGTTGTCTGGTTTAAATTTGCAAGGTGCAAATCTTCAGCGAGCTTACCTGCGGAAGTAGATTTATGCAAAACTGTACGTTTAATTCCTGTCACATTAGGTCTTATGGCAGCTAGTTATCTATTTTCGTTTCCTATCTTGCAAACATAAGAAATCCATCTTTGGAATAAAAGTGCACAGCCTCAGCAGCGAGTTATCTGTTTTCGTTTCATTGCTTGCAAACATAAGAAAGCTATCGCCGGAATAAAAGGGCATAGCCTCAACGGTGTTTTGTGTTACATTTCCCCTCGCTATGATCATGCAAGAACTTGATACAGATCTAATAACGTGGGACCATAGCTTTTAGTAGTATAAGGTTGTTTTCTAAAATCTAATCCATGAAGTCCTTTCGTAAACAGCAATTAACTGGTGCTAAGCTCGGAGGTGCAAATCTGCTTGGAGCCATCAGGTAGCGCAACAGGGGGGAGATCCATCTTGTTCGATGAGATCCGTACAATGCTTTTGTTGGGAGGAATAATGAATTGCAGTCGTTGATGAAATGTGTACAATACATCAGCTGGTTACATTTCTTCCTGAACCTCTATGTATCAGTAAGCCCCTATTGCTGTGGATTCCTGTGTAAACATCTCAGTGGTTGGTTACTCCATTATCGGAGAGGTAAGAGAATCGTTTGACATCTTGAGGCTTGGGCCATCCAATCCTGCTTATTTACCGTCTAGAGAAATACATCTGGTGTTCTGTTTTGCCGTATATTCACAGGTGCTGCATGCCTCACTCGTTCTTGATCTGCCCGCCGCTCTTGGCGTACGCGACGAGCCAGAGGAGAAAGACGGCGAGCACGACGTTCAGGACCAGCCGCCACTTCGGATGCTCCGTCGGGTGTTGCTCGCTGCCACCACCGGCGGCGCTGCGAGGGGGCACCCGGACGTAGAGGAGTCCCTTGTCCAACTGGACCCTGATCGCCGCAGCGTCGACGTGGCCGCCGGGGAGGTCGATCTGCTTGAGGAAGTGGACCAGCCGCCCGTCGTCGCTGACGGTTCTCTCGCCGACGATCTTGAGGCGCCCCGACCGGTCCACCTCGATCTTGAGGTCGTCCTTGGTGAATCCTGCATTAGCGGCATATATGGCATCCGTCAGCTTGACGTCCCCTATTGCTGCATTAGATCTTAGAGCAGTAGCTACAACAATCGGATCAGTCAGTTGAGAGCTTTTCATGCATACCTGCAACGTCGACGATGAATGTGTCGAACTCGTCCCCTCGTTCCCAATCGATGTGGGGGTCGATTTGCTCTCGCCTCTGCTCTTCCATGTCTTCTCGCCTCTGCTCTTGCTATTGCTGCGGTGCTGCCGCTGGAATGAGAGATGCGCCGTGCACAGCAGCTCGGATATATAGACGTGCATGGGGCAGAGTCAAAGATATGGGACTTGAGATGTAAGATATCTCGTGGGGTGGAGACGAAGGAAAGGAGAGGATACCTCACCTCGCCGGCCGGCCAGCATGCCGAAAGGGATTGCTGATCGACGGGGCCTGCCTGTGCTCTCTATTGTGTAAATGTAAATTGTAAGAAAGTAAGTATAAAATTTAAGATATAATGTAAATACGTAAGGTACATCCAAACATAAGAGATTTTTTGGATTTTTGGAAGGGATGTTTACAAAACCTCACAATAAAGTAAGCAAAATTCAAAGAAGCACAAAAACCTCCAAAGATAATAGGCCGGTCTTCTGGGTTGAAAACGATGGGTTAGATGAATTAATTGAATAATATGGATAACTAAAAAAATTTTAAGTAATCTTTTGTAGTTTTTATAAAATATATGTTTTTATATTTGGGCTTATGAGGTAGAAGTTATGGTCTTTGATCGCCGAGAAAGCAAGGGAGAAAGTTGTCCAGTGAGGAAGAAAGTTAAATTTGGGGTTGTGCGTAGGTGCGATGTAATTATATTTGATACTTGTATTGTTATTGCATGATTTTAAAATAGATTTACCTACTGTAGGAGGCGTAACTTCAGGTTTGGTTTCAACCTCACGCCATTCTGTCTTCCATTGATAAAAAGACAAGTATATGATAGAATGATGATTTATTTAATATGGATTGTTCGATCTATACAACCTCAGAGCGCTCGACGCCTCACTCATAAGATGCTAGACAATGTAAATGTGTGCAATCACCATCTACATTTCTGACACCCTGATAAATGTCATATATATATATATCATCCTTGATTTGTATATGTAGATATATGATCCTGGAAGCAACAACAAGGAAATAACCATTGGGTTTCGCCAACTACACATGGTGTCCAAGCAAACAATGGATGAAAATAAAGTCGTCGTCTACGAGTACATGGAAAAAGTACTGCTGGCTCATTCGGACAAAAAAATCATACTTTTACCCTACAATCCGGGGTAAGTGCTTCGTCTAGATGCTATACTCGTTGATTTCTACTATATATGACACCTCGAAGTTAGGTTCAGTGACCATGATGACATACCTATGTGGGTATCATTGGGTTCTACTCGTAATTATACTGAGACAAAACCAAGTCATTTACCTTGATTCTAAAAAGGACAGCACGCACGATTTGAAGCCAATCAGAGATTTTCTCGATACGTCGTTCGGTGTCTACAAATCGAGGGGAAGGCCACACAAGAAGGGTCCAACCACTTTAATGCATACTTTTAAGTTTCCGGTATCCAATAGTACGCAATAATCCTTCACACTCTATAATAATATCTTTAGAACTAATTAACCTATTGTGTTTTGGCAGTGCCACCAGTAGCCAAAGGGCACTGACCTATGTGGATTCTATGTTTGCCATAACATGGCACTCCTCATTGGTTCCCAGCAGACCAATGTCATACATGTCTGTCAATCTTGCAACAATTGTCTCCACTTATTAATTTATATACACGTGAGACTTTACTCTTCTCATTGACAGGCTTGGCAATGCGTTGAATCTGGGTTGGAACAGGCTGACCTGCTAACTATTTGAGGACAGCTTTGTGCCTTCTTGCTGCGTGAGGTCTTAATCCAAAGGGCAGATACTACTCAGGGCTCAACGAATCATGAGTTGTGAATTTGTTACTTACCATACATTCAGATTAATTTGTGAATCTTGTGCTCTGAATTTGTCATTTCTACTTCTGAATCTAATTGGTTAGTACAAATGTGAGTTGATTTCTGAAATGGATGCACTGTACATATGTTGTAATGTGCGATGTGAGTTCATTTATGAAACGGATGCGCTGTATGTTGTGTAATATGTGATTGGAGTACATTTTTTTAAATTTATGTCATAATAATATGATGATCATGCTATGTATTGTCTTTTGTTTCAGAGAGCATGGCTAGCAATTCCTGAGACTAGCCAATAAATTAAAATTTAGTAAAAAAAAGAAAATCAATATCACAGAAGGTTCTAACGAAAAACCGTCTGTGAATAGGCACAAATCACAGACGATTCCACTGCGGCACCGTCTATGATGAGGGCATCATCAAATTGGAACCATTTGTGATATGTACCTCTTCACAGACGGTTATTCCTTAAAACTGTCTAGGGTAAGCGTATCATCACAGACGGTTCTAAATTAGAACAGTCTATGATGAGTTTTTTCAAAGACGGTTGGAAAACCGTCTGCAATGACTCTTTGTCATCATTGACACTTGCTTACAGACGGCTCACAAACCGTGATGTGATTTATGAACCGTCTGTGATGACCTGTTTTGTAGTAGTGCCACCACGCTCACTAGCCGTGGCAGATGGACTCATGTGGTTCTACACCGTGATAAGTGACATGTATCATTTTTTGATCCTTTCATAGTGGAGAAGAGAGTTAGATTTGCAAATTTGTTCAGAATGAAACTAAGTTGAAAAAAAAGAAATAGCCCAGAGAAAACACCAAAAAAAATCTCCGCACTAAACCCCGCCCCTTGTCCGCGGCCGGCCAAACCGAAACCAACCGACCGCACGCGCGAGCCACCACCGTGGGCCGCACAACTCGCGAGTCGCGACGGACGTTCCATTCAGCTCAGAAAGCGCCCCACAGAAGCGACCGTTTCGGCCGCGTGTGCTGTGCTCCTCTCGGCCGGCGCGGGCGCGGATGCGGAGGTGCCGAGGCCACCACACGGCGCGGCCTCCCGTCTCCCAGCCGTGCGGTGGGGCGCGCCAAAAAACAAAAAACAAAGCGGGAAGCCGACATCCGGAGCCCACCCGCCGCGATGCAGCCACCGGTCCTCCTCGGCGTCGGCCCCTCTCCCTCTCCTCCCCAGGCTCGCCGTCCTCTAATTTTAGCCTCCATTGATTCGATCCGGCTCGATCCGAGGGTCTTTGTTCCTGTGGACTCACGGCTGTGTGACTGTGATGCCAGTGGCTCCCGATTTGTGTGCGGTGCGGTGCATTGCAGTGTTATGGATGGTATAGAGTAGTTTTGGTATTTGTCAAGGGTGTGGATTGTTACGACTGTTAAAGAGTATTTGCGTGAGTTACTGTAGCGGTAAGTTTGTTGTCGGGTGAGATACAGTGGCGTAATTAATCAGAAGGGAAAGTGACAGGTATAAGAACCCTTGTCTTGTGGAGAAAGAAAGCGAAAAGAAATGAATACTGAGTTCTTCCTTCCCGATATCTTTTGCTGTTCTTCCTGTCTTCTTTTTCTCATTTGCTTCGCCTCACGTCTTTAATCTCTAAAGGCAACGGGGAACTGGGTATAACAGTTGGTATCAGAGCAGTTCGATCTTGTCTTGCTAGTAAAATTTTTTTCCAGAGGAGGGTTGGGGAACTTCGAATCGGGTGTTCGATTCGAATGATCCCTGTGAAATTCCTAAGAATCTGGTTAGCTCGACTTGATTTGAACAACGGCTCCGCCAAAACCATCTGTTCAGACCCAATTCGTCTTACAGGCGATGGGGGAAACGGCGAAGAAGTCTGACGATCAGTTGCAGAGCATTAAAGAAGGTTTGGATCTTCTCTTTTCAAGAGTGGAGATGATTGATACGATGCAACAGCAACTTATGACCCGCACCGAGTTAACAGCAAAGGTGTTGGAGCAAGGTTCGAAGGAACAACTCATGTTGTCGAGGCAAGTGGAGGCCACGGCATAGGCGGTGGCGCGCATCACCACAGGATGTGCAGTGGAGACCCGACAATCTGGTGAAGGTGCTGTTTCTGTGAAGGGTAAAGGATTGCTTACGCCTGCACCACCAGAGGTATGGGAAGGCGGTGAAGGAGAAACATCTTTTACGACAGGAGGGTTGCGTGTCAATCAATCTGGAGGCAGTCATTCTCACAATGTTCACCAGAACATCCACCTTCCGAGAGAACATGGTGGAGCACAGAGAACTCCGTTACCCAAGTTAATGTTTCCCAGGTTTGATGGAGAGGGGCCGCGAATCTAGCATGACAAATGCATAGATTATTTTCGTATTTTTAACATTCCAGAGGCCTTGTGGGTTTCAGCAGCCACCATGCACATGGAGGGCAATGCAGCGCGTTGGTGGCAGGTCTACAAAGTGAAGAATGAAGTGGAAACCTGTGAACAATTTGTGCAGGCAGTCGAACTGAAGTTCGGTGCATTTGATCACCAGAGACTTGTGGAGGAACTGGTCGAAGTTAAGCAAGTCGGTGCTGTAGCAGAATACAAGAACAAGTTTGAAGAGTTAATGTATGAGATCTTACTGCACAACCTTTATTATGGAGAGGAATTGTTTGTCTCACACTTTGAGAAGGGGCTGAAACCAGAGTTGAGGGGACCAGTGCAAAGTTCAGTACCAGAATCTGTAGATCGAGCAGCTTTGTTGGCTAGTATCCAGCAAGATATCCTTGATCGTAACAAGAAATGGAAAGTGAAGATCCAGGGCATTCGTGACGGCGGAGTGAGTAAATTTGACATCGCTGGGGGCAGCTCTAAATCCTCTTCTGGTGATCTGTGGAAAGATCGCCAGTTGCGTGATTATCGTCGTGCTAATGGCCTGTGTTTCCAATGCGGGGAAAAATATGATCTCAATCATCACTTACATTGTCAGAAGAAGACTCAAGCCCAGCTACATGCGATGACAGTTGAGGATACGACTGAGGTCCTCACTGATGCCGTCTTGGATATGTTAGAAGTTGAAGAGCAACACAAAGATGATACCGGTCAATTGTCCCTGAATGCCTTGTCAGGTTCAGAAGAGCACCAGACCATTCGTATCTTGGCATTGGTCAAGAATCAGGTAATGCTCTTATTATTGGACTCAAGTAGTTCTCACAGCTTTGTGAACATGGGGTTTTTGCATAAGATTGGGTGTCGTCCGCTGAAGACTACCCCAATGGATGTTCGGGTGGCTAATGGAGAAACAATCTCCTGTGATCAATGGGTTCCGCAATTGGAATGGTGGACTCAGGGTCACACATTTCAAACTGATTTGCGGGTATTGGAATTGGGAGCTTATGATGCTATCTTAGGAATGGATTGGTTGAATGCTCATAGCCCTATGATCTGTAATTGGCAAGAGAAGACAGTTGAATTTGATCATCAGGGTACAAGGGTTCTGCTCCAAGGTGTGAAGCAGGTTATCAGTAAGGATATCAAGCCACTTTCTGCGCAACAATTGGGAAAGTGAAACAAGGGCAATGATATTTGGGCTTTGGCTGTCGTGGAACCACACCACAAAGAGGAACCTCCAATTATTCCTGGTATGGTCCAAGACATATTAGCTAGCTACCAAGATGTGTTTGCTGAGCCAAAGACTTTACCCCCGAGACGTTAGTATGACCATGCAATTACTCTCATTCCAGGGGCAGCTCCAGTTAACACAAGACCGTATCTTATTCACCATTTCATAAAGATGAAATAGAAAGACAAGTGGCTGAGATGCTTAAGACTGGAATCATTACTCCTAGTGTGAGTCCTTTTGCTTCACCTGTCTTACTCGTCCAAAAGAAAGATGGGTCATGGAGATTCTGCGTGGATTATCGATGTTTGAATGATCTCACTGTTAAGAACAAATTTTTGATGCTGGTTATTGACGAATTGTTAGATGAATTGGCTGGTACCAAGTACTTTTCTAAACTGGATTTACGAGCTGGTTACCATCAAATTTGTATGAAGGAAGATGATGAATTCAAAACAGCATTCAAAACCCATCATGGTCATTACCAGTTCAAAGTAATGCCATTTGGTCTTACCAATGCCCCGGCAACCTTCCAATGCGTGATGAACTCGATTTTGGCACCATTTTTGCGGAAATGGGTGTTGGTGTTTATGGATGATATTTTGATCTACAGTCCCGACCTATGCACGCATGTTGAGCATTTGAAGGCAGTATTGCAAACGCTGCGAGAGCATCAATTCTTTGTAAAACAGTCGAAATGTTCTTTTGCTCAGACGCAGCTAGAATACTTGGGGCACATAATTTCTGACAGAGGTGTGGCCACCGATCCCAGCAAAACTCAAGTGATGCTCAGTTGGCCCACACCGAGTACCATGACAGAACTTCACGGTTTTTTAGGCCTAACTAGTTATTATCACAAATTTGTGCGGAATTATGGTATTTTGGCCAAACCGTTGACTAATTTGTTGAAGAAGAAACACTTTGAATGGGATCAACAAGCTAAAACAGCTTTTATTGCTCTGAAGAAAGCCATGTCATCCACTCCAGTGCTGAAGTTGCCTGATTTTGCACACGGGTTTGAACTTGAAACGGATGCTTGTGACCAAGGAGTGGGAGCTGTGCTATTGCAACAAGGCCATTCAATTGCATTCTTTAGCAAGGCTCTGGGCGCACGGCATCAAACCTTATCTATCTATGAAAAGGAATTTTTAGCTTTGTTGCTTGCGGTGGAGAGATGGCGTATGTACTTGCAGCACAACGAGTTTGTGATCAGAACTGATCATCGTATCTTGTGTTACTTGGAGGATCAACAATTACAATCCAATATGCAGTGTAAAGCAATGACTCGTCTCATGGGTCTTCGGTTTCGCATTGTGTACAAGAAAGGGAAGGAAAATGTTGTTGCAGATGCTCTTTCTCGCGTGGGACCTTTACTGGAGATGCAGGCGATTTCTGGCGTTCAGCCAGCATGGTTGCAGGAAGTGGTAAATTCATATGTTACAGACCCGTTTGCTCAACAGCTTTTAGCTCACCTGGCTCTTCACAGTCCAGATGATCAAGGCTTTGAGTTGCATCAAGGGCTAATCCGCAAACATGGCAAGATTTGGATTGGGCATAATTCAGCATTACAAACCAAATTGATATCCATTTTTCATGCTGGCGCAGTAGGGGGACATTTTGGAGTCCATGCGACTTATCAGAGATTGAAGCGAATATTTGCTTGGACAGGAATGAAGGTGCATGTAGAGGACTTCATTAAACAATGCCGCACTTGTCAGTTAGCTAAAACGGAACGACTCAAACCAGCCGGGCTTGTTCAGCCCTTGCCGATTCCACAAGCGGCCTGGCAGGATTTGACAATGGATTTTGTAGAGGGGTTACCATTATCTGATGGGTGCAATGTGATTATGGTGGTAGTTGACCGCTTTTCTAAATATGCACATTTTGTTGCTCTTCGTCATCCATTCACTGCTTCAAAGGTTGCAAAACTGTTTCTGGAAAATGTGGTTAAGCTGCATGGGGTACCGAAGACAATTGTGTCTGACAAGGACAAGGTTTTTACCAGTGTCTTTTGGCGTGAGATTTTTTCCGCTTTAGATGTGAAGTTGCAGTACAATACTTCTTATCATCCGCAAACGGATGGACAAACGGAACGAGTTAACCTCCCTTCAAAGCTTTATATGGAGTGGAGCCCAATTATGCCGCTATACCAGTGGTTTCCAGTTCTGGTTCTGACGTTGGGGAGATTTTGCAGGATCGCCAATAGTACCATGAGTTACTTAAACGACATCTTGCCAGAGCTTAGAATCGTATGAAGTTAACAGCTGATCGCCAGAGAACTGAACGGCAATTCCAGGTTGGTGAACAAGTGCTCCTTAAACTTCAGCCTTATGCGCAGAATTCAGTGGTGAATAGGCCTTTTCCGAAGTTAGCGCATAAATTTTTTGGTCCGTATAAGGTAATGGACAAGGTTGGTCAAGCAGCATATCGCTTAGAATTGCCCTCTGACAGACAAGTGCATCCGATGTTTCATGTCTCACAACTAAAAGGGTTTCATCCTGATTATTCTCCGGTCTTTTTTGAGCTACCCAAAGTTGCAGAGTTGGATACCAAAGATGCAGAGCCGGAAAGGGTGTTGAATAGAAGATTGGTCAAAAAAGGTGGTGCGGCTGTGGTCCAAGTGCTAATCAAGTGGTCAGGATTGCCGGAGGATGTGGCGACTGTTGGATAGTAATCCTGACATATTTAGATAGAAGTTTGTAATAGGAAAGGTTTAGTTTGGAAAGTTTGATTAAGAGTCCATTTAGGATAAGGAGTCCGATTAGGATAAGGAAGTGGAATCCTATTCCGTTTGTGTGGTCTGAAGTTTTGGGTATAAATATGGGGGTAAACTCCAGTTGTAAAAGTGAACATAGCTAGAGAGATGTAAAACACAAAAGGGCACTTGGCTCATTGGTTTGTTTGTTGCTGTCGAGACCGCAGGTGAAGGGTTCAAGTCCTGCGGTTGCAAACTTTTGAGTTGATTTTTTGTTCTTCTATTTTGTGTTCCAACAATTGGTATCAGAGCTTCGGGTTTGAAATCTTAGCCGCTGCCCCCGGGAGGAAGCTAATTCCCGGGGGCGGCACTCCCACGACGCGACACAAGCAAAATTGCTCCGTGCGGCATATCGTGACTCGCGAGCAAGGACTAGCAGAAGCTGGGACGCAGATGACACAAGGAACTGAAAGAACAGAGGCCATCAACAGAGAGAGAGAGAAGACTCAAGAAGATGAAGAAATTTTTTTTGTGCGAGTTGTGTCCACAAGGTAAACACATGTGAATTCTTTCTGAGATGTTGTGCGCATCAGAAGAGATCGTGCTGCACCAGAAAATCAGAAGGAAGCCACTGCGTGTGTCAAAGTTGACTCCGGGGCGTTGAAGAGATGCGTTCGCCGTCCAAAGTCAAGTCCGTCAAAGTTGACTCCGGGGCGTTGAAGAGGTGTGCTCGCCGTCCAAAGTCAAGTCTGTCAAAGTCGACTCCGGGACGTTGAAGAGATGTGTTCGCCGTCCAAAGTCAAGTCTGTCGTAGATGAGTTCGGGATGTTGACGAGATGTGTTCTCCATCCTATGTCGAGAATATGAGTTGGGCAAATCGTAGTTGCGTCCGATTGGCTCAATAAGTAAGAGGTATGTCAAGATTAGGAGGGTGAATGTTGGATAGTAATCCTGACATATTTAGATAGAAGTTTGTAATAGGAAAGGTTTAGTTTAGAAAGTTTGATTAAGAGTCTATTTAGGATAAGGAGTCCGATTAGGATAAGGAAGTGGAATCCTATTCCGTTTGTGTGGGCTGAAGTTTTGGGTATAAATATGAGGGTAAACTCCAGTTGTAAAAGTGAACATAGCTAGAGAGATGTAAAACACAAAAGGGCACTTGGCTCATTGGTTTGTTTGTTGCTATCGAGACCGCAGGTGAAGGGTTCAAGTCTTGCAGTTGCAAACTTTTGAGTTGATTTTTTGTTCTTCTATTTTGTGTTCCAACAGCGACCTGGGAAGATCTGAGTGTTCTGCAGACCCGGTTTCCGTCAGCGCTTGCTTGGGGACAAGCAAGGATTCGGGCGGGGGGAGATGTTATGGATGGTATAGAGTAGTTTCGGTATCTGTCAAGGGTGTGGATTGTTACGGCTGTTAAACAGTATTTGCGTGAGTTACTGTAGCGGTAAGTTTGTTGTCGGGTGAGATACAGGCTGGCGTAACTAACTGTAAGGGAAAGTGACAGGTTATAAGAACCCTTGTCTTGTGGAGAAAGAAAGCAGAAAAGAAATGAATACAGAGTTCTTCCTTCCTGATATCTTTTGCTGTTCTTCCTGTCTTCTTTTTCTCATTTGCTTCGCCTCACGTCTTTAATCTCTAAAGGCAACGGGGAACTAGGTATAACATGCAGGGGACAGCAAGGACGCGACGACGGTGGACACGCTCACGCAGCGAGAGCCCGTCTCGCTCCTCGCCGCCGTATTCGCCGGCGGGCGCGCGCCTCCCCACCACCGTACGGTCCGTAACTCCCTGCACGCTCAACACTCTCTACCGCTGCTGCTGCTGCTTGGGTGAATTCGTCGCATGAATTGGGCTTGGTTGGTGCGGGTTTGCAGGAGGAGGAGGGGGCGGTCCGGCGGTGTTCGTGAACCGGGACGGGGAGCTGTTCCAGCACGTGCTCAATTGGCTCACGGGAGCACGCCGCGCGCTCTCCATTTGTAAGGGTTTATCGGCTGTCCGGGAAGCTGACATTTTTTTTGTTTGAATTCATTTGGTTTTCTGGAGGTTGATCGATTGCATAAACGAGAGGATCGGGGAGGAGAAGATGGACGGCTCGTCGGAGGCTGGCTGACGCTCAAGGATGTGATGAAGTGCATCCAGGCTGACAAAGTCCGGTTCCGCGGACGTGGATCTTTCTGGACTTGACCTTTTTAAGCTTGTAAGCTCTCTAGGAGGCTCACTACTAGTTTGGTATCTCTTGTTTAGTCTAATGCTTCTTGATAACTTGGGTTGAGCTTGTATGGATCCTTCTTTTTCCCCCATTTGATGCAGGATTTGTCGGAGGTTGATTTCAGTTGTGGGTGTATTAAGAAGACAGATTGTACGCGTGCTAACCTCCACAAAGCTAAATTTGGGTACAACACTTGCATTCTGATTCTGCTTGTAACATATTGCGGTAGCTCTTATCTGTCACTCGATCATTCTCCTTGGCGGGCGCGTTGGTCTGCCTCGGGGGCGGCTGGTCTTGGGGGGCGTCGGCTCGCGGCGGGTCCTTCCGGTGGGTTTCCGCTCGGCTCTCGAGGTGTCTTTCAGCTCGCGGTGGTTCTCTCTGGTGGGGTCTCCGATTGGTCAGCGCGGCGTCTTTCCTCGGCTGAGCGTGGCGGCGATGAGGTAATCTTCTCCGGCATGCTAGTGATCGAGGTAAGTTTTTGTGGATCTTTTAGTGGTTGGTTGGGTTGCTCTGTGTCGCTGTTGCTTGTGTCGCGCGCCACCTGTTTGACGTATTGTCTAGCTCGTTGGACACCTATGGTGCATTGCAAGCGGTGATGTTTTGTCGTCCTGGGGGTGTTTCATCTTCGGGGGGTGTGGCGTCGCAGGTTGGCTTTGATTTTTTGGCTGGTCAAGAGAGTCATTGTCAGAGTTTATTTTCTGAACCCGGTGTTCTTGGTTCTCTGTCTCCGCTAGCGGGGATTAGGTGTCCAGAAACGGGTTCGAGATTTAGAATTCTAGCTGACGATGATGTTGTTAGTTCTAGTTCAAGTTCGGAGGCTGGTGGGTCAGAAGTTTCCATTGATGCTTTTGTGGTAGATGCGTTGGCAGAGGGCTTTTCTTTAGATGATCTGCAGCGGTCGAGGATTCTTTAGCTTGTGCGTGGATCTCTTAGCTCGCTCAATGGCTAAGGGTTACGCCAAAGTTGCTTGTTGAATGATCCGCCTCAAGGGTTGTGGAGGCGGTGGCTGCTAGGAGGGCTGGTTTGATTAAACCTTGGCGAGGTCCTTTACCTAAACCGCGGTTATCTCAGCCTAGATCCCTTGGAGATAGCGTGGTTAAAAAAACAGAGGGAGGGCAAAGATTTGGTGATCTTTTTTCGTCTTGCTCGATGGCCGAAAGCAGTAATTGCTTGTCGCCACCAGCGAGGGAATTGGGTAGTCGTCTGGATGACCCTTTGGAATTCCCACCATTGCCTTCAGTTCAAATGCGTGGGCCCACTTTAGGACTGGCTAAGCCAATCCAGCGGCTCACGTATCAGGGCCTTTTGAGTAGCTTTAGATTTTCTTCAGAGCTTGGAAATCTTTTTGCCAATGCTGGTAAGCCGTGTTCCAGTGAGTCTTGGTGTCGCTCCATTTCCTCTCGTGCTGTGAGTTCCTTGGGTAGTCTTTTGCTGGTCTCCAGCGTTGGCTTGGCTAGAAGTGCTCCAGTGGAAATGGATAATGGCAATAATTTCTTTGCTAGGCGAGGAGGCTGGAATAGGGATGGAGGTGGCGCTGGTAGGTTAGGTCATGGAGGGGGAAGGTCCTTTGGCTTCGGACATGGTCAGAGGGGAGGAAGAGTGAATGGCGGTGGTGGAGGTTCAGGTTTTGGTCATGAGGGCAGAGGTGCTTGGCGTGGCCGATTTCAGCAGGGAGTTTATCACAGGCAGGGGGCGTATGGTCATATTGGTCATCAGGGTGGTTATCAGGGAGTGCATGGACAGAGTGGAAGATTGTTCAATAAGTTGGAACTGAATTCTTCGGGTCAAAATGTGGCTGTGGAGGGTCAGGCTGCAGATAACAAAATGCAGATGGAGTCGGTGCCTAATGCTAGTGTAACTACTGGCAAAGGGGGTCTGGTTCAGAAGAAGCCGAGTCAGGAGGTAAGCGGTTCATCTGGTTTGGAAGTTGTTGGGGGGGCAGATGGTATGTCAATGCAGGGGGCTGAGCAAAAGGGAGGTGTGAAATGCCAGAGATGCTCACAGAAGGGTCATATGGCGGCGGTGTGCAAATCTGATATTTATTGTGTTATTTGTGACAGTATAGATCATGTTAATCATAGATGTCCTATTCTCAAGCTCCCAAAACTGTGGCGCATGCATGAGGATATCTTGTGCATGGATTAGGTTTTACCATATCCCTCATCCTCCATTACCTAAGGCAAGAAGGAAAAGAAATGGGTTCATCTCTGTGAGGGGGGGTGTCACAAAAGAGCAGATCGTGTGTCGATTCGGAGAGGTTGTTTCCTAGCAAATGGACATGGGAGTTGAAAGAACAAGAGCAGGGTTTTGTAACCCAATTCCCTTCAAAGGTTGAGCTGCATAGATCAATTGCTTTTGGGGGGGCGGATGTGAAGTTGGAGGGTACTCAGGCTGGTGTGAGATTGACTTTCAGGGAATGGTTAGAAAAAGAGGAAGGTTTCTTATTGCCTAAAGTCTGGGTTAGAGTTTTTGGCATAAGAAAGAAGCTAAGGGAGTATCTTAACCTTTGGGCTGTAGGTTCGATGTTGGGATCTACCCAAACAGTGGACATGGAGATGACTAGGAAGAATGACTTTGGTAGGATTTTTGTAGCTGTTTTAAACCCCAAACTTATCCCGCCTCATCTTGATGTTGTAATTGGTGACCATTATTTCGAGCTTAAATTTGAGGTAGAGAAAATTGGATGTGATGAAAATGGGGAGGAGGTAGAGGTCGACTTATCCAGCTCAGATGATGAGGAGAAGAAGGATGATGGTGGTGATCTTGAGATGGAGGAAGGGGATCCTGGATCAATAGGGGATCCAAACAGGCATAATAATTTTGGTGGTTCAAAGACAGGTGCTGAAGATGTTAAGGAGAGTTATGCAGGTGGTGTCAAAAGATCCTTTTTAGAGGCTATCAAGGAATTGTCTGATAGCGATTTTGAGCTTTTTCTGAGAAAGAAAGCAAAAGAAATCATCGACTCTTCAGTGGACTCAGTGTTGAGTGAAGCTGCTGACAGAGTGTTAGCTCAAGCTAATGAGGATCAGAATCATGATGGATTGAGGAAGGAGGAAGATTTTCTCGGTAATTCTGGTTTGGGTGTGACAATTGCTAGTGCTGATAATGTGGCGGTGGTTCTGGATGATTTTTCATCCCCAAGGAATGATGCATGTGGCTCCTCCATGTCGGATGAGATAAAGAATGCGCAGCTTAAGCAACTTGTCTCTATGGAGCAGAGTTTATGTGATAAGGGAGGGTTTGAGCAGAGCTGTATGGAACAAGATACTAGCATCGAAATGGTCCAGTTGGGCAAGGAGCGATCGGCTGGGGGGCAGGTTGTTGCGGCTGATGTGGGGTTAGCCAAGGAAGCTGTCAAGGATGTTGGAGGTCTTTATTTGGCAAGTCGGCAAGAGGCGGCTTGTATTCCAGAGGTGGGGATATCTCGATTCGAGCTTCCGAGGTCGATGGGGGTTTCACGAGCACTCTAGGATGCGAAATGAGCTTAGTATGCAATGAAGAATCTAGACTTTAATGAAGGTAATAATCTTGAGCTATGTTTATCTTACATTCTCAAGGTCGGCGCGTTAGCTAATATTAAACAATTGGGTGTCTCTTGCGGTAACTCTCTTGAGGAATCGGGCCAGCGGTCAAGAATCTTTTCAAATTAGATGTCTCTAGAAATGGGGTTTGCTTATCTTCTGGTGGTAGGTCTCAAAACCAGGAACTTTGTGATAGTGACAATGATTCACAGGAAGACGGTGGGGTTGCTGTTTCTCTTTCAAATGTTTGTGGTGATTTAGTGGATGAAATGTGTGATGATGACAGTTGTCTCCTGAGTCGGGATTTCAAAAGTGTCTATAAGAGAAAGAAAAAGAATAGAGTTTGCACCGTGTTCTCTAAGCAGAGCAAATGCATAAATAGGTTTGGTAGGAATTTTAATCAAAGTTTAAAATGAAAGGAATTTTTTGGAATAGCAGAGGTCTGAGTGACTTGGCTAAATCTAGATTCCTTTCAGATACTTCCAAAGAGCAGCAATTAGATTTTATTGCTGTTTTAGAGACCGGTAAAAAGGATTTTGCTTCCCATACGCTTAATAATTTATGTGGGGGAAGGAATTTTCTTTGGCATTGGTCGGAGCCTCATGGGAGGTCAGGTGGAATGTTGTTGGGTGTCAATTTAGATATTTTTGATATAGGCAAGATCGAAGAAGGGGATTTCTATATTAAATTCCATCGAGATGTAAAGATGATGGCTTCGATTGGATTTTGGTAGCGGTTACTGGTCGCTCAACCAAAATTCAAAGAGGCTTTCTCTCTTGAATTGGTGCGGTCTTGTAGCAAAGAATCTTTGCCCATTCTAATTGGTGGTGATTTTAACATTATTAGAAGTTCGTCCGAGAAGAACAAGGATAACTTTAATGGTAAATGGCCCTTCTTATTCAATGCGGTAATTGATAGTCTGAACTTAAGGGAAATTCAGATGTCGGGGCGCAGATTTACATGGGCAAATTCTTTAGTGGATCCTACTTTTGAAAAATTGGATAGAATCTTGATGAGTGCGGAATGGGAGCAAAAATTTCCTTTGTCAACGGTAGTGGCTCTTACTCGTGAAATTTCAGATCATACCCCGCTTTTATTGAGCACGGGAGCTGGAACTCATGGTGTTAAGCAATCCTTATTTCGGTTTGAAATAGGTTGGTTGTTGCGTAAAGATTTCCATAAGCTCGTATCGAATATATGGAAAGAAAAGGGGAAAGGCTCCAACGCTTTGGAAATATGGCAAAACAAGGTTAGAAGATTGAGACAATTTCTTAGAGGGTGGGCCAAAAATGTGAGTGGATCTAATAAAAAAGAAAAGAAAGAAATTATTAGGAGAGCAGAGGAGTTAGACAAGAAGGCAGAATCTATAGTACTTAATCCTCAGGAGGTAGAGTTAAAGCAGTGCCTTAAGCAGAGACTAGCTTCTCTCCTTAGGGAAGAGGAACTGTATTGGTATCAAAGAGCGAAGTCTACAAGGCTTCTTCAGGGTGATAGAAACACGAAATATTTTCATCTAGTCGCTAATGGTAAGCATAGGAAGACTAGGATATTTCAATTAGAGCAGGAGGAAGGAGTAATCAAAGGAGAGGATAATCTTAAGAAGTACATTACCAACTATTACAAATCTCTTTTTGGACTGCCAGAGAAAAATACTTTCTCCATGATTGAGTCTCAAAGAGAGGATATTCCCCAGGTGTCTTATGAGGAAAATGAATTTCTTAAAGCTCAATTTACTTCTAATGAAGTAAAAGATGCTATTTTTCAGATGAAACACAATAAAGCTCCAGGTCCAGATGGTTTTCCTATTGAGTTCTATCAAGAGTTTTGGGGGCTCATTAAAGATGACCTGATGGCCATGTTTCATGAATTCCACGAATGTAACCTACCTCTTTTTAGCTTGAATTTTGGGACAATTACATTGTTACCCAAGCTAAAAGAGGTTAAACAAATCAAAGATCTGAGACCTATTTGTTTATTAAATATGAGCTTCAAGATTTTTACCAAGGTAATAGCTAATAGAGTGGCTTTAGTAGCTCAGTCAGTGGTGAGACCGTCGCAAACTGCCTTCATGTCGGGAGGAAACATTATGGAAGGAGTGATCATCTTACACGAGACTTTGCATGAATTAAAAAAAAGGAAGCTTAATGGAGTGGTTCTAAAATTAGATTTTGAAAAAGCTTACGACAAGGTTAATTGGGATTTTCTCCAGCAAACTCTTCGAATGAAAGGTTTCTCTGAGATATGGTGTAGGTGGATTAAGAGTATTGTTAGCAAAGGAAGTGTGAATGTCAAAGTTAATGATGATCTGGGGTGTTACTTTCAGACTAAGAAAGGATTGAGACAGGGGGATCCTCTATCCCCGTTATTGTTTAATCTAGTAGGAGACATGTTAGCGATTCTGATAGCCAGGGCTAAGGAAAATAACCAGTTTAGAGGGTTAATTCCGCATCTTGTGGAGGGGGGTCTATCGATCCTTCAGTATGCAGATGACACGATTCTCTTTCTGGATCATGATTTAAAGGATGCTTTGAATCTGAAATTAGTCTTGAGTGTTTTTGAACAGCTGTCAGGACTTAGGATTAATTTCCATAAAAGTGAGATTTTTCTTTTTGGTGAGGCTCAATTGCATAAGAAGGATTATGTTAAGATTTTTGGGTGCAAAGAAGGGGTTCTGCCCTTTAGATACTTAGGTATTCCAATGCATCACAAAAGGCTGAGCAATCGGGATTGGATTTCTGTGGAGGAGAGATTTCAAAAGAAGCTCGCCAGTTGGAAGGGTAAGCTTCTTTCAGTGGGGGGGAGATTGGTATTGATTAATTCAGTCCTTTCTAGTTTACCCTTGTTTATGCTTTCTTTTTTTAGGGCTCCTAAAGGGGTGATTAAAAAACTGGATTATTACAGATCCAGATTCTTTTGGCAATGTGATGAGCAGAAGAAGAAATATAGATTAGCAAGATGGTCGGTGCTCAATAAACCGAAATGTATGGGGGGTCTGGGAATTTTGGACTTGGAATTGCAGAATAGGTGTTTGCTAGGTAAATGGTTATTTAAATTGTTAAGTGAGGAAGGCCTATGGCAAGACTTACTTAGAAAGAAATACCTGCATAGTAAATCCATCACTCAGATAACTAGGAAGGCCGGGGATTCCTCCTTTTGGTCAGGTTTGTTGAAAGTTAAAGAGCAATTCTTGTCTATGGGTTCCTTTCGTATTGAGGATGGGAGATGTGCTAGATTTTGGGAGGATCTTTGGATCGGTACCAGGCCTCTTATGGAGACGTATCCTAACCTATATAGAATTGTTAGAAAGAAGGATGTCACAGTGGCAAATGTTTTTCAGTCGGTTCCGCTAAACGTCTCTTTCCGCAGATCTTTGGTAGGCTTCGACTTGTCATCTTGGTTTGAACTAGTGTCAAAAGTTGTTAAAGTTCCTTTAACTCGGGAGAAGGACAAGTTTAGATGGGATCTTAGCAAGAAGGGTATCTTTTCGGTTCAATCCATGTATAATGCTTTGATTCAGGACAACGCCATTCCTAGGAGGTGTGTTATTTGGAAGTTAAATATTCCTTTGAAGATCAAAATCTTTCTTTGGTACTTGAAGACCGGAGTAATTCTAACAAAGGACAATTTGGCGAAAAGACAGTGGCAAGGAAGTATTAAATGTTGCTTTTGTAATTCTAATGAATCAATTCAACATTTGTTTTTTGATTGCCAATTGGCGAGATTTATTTGGAATACCATATTCATCACTTGCGGAATCCTTCCTCCTCGTAATGTATCTATGATGCTTGGTTCTTGGCTTAGGGGTACTAATTCTAAGCTTAAGGGCCAAATCTTAATAGGTCTTGAGAGCCATGTGTTGGTCTATTTGGTCGTATAGGAATGATTTGATTTTCAACAGAAGTTCGTTTAACTCATTCGTGCAGGTAATATTCAGGGGAACATATTGGATCAGAAGCTGGTCTCCGCTGTCTAAAGAGGAAGAGAAAGGGATGTTGTTAAGGGGATGCAGGCTGCTTGAGACCACAGTTTTCGATTTATTTACCAAATATGGTTGGAGATTGAGTCGGAGAATTGAGGCCTAGGGCATGCTGTTGTAATCTTTTGGGCACTTGTTTATCGCCTTGGGAGACTGTGTGGTTTGTGTTTTGTCGGCTTTAGAGCCAGTTGTTATTTGTGTAATAGCTTTTGGAGTTTGTATCGTTGGCCGTATTCCTGCTTGTGCGAAGAGGCTGGATTGTTTCCATTATCTAAAAAAAAAATCAAATTTAGTAACTTTGTTGCGGGTTTTGTAACTCAGTTCTTTGACCTTGTGGAAAACACTTCAACTAGGAATTGCTAACTACAGAATTACCTATCGTATCTTTACAAAATATTATGTAAAGCGCTTGTGTGGAATATGCTACATCGATAGTGAAGCACCTGTGTCTTCTTCGCAGGAGGTTGAAGCTTCTCATTCTTTATTCCATTATGCAAATTCGCGTTAGTGAGGAGCGTCTACATTTTGTCTTTTTTTTTTCTGCAGCTTCTCTTCCCTTCTCTTTTTTTGGTGGTGGTGGGTGGGTTAAAAGGGAGTTTCGGGTTTGGTAATAGTGCTTAGGTGATTGGCTTACGATTTCCCCGCTTCTTTAATTTGTATTTTGGAGATGCTGTTCGTAATTGCACAATTTGAAATTGCAGGTGTGAGTTTGTTGGAGCAACTCTTGAAGAATCTACTTTGGATAGACTAGCAAACCTACAAGGTACGTAACCCTTTCCCCCCTCAAGTTTTGCTTGATCACAATTTATTCTTAACTTGCATGGTGTTTGTTTCCCTCGTTTTTCTTGCTTATGAAATTATATGACCGGGAGATTTCCTTTTCAACTGCGAATTTACTGTGTCAAGTGCCACTGCCAACCCCTGCTTATCTATTTTCTTCGGCTCAAGCTGGGTTTAAATTCGAAATTAACTTTCTCAAGGTGATTTCTTATTAATTTTTTCTATAAATTAATGGGTAAATGTGGTGTAAATTGTTGAACCTATTCTGCAGATGCATGCTTGATAAAGTGTAGCTTCATTGAAACGGATATTCATTCAGCACATCTACAGGTTTGAATCTCTTGTGTTCGTATGTTACTGTGCATTATTCCCACTCACAAAGTCAAACTCCGTACCAAGAAGTCTTATGTGTAGGGCTGCCACTGCTGTTTGCATTGCAGTATAGAAAATTATGCTATAATGATGACGAGCATGAAGGCACAAAAACTTTATAATTGACAATGTTTAGTCTTTCTCTGTCTTCTTTGCTAGTTTTATCTAATCATATAGTATTGTTCATTCCTTCCATGCCAATCAATTTATATCCATAGCACTGTATACCCTTTTCTCCTAGTGCCATTCAACAGAGAATCTGCATATGAACTAGTTTTTAATGGCAATCCATATATTATTGAAAGTTGAAAGGTGCTATCCGATCCTCTTGGATCAGTTTTGATACCAACAGTCAGTTCACATGTATTTTCGGAGTGCAATCCTTGCAGGTGCTAACTTGAGAGGTAAATTTTACGTTACGAAGCATACCTTCTCTGGCGACCCTGATTGTCCTCAGTGTCTCTCATCCAGTGAGATTACATGCAACTATCAATATTTTATTTCTTCTAACATCAACTCACTCTCACACACACATACACAAATTAACCTATAAATCCTTGCTTCCTATCATTTAAATTGCACATATATTGTTAACTGCTGTGACTGGCGGAGCCATCGGGGGGGCGTGATGGGGCCTGGCCCCCCCCCGGCGGCCCATGAAAGAGCATATATATATATGTGTTAGCACTTATTGAATTAGGCAATTAGCACTTTATCATATATATGTGTTAGCACTTACTAAATTAGGCAATTAGCACTTTATCTTGTTGAATTAGCAATTGTTCAATTAGCACTTGTTCAATTAGTACTTATCGACTGATTGAATTAGCACTTATTTTACCGATGGGCACAACTATAGTTGAAAGGGCTTTCTCGGCAATGAAGATTATCAAGACAGATTTACGTAATAAGATAAGTGACGACTGACTGAATGATTTTATGATTTGTTATACTGAGCGAGATGTGTTTACAAAGATAGACATAGAAGATATTTTACAGCATTTTCAGAAATGAGGACTCGTAAATATCAACTATCGCCTCTTGTGAAATAATAAGTGGTACGTTCCTTAAATCCTTGCAAGTTATAAGTGTTACATATTGTATTTACTATATATATTAAACTTTGAATATCAATTATTAGTAGAGGTTCACTTCATTCTTAGGCCCCCTCTTTTAGAAATTTCTGGCTTCGCCACTTGCTCTCCTTTGCTGGGGGGCTAAGTTGTCTGGTTTAAATTTGCAAGGTGCAAATCTTCAGCGAGCTTACCTGCGGAAGTAGATTTATGCAAAACTGTACGTTTAATTCCTGTCACATTAGGCCTTATGGCAGCTAGTTATCTATTTTCGTTTCCTATCTTGCAAACATAAGAAATCCATCTTTGGAATAAAAGTGCACAGCCTCAGCAGCTAGTTATCTGTTTTCGTTTCATTCCTTGCAAACATAAGAAAGCTATCGCCGGAATAAAAGGGCATAGCCTCAACGGTGTTTTGTGTTACATTTCCCCTCGCTATGATCATGCAGGAACTTGATACAGATCTAATAACGTGGGACCATAGCTTTTAGTGGTATAAGGTTGTTTTCTAAAATCTAATCCGTGAAGTCCTTTCGTAAACAGCAATTAACTGGTGCTGTTCTCATCGTTCTCATCGTTTCAACTACTTCCATCAACAGCTTGGCACAAAAATACAACGTTCTCATCGTTTTAATTGGGACTCTCTGGACCTTCCGCGACATGACTTGCGCCGGGTCCGGACGGGTTCACAGGTCTATTCTACAGGTCTTGCTGGGACATTGTTTGCACGGATCTCATGGATGTTTTTTCGCAGCTGCATGGTATGAGCGGGCGACATCTGCGGCTGCTGAATTGCGCAAACATAGTGCTGCTTCCTAAGAGGCAGGATGCTTCTCGGATTGCTCACTTTAGGCCTATCAGCCTCATTCATAGCACAGGGAAGATTTTCTCCAAGGTGCTTGCGAGAAGGCTAGCATCTCGTCTACAGGACTTGGTCCCTCAAAGCCAAAGTGCGTTCATTAGCAAAAGATCAATTCAGGACAATTTTCTTTACACAAAGAATGTGATCACAGAGATGCACAGGAGGAGGATTCCATCTCTTTTCCTTAAGCTGGATATAGCCAAGGCATTCGACTCTGTCAGTTGGGAGTTCCTGATCGATCTGCTTGCTCGCCTGGGCTTCGGTCCGCGCTAGAGAGAGTAGATTTCCATGATTCTAGCGTCCTCATCTTCCAGAGTTCTCCTCAATGGAGCACCAGGTCCCCAAATCCAACATAGGAGAGGGCTGCGGCAGGGGGATCCGTTATCCCCTTTGCTTTTCATTTTGTCCATGGATCCTCTACAGAGATTAATCTCTAAGGCTATGGAGGCTAGGATCATTTCTGAGATCCCGATCGGTTGGGCGAAATCTCGGGTCTCCTTATATGCGGATGACGTGGCCATCTTTGCATCCCCTCGCAGGGAAGAGCTCAGAGCATTTCAGGACATCCTAGTTTGTTTCGGAGGAGTTACAGGTCTTCACAACAATGTCCACAAGAGCGAGGTCTACCCCATAAGATGTGATGCGCTTGACTTGGAAGCAATTTTACAGGATTTTCCGACGTGTGTAAAAGCTTTCCCCTGCAAGTACCTAGGTCTCCCTCTACGACAGACGAAGCTCAAAAGGTCTGACTTTCAGCCCCTTATTGACAAGGTGCGTGCACGCCTTGCAGGATGGAAAGGAAAGTTGTTGTCCAGGACTGCTCGCTTGACGCTCCTAAACTCAGTTTTGACGTCTTTTGCAGTCTACCATTTAACGGTATATCCTCTCAGCAAATGGGTCACAAAGAGACTCGATAGAATCTGGCGCAGTTTTCTCTGGAAAGAAGAACAGGAATGCAATGGGGGGCACTGTCTGGTAAATTGGAGGAAAATTTGCAGGCCCAAGTTATTGGGGGCTTAGGGCAAAATGTTTGGATAGATTTGGTCGGGCGCTTCGACTTCGATGGTTGTGGTATGCTTGGAAGGATCGAAACAAGCCTTGGTCAGGTTCGCTGCTCCCTTGCTTGGCCTCAGATTGCAGTTTGTTCGCTGCAAGCACCACCATCGTATTAGGCAATGGCGAAACAACGGAATTCTGGGAATCCAAATGGTTACAAGGAAAATCACCGGCAGAGTTGGCGCCGTCTTACTACAAGCTGGTGCGAAGAATAGGCACAGTTAAGGAATTCCTAACATCCAGGAATTGGATCCGATCTTTGCGCAGAATCACAAACGAGGAGCAACTGCAGGAGTTCTTTCGTCTTTGGCACGTGTTGCGTCAGGTACATCTACAGCCTTAAACGGACGATCAGATTGTCTGGAGGTGGACTTCCACAGGGGAGTATTCAGCAAGCTCGGCATATAAGGCCCAGTTCGTCGGTTCCACTTCGGATCACAGCTACAACATGATTTGGTACGCACCCGCAGAGGGGAAATGTAGGTTTTTCGCTTGGCTCTTCATCCAGGATAGGATTCTCACGACGGACAGATTAGCCGTCAGGGGATGGCCTCATTCCACCACATGCGTCCTCTGTGGATCTGAAGAAGAGACAGTTTCACACCTCCTGCTAATGTGCCCTTTTGAAAGGCAGGTTTGGATGAGGGTGCTTTTGCTTACACAAATTGACCTAAGTGCTCCCACCCTTCGAGAGTTCACATGGGGAATTCCGCATGGTGGAAGAACTCTCGTCTCTCAGTGGTCATGTCCAGGCAAAAGGAGTTCGATGGGGTGGTTACATACGGCCTGTGGAGCCTTTGGAAAGAAAAGATTTGTAGGATTTTTCAAAACAGCTATAGCTTGGTGCAACAGGTGGCAGATTCGGTAGTCCGGGACGTGCGTAACAGATCAGCGGCCTTTGAGATGCTTTGATTTCTAGTTTTCGGCAGCGTCGACATATATTGTTGCTAACCTAAAAGTTCAGCATAGTCTGTGGTTCTAGTTGTTTGTTTTGATTTCTTTTGTATTTGTTTTGTTGCTCTTTTGGGCTTCCCTTCGGCATTCGTTATTCCTATGCCGTTCGAAGCTTTTGTAACCTCTATCTTTTAACCCCTTCCTTAATGCATTTGGCAGAGCTCCTGCCTTTTCCTTAAAAAAAATTAACTGGTGCTAAGCTCGGAGGTGCAAATCTGCTCGGAGCCATCAGGTAGCGCAACAGGGGGAGATCCATCTTGTATTAGAGTATATCTAGATTGTATAGCTGGATATTGTTGTACATGCCTTGTTTAGCTCCTCAGATTGGGGGCTCTCTGTAATTTCCTTATCCTGGCATTGCCCAGCTATATATGAGAGGCCACCCCTCATCCAATGGGTGTGGTGTTTGCCCTAATATCTCTCTACATGGTATCAGTTTTTGTTACGATCCTCCACTCAGCCTTGCGGTGATCGCCTCCTATACGACGCCGCCCTTGTTCTTCCTCCCTCGATCTGATCTACTCGACGTCGCCATCATGACGACTTCATCCAGCACGTCTTCAGCTCTTGCCGATGGCGCTCTCTCCACCACCGTCGCTCCGGTCTTCCTCAACCCCTACGCCACCGTCGCCATCAAGTCGCATGTTCCGATTACTTTGGAACTGAAGAACTCCAACTACAACAAGTGGTCCTCTTTCTTCCATGCCATGTGTGGCAAGTTCGGCCTCCTGTCGCACATCGACGGCTCCGCTCCACCGCGCCCTGACGACCCTTAGTGGGAGCAGGCTGACTGCTTCGTCTGCAGTTGGCTGTTTGGATCAGTCTCAGATGATGTTCTTGATCTTGCCATGGAACCTGATCAGGATGCTCGCACCCTTTGGGTCGCCATCGCTGATCTCTTTCAGACAAACAAGGAGTCTCGTGCCATCTTCCTCAGCCACCAGTTCCATTCAATGACTCAAGGCGATGCTTCCATCTCGAAGTACTGTCAACGCATCAAAACTGCCGCCGACTCCCTCCGCGATGTTGGCCATGGCGTCACTGAGTCCCAATTGGTTCTCAACTTGCTACGCGGCCTCAACCCCCGTTACTCCAACACTACCGACGACATTGCCAATATGCCTGTTCTTCCAACGTTCGCCAAGGCTCGCTCCATGTTGGTGCTCAAGGAGCTACGCATGGCCAATGAAGCAAAAGTGGTCACGACTTCGCTTTTTGTCTGCAGTTCCGCCTCAAACATTCCGTAACTACAACTCCTCTTCCGCATCATCTGGGAGCAGCTCTTCGTCAGCATCGCGTGGTGGTCGTGGCAACCATCACGGCGGCGGCGGTCGTGGCCGCAATCGCGGCGGACGAAGTCATCACCAGGCTCCTTTCCAGTAGAATCATGGACAGCTTCCCTCCGGCCCATGGGTCTGTTTCAACCCCTTGGCTGTGCAGCAGGGCGCACCTGCTTGGCGTGGCTCCGGTGTGGGTCTACTCGGTCCACATCCTCAGGCCAATGCCGTCTTTGTTCCCACTCAGATGTCACCATCACCACCGGCCAATTCTTGGGACCAGGCCGGACTTATTGCTGCCCTTAATCAACTGTCCATGCAGCCAACAAGTTCCTGGGTGATGGATACAGGGGCTACTTCACATATGACTTCCACCGATGGTATACTTCTGTCCCGTCTTCCTTCATCTCATTCTCTTATTACTGTCGGTGATGGTACTACCATCCCTGTTACCTCTTGTGGTCATTCTGTTTTGCCCACATCATCCACTAATTTTGTTTTAAAAAAATGTCCTTGTCGTTCCTTCCATTGTTCGTAATCTCCTTTCCGTTCGACAATTCACTCGTGACAATTCTTGTTCTATTGATTTTGATCCTACTGGTTTTTCCATTAAGGACCTCCGAACCAAGCGCGTGATTTTTCGCTGCAATAGTACCGGCGATCTCTACACCATCCCCACCAACCTCACCTCCGCTGCCGCTCAAGCCAACATCACCCTGTCGACCACCCTCTGGCATCAGCGCCTTGGTCATCCGGGTCCCGCCGTCCTCGCCACCCTGCAAAATAAGGACATTATCTCATGTAATAAAACAGCACGCTCTGCTTGTCATTCCTGCCGGTTGGGCAAGCATGTTCGCCTGCCTTTTTGTCCTTCTACTTCCAGTACGTCTGCACCTTTTGAACTTGTCCACTGTGATGTTTGGACATCACCAATCACTAGTATTTCCGGCTACTCCTACTATTTGGTGTTACTTGATGACTTCACACATTTTTGTTGGACTTTTCCTCTTCGCCGCAAATCTGAAGTCTACCAACATATTGTCACTTTTATTCGCTTTGCTCACACCCAGTTCAACTTGCCTCTCAAAAGCCTTCAGGCTGACAACGGGGGTGAGTTTGTCAACAGTGCCCTCACCACATTTCTCGCATCCGATGGCACCATATTGCGTCTCTCCTGTCCACATACCTCCCCACAAAACGGCAAGGCTGAACGAGTTCTCCACACACTCAACAACTCCGTCCGCACTCTTTTGCTCCATGCGTCCATGCCCCCTGCATATTGGGCCGAAGCACTCGCTACAGCCACCTATTTGCTCAACCGCTAGCCATCCTCCGCCATAAACAATGCCATTCCATACTCCTTCTTGCACGGCAAACTTCCTGACCTTCACCATCTTCGCGTCTTTGGCTGCCTTTGCTATCCTAATCTCACAGCCACTTCTCCTCACAAACTGGCTCTGCGCTCCACCGCTTGTGTTTTCCTCGGGTATCCATCTTCTCACAAAGTATATCGATGCTTGGATCTCACTACCAAACGCATCATTATATCTCGTCATGTCATTTTTTACGAACACATTTTTCCATTTGCGGCTGCTTTGCCCCACCCTGCACCTGGTTCTTTCGACTTTCTTGCAGATGATACCGTCAAGCTCATGCATGGCGCTGTGCTTCCAGCCTTGATAGCTCCGTCCCATGTGGACGTTGAGCGATCGCGCTCTCCAGCGATAGCTCCGTCCCGTGTGGACGTTGAGCGATCGCCCTCTCCTGCGATAGCTCCGTCCCGTGTGGACGTTGAGCGATCACACTCTCCTGCGGGAGCTCCGTCCCATGTGGACGTTGAACGACCGTCTTGCTCTTCGGCAGCCCCGTCGCCTGCCATCGATACGCGGCCGACTGATGATTTCCTCGTCAACACCACGGACGAGCCTCAGCCGAATTCCGCGGACGCTGGATCTTCTCTGCCCAGTCGGTTCGTGGCCTCGTCGGAGCCTGCTGTTGTTGCCTACGACGCAGGAGCTGTGTTCGTGTGACCGGCTCCCGGTCCTCACTTGATGGTTACTCGTGCCCGGTCCGGCATCATGAAGCCCATCACTCGGATGAATCTTTCGGCCACACATGTCTCCATCTCTCCAATACCAACGAACTATCACAGTGCTCTCGCTGACGCCAACTGGCGTGGTGCGATGGCCGAAGAATTCAAGGCATTGGTCGACAACAACACTTGGCGCCTCGTTCCTCGGCCTCCTGGTGCCAATATTGTGACGGGCAAGTGGGTCTTCAAGCACAAATTTCACTCCGACGGTACCCTAGCCCGTCACAAGGCCCGCTGGGTCGTCCGTGGGTTTTCGCAACAACACGGCATCGACTATGACGAGACTTTCAGTCCGGTGGTCAAGCCAGCCACCATTAGGGTTGTTCTTAGCATTGATGCTGCTCGTGCCTAGCCCATCCATCAACTCGATGTGAAGAACGCCTTCCTCCATGGCAATCTCGAGGAGACAGTTTATTGTCAACAACCGTCGGGCTTCGTCGACCCATCCGCCCCCGACAATGTCTGCTTGTTGCAGAAATCTCTCTACGGCTTGAAACAGGCTCCACGGGCTTGGTACCAGCGCTTCGCCACTTACATTCAACGCCTGGGCTTCATTGCTTCTACCGTAGACATGTCACTTTTTATTCTCCAAGATGGAACCCATCTTGCCTATCTCTTGTTGTATGTTGACTGTTATGAGATAAGGAAACCTAAACCAAATATGGTTAGGACTCTATCTCTTCATGGTGTGGTCAAATCCGAACTCTCTCCTCACGCCGCTATATATATATCGGGTGTCCCTCATTGTAAACGATGCATCAATAAAGAGATAGATTTCCACCCTATATTCTGTGTGTTCTCGATTCTTGATTCGCGTGTTTGTGCATGCGTGCTGTTGATTCGAGTAGACAATCGTTGGCGTTCTTCGACGTTTTACAATACGTTATCAGCACGAGTCTCTACCGCAAGGAGGAGGATCATCGACGACGAATGAACGACTACTACCGACGATTGATCGCCCGATCCGTTTTGCAATCAACTCGTCATCACGCCAGCATCCACTCGGATTGCCGAAAAGTCCTACGCGACTCTATCCTACGCGATAGTCTACAGAATTTCCCCTGCAGGGCAAATCAAGGTAATAGATTGGCATGATCGATTGAATCGCAATTGAATTTAGTAGATTGGAAATTTGGGGGTTTTTAGTATCGATCTAGTAGATCGTTCTTCTTCTGACTCCTCACCGCGATCAATTAGATCATATTAATAGCGATCCATGCATCCACATCGTTCATCAACCAAAAAGAAGGGCTTCTTGCGCAAACGCAGACCTCGCCGCATTCCTCGGCCTCGTCGCCAGCGGCGTCGCCGCATCACCCATCGCGTTCGTGCGGCCGTCGTAGAAACTCGGTGTGCCGCCTCGCTAGACGCTCTCGCCATAGCCTGCCGACCAGCGCCCGCAGCCCGCCTTGGCTCCCGCTAAGATCGAGTCCCAAAACGCGCCCCGTCGCCGCCCTCGCCCACGCCCATAAAGCCGATTCGCGGTGACAAGACACCGCGCCTTCCGGAAGTCGAGGCATGTCAGACCCCAACTCAAATCCGGTTTGAGATCACCCAAACAACAAACAAGAAAGGAGATGTTTCACCGAGCAAAGAGAGACTAAGAGGATCGCCGCCACCAAAAGCACCAGATACAACTAGGGTTCTAAATTACTCTAGGGAAGACTAAATCAATATGCGGAAGGATATCCCTTTTCCATTCCATTCATCGAATTTATACTCCATCCAAATTACAAAGATAAAGCAAAGATTCACCGCACAGGTAAAAGCAGACAAGTAAAATGATAAAGCGACAAACTAAATGCAGATAATTAATCTTGTAATCACTGTTCTCGGTCACATGGCCGTCGGATTGAGCGAAACCCTTCGTGCACTCTTCCCCGACCGTTGATTCTTCTTAAACATCATCCCCTGTTTAGTCTTCCGCTTCCTCTGCTTCTTAAATCTTCCTGCGTCATCAAATGTTCTGCATCCAGACTCCTACAGCGCCTGACAATACCCCCTTCTCAAGCAAAAACTTGTCCTCAAGTTTTGGAATCTGTTTAATACCAGGATTCCATTGCATGCTTGACTTCTCCTCATATAAAGTCCCTTGATGTACAAAAGTGATTCTTTGTACTTGATAATTAGGAAAAATCCATGAAATTAGGCAGCCAAGCTGGGTTGAATTATCAAACCATTCATCAATTCTTAATCTCCATTGTAATAACAGCAATATAAAAGACATAGGAAAAGTGCTCCTGCTTGCTTTACTGCCAGAGTGTTCAGCTAATTCATTGACACTTATCACTGATGCAAGAGCATGTGATATCTCAAATTTCTCTTTTTCCTGTACATGAAGAAACTTGAGCCTAGTTTGTGATAGGACAATTCCTAACCTATTTCTCTCATGATTGAATTTTAGAATTCCCGGTCGCAATTTCCTGTCCAGCCCTATCTCTAAAAGGAATTCTTGCAAATCTGCTAAGCTGAGCAAATTTTTCTTAGCTGCAAAGCTCCCCAGTTTGAGTTTCATGTTCAGTGTTGGTGCTTGCCCGTTCAATGCACTTAACAAATGGCTCACATTGCATTCAATTATCACTCTAGGTTGCTGAGAGTAAATATAGTTCCAATGGAATTCATTTTTGTCTAGTTGATTCAACTTGATCCTTGGAAATAATGACTCTATGGTATGCAAATCTGGCACCACCCGCTTCTTTCTATCAATCACCAAGTCTTGATCTCGTGGATCCCATGGCCTCTTAACCCTTCCATCAACTACATACTGTTGTACTATAACTTTTATGTTAGCACTAATACTCTCATGAATTGAATGCCTATGTTGAGAAAGAGGCAAGTATTGCATCATAGTTGTGAATTCATGAACTCCGGTTGCCACTCTCTCACCTTCAGCAAGTACCAGTACGCCACCAGGATCTATTACTACTGGACAATTGAGATCCCATAACATACAGTGTTCTCTATATCTTGTGTATTGTGACCAAAGTATAAATGAAACTTGTGCATATACTATATCAGCAAGCGCATCCTTCGGCGGTACTCAGCACTGAACTTATCAACCAAATAACATCTGTTACTTTTAGATTGGTGGCTTCTCTGATAATGTGGGATCTGATAGAGCCTAAGGATAGGAGGATTAACCCCAACTTTCAAGTGAATGCTAGGATCACAATCTCTTTCAGGAGGTAAATCCTTCCTCTCAGCAAAGATGACGCCAAACCTTTGGAGAACTTCATTCACTTCAGGACTGATCTATTGCTCAATCGTTGCTTGTTCAGACTCAATCGAACTAACTTGTATAAAGAATCCGTTTGCCTTCTTCTGAATCATCATTTGTAATTGACTGCCATTCAACATATAGTTTCCAATTGGTTGAGTACAGTCCTTTGCATTCGTCAATAATTCCCTTTCTCCTGCTACTGTGAATTCTCTCAATGGCATAGCACTTAAAAAATAACCATTTTCAACTGCTATATCATAATTCCTGAAAGAATTTGTGCTTCTGTTATCCACCAAAGCAATAACATTCTGGTTTCCAAAACATAACATTAGGGAAAATGTTACAGGACCATCTAATCCATGGGCGGCATTGGTAGAAACAAGCATTAGCTGTTCTCTTTCTTCAGTCTTGATTTCCTCAGCCGGGCTTCTAGGACCAGTGATAAAAGCTGTGGGTTCTGTTGGGTTCACTTCACTGTCAGACTCAGACTTGATTTCATCCCCTTGCGACAATAAAGAGTCACGAGCCTTGTACTCCTGGACATCATCTTCATCTGCACACTGCCAACATGTTCTTCCTTGCCTCCCAGTTTGATTTCCTTGACGCTGTTCTTTAATCTCTGTTTTGGCCGGTAAAGGACCAATTAGTTTCGGTAGTACATAGGTTCTCTGTTTAGAATTACCGCCCGAATGTTCAACTTTCCGTGCTAGGGCCGCTCTTTCCTCAAGTCTGGGTGGAAGAAATGGAGTTTCAGCATCATGCTTGTCTGTTCTTAAGTGACTAGTTATTCCATCTTCATAGTAACTCTGAGCTTTTGTATTACCATCTGCACCACTGGATTGCCCTTCTTCAACTTCAGACCTCTCTCTGTTCATTGCATCATCTTCACACGAGTCATTATTCTTCTTCTCGAACACAGTTTCTCCACAGTATTGATTTCTTTGGGCATCAACAACCTGAACACCAGGATAGTGCCAATTTTGGCCCATACCACTCCCATCATACATATTTCCATGTTGGTGATACTGAGATAAAACCGGATGACAATATCCAAGCATAGGTGGAACTCCAATTCCATTCCCAAACTGCATACCAGAAGAAATTGGTATAGAAAATGGAGCTGCTACAAAGTTCTCATTACCACCAGATGTTCTCAAATATGGGTATGATGAAGTTCTGATCGCAGGCGTGAAGTTTTGGGGCATACTACTATTCATGTGCTGGTTTTCTGTCCACCCCGATGGGACTGCATTCAAGCCTGAAGAAACAAAAGATATATAATTACTTCCATCCACGGATACTGCCATTTCAAGCTTCTGTCCTTTAATAACAGCTTCCGCATAATGATGGTTGTTACTGGCTTCTCTCATGTATACATTCCTTTGTACATCAAAAAGCTGGACTCCTGGATTATGATATGTTGCAAATGGAACACTATTGTTACCCTTTCCTCCAGCACCCAAATTCTGTGATAATGTAGGATGCTGATACGTTGGAATCTGAGAAGAATAATCAACCATTCCAGATCTAATCTGATGATATAGGTTAGGCCCACTTCCAACATAGTTTGTGTTATAACTTGATTGCTGGCCAATAGGTATTTGATTTTGTACTGGAGTAATAAAACCAGACCCATTACTCACTACAGTTCTCAGGCATGAATAAGCAGAAGTTCTAGTTGCAGTTATGTAAAAGGGAAATCCACTACTCCCTGCCATCTGCGTTTCTATTTGACCAATAGTATTGACTTGAAAACCAATAGGAGAAAGTGAAACCCCAAACCTGTTTGCATCTCCAGAAGGTAATATGGCA
Organism: Guadua angustifolia; assembly: GCA_036346375.1. Taxonomy (NCBI): domain Eukaryota; kingdom Viridiplantae; phylum Streptophyta; class Magnoliopsida; order Poales; family Poaceae; genus Guadua; species Guadua angustifolia. Next base: position 10,893,144 of record CM070518.1, on the reverse strand, counting down.
TTTTCCACTCCAGAAGCAGATGCGCTCGGTGGCTTCGGAGACTTGACTGCTAGATGTGATTTTCCCATAAGTATGTTTTTGATCTCAGCCACATCGGCCTTGAGGGTCTCCAGATCCTCTCTACAGGCCTGGATCTTCACGATCTTTTCTTGCACAGCCATAATCGCCTCTTCCAAGAATGAGCCAAGCCAAATCACTCAAGCACCAAAACTCATATTGGGGGATTTTACAGTTTCCACCAACCCCAAATCCAAACCCCCAGCCAAGGATGAACTGCTCTGATACCAATTTGTCAGGACCCCAACTCAAATCCGGTTTCAGATCACCCAAACAGCAAACAAGAAAGGAGATGTTTCACCCGAACAGCAGAGACGGAAGAGGATCCCGCCGCCACCAAAAGCACCAGATACAACTAGGGTTCTAAATTACTCTAGGGAAGACTAAATCAATATGCGGAAGGATACCCCTTTTCCATTCCATTCATCAGAATTTATACTCCATCCAAATTACAGCAGTAAAGTAAAGATTCACCGCACAGGGTAAAACAGACAAGTAAAATGATAAAACGACAAACTAAATGCAGTAATTAATCTTGTAATCACTGTTCCTGGTCACATGGCCGTCGGATTGAGCGAAACCCTTCGCACTCTTCCCTGACCGTTGATTCTTCTTAAACATCATCCCCTGTTTAGTCTTCCGCTTCCTCTGCTTCTTAAATCTTCCTGCGTCATCAAATGTTCTGCATCCAGACTCCTACAGCGCCTGACAAGGCACCGCCCTTGTCGGATCCCGCGTCGCTGCGCCCGCCGGAAGTCGAGGTGCCGCCCACGTCGGATCCTGCATCGCCGCACCCGTTGGAAGTCGAGATGCCGTCCTCGACGGATCCCGAAGCCGATCTCGCCGCAGGCAGTGCTATCGCGACGTCGGCTTCACCTCGGCCAGTAGTTGGACTACGCGTCAGCTCTCGCCGCGGCCACCGTCCGCCAGTAGTTGGACCTCCGGGCTCGGCCGCACCGCGCCTGCTCTGTAGTCGCACGCTCGCCGCCGCCTTAGCTCTCGCGCCCGCAGCGTGGCCGGACGCTTCGGCTTTCGCCCCGTCGGCAGTGACGCCTCGACGCCTGGGAAATCTCGCGCCTGGAGCCTCGGAACTCCCGCATCTCGCCGCCGTTCGCTGCACCTGAAGCGCAAGCTATCGGCTCCTACGCTGCTGGCTCCAATCGCGCCGCCGCCATAGCTTCTACGCACAATGAAATAAAGTGGCGACTAGGGATATCCGTCGGGCCGAGTGGCCAAAGCGAGCCTTTTCAGCTGGGTTTTTCTATTGAGCCAGATGGGCTGAGCGATTGGATCTCCGTATGGCCCACCCAATGGTGAAATATTACTGGATTAATCAATTGGTTTTTGAAAATCGTTGCTAAAACCCAGAAATTAGAATTTAATGTTATGGACTTCGGTAAAATCTTTGATAAATTGATACTTAGTAATGGAAGTTTCATGCTCTGGGTTTTATTTTCTAGCCTTACGTCATGATTTAATATGTGCAGAATATTTATTTCCTGTTATTAAGTAATTTCGAAAATTACTTAGTAATTAACAGATATGCTAGAAAATTACGGAAATAATCAAGCTATCAAAACGATTTTGAGTTTGAAGGCATAAGTGGTTGGGTGTTTGATTCAGTTTTGAAGGAACGGATACATGACAATTGGTGTCTAAGGAAAACACACATGAGGCTAGGTTTCTTAATGGCAACATATCCGGTGCAACCCCCCTCCGTGAAACCACCGTGCAACTGAACTAAAAAAAGTTTCAAAAAATTCTCAAAAAATTACCATATGTAGGGGAGGTGAGCTTCTACAATCGTGCAAAATTTGAAGACCAAACCCAATCGCATTTGAAAGATATGGAAAAAACAAACAGCAAAATGAATAGTGATGAACAGTAAAAATCCTTTGTTCATGCTGAATTTGTCTTTTGTAACTGCTAGTATAGGATGAATTTGATCATGAAATTTTATATGTAGGTGGGGTAAGTTGAGATGTACATCCATGATTTTTTTTCAGAATTTTTTGAAACTTTTTTTAGTTCAGTTGCACGGTGGTTTCACTGAGAGGGGTGATTGCACAGGATATTTTTCCTTTCTTAATTGGCGCCCGAAATCGGGAAGTGCCCCCTCCCTCATGTGAGCCCTCTGGGCGGGTTGACCTGGCCAAGAGTTATGTTGACGGAGGCATTCATTACATGATTTCATACCCAACCAATAAGAGCCACATAAGATGTAATTAGCATCATGCAAGGATTATTTCACGTTGAAATTTATCCCTCTGTTAATTAGTAATTCTAGAAATTGCTTAATAATTAATAGAAAATTATGAGAAATGCTAGGAAGATCATGGATAATCCGTGATAATTATCTACTGAATAGATATAGACCATACTTTACTGATTCAATATTAATCATGCAAAACAATATTTTACCTGAAGTAAAATCTTGTTTGTTTGCATATAGGATATGTCGACATCGCAAAGAAAGAATTTCTTGAGCTTGCCTGAATGGCAACAATTACCTCACTTGGGCAATGGATGCCAAGATTAACTTGACACCGATCCTTGGAGCCACAATTTCTGACAAAATTTGGTGCTCCCGCTCTCCCGAGTTACCATCTCCATACGGACTGAAGACCGAATATCCCATGGGGAGGATGATTTAGTTAGGGATGAGCTAAAAGTATTCGGAAGAATAAAAAAGGTCCCAAGAGGACGATATAAATGATTTATATGGAGACATGGAGTAGTCTCCCGGTTTTCCTTTTGAGTCGATGTCGATTATCCTTTAGAGTCTCCCTAAGAGCCTCATTTATCAGTTTAGTCTTTGTGTTCTGAATGAACAATGGTCTACGCTCTGTTGAGCGATTATCGATCAAATTTAATAAAGTTTGATTTCCCAGGATATTAATTTAATTATGCTATGTTTGTTACGTATTATTTGTTCTGATGCAACAATTGTTTGATTGATAAATCATATTTCTAATATAGAACAAAGTATAATCCGATAATGAGAGGAGAAAAGTCATCTAGAAGACAGTTATGCCACACTAAGTGAATTGGAATTATTATGACTATCGCCAGAAGCGATACTCTCATAGTTGGCACTAGAAGAATGCCATATTATACCCTGAGTCCAGTCGTACTCTTTTAAGTTTTAAAACATTGTGCGAATCGTTTCCTTACGGAAACAAAGAATGAGAATGGTACAGAATACCTACTCATGACTAAGTTTAATGGGTATAATTAACGTGTGGTTAAAAGGATTCATTCCTTCTCCTCCGGGTTATATTACACATATATAAAACCAGAAGTTTATGTTGCGATGAAAACTATAGTCAAAACCCCAGAAATATTTAAGATCTGGCATGATCGTCTGGGTCATCCTGGGTTGAATATGATGAGAAGAATAATAAATAATTCTGTTGGCCATAATATAAAAACTACTGACCTTTCCCAAACTCAAGCTTTTATGTGCCTGTATGTGCTAAAGGAAAGGCGATAGTTCGCCTCTCATCTTAAAATTAGGGAAGAATCATGAATTTCTGGAGAGAATTCAAGGTGATATCTGTGGACCAATTCAGCCCCTGTCAGGCCCGTTCAGATATTTCATGGTGCTAATAGATGCTTCTACTAGATGGTCCCATGTATATCTTTTATCTACTAGGAACCATGCCTTTGTTAAATTAATCGCCCAAATCATTAGATTAAGAGCCTCTTTTCGGAAGAAAGGATTAAGTCCATTGAATGGACAATCTCAAGAAGTTTACCTCAAAAGCATTCAATGATTATTGTATGGCTCTAGGCATTAATGTAGAGCATTTTGTACCCCATGTCCACACCCAAAATGGCCTTGCAGAGTCATTAATTAAGAGAATAAAACTTATTGTTTGGCCGCTCTTGCGAATAATTGGCTTCCCACCGGTTGTTGGGGCCACGCTTGATCTTTGCATCTTCGCGGTAATAATTCAACTTCGGACCAAGCGCATATTATGAAATTTCCCGTTGCGAGATAGTGCGTGGAAAAGAATTAAGTATTTCCCATCTGCGAAAATTTGGTACATCTTTGTATACATGCCAATCTCTCCACCACAACGTACAACCATAGGATCTCACGGAAGTTGAGGATCTATGTAGGTTATGAATCTCCGTCATGTATTAAAACACCTAGAGCCTATGACAGGATGCATTCACGACTCGATACGCTATTGATCATACTAAGGACATTTTTCGGCATTAGGGGAGATAAGTACCACATTTCGAATGCCTAGTCCTTAGACCCACGCACTAAAGAAGCTGAACTTGAAGTTCGAGAGGATAATAAGTCTGCAATAAATAAGCTAATAAAGCGCCAAATACCTTCTTTGGTCATAAGGGAGTGAAAAATCTCATATACGAAGTATATGCACTGAAAGAGTGGAGATACCCTAGAAGGATATTGAACCTACTCTTGACCCTCATGATAAGAAGAGGAGGCCTCGGTGCACGGACTCAACCTGCGGAGACGTCCATGAGTAGTAGAGAACCGAATAAATGAGAACACTACCTGTGATAGTAGAAGAAGCTCAACCTGATGTTGAGAAAATCCCTGAAGTGAGCCATCCGGAGATGGTAACATCCCTGAAGTGATCCATCCTGAAGATGATAACCTAGCGTATATTTGCGCGCACAATTCCACGCTGGGAAGTCGGAACACCCAGACTCTGTCGTTGTGGGAAATCACGAGGAGCTGGAAGAAATTTATATAGATATATCCCCGAAGTGATGCAGGAGAAATAAATAAAAGAAAAGACTACAATTGTCGACATATATTTGCCTCTAAAATTGCTTAAAATTGGATCCAGATCCAAAGTCCATGACAGAGTGCCAGAAGCGCTCAGATAGGGTCAAACAAAAGAAGCAATTGAGGCAGCGCTCGCTCAATAAGAGGAAAGTTTTTGGTCCTGTTGACTGAATATTTCCTAAAGTGATTCCTGCGAGATCAAATGGGTTTTCATCCGTAAGAGAAATGAAAATACCGGTGGTGAGATATAAAAGCGAGGCTTGTAGCACAAGGGTTCACGCAGAAACCCGGCATCGATTACGATGAAACCTATTCTCCTGTGTTGAGTGGAATAACGTTCCGATATCTAATATCAATGGCAGCTGGCTTAAATTTTAAAATGCAGTTGATGGATGTGGTGACCGCATATTTATATGGGTCACTGGATTCGGACATTTATATGAAAGTCCCTGAAGGAGTAAAAGTCCCGGATCCTAATAATCGCAACATGTATAGCGTCAAACTGCAGAGATCGCTATACGGATTAAAACAGTCGAAAAGAATGTGGTATAACCGGCTTAGTGAGTTCCTCCTGAAGAAAGGATACTTCAATAATGATGATTGCCCCTGTGTGTTCATAAAGAATCCCAGAACGGATTCTGTATCATCTCAGTGTATGTTGATGATCTGAATATCATCGGAACCACAGAGGAGATAAAGGAAGCGAGTGCTTACCTCACGACGGAGTTTGAGATGAAAGATTTGGGTAAAACCAAAGTTTGCTTAGGCTTGCAACTAGAGCATCTCCCAGAAGGAATTCTTGTTCACCAGTCGTCCTATACCCGGAAGGAATTGAAAAGGTTTAATATGGACAAATCACATCCCTTGAAAACCCCCATGGTCGTAAGATCCCTTGAAGTGGATAAAGACCCATTCAGACTGAGGATGGAAAATGAGGAAGTCTTAGGACCTGAAGTCCCATATTTAAGTGCTATTGGAGCACTCATGTACCTTGCGAACTGCACAAGGCCTAATATTGCATTCGCAGTGAATTTGCTAGCAAGACATAGTGCAGCCCTAACCAGAAGACATTGGGCTGGCATAAAGACTGTACTCAGATACCTCCAAAGTACTCAAGATCTTGGATTGTTTTTCCAGAAGAACCAAGACTTGACCATGGTGGGATATACGGATGCTGCCTATCTGTCTGATCCCCACAATGCCAAATCTCGGATTGGTTTTGTGTTTCTCTGCGGTGGTATAGTTGTTTCCTGGCGGTCTTGTAAACAAACGCTGTTAGCAACTTCTACCAATCACTCAGAGATTATAGCCCTGTATGAAGCCTCACCTGAATGTGTTCAGCTGCGACGTGTGATTAGCCATATCCAGAAGTCATGTGGCCTTAACACCGTCGATACCCCCACAATTATCTATGAAGATAATTCTACTTGTGTTGCACAAATACAATTGGGTTATGTAAAAGGCAATATCACGAAGCATATTGCTCCTAAGTTATTCTATCCTCACGAACTCCAGAAGAGCAGAGAGATAAAAAATCTTATAAACTAAGTCATGTGAAAATCTTGCAGATTTATTCACTAAATCCATATTTCAAAGATATGTTAAAGGCATTGGAATGAAAAGACTTAGAGAGATGCAAAGCTCAGGGGGAGGAAACCCTTGAACCATAACCCTTATTGCGTTCCTGAAGATCGTAATAAAACCCTGAAGGTTATAAGTTGTACTCTTTTTTCCTTTGTGAGTTTTTCTAAAGTTTTCTCACATAAAGGTTTTTAATAAGGCAACTAGTGCAACATAGCATGCGAGTGCGATGTACTCTTTTCTCCATCTCCTTTTTTCCCACTGGGTTTTTGAGTGGAGTTTTAACGAAACATATGCATTACGCGGTATTCGACTAAGGGGGATTGTTATGAGATAAGGAAACCTAAACCAAATATGGTTAGGACTCTATCTCTTCATGGTGTGGTCGAATCCGAACTCTCTTCTCACGCCGCTATATATATATCGGGTATCCCTCATTGTAAACGATGCATCAATAAAGAGAGAGATTTCCAACCTATATTCTGTGTGTTCTCAATTCTTGATTCGCGTGTTTGTGCATGCGTGCTGTTGATTCGAGTAGACAATCGTTGGCGTTCTTCGACGTTTTACAACATCGACGACATTATTCTGACAGCCTCCTCCGACGGCCTCCTCCAGCGCATTACCAAGCTCCTGCACTCTGAGTTTGCTATGACAGATCTTGGTGACCTTCATTTCTTCCTCGGCATCTCCGTCACCCGATCGGCTGAAGGCTTGTTCTTGTCCCAATGACAGTATGCTCAAGATCTCCTTCAACGCGCTGGTATGGCTGAGTGTCACCCCACATCGACACCTGTGGACACTCATGCTAAGCTGTCCGCCATTGATGGTGCACCGGTTGCTGATCCCTCGTCTTACCCAAGCATTGCGGGGGCTCTTCAGTACCTCACACTGACTCGTCCAGATTTGGCCTATGCTGTGCAGCAAGTATGCCTCTTCATGCATGACCCTCGCGAGCCGCATCTTGCGCTGATCAAGCGTATTTTGCGATATGTCAAGGGTACTATTTCCACCGGACTCCACCTCAGCACCTCTTCGCCCACATCCCTTACCGCGTATTCTGACGCGGATTGGGCTGGCTGTCCTGACTCACGGCGTTCTACATCTGGTTATTGTGTTTTCCTTGGTGAAAACTTAATGATCTCTTGGTCCTCCAAGCGCCAAACCACCGTCTCCCGCTCTAGCGCGGAGGCTGAATATCGTGCCGTTGCTCATGTCGTTGCCGAATGCTGTTGGATTCGACAACTCTTGCAGGAGCTTCACGCCCCGGTTACTTTTGCAACCATTGTTTACTGCGACAACGTCAGTGCCGTCTACATGTCAACCAATCCAGTCCAACACCGTCGCACGAAGCACATTGAGATTGACATCCACTTCGTTCGTGAGAAGGTTGCTCTTGGGCAGGTTCATGTCTTGCATGTTCCATAGGCGCACTAGTTTGCAGATATTATGACCAAAGGTTTGCCCGTTCAGTTATTCACGGATTTTCGGTCCAGTCTTTGCGTCCGGAATCCTCCTGATGCGACTGCGGGCGGGTATTAGAGTATATCTAGATTGTATAGCTGGATATTGTTGTACATGTCTTGTTTAGCTCCTCAGATTGAGGGCTCTCTGTGACTTCCTTATCCTAGCATTGCCCAGCTATATATGAGAGGCCACCCCTCATCCAATGGGTGTCGTGTTTGCCCTAATATCTCTCTACATCTTGTTGGATGAGATCCGTACAATGCTTTTGTTGGGAGGAATAATGAATTGCAGTCGTTGATGAAATGTGTACAATACATCAGCTGGTTACATTTCTTCCTGAACCTATATGTCAGTAGGCCCCTATTGCTGTGGATTCCTGTGTATACATCTCAGTGGTTGGTTACTCCATTATCGGAGAGGTAAGAGAATCGTTTGACATCTTGAGGCTTGAGCCATCCAATCCTGCTTATTTACAGGGATTTTATTCCATTTTTACCGTCTAGAGAAATACATCCGGTGTTCTGTTTTGCTGTATATTCACAGGTGCTGCATGCCTCACTCGTTCTTGGTCTGCCCGCCGCTCTTGGCATACGCGACGAGCCAGAGGACAAGGACGGTGAGCAGGACGTTCAGGACCAGCCGCCACTTCGGATGCTCCGTCGGGTGTTGCTCGCTGGAATGGGGCACCTGGACGTAGAGGTGTCCCTTGTCGAACTGGATGTTGATCGCCGCAGCGTCGACGTGGCCGCCGGGGAGGTCGATCTGCTTGAAGAAGTGGACGTGGCCGCCTTTGATGTTGCTCTTGCCGATGATCGTGAGTTTCCCCGACGGGTCCACCTCGACCTTCATGTGGTCCTCGGTGAATCCTGCATTAGCGGCATGTATGGCATCCGTCAGTTTAACGTCCCCTATTTGCTGCATTAGATCTTCGAGCAGTAGCTTCAACAATCGGATCAGTCAGTTGAGAGCTTTTCATACGTACATACCTGCAATGTTGACGATGAGCGTGTCGAACTCGGCCCCTCGTTCCCAATCGATGCGGGGGTCGATTTCTTCTCGCCTCTGCTCTTCCATTGCTTCTCGCCTCTGCTCTGCTTGCTATTGCTGCGGTGCTGCCGCTGGAATGAGAGATGCGCCGCGCACAGCGGCTCGGATATATAGACGTGCATGGCATGGGGCAGAGTCAAAGATACGGGACTTGAGACGTAAGGTATCTCGTGCTACCTGGAGACGAAGGAAAGGAGAGGATACCTCACCTCGACGGGGACTGTACTCTCTATTGCTCCTAGTCTTAGCTAGGGGGTTTACGTTGCTGTGCAAGCATTTTTCGTGTGTCCTGAAGCTCATGCATGCCCTCCTTCCCTGTCATGATTTTTTTTGTGGAATTGCTACAGTTCGGACGTCTGAATTTTTTAGACACATTGTAATATTTTTTTCTATGTGTGTAACATCTTTTGTCAATGCGTGCAATATTTTTCATTTGGCGACGGAAGTCTTAATCTTGTCGGCCAAATGAATCAAGGACAAATAATCTATCGGCCAATTTAATTGGCGACATAAGCTTTGTGATCAAATGAAATAGTGATAGAGCTTTTGTCGTTAAATAAATTAGCGACGACATATGTTTTTGTATTTTTTTTAGGTATTTATTTTTAATCCCAGGTAGGAGAGAGGACGATGTCTAATCACCCACTCTTTTCCAACGGCCCTGTATGCTCGATTCTCAAGTCTCAACCTTTTCGTAAGACCATGTTGACTTCTCCACGTAACTCCATGTTTTTTTTTATTCTACAGAGAACATGATGGGTGGGTTGGCTACGTCCATGGTTCATCTTGCATTCTTGCTTGTTCTCATAAGTCACAAGTCAATAAAATAACGGATACACTATATATGGTAGCATCTTTTTTCTTTTTTTTAAAAAAAAATTCAAATTAATTTCTTATTGTGGGATTTGCTCACGATTTTGGGTTTGAGAGTTGATTACAATTCTTGGGCCCTAATTGGAGACCTGCTTTGTCTGAGAATTTATCGAGGAGGACTATCTGTTGCACATACGGCTATATATATATTTCTTAAAAAAGGTCAATTTTTGGAAACGATTGGATCTAGACTCAACTATCGTTGTTTCCTCTACTAATTGCTATACAGACTCAAATTAACACCATGTCGCCCAATGCATATTCACTGCCTTCTCCTGCAATGGCCACCCACCTCCTCTTCCACACTAGCAATCGTTTGTAGTGGCTCACCGCCATCAGATCCACGGTCCCGACTGGCCCCAGCCACCCTACATGAACCCTAGCTCACCACTTGCTTCTAGTCACCTTCCCATGCACCTACCTCACCGTACCACTGGTCTGATGAACCTTAACCCTAAAGAAGCTAGCTAGAGGCTCGCCAAATACGGGAAAGGAGGTGGACAAGCGCACATATTGTGATGCAAATGGAAAGCTGAGAAATTCGATTGATTTCAATATATAAAGAAAATATTCAATGGATGTATACAAATCCGTTTAGCGAATAACAAACTATTATTGTATGAATTGACTAAACCCCACAGCGATGCTAAATGTCAAATGGATACTGCAGCGGCAGCGGCAGCGCCCGCGTTATGGCTTTAATTAAGCTGGCATGAATTAAGGATGGGGATAATGTTTGCTTCAACGAGTTCCCCTATATATTCTTCCAATCAATCAACAGGCCAGCAAGTAATTAAATAAAGGGTGTTTGGATTAGAGGTATTTCATTGGACTGAACAAAATCTCAAAACCTTTTAATAAATTACCGCTCATCCAAACAGAACCTAAGGAATTGTATAGTCTGGAAATTACATGAAATTAACTATAGAATTGGATTATTTGAAGGCACCTGCCAGAGTCCTCCGTATATATGCCGACGTGCGAGCATGCGTTTTCGCCAAGATCAAATGGCATTTCGGGGAGGACGCGTATGTGCGGAAAAAATTCTATGGCACTAGGTGCTTTATAGTATCCTTTGTAAAAATTAGATATATGGCAAATATAGATCTCAAAATAACTAAATGTTCTTCATTCTCTCAATATATACAACATGTCTTTATTTCAAGAAGGATGCAACATGCTACAAAGCATGGATTCACCTGTTAGGGTTTGGATTCACTAGAGCCTCGAGCTTAGAGGGAGGCAGAAGTGGTGGAAGCACAACGCGCTTAGCTGAGAGATAGCAGAGGGTTGTGGATGATGCCAGGAGAGGTGTTGGTGCTGCGGCTAGGGGTATGGTGGGAGCAGACTGGCCTATTTATTTCGGCTTAGCCTTTTTGGCTTGGCTTAAAGCTAATTTTTTGGCTTAACAAGCTTTTAAGCCAAGCATGCTATTTGGCATCCTGACTTTTTGATGGATCGGATGGTGTAGCATTTTGATCCAACCGCCCCCCGCCGTTCCACCCTTGATCCGACCGCCTCCACCTGTGCCACGCCAGATCTGACCGCCTCCTGCCACACTACGATCGGATCCGCTCAGCTCCACCTGCGCCACGCCCGAATCAGTAGCCTCTCTCCGCTCCAAGCTTGGGTCCGGCCGCGTCAACACGCGCCGCACCGGATCTGGGTCGACGGAGGAGGAAGGAGGCTGGGGACAACAGAAGAGGGAGGAGGTCTGGGACGACAGGGACCGGAGCGGCGGAGGGAGAAGACATGTCACACAGGAGGGAGAGAGAAGAGAAGGAGAAATGAGAAGATGGGAGAAGAATTCTTGAGTTTATATACGATGGCATTTGATGTGTAATTTTGGAGATTTCCAGTAGCAAAGGGTTATTTCATCCCCAAAAAACTCAAAAAAACATCTCACCTGGCTTTTGGCTTATAGTTATATGAAGACTTTAGGCTTAAAAAAATCGGTTTAAAAGTCAGTCATTTGTTTCGGTTTTAATTTTTTTGCTTTTAAGAGAGTGAAAAAGCCGAAACAAGCAGGGCATAGGGAAGTGTTGGCTTATATGTTATATATAAAAGCGGCTGGGATTGCCGCCTCCTCAGGGGGGCCACGTGTCGCCCCCCTCGAGGAGGCCCTCTGAAAAAAAATAAAAATCGAGTTTAGGTTCTTTCGGCTGTTTTTTAAGTAAAATAGACCCGAAAAAATCAAAATTACGTTTAGGTCCCTACACGCGGTTTTCTAAAAAACCACAGATTCGTCGAGGGTTTATAGCTGAATTGGAAATCGCGTTTAGATCTTTTCGCCGATTTTTTTGTAGACTAGACCCAAAAAAATTCGAAATTATCGTGCCATATTTTTTCCTCATGGTAGGCCCAAAGGGGCAGCTGGCGACGACCTGTGAGGCTCCCAATTTAGGAGGGCCTCGAGACCATATAGTTTGTAGGTATTAGCGTGCCATGACCCATTATTATCTGATCAAATTAATTAGTTAATACTCCCTCCATCCCATATTATAGGGCGTATTAGTTTTGGCACGAGTTTTAGGGTAGCTATTTTTTTGTTGATTTTGTTCCGATGCTACCCTTAATTAAATAGCGTTTCACGGTAATTAATCTAGCAGTAATTATGAATCCTTAATTAGCATTGCATGCAAAGGAATATGCGATGGAGGGAGTAGCTAGTCACGTTTCGTTTTTGGCCCATTAAATTACTGATGAGGCGACGATAGATGTTTCATTTTCCCTGGTTGTCGATCAGCCGATCCCCGCTGTGCGAGACGCTCCGTGCAGACACGACTCACTTTCGGCTGTTAGCAGTCTCTAACTGTCTGCCATCTCTGCCGTCTCGTCAAGGTCAAGGCTCGAGCGGCCAGCCGGCCGCGTGCTGGTGCACTCCCCGCCGTCGAAGTTTCGAAAATTCGAACCACAATATAAGGTATGAATTAATGAATCATTTATTCATTTTTTCAGTTATTTCTACCTTCTGATATGGATAATCATCTATAATTTAACATGCATAAATACTCTTGTCTCCTGAATATGGATGTCTTTGCTAGAAACAGTTTACAATATCGTGTGATGTTATGCTTCTTCAGTCAACTATTTTTGTCCAAGTGTAATGGGAAATCAGTAATTAGATATGCAGTAGTCTTTCATATGCTTCTTCAGTTCTTCTAATAGTCATTTGTGTTCATACAACCAGAGTTGAAGTCAAGATTGTGCGCTGTATTATTATATCAATGAGTTCCATGTAATACACTAACTTTTAGAAGCATTCCCATGTTCATGAAGATTGAAGATGCAAGCTATTTTGTTCGATAATTGCGTTTGACTGGCTGAAGAACATTAGTATCCACTATCCATGAGAATTTCTTGTTTGACGTCAATCTTCTTGACCTAAATGGGAGTAAGAGGCTCTAAAGGGCATTTGTGTCATTGAAAAGTTAATCAAATCAGCTGCTTAAATCCAAAATTAATCTCAATTGAGATGAAGAAGTGCCTGCAGATTAGAATGTTACTCATAGTGAGGACAAGCCTGTCACTCTGCTTAGTCAATACACCAACTTGCTCTGGTTTGCTGGTGAGATACACAACAATTGTCTCATTTGTCATAAAGTTGTGTTTGTTTACCCAGAAAGTTCATTACTTAATAGATTAGTAGGACACTATATGAATGCGTACATCTGTACATCAAATCAATGTTTGTGGTATTATTGGGAGTAAGTATTGATAACTTTCTAGTTGCTACTGTCTTGCACACATTGACAAAGCAAATCATAAGAGACTGATGACTGTATTGTGCTTAAAATTTCTCTGGTTTAGATGGTAGAGACTGATGACTGTATTGTGCTTCTACGGAGACCTGGAGCATGGAGTAAGTTTGGATGACCTGGAGCTCGATTGATCGGCGGCCCTTCCTGAATCCAAAGTGTTTTCTATCTCAATCTTAAGTCCTAACCCTTGAGTAGTTGATCTTTTATATTTTATCTCTTCGCTTCACTTATGCATAATTGTGTGTTTACTACTGTTGGCACTTGGTACAATATGTCTACTAGAAAATATTTATCTAGATGTGAAAAAAAGAAAGAAAAGGAAGCATGATCAAGAAATAATGAACTCACAAAAAGGAGCAATGAAAAAAAATTTGACTGTCAATTCAAGTTCTTCTATGGCCGTGGTAACAGTAACACCAGTTGAGGATCAAGTAAACGGTGAACCGGAGAATACTGAGAATTTAAATGATATTGTTTCCACGCAAGAAAATTTGAACGAGGAAAATTTAGGTGTCAAGGAACAACTTGCAAATTTTACTATTGATATTTATGATCCAAGAAATGGGGAAAATTTGGATAATAGAGCTAGAGACATTTTAGTAGAAAAGGGGCCTATTCGAGAAGAACAACTTGTATTTCCCATCGATAACCATTCGAGACATTTCTCATATTCTTACTATTATAAAAAAATGAGTAATGGAGAGGTCTATGAAAGAAAGTGGTTAGTCTACTCTAAGCACATTGATAAAGTGTTCTGTTTTTGTTGTAAGCTTTTCAAATCTATTAACAACAAGAGTACATTAGCTGCTGATGGAATGAATGATTGGAAGCATCTTAGTGAGAGACTTAAAGAACATGAAAACAGCGTGGAGCATATTACTAATATGGGCACTTGGAATGAATTAAAAGTTCGACTTAGCAAAAATCAAACAATTGATAGTGACATTCAGCAACAAATATTAAAGGAGAAAGAACGCTTGAGACAAGTTCTAGCAAGGATAATTTCTGTTGTTAAATATCTTGCTAAACATAATTTAGTGTTTCGAGGATCTAATGAAAAAATTTATCAAGATAGCAATGGTAATTTTTTGGGATGTATTGAGATGATTGCAGAATTTGATGTTATAATGCAAGATCATCTTAGGCGGATTCAGAATAATGAGATTCATCAACATTACCTTAGCCATAAAATTCAAAATGAGCTTATTTCCCTTCTAGCATCTAGTGTTACAAGTGCTATAATAAAGATTGTCAAAGAGAGCAAATATTTTTCTATAATTCTAGATTGTACTCCGGATGTGAGTCACCAAGAACAAATGACTCTAATTGTGCGATGTGTGAACATGTCAAATAATAAAATTAAGATAGAAGAGTTTTTCCTTGAGTTTTTGGAGGTGGATGATACATCTGGTTTGGGCCTTTTTACTAAATTATTGGATGCTATTAAATCTTTGGGTCTTAATATTCACAATGTGAGAGGTCAAGGTTATGACAATGGTTCCAATATGAAAGGAAAACATCAAGGGGTGCAAAAGAGATTGCTTGAAATAAATCCTAAAGCCTTGTATATGCCATGTGCTTGCCATAGTCTTAATCTTACACTTTGTGATATGGCAAATTCTTGTAGTAAAGCTATTTCTTTTTTTAGAATTGTGCAACTCATATATGTGTTATTCTCAAGTTCTACCAAACAATGGAAGGTATTACTTGACCATGTACCAACTTTAACTGTCAAATCATTATCTAATACTCGTTGGGAGAGTCGCATTAAAAGTGTTAAAGCAATTAGATATCAAGCTCCTGAGTTAAGGTCGGCTTTGCTTGACATATGTAAACATGGTGATGATCCTAAGTCAAAGAGCGATGTATGAAATTTATATGACGTACTTGGTAGTTTTGAGTTCTTACATGGTATGGTTATTTGGCATGATATTTCATTTGTCAGAAACGTGATTAGTAAGAAGTTACAATCGTCATCCATGTGCATAGACTCTACATTGGAACAAATTGAAGGTGTCATGCAATATTTTGACAAGTATAGGCTCGAAGGATTTGCATCTAGTTTGGATATTGCTAGAGAAATTGCATCTAACATGAATGTAGAAATATCATTCCCGATAAAACGTCGAGCTACCCAAAAAAAGCAGTTTGATGAAAGTGATTATAATGAAGAGGTTTTATCAGCTAAGAAGTCTTTTGAGGTAAATTACTTGCTTGTTATGGTGGATGTAGCAATTTCTTTATTGAAGGACAGGTTCGAGGATCTTACTACATTTAAGAGTATATTTGGTTTTTTACTTAGCTCAAAAAATTTAAAGTCATTGGATAATATTGAACTAAGAAATTGTTGCACTAAATTTGCAAAAATATTTTCCCATAATAATTCATGTGATATTGAGTTAGATGAATTTTTTTTGAACTAAAAGTGCTACAAATGACTTTATCTGCTCATTCACAGTCCGCCATGGAGATTTTTGAGTTTGTTAAGGATTTAGATTGCTATCCAAATGTATCAATTGCTTATGGAATCTTATTCACCATACATATGACTGTAGCCTCCACTGAAAGAAGTTTTTCAAAGCTAAAATTATTAAAAAATTACTTGAGGTCATCAATGTCACAAGAAAGGTTAAATGGTTTAGCAACTTTATGCATTGAGAAGGATAAATTGGATGAAAAGTGTTAGAAGGAACTTTAACTTGCCCATTTAAATTTGTAGGAGTTGGTGAGATTAGCTTTTGTCGTAGCATTATGGTAGTGATGGCAATGTGGCGCAGGTGGGCTTAAAGGCGCATCTTGGAGGTTAGAGCTCAATTTAGTTGAATAGTACATGAGTTTGATTATGTTTAAACTATCTTTTGGTTGTGACTTGTTCTCTACCAAGTTTATTATATATGAAAGTATTCGATATTTTATCTGTAATAATTATGGTGGTCAATAAAAAGACCACTTGATTTAGCTCACCCCATGCCCCTAAAATCTTTGGAACGGTCTTGATCGCACGCAGCTCAACCTAGTATATATAAGGGTCATAGGGAAGTGTTGGCTTACATATAAAGTGACGTTATATTCCATATGTTATATTCCATATCGAATCCATCCAGATGTTATATTCCATATTGAATCATTGTTTGATTGTAAAAATATCGAATCAGAGGTGTACATATGAAATCGTAGTTGAGCATGCATACAATTACAACATTGAGTGGAACTCTGACCATGCCCTTGTCCTTCCAATCATTTTCCCCCCTCATATCACACTTCACACGTCACTAAGCCATGAGTGTGGTTGGCAGGTCCTCCATTGCATTCGTCACCACTCCGACGAGAAGCCAACACCATGCAGTAGCTGTCTTAGCTCATGGCCAGTGGCTATACTTGACATAGATGCCAAAGCTAACCAGGACAAGCATCACGCCGAGCACGGTGATCACTAGCTTTCTCCGGTCCGGGAGGAAGCCGTAGCCGCGGAGCGACGGCGTGGCAACCGCCTCCTCCCCTCCGACGCCGCCGGGGCCTTCAAGGCGGCCAACATCTTTCGCTGCGCCCGCAGGCTGCTCCACTTCTTGCTTCCGCACCCTCCCATCTTTCTTCCCTTCTCCTCCCTGTGCACGATCGCCATCTCGCTGTGCAGAGCCGTCTCTCCGGTCTTGAACGCCGGCAGCATCCGTCTTTGCCGCGGGCTCCTGCCCGCCGTTGCCAGCGTCGACGGCAGGTTCGGCTTTCAGCACGGGCATGATGACGCGGACGACGCCGTTCTGGAACCTCGCGTGGATGCCCTTCCGGTCGCAGTCTTCGGGCACCTGGAACTCCAGCCGGAAGCGGCTCCAGCTGTTGCCGGCGACGGGCCGCTCCCCGCGCACGACCAGCCGCCTGTGGCTGTCGACCATCAGCACCTTGATGTGCTCCTTCTTGTAACCTGCATCACTCACGCACCGATTACGAATTTACCGCAGGCTTGACGAGTTTACCACCAGTAACCACTCAAGCACGGCAGAATAGCTCAGCGATCAGGACCGCTTGTCGAAATGCTTGCCTGCGGCGGAGAGGTCGACGGACAGGGTGTGCATCGGCGGCTCGCGAAGCATCTTGTGCGGAGGCACGAAGTCCTCGTACGCACGGCCGTTGTTTGGATCCATGGACCAGGCTGCTGCCTGCTGCTCCACTTACAGCTCGAATGGACGGTATCGATGGATGAACAAATCGACAAGGTAGTAGTAGCTTAGCTAGCCGAGGAATCTAGTTGATCTGAAGGGCCATATATAAGGCATGCACATACGCAAAGCTTGGTGGTGTCGTGTCTTGAAGCCGTAGGAAGAATCCCTTTCACTGTAGTCATGGTGGTGTCGTGTCTTGAAGCCGGAGGAAGAATCCCTTTCACTGTAGTAACCTGGCAGGTGAAGTTTGCATTGGAGAATGGTGATACCTTGTCTCTGGTGCTGGACCACCTTCTTCCCCTTCGTCACGCATCCGACATCTCCCTCTTGCGGGCTTGCCAACATGCACGACATATCGTTGCATGCTTTCTCATGTGCAGACTGGATCTTGACAGAAACCTGAATGTAACAAGACTCTGGATGCAAGTTGCCGCCATCCAACTCAACTATGATATAGGTCCTGTTTGGGTTTCTAATTGTGCAGATTCTGGATTCTTCAAGAATTAGGTGGTTGACAGCTTCTGATTCTTGTATTCTGGTTTTTTCCCACAATCAGAAGCAGATTTATACACAAAATCAGAAGCTATCACCCACCTGATTTTTAGATAATCCAAAATCCGCACAATCAAAAGCTATCCCAAACAAGGCAATAAACCGCATGGCAAGCAAGCATAAGCTTCTCAGCCCAGAGCAAAGGATGGATAACAATTAGTTACATGGAAACGTCCACCGGCTCGTACTATCTGGACAAATTGGGGGAAATGCTAATAATCTACATGTCATGCTAAAAAAATCGGAGAACCGAACAACAAAAATCCTAGATGGAAGTAGAACAAAACTTATCCAGTAAATGAAGCACTGATTCCAGAGCTAGCTGCTATCCTGCTACGCTGAAGCATCGAACTGAGCTCATCCAATTGGAACGGATGAAACTAGAAGCCACTTCAGAAATGCATGATGTTTACTGCTGAATGTTTTCTGTGTTGTTTACCTCTATCCAAGAAAAACCTCTTCCATTCTGTTCGTATAGGAAGTAAGCTCACAATGTGCCTTGTTGGAAGTGATTTAAGCTCTGACAAGAAAATTTTGGCCATCCAATTTTTACCAACATGACCAATTTGGGATGCGGACAAGCAGACAGCTGCATGAGTCATGATGCACCAAGAGCTTTGAATTGAGGAACTCAGTGACCGACACGAGAAAAAAGCCTTCCGGTCTCTGTGAATTACAACCATCAGCAGGTTCTTGGACTGCTCACCACTCACCACTGATACTTGGCAGCAACAAGAACCTCCTCATAAAGTTTAGCAGCATTGTCCCAACTTAGATCTTGTATCATCCCCCTCCTTTGGAGTCCCTCCCAACTAGTCTTGTAGTTCCTGTATGTGTTGAGGCAGTGCCCTAGAGCATCAATCAATCTGTTTGCCTCTGCCTTTTCGAAAGTCCAACCAAGTCCAACCTCCTCATAGGGATTATAGTGCTGGACGGTGTCTCGGAGACCACCGACCGCATGAACTACTGGGACAGTCCCATACATCATGGCATAGAGCTGGTTCAGCCCGCATGGCTCAAACCTTGATGGCATCAACAGTATATCAGCCCCAGCAGTCATACGATGAGCCAACCTGACAGAAAAACCAACCCACCCCCTAACTCTGTCGAAATGCTGGCTCTCAAGCCTCCTCAATGTATCTTCAAGGTCTTGCCTTCCAGTGCCCAGCATTATTAACTGTACATGTTGGCCAGCTATCCATGGCATTGCTTCTGCTATCAGGTCTACACCTTTTTGATGGTCTAACCGTCCAATGAAAGCAATGACAGGAACATCACCACGAACCGGAGACCAAGTTCTTTCTGCAATGCCGCCTTACATTGCGCTTTACCTGTTTGAACAGTTTCTAGAGAATAGTTGGTATATCCATCAGACTGTAGGTGGACATCAGACCTAGGATTCCAATCAGTTGTATCGATACCATTTACAATGCCTTGGAATTTCCAATCACTTTCATTAATGATCCCATGAAGGCCCCAACCACCTTCAGGTGTTTTGAGCTCCCATGCATAACCATGGCTAACAGTAAGCAAACGGTCGGCAGCTTTAATGCCGGCTGCAAAGATATTTAGATGATCACCTCCATATGGGTCATAAAGTTTGAAAAGGTCCATGTAATGACCGGGCAAATCCAAGTAACTAAAGTCATCAAGTGGGCCACGACCCTGGAAGAGATATTAAGTTAATTTATCTGGATGGATAACATATAGATAGAATAACAGTGGGTACACTAAAAGCAACAAGCACGGCAATTATGTAGAATGTCGAATCAGTACACACATATGGGACTACATAACTACATAAGGCAGGAAAACAGAAGCAATTTTTTTTAGACCAAAGGCTCTAAAAGAGCCCCGCTTTTTTAGAAAGCAAAACAGAAACAGAAGCAATTACGAAGACAATGGCTGTCTGGAAATAATTACCTTTAATGAAGACATTGTAAACTAACAGGTACTTTTGTAGTCTCTTGTAAAAACTATCTTTTGTAGTCTCCTGTAAAAACTATCTTTTCTGGATCCTTGTGAGGATTGGATGTTCATGTTTTGCTGTGTTCTTGACATTTTTTGCTTTAGTGACTCTAAAATAACTCCGTAATAAATTTGCAAGACTAAAGCACTTGGTCACATTCCAACCTGAAACCATGTCCATCTCCATGTACATCGCTTGCATGTTAACCTCTGTTTTAACATTTCAGATATATATTTTGATGTTGCATCTTGCATCAGTAGTGATGCATCAGAAAGTTCTAATTGTCAACTCAAACAGTTGCTTTTCTTGTAGAAAAGTAGTCAATTTAAACATCTAACAGGAAGCTAGAAATATGTTACTTTATACACTCATGACATCTGCCATTGAGGATTAATATGCAGTACATGATTGTTTACTTCAGCAGATTCATTTAGAACGGATTACTAACTGAATTTTCCATAAACTGCTAGAAGTACAATCCATGGAATACATAGTAAAAAGTTGGAAAAAATAACATATTGGACATAAAAGGTAAGATCAAGGAAAACAAACTTACCTGATGTGCTATATTGTGTACCACAAGAACAGAACGGGCATATGTCATGAAACCATTATCACGATAATAAGCCTTCAAATAAACAGGCAGTAGTGCAGTGTGCCAGTCATTCGCAATGAAAACAAGATTTCCATCACCATAGCAGAAACCACCACATGGAACATACCATGGAACCTAGATCAAGGTAATTATGTTTTCTATAAGCATATTGAGGAAGACCGATCACAATCATAGAGAAATAACAGGGTTACACAAAGGCCAGTCATGTTACAAACAATGCCTTGAAAGGAGTGACTATATTATATGTCTCTGTATTTTACGCACTTTACGTACACCTTTTCCACCGTCTGCTACTTATCCTACAAATGGGAATTGGGGAAGTGGAAAAATGTTGGGAAAGGAAAAACTTGACAAGCATTTTGTAGCTAAAACTTGTTTGTAACATACCATCCTCATGCTTTAATTTTCTCAAACAAAAATCTCTCCCTCAAAAGGCACCCAGACAGATCAAGAGAGAAAGGAAACCTGCCTTGCTTTGCACATAAAAAATTTCGAAGGACTTGGAAGTTGGAACCCAAGTCTCAACTACAGTTACTATTCTATCAAAGCAGATTTTTTATTGTGAAACAGGAGATGGTAAGTGTTGATTTACTTACAGGGTGGTTCTGCATGGAGAGAAAAAAATGTTATACTTACGATAGAATTTACCTCTACAGCCGCTTTGCACAACAAAACCATTCGTTTCAAGATGTCCTGCAGATAAAAATTGATCTACTAGTTACAATCATAAGCAACCAAAAAGGAAAGAAAAATAGATAGCTGACTACTACATAACATAAATATCATCTTAGCTTTTAATATCCGCAAACATGCAATGAAGCAGTAATAACCAGAAGAACACATTACTTACTGTTCGGTCTCCACCATAAATTCCATTCTCAACATGGTGGTAGATAGGATTGTCAATAAATACAAAATCCACACCATCTATGTATGCATGATAATATATTACCTCCATATCCTGTACAAACATAACATCATTTTCAAAAGGAACTATTATTATAACAAGTTAAAAGTTATTATAACACAAGGTCGGAAAACACCTGCCCTGCAACCTGGTACCTCCTTGGTTCTCCTATTTGTTGAGGTTCTGCATAGTTTTGATACATTGGCACTACTGCCTGTAAAATATACATGTACAGCAAGTTACTAAAGGTACTATTGAAAGAATGGCATATTTAGTGTTCAAGTACTTTTGGAAATGTAATAATCAAAATAGTAGTTTACAGGGCGATCCAAGGACTCTGAAAATGTAACTATTAGCTAGTACTTCGTAGGAAATAGGTGGTGTTTGGTTGAAAGGTTTTTGCTATGTATTGTGATTACATCTGAAGGAAATACATTACCCATTGTTTCGTTAGGTTACTCCAGAACCACATCACACGTATTGAGAATACACTCTAAACTCTAATAAACGCAAAGTGGGATGTATTCCAATTACATTACTTATGTATTTCAAAGTCCATTTATGATTGCGATTTGCCCATGACAATTCCCAACCAAACACTACCTTACTTGTTATAAGTTAACACACATCTCTTGATTTCAGCCATTGCAGATTTATTCCTGAAACGTGCAGTGCTTGACATTCTCTCGAAATAAGAGTGCAGGTTTGCTTTGGGATATACAGAGTTATTTATGTATCTGCCACTAACTTCAGGTTTACACATCCCCTTTCCTATGCAATTTACAATACTGAAAGGCCACAATGCATAGGTGTACTGCTCAGCGTTTAGGTCATTTAAGCTGTAGTACATGCTACCATATGCCAACAAGTTGTGTTGTGCATCTTGCCGAAATGATTCAGGCCAATCCATGTACCAGGTAAAAAGGGTACACCATGAGTTCTGCTGAATATATCATAATTATTGGAATACATCCTTTTTCTGGTAGCAACCCATTCCATACGAGATGGCTATAAAGCAAATGATTGCCCCAACTGGTTACCTTATGAAATTTTTATACATACTGTTACGTGCACGATCCGCACACGCAACGGGGATGAGATAGGGCCCTTAACGTGGGCGAAACGAGCTGTTGTCGAAGCTAGCGCCTTGGCTGTACGGAGCCACCGGCCAGTTATCGATGGCAGCGCCTGATCTACTAGAGACTTGGTTTACTCATTGCTTGGATGCATAATACATACGGTGTTGTCCCTTTTATAGGGATGGCTAGACTTGACCCCTAAGAAACCTATTCTTGTATTAAGGAAACTAATCCCTATTACATGGAAATAATTTAAAAGGAAACAAACCCAAATAATAAGGAAACTAATTATTCTAATCCTAATTAATGACATGCTGCCATGCACCACGTCCTGGCTGTTATGGCTCGCTCGACCCATAACACATACAGGTTTAATACTATGCACGAGTTCTCTTGTTACTCATTTTAAAATTTTAGCTCTACTAGATTATGAAGTTACTTTGTGAACTTTAATTGTAGGAAAGTAGAGAGAAATGGAGCAATCACCTCTCAGCCATAAGGCGGGGTGGTAATCCATATATAGCCCAAAAGGAGAGATTACAGAGTGATTACATAGCCTCAATTAGAGGAGCTATACAAGGAAAGAGATAAGCTATACTAGGAAAGTATAAACAGGAAAGACAAGAATTCCTCTAATACCCGCGATAGCGTGGCAGGATTCCTGGACGCAAAGATCGGACCGAAAATCTGAAATAGTCGTGTCGGAAGACCTTTAGTCATGATGTCGGCGAATCGATGAGAGGACGGGACGTGCAAGACGCCAGATTGCCGAGGAGACCTTCTCGCGACAAAGTGGATGTCAATCTCGATGTGCTTGGTCCGCCGATGTTGAATCGGGTTTGTAGACGGTGTAGCGGCCGACGTTGTCGCGAGATACCACGATTAAGCCGATACAAGAGGAACATGAAGTTCTGAAGTAGGTGGTAAGCGGCAAAGAAGATTCTCGCGACGGCGTGAGCAACGGCTCGGTACTCAGCCTCTGCGCTAGAGCGGGATACCGTAGTCTGGCGTTTGGATGACCAAGACACGAGGTTGTCGCCGAGGAAGACGCAGTAGCCGGAAGTAGAGCGACGAGAGTCTGGACAGCCAGCCCAGTCGGCGTCGGAGTAGGCGGTGAGAGAAGTCACAGGCGATCGACCGATGTGAAGGCCAGCGTGAAGGGTGCCTTTGACATATCGCAGATGCGCTTGATCAACGAGATGGGGCTCGCGATCATGCATGAAGAGGCAAACCGCCGAACGGCATATGCCAAGTCCGACGGTGGCGTTAAGTATTGTAATGCTCTCGCAAGGCTCCTAGATTCGGTTGGATCGGCAACAGGAGGACCGTCGAGGCTGGAGAGCTTAGCATGAGTGTCCACCGGTGTAGTGGTGGAATGACACTCGACATGCCCGCGTCGAGAAGATCAACAAAGATATTGCCTTTGAGACGAGAACAGCCGTCGGACGGTTGTGACGGAGATCTTGAGGAAGTAGCGAAAGGTACCAAGGTCCGTCATGGCGAACTCCGGCGCAATCGGGCCGATCGACGCCAAGGAGTGGCCGAGAGGAGGCGTGAGGACGATGTCGTCGATGTCTGTGAAGAGATAAGCGAAGTCGAGTCCTTGTTTGAGGACAAACAGGACGGTTTCGAGGAGGAAGCGACGAAGCCGAGCTGGCGGATGAACATGGCAAATCGGTGGTACCATGCCCGAGGAGCCTGCTTTAATCCATAGAGCGACTTCTGTAGAAGACACACGTGATCAGGGTGAGCCGAATCCACAAAACCGGAGGGCTGCTGGCAGTAGACCGTCTTGTCAAGAGTGCCGTTGAGGAAGGCATTCTTGACGTCAAGCTGGTGAATCGGCCAGGAGCGGGACGTGGCGATGGCGAGGACGGTGCGAATAGTGGCCGGTTTGACCACCGGGCTAAAGGTCTCGTCGTAGTCAATGCCATGTTGCTACGAGAAACCGCGAACAACCCAGCGGGCCTTGTAGCGAGCAAGGCGGCCATCAGAGTGAAACTTGTGTTTGAAGACCCATTTGTCGGAGACGATGTTGGCACCTGGTGGACGAGGGACGAGACGCCAAGTCTGGTTGTCCAGGAGGGCCTTGTACTCGTCTGCCATGGCAGCGCGCCAATGTTCATCAGCAAGGGCGCTGCGGTAGTTGGTTGGAACGGCGGAGACATGATCATGCTGAGCCGTTAGGGAGAAGAACTCCGCAGAAGGGTTGTCGGCTGCCTGAGACCGGGTGAGCATTTGGCGAAATGTTGGTGTAGCGGTGGATGGAGGGGCAGACGGTGGATCTGCTATGGCGGCCGGGCGTCCAGAGAGGGCGCGGAAGACGAAGCCGCACGTGGCCGTCGGGTAAACACCGACGACGGCGGCTTCGGTTGATGTTGGTCGGGAGACTCGCAAAGCGCCATGGCGAAGACAAGGTACCGCATGGCAAGATCATCGACAAGGAAATCCAAGTCGGCATTAGTAGTCTTGGAAGGGCGTATATGGGTGTTCGGTGGCAAAGGGAAGGTGCTCTCATCGAATCGACATGACGAGAAATGATGACTTTGTGGGTGGAGAGATCAAAGCGCAGTATCCTTTGTGTTGGGAAGGATAACCGAGGAAGACACAAGCCGTAGAGCGAGGAGCGAGTTTGTGAACAAGTGGTAGCTGTAAATTGGGAAAGCAAAGGCAACCAAAGACCAAGATGAGAATATTATGAGGCTTTTGGTGAAGGAGAGTGTATGGAATAGCACCGCCAATGGAGGAGGATGGACACCGGTTTAGAAGGTAGGTGGCGAGTGGCTAATGCTTCACCCGAATTTGGGTGGCATGTGGGCATGAATGAGGAGGTGCGAATCATGTTGTTGAGGTGCGAAGCATTCTTTCGACTTTTGCCGCTCGGGAGGAAGTGTAGGGCATGAAAGACGAGAGTGATGCATGCGGAGGCAAGAAAGGATGTGGTGGCATGGTTAACAAATTCGCGGCCGTTGTCAGTTTGGACAGATTTTATGGAAAAACCGAACTGTGTGGTGGCTAGGGCAGCAAGATCGACTATGTGTTGATGAACGTCGGACTTTTGTTTAAGTGGAAAAGTCCAAGTAAAATGAGAAAAGTCGTCGACAACAACCAAATAGTATTGAGATCCAGAGATACTAGCCACTGGAGAGGTCCATACATCACAGTGAATGAGTTCAAATGGCGCAAAAGTGCGAGAATTTGAAGAAACAAAAGGTAGACGTGTATGTTTGCCAATTTGGCAAGACTGGCAAAGCGAGCGATCTACTTTATTACATTGAATATGAGAATTGTTGAACAAAACAGTGAGAGGAGCGACGCCGGGGTGACCAAGACGTTGGTGCCATAGTTGGGAGGAGACGGCAAGGTTGGCACTTGGGGTGGTGGTGGACTCGGCAGTGTTGATGGTATATAGGTCGCCTTCACTATTGCAGCGAAGCATCACTGTTCGTCTGGAGATCCTTTACAGAGAATCCAAAAGCATCAAACTCAAGTGAGCAATGATTGTCACGAGTGAACTTAAGTAACGTAAAGAAGATTGTGCACGGTGAGGGACAACAAGAATATCGCGAGAGAAAATTTTGTAGTGGGTGTATGGAGAAGGAGTGGCCACTAGAGATTATGGATAATCTGGAACCATTGCCAATGGTGACGGTAGTGGTAGGGAGGAAGATGGGAGAGAAGGTTACCACTATTTGACGTCATGTGGGAGGTGGCGCCATCGTCAACCACCCAGCCTACCATGCCCCGGATGGCGGTGGTTGAGGCGATGATGAGGCCTCGCCGATCCCACGCCGAAGCGAGGGACGGGAAGGCGAACGCGCATGCGCCGAGGCGTGCAAGCGAAAGCGAGCTCGGGAGGCGATGGGCGCCATCGACCGGCGGGAGAGCCCATCTGCCGCCGCCAGAGAGCCCATCGCCGCCGCCAGGAGGAGACCACGGGTTGCAGCAAAACCAGGGACCGGGTGGTGTAGAGGCACGACCTCCCTGGTAGCCGCCATGACCGCCGCCGAACTTGTTGCGGCGATTGCGCTCCATGGCGGGCATCACTTTTCTTTGGATCGGCGTTAGGCGAGGAGCGGTCCGAACAAAGTGGGTTGGAGGAGCCGCCTTTGGTGATCAAGGCGGTTTCGGCGATGGTCTTGGTCTCATTGGCGAGACGCGTCTCCTTGAGAGCAAGCATGGAGCGAGCTCGAGAGAAGGAGGGGAACGGCGTCGAATTGGCGATGTCGTCGACGGTGTTGGAGAAGCGAGGATTGAGACCGCGCAGCAGGTTGAGGACCAGTTGGGAGTCGGAGACAGGGTGACCAACGTCACGGAGAGCATCGGCCAAGGTCTTAATCTGTTGGCAAGAGTCGCGATGGGTGATGATCGCCTGTAGAAGAGAATGAAACTGGCTGCTCAGGAAGACGGCGCGGGATTCCTTGTTGTCGCGGAAAAGGCCCTCGATGGCGACCCATAGGTCGCGCGCGGTTTCGTCGAAGGCCATCGTGGAGTCGAGGATGTTCTCATCGACGGAGCCGTACAACCAGCTGAGGACGGCGGAGTCGGCAAGGATCCAAAAGGATCGGCCGGACGCAAGAACGCCGGAGCCGTCGATGTGAGAGAGGAGGCCGAACTTGAGGCACATGGTCCGAAAGAACTTAGACCAGCGAGGATAGTTGGCCGCCTTTTGGTCGAGGGTGGTTGGCACATGAGACTTGACGGCTATGGTGCAGTAGGGGTTGAGGAGAGTGGGTGGAGGGGCAGCAGCACCGGCGGCGCCATTCTCAACAACACCGGCCATGGCAGGCGGGCGGAGGAGAGCAGCAAGTGAGAGGCGAGGAGGGGAGAGAGGCTCAGGAAGGAAAGTCTGATACCATGTAGGAAAGTAGAGAGAAATGGAGCAATCACCTCTCAGCCATAAGGCAGGGGTGGTAATCCATATATAGCCCAAAAGGGAGAGATTACAGGAGTGATTACATAGCCTCAATTAGAGGAGCTATACAAGGAAAGAGATAAGCTATACTAGGAAAGTATAAACAGGGAAAGACAGTAATTCCTCTAATATTAATGTCATCTGCTTATCTTCCATGTTGACTTGCATCACTTACCAACTGTTAGCAGCTTAGTTAAATCTCTATCCAAAAACATTGAGAGAAGACGGCTTACAGAAAACATACCATGACACGATGACCTCTCCTGGCCAAAGCCTTCGGCAAAGCTCCAGCAACATCTCCAAGTCCACCTGCGGGAGATTAAGACATGGCTATTGCTTCCTTAGCAAGAGAGTGATTGAAATGAGTAGTGTATTCAGGCTTGAAATCATGTGCAGCGATGCGTACTCCTAAACTGTTATCACCCACTTAAGCTAACTGCAATTTGACGGACCATGGAAGACAGCCGTACATCATTAAAAAAATGTGGAAGACTCGTATTGGCACCTGCTGGTCAGCTTACCCCTCATATTTTTGCCAAAAAAAACCCATTACTAATAGATATTCACATTAAAACCTCCGAAACTTTTACATAAATGATGTCACTAAAGTAGACAAATATAAAGGGACAACTCTGTTAAGTTGTATTTGATCCCGAAAGTAATAACTCATGGATCTACAGCTGTTGACAGGCTATCCTACAATTCTTAAACTGAAGTTTTAATAGGTCACCCAAATTTTGGTGAAATGCAAAATTTAGCTTTAATAATCCCTGACACACCAGGTGCAGGGTTCAATCATGAAAAGCCATAGCCCACGGATGCACCCCATTTCACTTATGGATTTTGGTTGATGGCAGCCATAAGCATGCATAAGTGCTCAGCACGGGGAATAGGGGGCCTATGGCTGGGGATGGAATCTATTGCAAGAATGAGGCACCGCTTGAGAGTGATAGCCTTTCATCGAATGCTCTTAACATACTATTTTTTAGATTATTAACCGATTGTCAACCTCCTCTTTAGAATCATAACAACAAGACTTTGTTATATATGGCGAATTCTCCATAATTAACTTAGCCCACAGCGTAGCACAGCCAAATGGAGCTCAAGTTCAAGTACTTGAGTGTTTATCTTCCATTGTTTCAAGTAGTGTGTAGCAATGAAGTGTGTTTACAGCAGATAGCAGCTATGTTTGCAAGAATATGAGTAATTCAATGTGTCGGCATGCATGGAACAGGTCGTGTGTAAATAACTCATCATTTAATAAAGAGCTTATATCTTTATGTGGAAATATGTAACGTACTACTACTTAAGTGCCAGCAATATGGGTCCCACACTTTATTAAACCAGGTTTAGGAATTGATTGGAATTGGATGCATTGGGTTGGTTGCCCGAAGATCCACGGAGCCGTAGCATTTGTGCTCATTTTACTAAGCGAGAAGGACTCTGTCTAGATCTATAGATCAGCCCAGCATACCCAAGCGAGACCCATCCAAACCAAATCTACGGGTCCTGCTTTATATGAACATCTAACCACTGAATGAGAAATTTATTTGTGTCTGATTCGACTATGAGGACAGTGCCAAGCCAATGCTACCCTTCCTCATCCGACTGACTGGAATGAATATCCATCATCTAGTCAAGGGAAAAAGTTTGGTAGGACCTGAACTAAGACTCTTCTCAACATTACATGACGAACAATCCATGCCCTTCATGGTTGATCCACGTCCTACCATAGTACTTGAAGAACCAGGCTTATTTACTTTACTACGCATGAAGGAATTTTTCTAATATGGCAGAGCCAAAAGGTTGCTTAGCTTGCCTCTAGAAGATTCTATAGTGAATCCACTAGAATCAGTCTCGGGTGATTTTGCCCCAACTGCACAACTGTATGGAGACATAGCAGCCATTACATTGTGGCACTGGCAATGACCCCTGGTCTGCTGTAGCGTGGTATTTATAATAGTCGTAGGCCTCCTGAGCAGTAGGGTAACTTAGTGTGCAGGAGCGCATGGATGGAATTATAGAATGAAAAAAAAAAAACCCCGCAAAACCACCACTCCCTCCTTTGTGTCTCTTGTATCCCCTCTATTCTAGTTGACACTAGGGATGTCACAGGCTCACGGCATGCGACTTGGATAAGTAACATAACATCCATGAAATTATCAAGGTGTGAAAACTAGAACATACATAACCTACAATATGCAAATCAGAACAATTTAGATAGCAACACAAATAATGCGCCCTTAAAATACTCAGGTAGCACAGAAAATGTAAACAGGTGGTGTTGTGTTTGGGTGGTCAACCCATGCACCCTCCTGTCATCCACCCTAAAGGTGCTAAGTTTGAACCTGCAACCCTTCAAAGAAAAGGGAACACTTGAAAAAAAAATGTAGCTATATTATATCGTTCTTGCCTGTTTTGGACCAAGGAGCACATTCTGCAGCTACCAATATGATATTCATAAGATCAACAGCAACCAAAGCAGATGAATTGTCACTTATTCCCTTGGTAACTGACTGTTCCATTTCACTTATTTGACTTAGTTGTGCCACGTTATCCTGCTTCATACTATTAACAGCTTTTGGTTCATATACCGTTCGTGCAGCTCTAGGGAAACTGTCGTAAAGATGATGCTCATAGTCGACCCCGCTAGATGATCCAATAACATCAGTATTAGAAAGTTCGCCTTCTAAACTTCCATAATATCCGTTGTCATCACTAATAGATTCCTCATGAGTTGCACCAACTTCAGACTGCTGTGCACGCCTATCAAGGTACATCTGATGGTCATAGCCAATCTCTTTTCCCTTTGAGACCGCATCCAGACGTGTAAAGGAATCATCACTCTGACCACTGAATGCCTCTCGCTCATTATGAATGGAACTGTCCTCAATAACTGAGATGAGCTTCTTCTTTTCCGTTATCTGAATAAGTTGGATAATTTAAACCATAGCAGTTCAATAAATAATACAAGAGAGGCATGAGCTTCAGATAGTAATTGTTTAATGCAAGCAAATAACCAATAACACGTATATTGTAAAGATGAATTGTAAATCATTCTGGTAAACATATTTTAAGAGAACAACTAATTCCAAAAAAGAGCAAGTGGTAACTGATAAGCCAAGAGCCTAAGATTGTTAAAAACTTGCAGTGCAAGGTCATTCCCAAATTGTCTGTGCATCACCAATCTTAATGCCAATCTGTATTAAGATATAGCCATATGTGTATTGAGAAACATGTTAGATTCCAGCAAGAACATATTAAAGACACCTTTTGCAGTAGATTCTGTGCACCAGCAATTAATATTTCCTTCTGCAGATGGTGCCCTAGAGTGACTCATTGGTGACAGTCCCCATGACCACCACCATCACCTTGTGACTCAGAACTGTAACTCGTCTCAATTGCGAGTAAAATCTTTGCTTGGAGCGCACATGTGGTTCAGTGTAGAGTCCGGAATTTGAACTCAAAAAGGTTTGTTAGTTCAAATTTGGGAGGCCTAATAGCAGATACAAGGAGAACAAGATTCTGACACTCTTGACTAACTTGGGTGTCTAGCATTCTTCTGTATAAATGACGAGCTTCATAGTGATCCAGCGACTAAAAGTAAATCATAGTTTTAGGAAATTCATATTAACATTTACCTTTTTTAAAAACAATTGGAGTATTTATCTGTGTACCTAAAAGACATCTATATATGAACTATGAAGGAAGGCCACAGACCATGTAACAGTGCAATATACTTGATTAATAAAATTTACCAGTTACTACAATTTTTTAGTTTGACTAATTATTGTTGGCTTGTAGCAAAGCAACCAGCCGAATCAGAGAGAAATATATCATTAAAGTAATCAGTATCGAGAAAGGCATTCGATTCCAGCAACATGGAAAGGATACCTGCTCGAGTAGCTTCCTGTGCATCGCCAGCACCTCTTTGCTTTTACGGATGGTGGCGCGAAGGGCCTCATTGGTAACACGAACTCCGTTGTGGTCATCTTCCTCGTCCTCACCAGCTTGATCCCCAGCATGGCCGCCACCCGTCCCTGCGGCGCATAAACCCTTGCCCGACCCCCGGCTGGCCGAACCCACGATCACCGCCGGCCACTCGTAACCAACATTCTCGCAAAACCTCACCTTGCAAACACACACAGAGCACAAAGGAATCATCAGCACCGTCGCAAGGCATATGCACCGAGTAGCTAGCTGATCGAGAGAGGGAAAACAAAAAATCTGCGATGCGCCACCGATCCCCCACACGGCGGATAGATTGACCTAGGGTTGACCAAGGTGGCGGCGCGCGTCTCCCCAAGCAGAGCGACGACCAGCTTGGGAGGCCAAAATCGCTAAACAGCGCGACGCGCTCCGAGCGAAGATGAGGAGGAGGCAGGGAGGCTCACCGGGCGGGCGGAAGCTGGGCGGCGGCGGCGGGGGGAGATCCACGTGGACGGGCTCAGGACGAGGAGGCCGCGCCGCGCTGAGCAACGGTAGCAGCAGGAGGCGGCGGCGGGAGGAGAACCGCGGCGACGCGGCGCCGCGGGGGCCGGGGCGAGGAGAGAGCAGGAGGCCGCCATTGGAGGTGAACCGGAAGGATCGACTGCCACTACTGCTGCTGCTACCGCTACCAGTAGGCAGTAGCCCACTGCTGCTGCTGATCCGAATTTTTGGGTGAGGTGGAAGGAGGCAGCGGAGGAGAAGGCGGTCGCGTCGCCTCGCGATGGGTCGGGGACTTCGCCGCTGACGCGGTTTGGTTCGTTGGCGTGTTGCGTCTCTTTTGTGCGTCAATTTTTGCTGGCCACGAGGGGCGGTGAGGTGCAACGGCAGTACGGCACCTCTCCAACGTGTGGCGCGCGTGCATCGTTCCTTCTCTCTCTCTTCTTTTGTGTGTTTTTGAGATGGAGTAGAAAGGGCTGCTTTTTTTTAATCATTTTTAGGCTCGATGGAAAAATAGAGCATTTAAGGACACATCTTCGGAAACTAAAAACTACGAGATTACCTTTTCATTCTCGGGGTGACGGCAGGGTTTTAAATTTTGTTTTCGGTTCGTATCTCGTAGGTAGGTGGAATCTAAAATTTCAGTAAAATCTTTGAATGTTAGATAAAATTCATCAAAATTTAGAAAATAAATTTGAAATTCGGAATTTTTGAATCGAAATTTGGTCAAAATTACCAAAATTTCGCCGAGAAATGCCGAAAACTCAACGAAATTCAACCAAATGAAAAATAGTCGAAACGATGTTAGAAATTTTTGAAACTTTTTGTATATAGTTCTGACACACTAATAATATTCCTATAAAAATTTCATATGATGATCAAGTATGAGGAATTTTAAAAATTCTAACAGTGCTACTAACTTGATAAAAGGTTGACCGACAAAATTTAAACCGAATGAAAAATGGTGCAAACCATGTTATAACATTCTAAAAAAATTTTGGATGGTCCTGACACGTCAATATTCTTATAAAATTTTAAATAATTAGGATAGTGCTATTAAAGGCTGACCGACAAATTTCAACTGAATGAAAAATAGCTCAAAATATATTATAAATTTTTGAAAATTTTTGTGGATGATCCTGAAGCATCAATAATATTCTCATAAATTTTTTATATTATGATCAAGCCTGAGGAATTTTTTTTTAAAAAAATTATGACAGTGCTACTGTCCTGATAAAAGCCTAATAATCAATAGATGGATTTGATTAAGCAACTGAAAAAGGGTTAGAATTTTCAAAAAAATTAGAGAAGGGTGCTGAGGAAATTATTAAGCTTTCATAAAAAATTTGGATCTTTATCACACTCCAGTGAATTTATAAAATTCTTATAATGGTAGTGTACCATTTGTGTTCCTTGTATTTTTTATTTTTGAAAGATAACAAATAAAGTTCAATGTATTCATAGATTTTATTGAGCAAATCAACAAAAAGTTTAAATTTTTTGAAATTTTAGAGAAGGGTTCTGAGGTAATGATTAAGCTATCATAATAATTTTGGATCATGATCACATTCGAGCAAATTTATAAAAGTCTAACAAAATTATTGTCTCATTATATTTATTCCATTTTTGATTTTTTAAAGATAACAAATGAAGTTCAATTTTTTTTTAAAATTTTTTATGCATTATCCTACACTGCTAAATATAGTATCATAAATTTTTTAAAGCATGATCGAGCTTGTACAATTTTATAAAAATCACAAAGTATTTCTACCACAATTATAAAATGTCTCAAAAAATCGGTTTTTCAACAAATTTTCATGGAAGATGACTTTCTTAAGAGTTATCGGGCCACATCCAGTAAAAAAAAGTTAAAATCCAGTCAAACAATCCTAGATTTGGCGAAATCTCGTTGAAATTTGTGAAATTACTGGAGTAATTTGAAAAAAAATTAATCCAGCCGGAATTTTGTATCTTGTCTCCGGCCGAAATCCGAGATCTCGCAAAATTTCGTTGAGATTTCATTCCATGGGTGACGGAGTGTTCATACTATTCA
Source organism: Guadua angustifolia (assembly GCA_036346375.1). Taxonomy (NCBI): domain Eukaryota; kingdom Viridiplantae; phylum Streptophyta; class Magnoliopsida; order Poales; family Poaceae; genus Guadua; species Guadua angustifolia. The sequence goes on along the minus strand of CM070518.1, from coordinate 10,858,911 downwards.
AGCCTTTTTTTTCATGCTTTTCTCGGTGGCTGGCTGCCTCTTTTTTAAATCACTATTTGAAATACAAATCATTTCTTCCTCCCTCGTATACAAAGGCAAAATGAACAAGATTTTTAAATAATTGTCCTAGTTGTGCAGTAAGAAAAGGTCCTTGTATTTATGGGGGGGAAATGACCGTTGGTACAATCAATCACTCGGTGTTTTTTACTTTTTTTCCTTAAAAGAAAGGATTTCCCCCCTTTCTTTGCTGTTGGTATTGTTTTGAAGGGAACCTGGCTATTGGGTCAGAATGAATCACGGTTCCAGAATTGAGATGACTTTAGTGATATTTCATCACATTGATCTCGTTTCCAGGTATTAAATGGGGCGGAGTAATATTTCATCACATTTTTGTTGCAAATGTGAACGGGGAAGACTGCACTTTCCTTGAGAACGATGACTCTTTGTTGTTTTGCGGGCTACCTCTACATGCTATCTCGGTGCAAAACAAACTTGTTTGAAGAAAGCTGTGAAGGGCGGGCAAAAAAAAACTCGTTAAGATTCGAATCAAAATTGTTTCGATTATGACAGTTAATGAGTTTAAAATGTTAATAAGGCTTAACTCGATAGTGGCTCGATAGCTTGAATTTGAAATAACCACTTAAATGATAAATAACATGATTTTATGATAAATAATATTAACTAGCCATGTGCCCGTGCGTTGCAACGGAAACTCAATTTATGATAAAAAATTTATTTGCAAAGAGCAATAATAATGGTAAAAGTGAGTAATTAAAAAACGGTGGCAAAGGTGGGTAATTTTAATGAAGTGACGCGGGCAAAGGTGAGGAATTAAAGATCAGTGGCAAAGATGAGTAATTTTGACAAAGTGATGTGGAAAGAAACTCTCACTTTATATAGTAAAAATTTTAAAAGAAGCTCGATAGCCAGCCCTTGGATATAGTTATTTCCCGCCATTCATATGCAATTCCTTTTTAAGAAAATCAATATGGGCTAGAGGAGATTTTCCACTATACTCACTTTAGAGAACATGAATTCCGTGCGAGTTTAGAGCGAGGAAGATGTGCATGTTCAGAATTTCGTTCAAGAAAGCTTAAAAAATTTAGAGTGTGATAGTAGAAAGATATGTATAAATACAAATAATAAATAACTAGCGAGGCTTAAAATTCTCACAATAATCTATATGACTCTCTCAGAACAAATTCCAGAAAACCTTTATCGAGGGGAAAAAAAGAGAAGTATTTGCACCACATTGTTTTGATGATATAGATTATAACAATATAAATTAATCAAATATTATTACCATTAAAGTTGTATAATATATATTGTTGTACTTCTAATCGCAGACACTAGAGTTATATAAGAAATGAAATACATAGTTTTGCATTGCAATTTTAAACATGTCAATTGGACAAGTAATTCCGATAGTTATGGAAGAGTTTCATTGCAAGGGAGAGCTTTTGTTTCTTTTTTTTCCAAAAAATTCCTTTTATCTCCTTTTCACACTCTAAACAGCCCCTGAATCTATTGCTCATAATTTTTACTCAAAGTAATTTTTTTTGTTAGGCGTAATTTCATAGCATCACACTAATACAGACGAACTGAAGAAGGGGCAACATGATTTTTTTTTTCTTTTTGCAGAATAACGTCCGCACATACACCTATTCCATAGGACCTTTAACATCTTATTATTTCTTGGCTTACAGATTAAAGCCATTTTTTTCTTAAACAGTTTAAAATCAGTCCACTTTTACACATGTGGTAGAGTTAGTAATTTTACTCAAACTTCAGTGGCATTGGTCTAAAATCAATTCTCAGTAAGCCAAACAAAGTACATCTCAGATGGCATTTGATTATTAGTTATTTGGAAGTTTATGGCCTTTAAAAAGCCACATATTTGTTTAGTCTTTGGCTTTTTAACTTTTAAACTAGTGAAAAAGCCCAAACAACCCTGGGGCTTAACACATACATCTTATTTATGCTTGAAACTAATTCAAAATTTTCAAAAAAGAAAGGAAATATTTGGTTTTACAGCATTGCAACATTTCTTGAATATATGTGCAGCAATTTGAGACAGCATTTGCAACAATCACAATGAACTACACAAAATTCCAAGTATAGATCTTGCTTGCAATAGAATAAACTGATGCTACAACTGTTGCTACTAATGGTTGTACTCTACACGTGGAATTAGAATGTTGCAATAAAAATTGCTACAATAACATTCAAAAGATATGGTCACAGTGTCTCAAATGACCTATTACAACCCAAAAAAACTCCAGTGAATAACATGACAAATTGGCCTCGGTCTCGGATGGTGGCGAGACAAGCCTCGACGACGTGGGCTCACCGAAGTCAGCTCGGTCGAAAGTGCGCACACTGCTCCATGGATGCAGCTAACGAAGGAGGTGCCGTGTGATTCGGATGAGAATAGGCAGGGAGGCCACGTGCGCTTAGCCGTCATGCAGGGGCGCACGCTAAAACGGCCGCGCGACGCGCTGGTTTTGCCAACGTCGAGCCATCACGAGCCAACGCTGAGCGCTGTCTAGCTTGAGCCCAGTACAGCTTGGAGGAACAAGCAGTGTATTGATAGTACCACGTCGTTGTTGTGCAGATTATGCTATGAGTAACTGGTGGCTCCGCACCGTATCCATCTAGCCTCTCTATATCGCAACATACTCCAAAGTCATAAATAGTTATCGTTCTGGATATTGGCACGGTTTTCAAAACATAACATTACCTATTAATTTTATTATAACATATTTGTAAAAGCCAATAAAATTATAATACTATGTACTTTTCAAGACAAATATATATATATATGATTTTAATGTATTCAATTGAGGCATTTTAAAATATTTTGACTATCAAAGTTTTAAAATTTTGACTGTATCTATATCCAAAACAATACCTACTTATGACCGGGTGGAACAGTATTACACCCATTTCTTTCAGGCAGGATTGTTTTCCAGTCGTACAAACAGTCACTTGCTAATTTGGTATTTCTACGACTGGGGTTTTGGAGAGCTAGTTCCACGATTGAAGATAAAATTATTTCAGCATGTAAATTAAACGCACAAAGTGGGATGAAAAGATTCAGCATCAACAATCCAAGACGTACATCAATACATTATCACAAATTCACACTGAATTCTTTTATCCTTGACACAGAGCTAAATGACCTATCGGCAAAAGTCGCACATGGACTAGCCAGAGATGCAAATCGTGAGGCTCCATCTCAAATCTCAGTGGTACTACTTTTTTTTTTTTTTGACCACATGGCACACTGCAATGGCATCAGTGCATCACTGATCCCGTAATAGCTTAAAGGCTAGCTACAACGATTTATCTTATAATGTGTTTAGTTGTTTGTATCAAGTGGTATATATATAAGATTGTTTAAGAAAAAAGTTATTAATATATTTTGTTTGGTTGTTTGAATTGAACTATTTCGTTTTAGATGGTGAAATATAAATTTAAAAAATACTTTCTATAGATACTAAATTATTTTATTTACTCGAAACAATATAATCAAATAGTATAGAGCCATCTTATCCCATTCAGCTTTACCATACCGACCAAACACACTCTTAGAAAACCACCCCATAATCTACTAACACGGTTTTAGTAACTATCAATATATATGGCGCTGAGAGAAGGAGGTCACGCCACGGAGGTAGAGCTAGGAGTTGGGCAGACTTTTCACAGTGCCCAAGGCGATCGTCTTGACGGCCCAAGCACTGGCCACGCACGAATGGATTTTAAGGCGGTTTTACCGAATATAGGAACTACGGGCGCCTAGAATGGGGCTCATGTTAAGCGGCCTACCCGACGACATGGGTAGGGTTCGGTTTACCAAGACTGAAAGTCTGAGAAGCCTGTGGGTGACAGGAGAGCCCTTAGGCGGGACACGTGGGACGAGTAATTCAACCTAGTATAAATTAAATTAGCTAACTAGCTTTAGCAAACCATGCAATTTTAGTATAAATTAAAAATTGCATGCTTGTATGCTTGCATGCGACTATACGCACTAGCAAACCGCCAAACCATGCAAACCATACTAGCAACGTCTATACTAGCACATAATTTTTCCTGCATGCACTTCAGCGCTTAGCTTCACACTGTTGACGCGACGAGGCAAGGGCAGAGGCTTGGCTAGGCATGGCGTCGGCGTTGAGAGAGTGAATGAGTGTGGGCCGGCCGGCCGGCCGACTCGACCAGCAGTGCTTTTGGGCGGGCCGACCTGTCAAACATCTCTCGGTAACCGCCTGCTGGTTTTTCCGGCCGAAATGGTCCGGCTCGCCATGGTTCAAGCCACAGTGCCGCAAGCCGTGCAGTCCGGCCGGTCAACGCCACTCAAGCCGGGAGGATCACACAGGAGGTGGCGGGACGGGTTCGAGTTGTTTACTAAGAAGAAGAAGATGAAGATGGGTAGTGGCGAGGAAGGCGTTGGTAATAGTGAGGCCTTTGGGGCTTCTGGCTCGGTGAGGATGGCCACCAAGGACAAGGCGGTCGCGCCAGGGACAAAGGCGAAGGTGCCCTTCCACATCCCCACCATCCCACGGCCGCAGGACGTGTACCGCATTGTGGTGGACAACACGAGCAAGCCATTCGAGCATGTCTGGCTTGAGCGGAGCGATGACGGTGCCCATGCCGTCCACCCGTTGGTTAGTGTTTGCTGCATACATTTCTGCTAATCTCACATCACATCTTTCTGCCTGTAGTTTCTCATTAGTGGTCTTAGAATGAAAAGATGCATGCAAGGAGTAAAAGGAGTAATTTTTGTTTAGTGAGGCATGTAGAGAATCTCTAGCATTTGGAAGATCGGCAAGTATTGAATATGGATGATGATCTATTATCTGATATTCAGATTATGCGGAAATAGACTGTGCATCATAAATAGAAGTTGATAAGACTGTCACATGAGTATGAAATGATCATGCTTTGGCCTAGTGGAGACTGTTAGAATTAGTAGATACATCCTGTATTCAGTCAAGGGTATTGTATTCGGTGTAACAACCTCTGAACACATAGCGATGGCGACAATCTCTGGATGCTTAACAAGAGCGACAAGCTCTGTATGCTATCGAGAGGTGGTTAACTTTAGCGATAGCTTTTGCTTTACGATCAACAGTTATTGTCTTTGTGTGCGTAAGTTTTGAACTATATAAAGGAAATCTGAAGCCTCTACGGAGGTAGGAATGCTTCACATATTTTCTCACATGGTATCAGAGCTAGCTTCCTCTAGATCACATCCATGGCAAGTTCAATCACCTCCACGTTCAGCCTTCCATCTTCCTTTGCTATCCTCATATCTGAAAAACTCTCCAAGACTAATCATGTTCTATGGAGTGCTCAAGTTCTTCCTGCCATACGTGGTGCATAGCTTGAAGGATTTCTAGATGGTTCGGCTGTCCCACCTCCTCAGGAACTTGAGGAGAAGATTGAGGGCAAGACCGTGAAGAAGATCAATCCTGAGTATGCTCGGTGGATTGCTCAAGATCAAGCCGTTCTCAGTTATCTCGTCTCTTCCTTAATGCGCGAAGTTCTGATGAGCGTTGCCTCTCTCCGAACTGCGGCGCAAGTCTGGAATACTCTAGAGCAGATGTATGCGTCTCAGATAAGAGCACGCCGTCAACACACGACGCCTCGCCACGACGAAGAAGGGCTCTCTCTGCGGGCAAGAGTACTACTCGAAGATGCGTGGCTACGCCGATGAAATGGCGGCAACTGGCAAAACTCTAGAAGATGAGGAATTTGTTTCCTATCTTCTCACGGGTCTTGATGAAGAATACAACCCCCTCGTCTCTGCTGTTGTGGCGCGAGTTGAACCAATCACTCCCAGTGAACTCTATGCTCAAATGCTCAGTTATGAGCTTCGAGTGGAGATGCAGTCGGGTGGTTATGGATCCCGCCCCACGCAAATCTTGCTTCCGGAGAGGGCGCGGGCGGCCAGGACGTGGCCACAACCCGGGCGAGTGGCGTGATCGCGGAGAGGACACAAAGAAGTTCAAGAGCTTCTACAACAACTCAGCCCGAACTGCTAACAATCCAACTCATGCTGGTGCTGGAAGAAATCAGAAGACCACCACTGTGTGTCAAGTCCGCTTGCGCGGTCATGCTACTTGCGATCTGTTGGCATCGTTCGATGAAACGTTTGTCCCAGATCAGCGCATGGCAGCCGTTGCAATGTCTTCCTCCAAAGAATGATTCCGCATGGTACACGATCTGAGTGAGCCACCGATCACATTATGGGGAACTTGACAAGCTAGTGATGCATGATCGCTACAATGGGCATGATCGATCTCAGACTGTGAATGGAGCAGTATGAACATTAATCGCATTGGTCGTTCAGTTATTCATACCCCTAGTCGTGATCTGCATCTTCGTAATGTCTTGCATGTCCCACAAGCGACAAAAAATCTTGTTTCCGTTCATCGTTTCACTACTGACAATAACACTTTTCTTGAGTTTCATCCTCATTTTTTCTTGGTCAAGGATCAAGCCACGAAGAAGATATTGCTCCACGGACCACGTAAAGGTGGTCTGTACCCTATGCCGTCACCTTCGTCTATGCCTTCGAAGCATGTTTTTGCTACTACCTCTACTGATCGCTCCATCCATCTCCTCGCCGCACGGTGCGCCTAGGACATCCTCTTTGAAGTTGTTCATCGAGTCATTAGTAGTCGCTGCCTTCCATGCTTAAATGATGTCAATAAAAATCTATCTGTAATGCTTGTCAACAAGCCAAGGCTCATCGATTACCATATCCGGTGTCCACTAGCAAATCTAGTGCTCCTTTACAACTTGTTTTCTCCGATGTATGGGGACCTGCTATTAATTCTTTTGGTGGCAAGAAATATTATGTTAGCTTCATTGATGATTATAGCAAATTCACATGGATTTATTTGCTTCGTCACAAATCTGAAGTGTTTAAATATTTTCATGAGTTTCAGTCTCTTGTTGAACGTCTCCTTGGACGAAAAATTGTTGCCATTCAAAGCGATTGGGGCGGCGAATATGAGCATCTCAATTCCTTTTTTCGACAGACTGGCATTTCTCATTTTGTGTCCTGTCCTCATGCTCATCAGCAAAATGGTAGTGCAGAACGCAAACATCGTCACATCGTTGAAATTGGCCTTGCCCTGCTTGCCCAAGCATCTATGCCACTGAAGTATTGGGATCAAGCTTTCCTTGCTGCCACTTATCTCATAAATAGACTTCCTAGCCGTGTTATCAACAATGACACACCTCTTTTTCGTCTTCTTGGTCATCAGCCTGATTATTCTAGTCTTCGCATTTTTGGATGTGCCTGTTGGCCCTATCTTCGTCCCTATGCCTCACACAAACTTCAGTTCAGATCCAAACGATGTGTCTTCCTTGGATATAGCAACATGCATAAGGGGTTCAAGTGTCTTGATGTTGCGGCAGGTCGCGTATATATCTCCCGAGATGTCATTTTTGATGAACATGTGTTTCCATTTGCTGAGTTACATTCCAATGTGGGCACAAGATTTCGATCTGAACATCTTCTTACTGATTCATTATCTAGGGGTGTGTCTACTGATGACAATGCTGATTATTGTTCACCTGATCTCACTGACGGAACTAGTACTTGTGCGGAAAATTTGGTCCCCAATCATGTTTCCGTGCAGGACTATGTGCAGTGTTCTTCTGGCGCATCTCCCCAGGCTACTCTCTCATTTCCTCCGACCACCGAGCTCGGATCGAGTGCCATTGCATCATCCTCGGATCATGTGCCGACCATCGTATCAGCTTCTGGCGGTCTTGGCGCGCCCCTTCCCGTCACTTGCTCACCTGCACCCCCGGGTGCATCCACGCAACCCTCTCAGGTTGCCGCCGTCTGCAGCGAATGAGGAGGCTATGCGATCGGTCAGGCCTAGTGATGGCGTTCCTCACTTGCTCACTGCCGAGTCACCGGGGGAAAACAGTGACGCTGCTGTTCATGATAATGCTACTAGAGTTCTTGCACCGATTGAATCAACTACACTAAGTACTGCTGCTGACTTACCTCCATCGCGGCGTACACGGCCAGAGTGGAATTGCAAACCGAAGGTATATATCGATGGAACAAGAAGGTATGGGTGTTTGGCTACTATTGCGTAACCCAAGATTGTACAAGAGGCTTTAGCTAATGCACAATGGAAGGCTGCAATGGACAAGTGAGTATATGGCTCTTATGAAAAATAGTACATGGCATCTTGTTCCACCGTGATAAAGGAAGAAATGTCATTGATTGCAAATGGGTGTTTAAGATCAAGCGTAAGCGATGGATCGGTTTGATGTATAAAGCAAGACCGGTAGCAAAAGGTTTTAAGCAAAGGTATGGCATTGATTATGAAGATACATTCAGTCCAGTAGTTAAGACTGTCACTATTAGACTTGTTTTATCCATTGCTGTGTCCAGAGGATGGTGTCTTCGCCAATTGGATGTTCAGAACGCGTTTCTTCATGGTGTTCTTGAGGAAGAGGTGTACATGAAACAACCTCCTGGGTATGAGGATTTGTCTAAACCACAGCATGTATGCAAGTTGAACAAAGCATTGTATGGACTGAAACAAGCACCATGAGCCTGGTATTCTCGACTCAGTGAAAAGTTATTGTCTCTTGGGTTTTTTGCTTCAAAGGCAGATACATCTCTATTTTTCTTTATAAAGGGTTCTGTCACAATTTTTATACTTGTATATGTTGATGACATAATTGTGACTAGCTCTTCTCAAGAGGCAGTAACAGCGCTATTGACAGATCTTAAGAAAGAGTTTGCCTTAAAGGATCTAGGAACTCTACATTATTTCTTGGGAATAGAGGTAAAGAAGACTAATGAAGGAATACTGCTATCTCAAGAAAAATATGCAAATGAGTTATTAAAGAAGGCAGGAATGATGAATTGCAAGCCAGTCATTACTCCTCTTTCTACCAGTGAAAAACTCTCAGTATATAGTGGTGATGCACTTGAGTCAGAGGATGCAACAAGGTATAGAAGTCTAGTAGGAGGCTTACAATATTTAACCTTAACACGGCCTGATATTTCTTTTGCAGTTAATAAGGTATGCCAATATCTGCATGCTCCTAGAACTCAGCATTTGACAGCTGTTAAAAGAATTCTAAGATATGTCAAGTTCACTTCGGATATTGGTTTAAATATTCAGAAGTCATCCTCTCTACTAGTCAGTGCATTCTCTGATGCAGATTGGGCTGGATGTTCAGATGACAGAAAATCAACTGGTGGTTTTGCTATTTTTCTTGGGTCCAATCTTGTTTCATGGAGTGCCAGGAAACAGTCAACAGTTTCTAGATCCAGTACTGAAGCAGAATACAAAGCAATGGCAAATGCTACAGCAGAAGTAATGTGGATTCAAACTTTGCTAGATGAGTTGAAAATACCATGTCCTAGAAGTGCTCGATTATGGTGTGATAATATAGGAGCAAAGTATCTTTCTTCAAATCCTGTATTTCATGCTAGAACGAAACACATAGAAGTTGATTATCACTTTGTCAGAGATAGAGTTCTACAGAAGAAATTAGAAGTGCGATTCATATCTACCGGAGATCAAGTAGCAGATGGTTTTACCAAGGCATTAACACATCAAAAGCTGGAAGAGTTCAAGAACAATCTCAACTTGAGAAAGTTGTGATTGAGGGAGGCTATTAGAATTAGTAGATACATCCTGTATTCAGTCAAGGGTATTGTATTCTGGTGTAACAACCTCCAAACACATAGCAGTAGCGACAATCTCTGGATGCTTAACAGTAGCGACAAGCTCTGTATGCTAGCAGTAGAGGTGGTTAACTTTAGCAGTAGCTTTTGCTTTACAGTCAACAGGTTGTTGTGCTGTGTCTGTAAGTTTTGAACTATATAAAGGAAATACAGAAGCCTCTACGGAGGTAGGAATGCTTCACATATTTTCTCACAGAGACTTGATTGGCTGCAAAATTGTGTGAATGAAACGAGAAACCATTATGAATATGGAAAATGGAAGAGCAGAAGATGCCCTTTTAAGCAATATCATTAATTAAAAGTCAGTAACTGAGTATCACACAAATTGGAGAGAAGGGTCTGTTTTCTTGTTCTGCACTTATATATCAATAATCAAATGTGCAAAACAACTGATTTACATGCATGTAAAGAGTGGTGTGACGTGGTTCTCTCTTTGCAGGAGAAAGTCCCCATGGAGCAATTGATTGACAGAAATGTTCCTGAAAGTGAGCCAGTGAAACCTCCTGCTTTAGATGTTACCCCTTTTACATTTGTTGAAGACCTGAAAACCTTGGAGTTGCTAGCAACAAAGCTGAAGAGTGCAACTGAGTTTTCTGTAAGTAGTTTTTACTAGTTAATATTTTTTCATTTTCACTCCATAGAAATGAAAATTGTTCTTTATTCTTGCTTATGCCACACTACCCCAGTGGTTGTCAAGTTGGCAATTTGATATGCAACTTTGAAATGATAGTCATAATGCTTATGTTGATGGTGTTTTATTGCGAAGTATTCAGAAGTCTATTTACTTTGCTCATTGTGAAGATCAGGGTTGCAATTGTCAATGTACTGCTAAGTTCCGTATAGGCAATAGGGCATTGTTTTTTCATACTAGAGCTGTTAAGGCACAATTGAGAGTTAAATAATCATATTCCACACTGCAAATGTAGCTCTTCTTTGTCAGTTTGGCCAAAATCCAAAGATGCTCACACAACCTATTAACTGTTTGATGGAAGTAACATGTCAGTTATATTGGTTTATTGATCCTATCACTGTCAGTCACCAAAATGTTACCATTTTTTTCTAATAATCATCAGACTTTGGTCGTGAATGTGATGGATTTTCTATTATAGTTAGGCCATATGGCCTCCACGTTGGGGCTTATGTTTAGCATCCACCTTTGAAATTTACATGGGATGGTTAGGGTTTTTGCCTTGTCCACTCCACCTTTGCTGCCATGAGTTATTCCTACATTCCTACTACTCAAATACAGTTAACTTGTATTTTCCCCTTTTTTTCAATGTATTACATTTCCCAGAGGACAATTCACATTTTTCGCAATGCATTACACATAATGGTAGGCAATACTCAGTAGTCCTTTTATGCTCTCTATGTTGCAGTACTGTATTTTTTTGGGTCTTGGTGGTGTGTTTGTTGACTTAAATCTTTTTGTCTTTTCTTTTCTCCTATTGTTTTCAGGTCGATTTGGAACACAACCATTATAGGTCTTTTCAGGGTCTGACCTGCTTGATGCAGATTTCAACAAGAACAGAGGACTTTATTGTGGATACACTTAAGCTTCGTAAATATCTTGGTGACTACTTAAGAGAACTTTTTAAAGATCCAACCAAGAAAAAGGTACAGTATGCTTTTTTTGGATGTCTTTGTTTTATTGTATACCCCAAAATTGTAGTTTCTCATTGCTCTCGTGACAATTAGGTAATGCATGGCGCAGGTCGTGATATAATATGGCTCCAACGAGACTTTGGCATATATGTAAAGTTTAGAGGATGAATGTAAGACAATGGATGATTTGTATTGAGCCTCGAGGACAGTTTATATAGAGTACATCACCTACATATAAGGATAGATATCTCTACAGATAAGGCAGTGCCGGATTACATCCTAAACTACCAAACATAGAGATACCGTGTCGATATACTCTAACATCCCCCCGCAGTCGTAGCGGGCGCACGCGCATGCAAGACTGGAGAGAAAAATGGTAGAGAAAGCCAATATCCCCCCGCAATGTAGTAGGAGCATCGCACGCATGATGGAGAAGAAGCCGACGAGTTGCTCGATGGTAGCCCTTTTATGCCGATGGCGAAGTAGCCGCATATGGAGCCCGGAAGAAGGCAGCAAAGAAGAGAAAAAAAAATGGCAGCAGCGGCGCTAATAGTAGGGGAGCCTCGTAGGCGGCAAGACGACAAGACGGGACGGCTCGGCGGCGCCGACAAAGAAGGAAGCCTTCAGCGGCGACGGCAGCGGGGACGGCGGTGGCGCCAATTGGGGCTTGGCCGAGGGCACCGAGCCCAGCCAGGTGGAGGCGACGCCAGGTGGGGCGCCAGGAGGAACGGCGCCAGGAGGAGGCGCGGCCAGGAAGGGGCGGGAGGCGCTGGCCGAGGAAGTCGGCCAGAGATCGCAGGCGCCGGTTGGGGAGGCGCAGGGAGCTCGACCCGGCTCGCCGGCAGGGCCTCCCGGCTGCTTTGCTTCAATAGGAGAGGGCGCCGAGCTGGGGACGGCGCTGGGGAGGCCAGGGCGGCGCTCGGCTGGAGGGAGAAGGGAGGCAGCGCTGGAGACGGGAGGGAGGTGCAGGGAGGAGCTGGCCTGGAGGGGAGGAAGCCAGGAGGTAGCTTGCTCGGGTGGGGAAGGTGATGGCGCGGCCACAGGCGCCGGTGCTGCGCCTAGGAAGGCGACGCAACGACGGCCTTGTTCTCGGTGCTGTGACGACTCATGCTTGCGGACGACAGGGAGAGGGCGACGCGGGCACAGCGATCCCGAGTGGGGCCGAGTGCGGCACGAAGCTGGAGGCGGCGTCCAGGCCGGACGTCGCGAGGCCGGCGACACGGGAGGAGAGGTGGTCGCCGATGCAGGAGGAGAGGTGCTCCTAGGCCTAGGCCTAGCGTGGGCGGCGCGGTGAGGTCCAGCCGAAGGAGAGGACGTCAACGCAGGAGACGGCACCCAAGTCTAGGCCGAGCGTGGGCACGGCGAGGCTGGGCGCGAGGGCGTCAAGGCCAGCAATGACGATGACGAGCGGGTGAAGTCCGGAGCTAAGGAGTCATCAACAGGGTCGGCGGGGCGACGCAAACCGATCTATGATCGGAAAAAATCGACCTTAAGATCAAAGAGAAAACCGATCTAAAAGGCGATCGGTAAAAGACTCAAACCGATTTATGAGGCATCGGTGACTCTAACTACGGGTTGCGTGGCCCCTGGGAGAGATCATGGGGACGGGATCATCTCCTAGGGGCGGCGCGGCGGAAGCTGTGGGCGGCGGCTCAGGAGCGGCGCCGCTCTGATACCATGTAAAGTTTAGAGGATGAATGTAAGACAATGGATGATTTGTATTGAGCCTCGAGGACAGTTTATATAGAGTACATCACCTACATATAAGGATAGATATCTCTACAGATAAGGCAGTGCCGGATTACATCCTAAACTACCAAACATAGAGATACCGTGTCGATATATTCTAATAATATACATATGCAATCTTTTTGACACAGGCCAGGTATAGTGCAACATAGGATGGATGGCAGCATGGTACTTGCATCTCAGCTCTGTTACTTTTCATTTTTCTTCATACTTGATTCTTTTGGTAAATCATTGTTTTGATGTTTCATTAACTGAAGCTTGATCTTCCCTTCCAACTGCAAACAGGCTTCACGAATCTTACAGATGGACCGCAACAGCCCGGAGCATCTTTTGCATCATTTCTGTGGAGTGACAGCAAACAAAGAGTACTCTCATTTACCTCCTGAACACTTTGTGTACACTGTGCCTTCTTATCTATCGTGTCATGAAATCTATTTCGAAAAACTTGACTAGGACATGCATGTCCTTGCAGATATCAGAGTGCAGATTGGAGGTTGAGGCCGCTTCCTGATGAAATGATCAAGTACGTGCCTTGAAACTCCTCATGGATTTCCTTGGATTGCCACATGTTTTATTTGCTCTCTTTTTATCTTTGCTGACTCCACTCTAGCCGATCATTTTCATCAACTGTATCTGATTGTGCTTACTCTATGTAGGTATGCTAGAGAAGATACACACTATCTTCTGTATATACATGATTTGATGAGATTGAGACTGATGAAGGAGTCTTCTGGTGAAAATGATTTTCTTCTAGAGGTAAAATTTGTACTCACTACCTTTTTCAAGGTTGTTTGACTGCATTGTTCTGTATTATCTGCCTCTGCCAGCAACAACTTCTATGTTGTGTCTCAGTTCCCTGAATTTTTGCAACTATTTTGGTGCTTGAATCATTGAATGTGTACTCTAGCTTGTTAAACTGACTTAGACTTGTAGAGCATTGAAACACACATGCTCATTCTTTTGTTACACTCTTGTTACTTACGGATTCACATCAATTATTGAACTACAAGCAAGTCAACTGATGTGTCTGCCATTAGTGCAGGTTTGCAAGCACAGCAATGAAACTTGCCTTCAACTATATGAGAAGGAGCTGCTGACTGATTCGTCATACCTTTACATACATGGGTTTGTATTTTGCTTGTTTTGTGTAATTTTGTAAGAAAAATTATTCAAGATTTGTAATGTCAATTTTATTTAAGTACAGGTTGAAGGAAAATGAACTGAATGCAAGGCAGCTGTCAGTTCTTGCTGTAAGTACATTTTTGATACTGGTGTTTTGACTATTGATAAAATTTCTGCACTTAGAAGTACACAAACATATGTCGTTTTGATGGAAATGAATCTATAGTGCTTCCTGCTTCCAGGCCCAAATTTTGGTCCTTGTGGATGATTTATTGATACTCCATTGTTTGGCCTTTTGGGTTGTCTGTGTCCCTAGTTTTTATAACTCTAGGTGTCCTCACTTACTGAAAAACCATATCTAAATTTATAGTTAAGAGATTCACCTATTTTCTTTCATATGCCTTTGCTTAGCCGGGGTGCCATACTGCCAGTTAAATCTATTTAATATACAGATCATAAGCTGAAATGAAATCATTCTACTACACCTCATTCAATTGTTTTCCATCACAGAGTCTATACCAATGGAGAGATAGCGTTGCTCGTGCTGAGGATGAGAGCAGCACTGGCTATATATTGAGAAAATTGTCATTGTGCCACTCTGGACATGCGGCTTCACCCAAATGCCATTATTAACGTGGCAATTGCCAAAATGCCACGTTCAATCCGCGGCAACTCGTTTCCATGCCATTTTGGAGTTTTTTGTGCATTTACCGGATAAAAGCATGGGGAAAGGACCTCTTTGCCCTCGGCACTGTGCATCGGGCTAGACTCGGGCTAGATGGCTCGACCCGACCGACCGGACCCCATTTCACCCGCGCCCTGCCACTCCCCACTTCTCCACTCCAGATCCGGCGACGGCGACCGCGAGGAGCACTATCTCCGGCGAGTCTCCGGTCAGCTACGGCGTCGAGCGGAGGCGCAGCGGGTCGGCGATGTCGCAAGCTTCCGGTGCAAAAGGGGCCTCCTACGGCCCATCAGTTTGCCTCGTAGACTGCCCTAGGTGCGGTGATTCTATTTTAGAGCTCGTCTCTCGATCAAACAACAATCCTGGAAGGGTTTTCTTCAAGTGCCGTAGAAATGAGCAACATGTAAGTGCTTATAGTCTTTTCTTTTGTAATTGGTTTACTGGTTTTTCTTTTTTAATTGGGATGTTTCGGTATTTGTAGATGCCCATGTCAGGTCGTCTTCTTCTTCTTCTTCTTAGGGGTCAACTTTTTTGTATTTGCTGTCTTATTTGCTATCTTCTTAAAATAGGAAGATCTCTTCTTAGCTGATTGCTGACATGCTTGTGAGGTACTAGCTATTTGACTACCTGCTTCTGGGGTACTAGCTGTTGCAGTGGCTGTTTGGTTATGTCCTAGAAGTGTGCTTAGGCGACTGAAAAAGGAAGCATGGTATCAAAAAATAAGCATGGTATGAAATGACTAGAGAATTTGAAGCAATTACCTCCTGGTTACCACTCCAGGGCTGTCATGAACAGGAGCTTTGGCTGGTTGATCACTTGTGCTGCCATACCTTTTGCTCCTAGGCTTTCTTTTCCTGCATCACAAGATGTTGTCAGTTGCAAAAAAAAGTTGCTTGATATACAACAAGAATTGTAGCTTGCCTTTTCTTTGTGCCGTTTAGTGGACACTTATAGCTTGCTTGTCGATGGCCAACCTCCCCGCATCTCATACACTTGATAGGGCCTCTCAAAGATTGTTTTCTTTGACTTGTCTCCTCGCTTGGCACTAGATCTACCGCCTCCTCTAGAAAGCTTTTTATCCTCGCTTTCTCGCCTTCCGGTGACCTCTTTGCAAGTGGTGCACCCACCGAAATAGAAGATCCACTGTGGCTGGTGTGTCTTGTCCGGCATTGGTTCAATGAGGTGGCATAAGCGACTTTATATCTGTCAAGACCAAGTACTCATGGACATAATCCTCAATGTTGAATGTCCTGTGAGTAGTGATACTTGGCGAGCATGATCACAGGCTTGCCTGTGCTGCCACTCCATACATGTACACTCATGTGAGTTTTCCCTAACCACATACTGTCACTGAGCTATTATCCCACACCTCTGCCACTACTTGGTCTGCTTGGACCACTCTCAGGTGTCCCAACCCCCTAGTTCTGGCCTTGATCTGAAATAACACTGCTGGTAGTATCCTGCCTTCTAACCTCTCCCCAATCCTTCTCCTTTTGGCCCAGAGAACCATGATCATCTCCCTCGGCTTGTCACCAGTCAACCACAGGGAGATCCTTGATGTCCCTAATCCAATTATTAAAGCATTCTGCTAAATTGTTATTGATGTAATCACATTTGACATCTGGATTGAACATGCACCTCATCCATTTCAGAGGATGCCACCTGTTCAAAAACTCCATGACTTCAGGGCATTTTGTCAGAACAGACCCCATATGGTTGTCAAACACCTGAACCCTATATGCCCTTGCTGCAGGGTACATTTCACCAAAACTATTTCCATGGAACTTCTTCATGAAGTTTTGCATCAGGTGTCTAAAGCACTCCCTCTTCTCTGCATTAGGAAAAACTCGGCTAACTGCATTTTCTAACCCTTTACAAGCATCTGTACATATGGCTAACAGAGGGAGGTCTCCTAGTGCTTTGTGCAGCTGAGTCATGAACCAGACCCAATTATCTTCTGTCTCGGAGTCAAAAAACCCATAAGCAACTGGATACATCCAGTTATGTCCATCCAAAGCTGTAGCAGCTGCCAAGTGCCCATTCCACCTCCCATTTAGGGCAGTGCTATCAATGCTAAGGTAAGGTCTACATCCCCTAAGAAACCCCTCAGTGCATGGCCTTAGTGCACAGAAAAACCTATGAAAATACACTCTCTCATCTACACATCTCGTGTCTATTTCTACAACACTTCCTGGTGACCTATTTAAGACCTCTGCTTTCCATCTATAAAGCAATTGGAAGCTATCTTCCCAGCTACCATACATCTCCCTAAGAGCTTTTTGTAGCCCTTTCCAAGCAGTGTCATAAGTGATTGTTACCTTATAATCATCTTCCAGCTTTTTTTGCAGCTCCTTGGCACCAATGTTAGGACTCCTCCTCAGAATAGGGAGAGCCTTGTCTGCAACCCATGATTTTGTGGCTGTTGTACCCCTTACCCTACTGCTAGATGTGCATGTGTGCTCCCCTTTGAGTACTGAAACCTGCAATAGGATAAAAGAAATCAACACATACACAATATTGGTCAAATAGTTAGTACAAATGCAAAGCCAGCAATAGCATAAAACAAATCAGCACAAACACAACATTAGTCAAATAGTTAGTACCATGATGGTTTTAAGATCACTCCTCCTATGCCCAACAATCCTCCAAGGGCAGCCTTCACTTTGCAAGACTTCAAATCTTGTCGATCACTTTTTCAACTCCCAAATCAAACTCTTCATTGATAGCATACTGCCTTATAGCAAGCCTGAACTCTTTCATGGAGGGATATAGCACACCTAGATCTATTGAGGGGTGATCCTTGTCATAAGCAATAAATACTTCATCTGGGTTGAGATCATCAACATTAATCCTTGCATCCTCAAGATCATCAACAAAACCACTATCCTCTCATCATTCCTAGCATTGTGCATTCGTTGTCCTCATCCCGTAATCCCAAAAGCGTATAAACTTGATCCTCACTCAATCGCTCAATTCTCCTTCCTCATCTTGTGTCTCTTGGATCCTTATATTATCCCAATCTCTGTGGGTGGCGGAATCTGGAGTGGCGGAATCTCGCCGGAATGTCACGCGACCGGATGGGCATTGATCGGTGGAGGCGACCAAGCCGAATCTCTGCGAATGTCACGCACCGGATCGGCATGGATCGGTGGAGGCGACCAAGCCGAATCTCTGTAGGAATGTCACGCGACTGGATCGGCATCGGATCGGGTGGAGGCGACCAAGCTACTCGCCATTTCTCCCCATTTACAAGGAGATGTGCTCTTGGGTCTCCTCTTCGACTTGGCACTCATCCCGCCGACCACAACTCCTCCCTCCCTACCACTCCCACAACTTTCTAACCTAGGGTTTCATGCACCGCAAAAGCATCAAAATCGCACCGTAAAAGCATCAACACAAGGCTAGATGGCTCACCTTGCAATCGACCGGAGATTCGCGGAGAGAGTGCTCGCATGTCGCCATCGCCGTCGGCGTCGCCTCATTGCCGCTGCCGCCAGATGAGGAGGAGATGGGGATTCGACTCGGGCAGAGACTGGGGCGCAGGTGAAATGGGGTCCGGTCGAGTCGAGCCCGAGTCTAGCCCGATGCACAGTGCCGAGGGCAAAGAGGTCCTTTCCCCATGCTTTTATCCGGTAAATGCACAAAAAACTCCAAAATGGCATGGAAACGAGTTGCCGCGGATTGAACGTGGCATTTTGGCAATTGCCACGTTAATAATGGCATTTGGGTGAAGCCGCATGTCCAGAGTGGCACAATGACAATTTTCTCCTATATATTACCCAATAAGACTCTTCTTGAGATAGGTACTTCTAATTTCTTTAAACTGCTTACATGCATGGCTTAGCTTGGCTAATCTTTTCCTTTGAATTCTTGATCTAAAGCAAAGCAGATGCCTTTGACCACTGGGAAGTTAAAAAAAATAGTGAAATCAAGAAATTCGTTTCTTGAGCGCCATCTTGGCCATGTCATTACCACCATCAGGAGTGCCATTGCAAATTCTGATGCTTTTGAAAGTATAGCTGAGCAGCTAAAGAAGGGAAGGCTGGAAGAAGTGCGTTATGCTGATCTTATGTGACTCTATCTTCTATTTTACTTTTTTTTTTAAAACCTATCTTCTACTTTACTGTTGGGATTTTATTAGGGAATATTTAAAGTAACTTTTGCTCTGAAATTTACTGTTGGTACTTCTCATACTAAGGGGTGTTTGGGACAGCTCAGCTCCATCAAAATCTGTGGAGTTGGTGGAGCAGTATTTCTAGCTCGTAAATTTGTGGAGTTGAGCTGGATACATTAAGAGTGTTTAGGTAGATCATCTTGTTTACATTTTAGACTAAAAATATAAACTTAATTCACTTTATTTTAGCCTATAAGTTTCAGCTCAAGTGAGCTGGAGCTGGAATCTGGAGCTCTCCCAAACAGGGCCTAACTTATGACTTTGTGCAGTTAACGGTGGCAAATGAGAAGAACAGTGGTGAAGACACTGAAATGATTCCTGCTGTCGATGCTGATAGTGGTGAAAGTAATGTTGATCCGAGTGGTAAATCTGCTGTAGTTACCACAGTGATTACAAATGTTGGTACTGCTTCTCACTGTATGGGGAATGTTGCAAGCAAAGCTTTTTTAGGTAATTTACAGCTGGAGAACATCACACCTGAAACTAAGAGCTCGGGGACCTTATCAGATGTAACTGGACCAGCAGACAAGGAGATATTGAGCAATGGTGGTCATCAGCAAGTAAGAAAAATCTGTGTACATCTGTGTTTGCTGTATTTCTTATCTTGTATTTAAACAGCTGGATTGTGTAGGTAGCAAAGGCTACCGTTCAAGTATCGAAGAGGCCTACAGCTTTTGGAGCTCTGTTAGGAAAACCAGCTTCTGGAAGAAGGTCACATCTTTTTCCAGGGTTTTCAAGTGAGCAGGTATTGTTTGTTGCTTATTGTCTACATTTTTCTCTTATCAAGACTTCGGGAGTGAGCAATGACGGTATAAGACCTTGTATCTAGGAATACACAATAGCTGTGAATTAACTTACTAATTCCTTTTGAAATACTACTTGAAAATTGTTCAAAGTGCATACTAGTTCGCACTATGCAAAGTTTGATGACTTCTCTTGGCTTAAAGCTATTGAGCAGTTTGATAATATTGCGTTAGTAAATGCTTTTGTGTATGTCAATTTGATTAAACTAGGCAGAAGCATGTTGCTAGATGTGCTTAATGTTTGCCATTTTGCATCCTTTCAATAAGCAGGACATAATAGGACTTCAGTTCTTTAAGTTCACTAATCTGTGATATATTGGCTTTATGAATACACATCTTGCTCTGTTTTTTTTTTCTATGCTTTGGTGCTATGCAATATTATGTCAATAGTTTTTCTCATTTGCTTTCCCTAAAAATGCTTAGTGGCGAGAGCCATCCTAACTTCTGTTGGCTTTGTTACAATTGCAGAATAAGAATAAGGTGGACAAGATAAAATCTTCCGTGCTACTTCCTTTCCATCATTTCTCTGGTGGTGCAAAACCTCCAGCTGCTAGTCTTCCAGCGGAAGAACCGGTGCATCCTGAACCAGAAAGCATCCATAATGATCCAGCTTCTCAGGTGGAAGAAGTGATACAGTTGAACAATGAAGCAGATGGCCCCCAACCTCCAGAAAACCGCAATGAAGATGGACAGAGCCATTGCGAACCTGAAGACACAGAGATGTCTACATCCCCGCCCAAGCTTTCCTCTGGTATCGAGCAGCGCTTCCAATCAATCAACGAGAGAAGAAACCTTCAACAGAACCACCAGACGCCGCAAGAACCCGAATTTAATCACCAACTAAAGGCTTTTGATTACGCCGAAGCTAGAAAGAACATTACATTTGGAGAGGTCAAAGCTGAGAGAAGGAAAGACGATACAGTGGCCAGGGCAATAAATACGGATTCCAGAGATAAACGGAGAACTTCAAACCAACCTGGTAGTGGAGAGAATGATGGGAATCCCCAGATTCCACGCAGACGACAGGCTTTCCCACCTTCTGGCAATAGGAGTTCCACATACCGTTAGTAGTTCAGGACTTCAGATGTATAACTGAGGCATTGTATTCTTCCAAGATATATGGAGAAAAGAGTATAAGAAGTGGGGATGAACGTTGTCTGGCATTCATCGGTGGTTTATGCAAATATTTCTCATGCTCTTTCGTGAGAAACGACGATAGGCCCTCCTACCTGGCTGGTGGTGTGTGCTGGTGTTGACTAACAGAAACTTTGATCCATAGCTACGAGAATAGTAGCTGTTGGAATTAGTAGGTTTTTCCGGCAATTTTTAATCCATAAAGTTGTATAATAAATCATGACATTTGATCAAAATGAACAATATTACAATGTTAACGTTTTTGCTAGACATATCCAAGTTTGAACAAACTATCATGCCTAGCTCGTAGATTTGTAGAAAATAAAACATACAAAAGAAGAGTTTAAGAAAGTACCCAGTAGCGGGACCATTACCGGAGGCAATGATAGCGCTGTTCTGCGGACCAGTCGACATTCTGATTGCAGCTATTCGATGTAGTCGATCTTAGTTGATGCAGCGTAGAGATTCGCAGTGCAGTCCCTCAAACGGACTTTAGGGAATATAGGATGTAGTCAATCGAATCGGAGCAGTCGCGCGGTGTGCTCCCCAAAAACCTGATTGCCGGCTATTTCCCGAGCAGGAACTCGCGGCGGGCAAGGTTTCGGAGGCCTGCTCTCTCTGCTCGCCTGTGCGCGCAGTGAACAGAGACGGGAACATTTGAAAACAGCAGCAGAGCTCGGAGGAGAGGAATGTATCTGGGGGTGATCACACAAGATGGGACGCTAGGGGAGGATGTACTGGATGTCTCGGTGGTGTAATGGGTGCCATCAAAAGAGCCATTAACACATCAGTTAGTAACTGACGTCAGTTATGAACCAGCCATTAACCACGTTCGTTACTAGTAACGGTCAGTAGTTACTGGTCATAAAATGCTCAAATTAATTACTGTTGATAGCAAAAACTCGCCAAAGACATCACGCCCGGCTGGCTCGGCGCCAGCGCTTACGCCACGCCACGCCGGCTCGGCGCACAAGACGCGTGTGGCACAGCCAATCCCCTTTTTCAACCTCACAACATATGGACACATGACCTGTCTATTTAATTTGGTCAACCACCTCTCAATTACCCATGTGGGATTAAAGTCCTTATAACTCCTAGTATTGCACATGGGCCTTGGGATTTATTGATTTTAATTATAAATAAATGGGCCCTAACCCAGTTATTCTAACAATCCCCACCAAATTCCAAGGCATATGTGAAATACTCTCAGTTCAACTATTGTTTGATAACCAGTGTTTCGATGGAGACTGTTAAGTTGAACATCCACCTAGGACAAAGGTTACACTCATCCACAACTGAACAATGGACTATGCCTTGAATTGACAGCTTTGTGTGAATAAGTTTCACCAAAGTCCTTTATCGGTACTAGGTCGTCGTAAGCATCCTCGGTTTGGAGCGTATAAGTCATACTCCTTGGCCTTTCATGAGCTTCTAGAGATCACCCAGTCTCATAGACTGTGACTAGCAGTCGGGCTCATATAGGTGTGTTCCTCATAAGATGTCCTGTAGGACGACATCTTTGCTTTTGTAAGCCACTCGAAACACATTAAGGTATAACCAACCTGCCATACAGAATAGAAGAGTAATGCATCTCCAACAGAGTGGGATATGTACAAAAGTACTCTCCTCCCAGCCAGCCAATAGCTTGTTTCACCATCCTACTTCATGGGATCTCCGATCACATAGGATGAGTTACCACTAAGGCGTGACTCATGTGGGTCTCAAGCCCATCTCCCTCGATGCTTCATCTATCACATTCCGTGATAGTCCCTTGGTAGATAGATCTGCCAGGTTTTTAGCCGTCTGGACATAGTCCAACGCTATCACTCCGGAGTTTTTCATTTTCCTAACAGACTTTAACCGCATCTTGACGTGTCTTGATGACTTCATGTTATCCTTAGAACTGTTGACCTTGACAATCACAGTCTGATTGTCACAGTTCAAAAGAATAGTAGGTACCGGTTTCTCAACCACCGACACATCCATCACAAGCTCACGCAGCCAGTCGGCTTCAACAGTAGCGGTGTCTAATGCTGTGAGTTCTACTTCCATGGTTGACCTCATTAAGATGGTATGCTTGCAAGACTTCCATGATACAGCGCCACTTCCCAAAGTGAACACATATCCACTTGTAGCTTTTATCTCATCAGCATCAGATATCCAGTTAGAATCACTGTAACCCTCCAGTACCCTTGGATACCCGGTTTAGTAAATTTCATAGCTTGTTGTCCCTTTTAGGTAGCACAGTACTCTTTCTAGAGCACGCCAGTGATCATCTCCCGGATTTGAAACAAACCGGCTGAGTTTGCTCACAGCAAATGAGATATCTGGCCTCGTAGCACTAGCTAGATACATCACGAGCCAATGATCCAGGAATATCTCAATTGATCCATTGCTATACTCGATTTTTTAAATAAAGACACTAGGATCATATGGTGTTGGAGCAGGCTTGCAGTCACTAAAACCAAAGCGACTCAAGACCTTTTCCACATAATGGGATTGCACAAGTGTGACCCCACCATCATCTTCTCTTAACAACTTAATGTTTAAGATGACGTCCGCTTCTCCCAAATCCTTCATTTCAAAGCTTTCGAACAAAAAATCCTTGACCTCCTTAATTAAATTAAGGTTCATCCCAAATATCAGTATGTCATCGACATACAAACACAAGATCACTCCCTCTCCCCCATCATAGCGGTAATACACACATCTGTCAGCTTCATTCACAATAAAACCGGCAGATGTCAAAGTTCTGTCGAACTTTTCATGCCACTATTTAGGTGCCTGCTTAAGGCCGTATAAGGACTTCAACAATTTACACACCTTCCCTTCATGACCCTTTACTACAAATCCATCTGGCTGTTCCATGTAAATTTCCTCCTCCAACTCTCCATTAAGGAAAGCCGTCTTAACGTCCATTTGATGGACAATCAGACTGTGAGAGGCAGCCAGTGATAGTAGTACTCGAATAGTAGTCAGTCTGGCAACTGGTGAATAAGTATCGAAGAAGTCTTCGCCTTCTTTCTCGGTATAAACCTTTGCAACAAGCCTTGCTTTGTACTTATCAATCGTACCATCAGGCTTAAGCTTCTTCTTGAACACCCACTTACATCCTACAGGTTTGCACCCGTAAGGACGATCCACGATCTCCCAAGTTTCATTAGTCATGATGGAATCCATCTCACTCCGAACCGCTTCCTTCCAATAGTCAGCGTCCTGAGATGAATAAGCCTTAGCAATGGTTCTTGGAGTGTCATCCACTAGATATACAATAAAGTCATCACCAAAAGACTTTGCAGTCCTTTGTCTCTTACTCTTGCGAGTTACTTCATTGCCTTCATCTATAGGATTTTCCACAAGTGAGGGTTCATTGTGCATTAAAGGAATAGTAGGCTCGGGAGAAATGATAGATTCTTCACTGGAAATGCTAGGTGATTTTTTCATTGGATATACATCCTCAAAAAATGTGACATCTCTAGATTCCATTATTGTGCCTTCATGTATATCAGGAACACCAGATTTTACTATTAAAAATCTATCCCAACACTGTGAAAAGCATAGCCAAGAAAAACACAATCCACAATCTGCGGTCCAAACTTACGCTTCTTTGGGATTGGCACACTGACCTTAGCCAGACAACCCCAAGTTCGTAAGTAGGAGAGATTCAATCTTTTCTTTTCCCATTCCTCAAATGGGATTATTTCTTTATTCTTTGTAGGAACTTTGTTTAGGACATGACATGCCGTCAATATAGCCTTACCCCACCATTCCTTGGAAAGTCCTGCTGTATCTAACATGGCGTTAACCATCTCAGTTAGAGTGCGGTTCTTCCTCTCCGCAACCCCGTTTGATTGCGGTGAATAGGGAGGCGTCCTCTCATGGATTATACCATGTTCCTTGTAGAATAAATTGAACTCTTTTGAAAAATACTCTCCACCACGATCGGACCTAACCCGCTTAATCTTTCTCTTAAGTTGATTTTTTGCTTCAGCTTTATAGATTTTAAAATAGTGAAATGCCTCATCTTTTGACTTCAATAAATAAACATAGCAAAATCTAGTAGAATAATCTATCAACGTCATGAAATATTTCTTTCCGCCTTTTGTCAACACACCATTCATCTTGCACAAATCCGAGTGAATTAGTTCTAACGGTGCCAAGCTTCTCGCCTCTGCTGCCTTGTGAGGCTTGCGAGTTTGCTTAGATCGCACACACGTTTGGCACTTAGAACTTTTGACAGACGTTAACTTTGGAATTAAACTCATACTAACTAAGCGCTTCATGCAACCAAGATTAATATGACAAAGCCGGGAATACCAAACATTGGCCTCATCATTACACACATGGTTAACAACGTTATTACACAAATCCGACAAAGATAAGCGGAACAAGCCTCCGCTCTCATAGATTTTACCAACAAATGTTCCAAACTTAGAGACAACACATTTATTGGATTCAAACACCAGTTTATAACCCTCTTTACACAGGAGAGAGCCGCTGACCAAGTTCTTCTTGATAGATGGGACATGCTGCATGTTCCTCAGCTGCACGATCTTTCCCAAAATAAACTTCAGATCGACCGTGCCAACACCACGAACATAAGCATGTGATTCGTTCCCCATCAAGACGGAGGAAGTCCTTGCGACCTGATAAGAAGAAAATAAGGAAATATCAGCACACACATGAATATTTGCCCCGGTGTCAATCCACCAATCAGGTAAATGACATACTGAAAGAACTGAGGGTAAATTACCATACCCGGACATTCCAACATCAGTATTGGCAACAACAACATTTGCTGATTTTTTCTACTTATCCTTGCGTTCTGGACAGTCCTTGGCTCAATGGTCAGAACTTCCGCACACAAAGCAGCCTCCTTTCTTGTTGTTGTTGTTGTTCTTCTTCTTCTTAAAACTGGTAGTCTGAATGGCATTGTTTTTGTTCTCAGGCTTGTTTTTGCCTTTCTTTTGCCTTTCTTTTGGGATTGGAAATTCTTCCTTTGCATCACATTGGCACTAGAATTTCCCTCATGTCCCTTCACACGCGTGTCTTTTGCTCTCGCCTTCTCCTCAACATCAAGAGAACTAATTAGATCAACAATGCTGAATTCTTGTCTCTTGTGCTTTAGAGAAGTAGCAAAATCCTTCCAAAAATACGGCAGCTTAGCAATCATGCATCCTGCCACAAACTTGTCAGGTAACACACATGGGAAGTTTTTGAGTTCTTTTGCAAGCGACTGAATCTCATGAGCCTATTCTACTACAAAACGGTTATCAACCATTCTGTAGTCATGGAACTGCTCTATGACGTACAGTTCACTGCCTGCATCAGAGACCTCAAACTTGGCCTCAAGCGCATCCCATATTTCCTTGCCGGTGGATAAGTGCATATATGCATCCACAATGTTCTCACCAAGAACGCTAATGACTGCACCACGAAACAAGTTATCCACAGCCTCAAACGCTTGCTCCTGTTCGGGAGTGAGTTGCATTTCTCCAGGCTTAGGCTTTCCACTTGCAACATGATACACGTTCATGGCCGTCAACCACAGAATCATTTTTGCACGCCATCTTTTATAGTTTGCGCCCTCAAACACAGTGGGTTTTAGCGCAGCAGCAAAGCCAGTAGCCGAAAAAGACCTACGATCAGGTTTTTGGATTGTTGGAATTAGTAGGTTTTTCCGGCAATTTTTAATCCATAAAGTTGTATAATAAATCATGATATATGTGATCAAGATGAACAATATTACAGTGTTAACGTTTTTGCTAGACATATCCAAGTTTGAACAAACTATCATGCCTAGCTCGCAGATTTGTAGAAAATAAAACATACAAAAGAAGAGTTTAAGAAAGTACCCACTAGCGGGACCATTACTGGAGGCAATGGTGGCGCTGTTCTGCGGACCAGTCGACATTCTGATTGCAGCTATTCGATGTAGTCAATCTTAGTTGATGCATCGTAGAGGTTCGCAGTGCAATCCCTCGAACGGACTTTAGGAAATAGAGGATGTAGTCGATCGAATCGGAGTAGTCGCGTGGTGCGCTCCCCAAAAACCTTATTGCCGGCTATTTCCTGAGCAGGAACTCGCAGCGGGCAAGGTTTGAGGCTCGCTCTCTCTCGCTTCAGGCTTTGCAAGTGATGAGCGAGACGGAACACTCGAAAACAAAGAAGCAAAGAACAGAGTTCGGAGGAGAGGAATGTATTTGGGGGTGATCACACAAGATGGGACGCCAGGGGAGGATGTACTGGATGTCTCGATGGCTCGCCCAACACATCACGTCCGGCTTGGCTTGGCTTTGGCAGCGCCGCCAGCCAGGCCACGACCTGACTCCAAGACGCGCTGTGGCACTGACCAATCCCTTTTTCAACCTCACAACATATGGACACATCACCTGTCTATTTAAGTTTGGTCAACCACCTCTCAATTACCCATGTGGGATTAAAGTCCTTATAACTCCTAGTATTGCACATGGGCATTAGGATTTATTGATTTTAATTATAAATAAATGGGCCCTAACCCAGTTATTCTAACAGTAGCAGTCCCCAATGTGGAATCATTTTTGTCAAGAAATGTAAAAAATATGGACTGCTTGCAATGCTGAATCACGGCCTTTGTTTGGAACGTGGGATTTTTTCAGGATTTCAGTAGGAATTAACCTGTTCCTGCAAAAATTCTCGTAGAGAAAAACTGTGTTCTAGACAGGCCTACTTTGCTGAATCCAGGTTATGTGTACTCGTGTGTATGTATCTCTTTGCCGGTTGCACTTTTACCCTGATTAGGATTTTCGGTTTGGCCTGATTAGTACACAAATCTCCAAGCAGGTCGAAAGGTGGATAAATGCCTGGCTCCTTTTTTGTTAACTGATAACATATACTCTCCTGTCTTAAATTTATATGGTGTATTTCTTCTTAATACATAGATCAATAAGATATTGAAAATAATTAAAGTATCCCTAGTTATTATTACTGAGCACTATATTCATTATATGTATGTAAAGAATATAAAGTAAATATAGATATTTATTAGGAGTAGGGTTAAAAATTTTGCCGAAATTTGGTGAAATTTCGGATTGCAGAACAGGGCGAGATTTGAACTACCGGCCGAATTTGAAATTTTGAAAAAATTTGAATTGCTACAGTTCTGCTACAGTAATTTCGGAAATTTCGTGTGATTTTGGCGAAATTTCGGGTTTTAAAACTAGATTTTAATGTTTTAGGGCCGGATTTGACCGGAATTAGTCCAATAACCCCTAAAGAAATCATCTTACATGAAAATTTGTTGAAAAACTAATTTTTTTGAGACATTTTAAAATTTAGGTAGAAACACTGTTAGATTTTTATAAAATTGTACAAGTTTGATAATGATCTAAAATATTTATAGTATCATCCTTAGTAGTGTAGGATCATACAGAAAAATTTTAAAAATAATTTAACTTCATTTGTTATCTTTAAAAAATCAAAAACAGAATGGACATAATTGGGACAGTAAACTTATTAGATTTTTCTAAATTTTCTCGAGTGTGATCATGATCTAAAATTTTTATGAAAGATAAAGAATTTCCTCAGTACTATTATATAAAAATTTAAAAAAATTTAAATTTTTTTGTTTGGTCAATAAAATCTATAAAACCATTGAACTTCATTTGTAATACTATATTGCAAAAACCAAAAAAGAAAGAACATAAATGCTACTATGCCTTGTGAGAATTTTATAAATTCACTGGAGTGTGATCGTGATTCAAAATTTTTATGAGATCTTAAACACTTCCTTATCACTCTTCTGTAAAATTTTCATAAATTTTAAATCTTCTTTTATTGCTAATGCAAATCTATGTATTAATTATCAGGCTTTTATCAGCACGTAGCATTGTCAGAATTTTTGGAACTTCTTCAAGCATGATAATCATATGAAACTTTTATAAAAACATTAGTGATACATCAAAACCTTCCACAAAAATTTTCAAAATTTTCCGACATGATTTGAACTATTTTTCATTCCGTTCAAATTTGCCGGTAAGGCTTTTATCAGGATAGTAGCATTTTCTGAATTTTTAAAAATTCTTGATCACCATCCGAAAATTTTATTGAAACATTAGTGATTCATCAGCATCATGCACAAAAAATTTCAAAATTTTCTAACATTGTTTGTACCATTTTTCATCCGGTTAAAACTTGCTGGTCAACATTTCATCTAGATATTACTAATCTTTGAATTTTTAAAAATTCCATAGATTTGATAATCACCTAAAAATTTCATGAGAACATCTTTAATGTGTCATAAACCTTCACAAAAAATTAAAAATTTTCAATATCGTTTGAACTATTTTTTTATCAGTGCAATTTTAGCGAAATTTCGGTTAATTTCAGTGAAATTTCAGTGACAAACAAACCGGATTTGAATTTTGAACGGATTTCGGCCATGGACAAAATTTTGCTCAAAACAAAATTTTAAACCTTGATTTGGAGTATATAAGAAACATCACATTAATTTTATATTAGAATCTGAAATACACTATATTTATAGACGAGTATTTTAAAAACACGCGGAGGACTAAGGTGTGTAAATTACACGAGTTAAGTTGGATTTAAATAATTTTGTGACACAAATTGCCCAATCGAAGCAGGATTTAATCCTAGGTATAGTGTTTAATCCTAGTAGGAGAAAGTCAATGGCGTACTGTACCATACCGTTTTGTTAGCAAGAAAAGTCAAAGGGACTCCCAAAGAAATCAGGGACAGAAAAGATTAGGAGAATTTTTGCGCTGTGATTTGCTAAGTTCTTGATCTCCATTCTGTCCACACCTCTCTCGAGCACCTTGTCGTTCTTTGGATGGTCAGGCATGCAGCAGGGAAGCCTCTCTTGGCCGGATTTGCAGTCCCTGGTGCGGCGGAAGCCGGCGAGCTCCGGCGATCGCGACGTTGCAGCGGCGGATGTGGGCAATGGCCGACACCTCGCCAAGGCGCTGTCCGTTCCCCATCTCGCCGCGATCGGTATTCGCCTCTCATCCTCCTAGTGGCCAGGAGTAGCCAATTTCGTTTCGTTCCGCGCAGAAAAAAACGCTCTGCAGTTCGTTGGTTTTTGATAGTTTAATCGTCGTTGATATAACTACTTTGTTTTTGTTAATCTCGGAGGATTACAGTCTGATTCGTTGCGTTCTGGAATCTGGATTCCTTCTGATAATGCGTTATTAGGATTTTTGTTACCTCAATGATTAACTTATTTCTGCTGTAATTATTGCAATTGGTATCGACTGGCAATCGCTGGTACAAATCTTGATCTTCCTTTGTGAATAATGTGATGATGTGTAATCAGATCATTCTCTTGTTAAATTAGAAAACTATACATCACCGTCACATAACTTATGCAGCACTCAAAGGCAAGATCGCACCTGCATGTCTTAATGTGCATCGTCGAGGATTTTTCGGCGTTGTAAAGCAAATGTACAACTCTGGCATAGGTTTTAGTAAGGAACATAGGTTATTGGTTTCACAGTTTCAGTCTCCTTAGCCTTTTGAGAGCCAGCTTAGATCCAAGTCTCCGGGCTGGACTACACCATTTTGGACCAACTTATAATTTTACTGATTTTTTAACATATTTTATATAGGTTTTTCATGCCAGGCATTGAGTTATGGCCCTGGTGGCTCGAGGCCTGTCTCCGCCCCTGGTAGTGCATGTAACATGTATCTCTGACTAAGTTATTTCAATGGTCGTCAGGTGTTGGCTCGACTATTGGAGCTGGCATCTATGTCCTTGTAGGAGCTGTTGCTCGTGAGCATGCAGGACCAGCCTTGACAGTTTCCTTTCTGATAGCTGGCATTGCTGCTGCTCTCTCAGCGTTGTGCTACGCTGAGCTCTCTTGCCGTTTCCCTTCAGCAGGGAGTGCTTACCACTATTCCTACATTTGCATAGGAGAAAGGTACGAGTTAATAAGGGCAATCCCATCGGTTTCTTTTGTCTCTAGATATTTTACTGACTTTGCTGGTGCATTCGCAGCCATGATTAGGAAGAACTATTGGTTTTCACTTACCTTTTCGTCTGTATTTCTTGTTGACAAACTAAATTATGGACAGTGTTGCTTGGCTGATTGGTTGGGCTTTGATTCTGGAATACACGATTGGGGGATCGTCAGTGGCACGAGGCATATCACCAAACTTGGTAAATATTCTGTAGTAAGCTCTCTTTAGATTTTTTCTGAAAGGAATATCTTCATATATGTGAACTATACATAACCAGAAACCTTTGATTTGTTTCTTCAGGCTCTATTTTTTGGTGGCCATGACAAGTTGCCCTTCTTTCTAGCACAAGTGCATCTTAAATGGCTTGACACTCCGGTTGATCCCTGTGCTGCTATTCTCGTCTTGATAGTTACTGCATTGCTCTGTCTAGGAATTAAGGAGGTACTATACCTATACATAGTTTCAACTTCAAGTTCACGCTTGGTTACTATCAACTACAATTTCACTGTATATTAAAGTGTGAGTGATGTCTTGAACAGAGCTCATTTGTGGAAGGCATCATCACCATTGCAAATGTTGCAGTTATGCTGTTTGTCATTTGTGCTGGTGGATGGTTAGGATTCCAGAATGGCTGGACTGGTTATAATGTTCCAAAAGGGTAAAATTAGTTTATTTAGATGGGGCAAATTAAATTTCACTCTTCACATAAAATACATCGACTCCCATATGGCCTTCATATTTGCTTGGTTGATATGTAGTTACTTTCCTAATGGTGTGAGCGGAGTTTTTTCCGGATCAGCAACCCTCTTCTTTGCATACATTGGTTTTGATGCAGTTGCTAGCACAGCTGAGGAGGTTGGCTTTTCTTCCCTCATTTATGAAAGTAGCCGTGTTCCTTTGTGATGTACATTCTCTCTTGGTACTTAAGTGAATTACACTACTATTGTTCAGTGACATGATTATCTTTTATTTGTCAAAGTACTTTCCAGGTGAAGAATCCTCAACGTGATCTTCCATGGGGAATGGGTTTGACCTTGTCCTTATGCTGCATCCTCTACATGATGGTTTCTGTTGTTATTGTTGGTTTGGTGCCATATTATGCAATGGATCCTGACACCCCTATTTCATCTGCATTTGCTCAATATGGAATGCAATGGGCAGTGTAAGTACCAGATGCCCTTCGAGATGAATAACCTGGCAATTAAAGAGAATGTTAATACATTTTGTATATTTGCCAGTGTTGAGCATAACTCTGTTGTACTTATCTCTGTTGTAATGTAGGTATGTTATTTCCAGTGGTGCTGTTCTTGCTCTCATAGCATCCTTGATAGGCGCTATTCTCCCTCAGGTAGAATTGATAAATTAGAGCACTGGTAGATCTCTTTCTCATTTCAATCGCTTCCTCCTGCTACAAAATGTAATAAGTGAAACTTCTTAATTTCTTTATATAAGCTTGACTAGAAAATGTTATGAGTGAAAATTCTTAACCTTAATATCCTGCAACAAAATCATCAATAGGTTTATGGCCCAGTTTGGACCAGCTTCTGATTATGTAGATTCTAGATTCTCTAAAAATCAGATGGGTGACAGCTTCTAATTCTCCAATAATTTAGATTCTGGATTATCCAATAAGCTTTTTTCACAATCAGAAATAGATTTGTATACAAAATCAGAAGCTACCACTCACCTCATTCGTGGAGAATCTAGAATCTGCACAATTAGAAGCTGTCCCAAACTGGGCCTATATAAGGTAGATAATTATCATATTTCTTTTGACGAATGAATGGTTATCCAAATTACACCATGAAGGAGAACTGATTAATTACTTCTATATCTTGCCTTTGGTCAGCCAAGAATTGTGATGGCTATGGCAAGAGATGGATTGCTTCCACCACTCTTCTCAGCTGTTGATCAACAAACTCAAGTCCCAACTTTGAGTACAATCTTGACAGGGATATGTGCTGCTATCTTGGCTTTTTTCATGGATGTGTCACAATTGGCAGGGATGGTAATATGTTACTTGCCATGTAAAATGGTAGCATTATTGAGTGGAGAGCTACTCCAGGTAATAACAGTTACTTGATCTTTTTGTTCAGGTAAGCGTGGGCACACTGTTGGCATTTACTATGGTTGCCATTTCTGTTTTAGTAGTAAGGTATGCTCCTCCAAATCAGATGCCAATGGAAGTGGATCTTCAAGGCTCACCTGAATCACTAACCTCACACTCTTGGCATTCAGAGCGGGATGAGGAAAATTCAGAGGATCCTTTTGGCAATGGTAATGAAAATAATAATCATATGTGTACCAGAGTTGATTTGAGTTGACAGCAGCGATAAGAGAATAAAGATCATTATTGGCAATTAGATTCTTTTTAAGGAAAAAATTTGTTAGTTTGTTTTTGCCACTGAATGTGCACAATATTGTTTCTTCCATGAAAAGTTTGCTCTTCTCATTTTTGCCACTCCAAAACCGGGTTTCATTTCATTTTTGCCACTCAAAATATCCTTGTCAGATTGTGGGCCACTTTATCAGGCCCTTGTCAAATTACCAAATTAACTCCAAAAAATCTTAGAAAAGCCAAAGGTTCTAAACAAAGCATTTGAGTTAAGGTACATTATTACACCTCATTATTAACATCTAATTAACCACAATAAATTATTTTTAATATTAGAAAATAGGAAAAGGCTCTTGAAAATCCATAATAATTCTAAAAAATAATATGAAAACAACATTGTAGAAAATTATAAAATATTAAGAATTACCAGAACTTAAATACCATACCACTGGGATCACATGAAAGCATAAAAAAGAATACCAACGCATGCAGGTAGCCTTCTACAGGGAAACTACGGGCAGCGTGATCTTTTACCATGTCCGTTCGGTTGACCGTGGCCTTGACTAACGCGAGTGGCAAAACAAAATGGAACTTGGTTTTGAAGTGGCAAAAATGAAAATATCAAACTTTTGATGGCAGAAATGATATTGCACACATTTGGAGTCGCAGGAACAAAATTTCCTTTTTTTTTAACCCCAAAACAAGTTTTGTACATGCCTGATTTACTTAACATGCATTCTGTTTGCCTTTCTCAGCTTGCTTCCACTACATAAATTAGGTGTTAGCTGACAAATAAACTCCTCTGCAGTACTGTTTTCTTTTATCTTGTGATCCCCTCATATGAATTGCCTCGCAAGATATCTTATGAGCCACCAGTAGTTCATCATTTTCAAACTACATCATATTACAGCCTCCTGGCTTCGTTCTTCATGGTTACTGATGACGTCTACTTTTTTTTTCTAATTTCCTTTCTCCTCCTGTATGCAATCAGTTCAAGAAGCACCTACTGGCAGTGTGGTTGCCAACAAGGTAAGACAGAGACAGAAAGCCACAACATGCATAGCACTGGTTTGCTTTGGGGTCATCATCCTCGTGTCTGCAGTTTCTTTCTCCTTTTTGCCATTGTAAGTGATAATTCAATCATTTGTCTGCCTCATGTACCCCAAATATTTGGCTTATATAATGAAAAAAAAAGTTAGTCAGTGCTGGCCTTCTGGGACACAACAGTACAACCAGAACTTCAAGATGTTTTACTCTGTAAACCACAATCATTATCCTGATCCTTTTCTACTTTCTATAGTTATTTGCAATCCACAACATGTGCCATAGGTGGCTTGCTCTTGCTCGGTGCTACCATCGCACTTTCGTGCATTGGACAAGACAAGATCTCTTCAAGACAAACCGGAGGTACAAGCTATGGACTACGGACATTATACTTCAGCCAAATTGGTAAAATTTGGATAAAATGGTATCACAATTTAAAGAAACTTCAAATTGTGTCGTTGTTTCCCAGGTTTCATGTGCCCGTTTGTTCCTGTACTTCCAGTATGTTGCATCCTCATCAACGTATACCTGCTTATGAACCTCGGGTAAGCAACTTAGCTGCTAGACATCCTTTTGCTCCTTTATTCTTCTCAACTTGCACCGCTTCTTATTATCCGACAGAAGTGCAAAATCAACCTCGATATAATTTGTTTGAAGAATCCAGACATGGTTGCATTATGTAGTTTTCAAAGTCATAGCACACTGTAAACAAAGCCTCTGGATAGAGAACATTAGGTACCTATTACCAATTTAATTTTCTAACCTGAATCTTGTGAGTTGTGAGCCTAGCAACCAATGAAGATAATCTGGATCTCACACTTCCATTCATCGGTCGCAGGAGTCACACGTGGATCCGTGTTTCTATATGGCTGGCGGTTGGTGCGCTCATATATTTGTTCTATGGCCGAAAGCACAGCTCACTGACAGGCACGACTTATCAGCGCATATCACGTGCATAGATCAGTGTGGGGTTGTTCTACTTCATCTGTACATGTTGATGAACTCGTGAAGCCTTTGGTGGATTTCCTTTTACAAAGTTGACACTTCAAAGTCTTGCTGAAGTCCTCAAATCAGCGCAGAGAAATGACCGTCATATATGATATATGGTTGGGGCTTGGGGGTTCCTGAGCCCAACAAGTTTTGAGCAAGAAACTGGAGTCTGAATTCTAAAGTCTGAAGAGAGGTAGAATTAGGTACATGTATAAGCACAATAACAACAGGAACAGTGCATTGTGTCATTGCATAGGATTTTATTTCCTGTTTACAGCCATTTTTAGCAGTGTTTTGACCCACTGCATTAAAAATTGTTGCCAGAAAGTAATGAATTTGTTTAGTGCAAAAGGAAAATTACAAGAGGTTATTTGGCAACACTCTTCTTCTGAAGTTCTTGTTCTTTCCATAACTGCACCCTCGCCAGCAATGACAAGCACCATTTCGGGCCCGGCGACACTTCGGCGTTTCTCCAGCGGAGGTGGGACATGCCCACAGCCCCTCGCCAGAGCTCAAGTGCCTCTGTCGATGATGAGGCTTATGGAGGTCTGATCTTTCGGTGAGTTGGATAACCCTCGATTTGTGGAGACGATTTTCACGATCCAGGCTACCGATCGAAACACAACCGACATCAAGTAATCGCTGAATCAAATTCTGAATTGTTATCAAACGTACCAAAACTCGATTGACCTAATCACAAAGATCAATTCCTACAAACATTGATTAAGAAAGTGTTGAGGTTCCAATAGCGGTCTTGACGGTTGGTCTAACCAACTCAAGCGAAGAACACAGATGTTTCACGTGAAAAACTAATCTAACAAAGCCTAAATCTTATGAGAGAGCTTGGCTGACTTAAATAAGCAATTAAAGGGAGTGTGGCCAAGAGGTGGACACAGACACGGACTCCTTTTAGACGTCTCTCCTGGGCCTTCCTATTATATGGGTTGAAGCCCAATCGGCAAAAGTGCGGGCAATAGGAGCTGTGTGTTCAAATTTCCCTGTACGGACACTGCTTTACATTGTGATGAAAAAGGGTAAAGACTGATGACTACTTAGCAGTCTGTTATTGTAATACGGCACATCACTGAGGTGTGTTTGAACACACCCTCTGCAACCACCCACCCTTTCCACTGCTATCCGTATTGCTTAAAAATTTACAAAATTTAGTTTGCAAGGAGAGCATAGAAGCACTACTCTATGAAATTTTTGCATGGTGGTATATTAATTCCAGAACAAAGTACAACAGTATAAGAGTGTACATGTAGTGACAAATGGGCTACCTAAATTTAAACAGACATTCTTATCCAACCACCGTACCTGTTAGCTTGCATTATAAAATTTCATAGTAAAACTGTACCAGTGTCAGTAATAATGCTATAAAAGAAAATAAAAAGTGCACAAGCTGAATGCTGATCCTGTCAAGTTTGTGACCTCATTAGCATAACTGGTATATGTCCTTATTCTGTGAGATTGCACTATCTCTTTACTTTAACCTCCTCTCAACAAAATGGCCTTTACTTTCAGTCTTTTCTTTTTCTATACACATGATACATTTGATCAGAATTAGACTACAACTTCACCTACACTGCTGCTTCCTGAAATTTCTTGCAGACAGCATCTTGTTCAGCATGGCCTTGAGCCTTCTTGACCCAGCACCAGCCTTGAGCACCCCCTTCCTGCCAGGCTCCTGGGGGTTGGAGCACAGCCTCACCTCCCCCTCGGAGCACCACCCGCCGTAGCTGAACAACTGCCCGGCAGCAGGGTCGTGGTGCTGGCTCCGGCGCAGGATCTCCCGGTCGATCCTGTCCAGCACCGGGTCGTCCTCCCTGAACTTCCTTGCGAACGCGGCGCTGCTGAGCACCATCCGCCGGTAGTCCCGAGGCCCGAGGTAGAGCGGGTGCTGCTTGGGCGGGTTGTCCCACCGGATGAAGTGCATGTCGTGGTTCACCGTCGTGTTCCTGAACCCCCGCGAGTTGCAGGCCACCGTCTGGAAGTAGAACTCCGGCGAGGAGATGAAGTTGGTGTAGTAGAGCAGCAGCGTCCGCGGCAGGTTGTCCCAGCCCATGATGCAGTACTCGGCGAAGGACCTCGACAGCATTGTCCATGCCGACCCTGTGTCCATCAGCAATCCGTCATTCCATCAGTTTTACCATTAGGTTTCTAAATTACTCTTCACGTGTTCATGGAATCATATATGAACTCTGAACACTGAAAGCTTTGGTTTACGTAAATTTGCCAAAATTTTTTTTTTTTTCGAAAGGAATGCAGAAGCTCTACTTTGCATTAAAGGAAGATAGTCATGAGTACAGCAGAAAGTTAATTAATAGATCAGTTAACATCCTCTTGAGAGGTAGATGAAACAACAAAAATGAGACGAAAAGAGCGAAACTCCTAATCCGCCAAAATTTTTCTACAGGAATCAATACAATATCTGAAACTCCTACCGAAAACAGGGCCTTCAAATTGTCTGGTGATGCCGGCTGGATGGGTGTCGGCATTCCTGCCGTTTCTTGGAAGCAAGGGATTATCAAACTTTGTGCCAGTGCAATAGAACAAAAATAAAAGGAATAGCTTTTGCTTTGCCGATGCGACAGCACAGCACATTGGTTAGTCTGTACGGGTTTTGCTAATTCCATAGCATAAACTAACATTAAAAAAACATAATCTCGACCGATTCAGACCTAGCAGATCGATTAAATAAGCTTCAGACATGCATGGCACAACCCGCTCCATTGACTAGATGCCGTTTCAGAGAAGATTCTTTTATGTCAAATTCGTCAGTAGTACAGGTCACAAGCCAGAACAAGATGTATGAGGCTTTAAGACAGCTTTAAATTCTGAAAAATCATTGAGCTCTTAAATAGTCTAACTTTTAAGTGATTTTTAGTATAAGTTAGAAACTATTTATACCTAGCAAAAACTTAAAGCTAAATTAGATCTGCTTTTACAACTTATTACTTAAAAAAATAAGCTATTTATCACTTTTCGACCCGTAAATTCAAAATAACAGTTTTCTACACGCCCAGACAGGCCGTACTACCGCTACTACCCGACCTCTCCGTAGTCCGTACTAGTAAGTCGCCTATGACGTCTCCTGTTACTTGAACGACAAATAAAGTCTCAGAACCAACAACCAGTCACTACAAACCGCAGTGGCAATGGCATTGGTGTGACACCACAAACCGGCGCGAAGTACGGACCCGTACCGACCGGCAAAAAGCTGACCAGAATGCCGTGCTAATTGGTTGCCGACACGCATACTTTCATCTGTTCTGGGCAGTTTAATCTTGCAAACACATACGAAAATTTCGCAGCCAAGTTTAGGTTGATTCACTGATGAGACTGAAGAGGGTAATCTCACAGGAAATTAATACCTGTGAAGAGCTTGAAGGCCGTGGGCAGGCTCCTCCGGTTGGTGGTGTGGTTCGCCGGCCGGATGAGCTCCGACCGGCCAGCCTCGTACAGCACCGTGTCGAGGATCACCGGCCGCGCGCGCTTCTTTCTGCAGAGCTAGCGTACATTCAATTAATCCCAGTTGAATTGGATGGCGTGTGCGTCTTTAGCGCAGTGCCGTTTCAACTAATGGCAGAGGATGAATTGCTGATTGATGGCCGTAATGAATGGTTACTTAGCCATAATTACTTGAACAATTAGTAAAGGGTTTGGGGGTTCTTACATCTTCCAGCCCAGGTGGCTGGTGTGCTGTATGAAGTTGAGATCCCTCGGCAGCCGGGAGAACGCCTCCATCAAATCTGCAAATTAGCAAAGCACACGGGATTAATCAACACCGACAAGCATAATTACGAAATTAAACAGCCGATTATTGCTGTACAGATTCCCAGTTGGGAGATGAGTTAAGACACGCGCGTGTGCATCGCATTACCGTCCTGGGTGACGAGGGGGTAGTCGGAGGCGCTGAGGTTGACGAACCAGTCCCACCGGCGGCCGAGGCGGAGCAGGACCGCCACCGCGTGCAGCGTCGTGGACAGCATCGTCGGCCCGCGGTAGGTGACGAGGTTGGGCCTGCCGACGACCCACACGTTCCCCACCCGCGCGTACACGGGCTGCCCGGACACCAGCTCCGCCAGCCGCCGGTGCTCCTCCGCCGGAGCCTCTCGGTCCAGGTGCAGCACGTAGCTGTTCGCCGGGTGGTACAGCGCCGCCAGCAGCCTCGCCGCCCGAGCCGCGTCCCCCGTCGACGCGGAGATGAGGTACGCGAACGCCACCGGGTACCGCGCTTCCACGCTGCCGCCGGGCCCCTCCCCCGCCGCCGTCGTGGCCGCCAAGAACGGCCAGCTCCTGGACCCGCCGCCAGTGAGGAGGAGGGACGGCAGGGCGAGGATGGAGACGACGAGGAGCGCCGTGAAGACGGCGGAGACCACCACCTCCCTGCCGGCGCCGCTCATCACCATCCCCCTCATCGGCATGCACGCACCTATCTATCTACCCCTCTCCCTCTCTTTCCACCTATCAATCGATCGATCTGTCTGTCCCTCGTTTCTTTCCTGTTTCTACCGATCTTTCCTTGCGTGAAATGGCGGGCGCTGTTTGTGAGATCTATCGGTGACTGTACGGTGAATAGTGACAGGATGGTACTCGCGTCTGGAGCTGAGAGAGAAGCCAAGAGAGAGAGAGAGGCAGCTTAGCTAGCTGGGAGTGGCTTCTGATTGGTTTGAGAGTGAGAGGGCGTGGGAGTTGGAGCCTTGGAGGGAGGTTGTCCGGACGGTCCGTGGGTGAGTGACGGGTGGGGCCCGCGGGAAAGGGTGGCCGTGGCACACCATTAAGACTCAGTTTGTTTAAGTTTGAGTTTGAGTTTATTTGAACCTACATCTCTATAAGCTTTCATGCCAAAACAAACAAGATTTTTCGTAGAGACGGAGAGAAGAAGCTTCTAGCCCAATTTGTACTACGCGAGAGAAGCAGGGAAAACGATGCTTCTCGGGGTGGCTGGAGCTTCTAAAAATCCCACTTCCCTGATACTGAAAGTGCATTTAGGCACTAATGTTATTTTGGTGATTAATGACAAACGCATATAATGACAATCTATATAATCATGTAAATGCTTAACTTAGTACTTAACAAATGACTAACCTCTAATATGATTATATTGCTATAAGACTAACATGTTTATTACCAAGTTGAGTATTAGTCTCATCTATTTAGAGGAAAATCAAGTGGGATGGTTAAGCAAAGATAAGGTATGCAATTTAGGTATCTCTTCTATATTTGTTATTGCATTCCTTTTGTGTAAATGCATAGTGAACTCCAAGTAGCATGTTGATTATATATATGCACATTGGTTCATGTCATATTTATTGGTGCATGTATATTCATTTGAGTTCATTATGTGCTTTGTTTCTAGTATGCATGTATTAACTAGAGTTAAACTTCATATTGCTATAGATTGACGTGGTACATGCATGTTTTAGTTGTGTATCTTCTCATGCACCTCTCCTAGTGAAGTTTAATCTAGAGTTGGATCACATATTTACTCTTATTCCAAATATTATTTGCACATGTACAATTCGTGTATATTCTATCATGTGCTCCATTTAAGTGAAGACTGTGATCCTTGTCATGATTTAATTGATTAATCATATTGGCAATCATCTCTCTAGTGCATATAGATCAATTACATATTCATCATGATGCACTTAGTAGAGAACATTTCTTATGTCAAGTGTTTCCATTCATGTTGTGCTTCGTTATATGAAACACTTGTAGCAATCAATTTCTCACAAATATCAATTTATTCATATCTATTGAGCTTTGGGACTAATGTCTTTCATGAGAGATTTGGAAAGAATTAGGTCCCGTGTGTGTATGATGACCAAGATATCTTGGAGGATGATCGTTAAGCCGAGGTCACAAGACGGCGGTGTCACCAAGAGTTGAGGACTAAGTCAAGATCGACTTGGCGTGGAGATCGTCGGAGAGGATGATCAAGTCTAGGTCGATAGGACGAGAGTCGCATGAGGTGAATCGAGTCAAGTTGGACAAGGCGAAGACGTCATCAATCATTTGGTAAAAGAGATCATGCACATTGCATCCACGGAGAAGTCGGCATGCGGATTGAATGTAAGACTTAGATTTCTCGTTTGAATTTGAGTCTAAGGATTGCCGTACTATTAAGAGGGATGCTCCATTGAATGACTTTTAGATGTGTCAAGTGCTCAAGTGATCCATCCTTGTGAAACTTAGAGTGAGAGTGGTGTTGGTGGTGCCGGAAGGTGAGAATTGTAGGTCTCTCTTGGATTCTTTGTGAAATCTGGATTTATCCTTTAAGATTTGGGTAGTGAGACCTTGTTAGTTGTGTAGCCCTTGTTCTTAGCTTTCAATAGAGTCCAAAATCACTGAAATCGGAGTCCGGTGTCAAAAGTTATGCTCGTTTTGGTCGAGCTGCTCAGTGCACATCGGATAGTCCGATGAGGACTTAGAAAATTTCTGAAACATCTTTGAAAATGGGTACTCTCTGGAAATATAGGATAGTTCGATGTTTGATATCGGACAGTCCGATGTTCCCTTAGAAATCTGGAGTTTTTTCACACATCGGATAGTCCGATGTTCCATATCGGAAAGTCCGATCTGTGCTTTTTATTCAAAAGAATTTGAATTTCGTGTGGAGTCAATCTGGAGTTTTACACACATCGGATAGTCCGATGTTCAATATCAGATAGTCCGATATGTGTCTAACTAGGGCATAACGGCTAGTTTTTTGGAACCTCTATTTAAAGCCCTCTCCTTCCTATTTGAGAGGTGGCCGTTATCCTGCAGCTTTGAGGTGTTCTCCTCTTGTTCTTGAGCCCCCTAAACACCTTTTTACCATTAGATCTAAGTGATCCCCTTTGTGAGAAGGGCAGGGAAGAGTTTGAGGAGTGAGGTGTTAGATTGAGTGGATTTGAGTTGTTTGAGCACTTGAGTTCATCTCCAAGCTTGTTCTTCGTGAGCATTTGTTTCTCTTGGAGGTTGAGGACTCCTAGACGGCTAGGAGGTCGCCTATGAGCCACCGGAGCTTTGTGTGTGGTTGGTCGTAGGAAGTTTGTGAAGGCCGGATTTCGCCTCCGCAAGGGAAGGAATCAAAGAAGTGAAGACCGGCGAGTGCATTTGTGCAACA
Source organism: Guadua angustifolia (assembly GCA_036346375.1). Classification (NCBI taxonomy): domain Eukaryota; kingdom Viridiplantae; phylum Streptophyta; class Magnoliopsida; order Poales; family Poaceae; genus Guadua; species Guadua angustifolia. The sequence continues at coordinate 10,816,463 of CM070518.1, read as the reverse complement.
CCGGGAGGAAGAGGGTTGAAAGAGACCCCGGCTCAAGCGTCAAAGGAGTTGAAACCGGCGAGTGCATTTGTGCAACACCGGGAGTAAGAGGGTTGAAAGAGACTCCCGACTCAAGTGTGACCGAGCCGCCTCAACGGAGACGTAGGATCCCCTCAAGGATCCGAACTTCGGGAAAAACCAATCGTGCATCAAATCTTTGGTTTGGTCTTTTCTTGTTGCTTTGATTAAATTTTCCTTGAAGTAATTGTTATAGCTAGCCTTCTACTCATTTGTTGCTTACCCTTGTTTAGCTCTAACTTGTGATAAATCTGATTATTCTCGCTCTGATCGGATAATCCGATTGTGCATATCGGATAGTCCGATACATATCGGATAATCCGATATCCAAAGTCGGATATTCCGATTCTTTTCCACTGCGATTTAGTTTTAAATTTTTAATTCGCCTATTCACCCCCTCTAGGCGACATCCCCTGTCCTTTCAGATACCCTTACAACTTAACTATTATTTACGAAAAATTACCATTCTCATCCAGCTCCAGCAGTTTCTTCTAGCTCCAGTAGCTTCTTCCAGCTCCAGCCAAATAAGCTCAAGCTCTAGACTAAACAAACTCAGCCTAAAAGTGGATCCGGTTCGTCATTCGTGTCATCGAGTTTACAGGCCTGCACCGGCAGCCGAGCACGACCGAGTTTAAGGCAGGGTTTGAGTTTGGACGCTCAAGCTCAGCTTAAGTAAATTTGATAACGGTAAATAAGTTAATATATACTATTTTTTAATAATAAGAAAAATATTCAAGCTCTAGTTTGATTCAAGTAAGCTATATAATAGTTAACATATAGTAATATTTAACATAAAATCTATAAATTTAACAGGCTTACGAACCATTCGAGCTTGACTCAGAGAATCTCGCGATCTTAGAATCATGTTTGAGTTTAGCTCGTTTGGAGTTCAAATTTTTTTAGACAAAAGGACATCAAAACCTGATGTCCCAGTTTCAATTAAGAAACTATCGCAATGCGTCCAAAGTTATTACAACCAGTACAAAAGATCATTAAAGACCTACCAGACACAGTTCAAAACCACCAACTAAACAAACCCTTACATCATTACCAATTATCAGCGACTAAGACCAAAACTCCATTACAGTTTTTATCGGCAACCATATCGCTAATAGCTTGTGCATTTTCGAACAGAACAGGGGACGACAACTTCTTGTATTTGCAACAAAAGCAGTCAGAACCCCGGTGAAGTTTACTCCCAGGAGCAACGCCAAAATCACCTTTTTCTCCAAAACCCAGCTCTAAGCGATCAACAATTAATGAACTCGCAAGTAACCAGTCTTTCTCCAAAACCTGAAGATCCCGCAACCTTCATCTTCCCGCGATCTCTCCTTGCTTCCAGCCAAGACTCAACACCCGGTCAGCCTTTTCTTCCAGTTTTCTTACCACACCTTCTACTTGACATCTCTGATTTTCCTTTAGCAAAACCATCCAGCTTCTTAGCCTTCTTGCGATCTGACCCAAAATCACATGAATCTCCTTCCAACTTTCTCCCTGAAAACACAAAGAGTTTCGCAGTTTCTAAATTGTCCAAAACGTAGCAGAAGTACAAACATTCACAACAGCATGTTTCTTCCTACTAATCCACCAACGAGCTACATTTTCAAAAGAATCTCCCAACTTCAAATTCAGAGTATCAGCAACTTCATACCAAATAGCCTTACTAACACAACAATTAAAGAATAAGTGAGAAATTGAACAAACAAGGGTTCATGCCTCTTAGTTAACAAACAAGTAATATCATCCACCTTTTGCCTCTTAGTTAGATTATCTCTAGTCATCAATCTATTATTAGCCAGCAGCTAAAGAAACACATGAATTCGAGGAGGAACATTAATTTCCATACAGCAGGAATAAACACAGGTTGGACCCCTCTAAAACTGACAACAGCATAAAGAGATTGAACAGTATACAACCCTTTAGAATCAAAATGCCAGATAATTAGGAGCTCAAATTGAGCCTAGAACGAGTCGAGCTCAAGTAGCTCGCGAGCTCAAGCTTTTCATAGCCCTATGTATTTTGCTCCCAAGTCTACTTAAAATTCATGCAATCCAAACGAAACCAAATTGTATATATGGATACTATACATAGCATTGTTTGAAGGGAGTTGCTAAATAACACTCGAGTATTTTTTTTTGTTTGTGAGCACTCAATTTTTTTATCTATTAGATATTGCTTTGTGATCCACGTTGTGCTTTACTATTTTAACTTTGTCAATTGCTGAGTTTTTGATCCACATTTTTGTTTGTTGTGTTCTTTATAGTTTGTTCTACTCCTTTTCTTTTATAAATTATTGAATTATTTTTACTAATTTAATTTGTGTAAAACTAATATATAATTGATGTAAAAGATCATACGTAAAAAGAATAACGTTTTTAACAAATTATTACAACATTTTTGCATAACTTAATTTGTATAGAACTAGTATATAATTGATGTAAAAAGGCATGCATAAAGAATAATATTCATCATCCAATACCTAAAAAATTGAATACTCATTGATAAAATAGTACTCAAATAGGAGGAGATGAGGTAAATTGATTTCATCTATTAAAGAACACTAAATAACACTCAATTTTTTAGCCTTTAGATCTAGATCCAAGGTTGGGAGAATCTGAGTGTTTTATTGCTAAATATTACTCAGGTTTTGAGCTTTTAGATCTACATTTAATGGATGAAATTAATTTGCCTCATCTCCTCCTATTTGAATATTATTTTATCAAGGAGTACTTAATTTTTTAGGTATTGAACCATGAACATTATTCTTTTATGCATAGTCTTTTAGATCAATTATATACTTACTACTTTTATACAAATTACATTATGTAAAAATAATATGAACATTTTATAAAAAAGAATATTATTCTTTTATGTATGACCCTTTATGCATCAATTATATACTAGTTTTACACAAATTAAATTATGTAAAAAATAATGTGACAATTTATAAAAGAGAAAGGAACAAAACAAAATATAAAGAACACAACAAACAAAAATTTGGATCACAAAGTCAGATATTGACAAAGTTAAAATAATAAAGCACCAGGTGGATCACAAATCAATACCTAATAGACAAAAAAAATTGAGTGCTTAAAACAAAAGAAACACTTGTGTGCCACTTAACAATTATCTTGTTTAAAACATAAATTTCTCTGTATCCGCGTAGAAATTGATTAGTTTTTTCTAAAATTCCTATGTTCCAAATAAGTTATATTTTCTCGTCTACTTAATATGTTGTTTTTTTGTTGGCGTGGATCATGAATATATGGGTGTGACTGTAGCGGTCCTTGCTACTGCGAAGGAAGGAAATACTGACAAATAGGTAGAAGACGGATGTGCTCGCGTATCTAGTCATGGTTGGCTATTTCGGGGCTGTTGGTGCTGAAAATATGGTGAAAATTTTGATTGGCTCAAATATACGTCGGGTTTAAGAGGTTCGAGACATGTTAGCTGATTTGATTCTGCAATCAGCTAGCAAGAATATTATGATTTAAACATCTATTGTGGCCGATTAGGTTTTTTCAACTAAGATACGATCTAAACAGCTATTTAGCTGATTAAATCATACGTAACGATAAGTCTAAGCAGCTTAATGTGGCGATTAGATGGTTTGGTAAAAGCAGATTTTTCCAAAAAGACGATACGCAATAAGATTGGAGAAAAATAAACCTAGGTAGATTGGCGTAATCGAATATGATCAACAATCGGTAATGCATAACTCTTTTGATCAAGAATGAATTACAAAGTCTAAATTACGAGAGCTACTTCTAATCGGTCATATATCTTACTAAATTTTGGTACCGACAATATCGGTTTTAATCTTCGAAATATGAATTTTCCTCAAACCAACTTTGGCTAGGATCCTTCTACCCATATTGAGCTTTCCATACCGATTCTATTTCCTGAATCGGCTAGACTGTCCAGATTCTGGCATAAACAGGGGCGGAAGAGTGGATTGGCTACGTGATGATGGGATAAGATCGATCAATCTCTGCACTAACTTTGTTTGCTTTCTTATGTTCATTCAGCGCTGGAAATCATCGCGCGCGACGGTGGAGTTCTAGTGCTACCGATGACGTTTCGCACCAGATGCTGTCTGTTTTGGGCGCATTCGCCTTCGACGAAGCAAAACGGTCAGTTTCATGCTGAAATTCGATCATCAACTACGTTGTTGACAAAATCATAGGTCGTAATGTTTTCCTACCGTGCAGTGCAGTACGTACATCGTGGCGTGGTTCTGAGGACAATTGCCCTGCCGGGAACACGGCCTTCGAGGGCAAACTATCCGTCAGGAAAGATAATCACCGACACACTCTGCCATGACCTCCTGCCAGGAAAATCTCAGTCGGGAAAGGTCTTACCGAGCACATTTCTTGACAGACAATTTGTCGCTGTTGTGTTGCGAGAGGGGGCACAGTGTGGGTTGAAAGGGTGAGGCGGTGGCAAAGCTTTGAAGTGGGGTCGGCGTGCAGCGGCTGGACGAGGGTTTCTAGACTAGGGATGAAACGGGTCGACCCGTATCCGTATTCGAGATAAATTTATCGAAATTACGGGTACAAGTTCGGGTACGGATTCAGGTACTATCCGAATAATTTTTGTTCGGATACGGGATAGAAGATACCTAACGAAAACGGGTCGGATACGGGTACTCAGCGGGTAATTACAACCGGATACCCGGTAAAACTATCACTCCTGGCTCCCAACTCAAACGATCATAACTTTTTATTCCGAACTCTGATTTAGGTGATCTTGGACTCTATGCGAAGTTTATCAAGAGGGCTATAATCTCCACCCATTTTCAAAATTTAAACAACCATAGATATTTTTAAATATCATAAAAACATATACTCTAATGTAGTTACTCAAGCCTAAAATCTGATTTTCAAAATCCTTCACAAAGATTTGATCAAAAGCGTGACTATAAGCTAGCAAGAGTCAATAATACCCAATATTGAGCCATGTGATGATCAACTCATGATCAACACAATTTTGCAAAACATATTTGCATATAACCCGAGAAACTATGAGATCAATCCTCTAGCTATGTAAGCATCAACACATGATCCCGACACTATATAAGTTGAGACCTTCATGCACGCATAATGAATTTTATTTTGTTTGTTAATTGTACTTTATATGTTGAACTATGTGTGCCGAAATCTATGTGTGAATTGCACTCTCTGTGTTAGACTATATGTGTTAATTGGGCTTTATGCTGAACTATGCATATTTATTGGCCTTTATGTATTGAATTATGTATTAATTAGACTCTATGTTGGACTATGTGTGTTTATTGGACTCTATGTTTTAGATTATATATTAATTAGACTCTATGTTGGAGTACGTGTGTTTATTCTATTCTAGTGTTGTCTTATATCTTAATTTGGCTCTATGTGTTGAATTGTGTGTGATAATTGGATCACATGTGTTAGTTAAATTATTTTTATCACATACTTTGATCCTAAGTAGTTTGTGTACTATTCGACTAAGTACCCGTTATCCGTATTGTACCCATCCGTATAATATCCGGTATCTATTTTCTACTCGTTCATAAATACCCGGTATCCGTATCCGTCTCCTATCCGATTTTTCACTACCCGTATCCGTACTCGTATCCGAAAAAAATAATTAGGATATGATACAGGATGACCTACTACCCAACCGTATCCGACCCGTTTTCACCCCTATTCAAGACACCTAGACCGAGAGAATTGAGTGAGGAAAGATGTTCCTATGTTTATCTCTTTTTTTCAGCTACATAACTATTAAAGTATGAATGAATGATATATAGAGATTACTTACCCTTTCGTTGATTTTAAGATTTATACAACTTGTGTTAGGAGATAAAGCATGTAAGCACTGCTCGGGAGGGAGAGGGTGTGGTCTTTTTTGCTTGGAGTATATTACAATTTTTTGTACACCGCACCAATAAGTTAGGATGCGCTTGCATTTTTGCCAGATGCCAAGATGCTCCAACCCGATGGCCGACAGAGGGTCAGTCCTTGATATATTTTCACTGACAGACGGTATTGAACTGAAAGTCTAAATTATTCCTGACAGACACTCCACCCCTTGTTTTCCTTGGTGGAGCGTTTGGCCTTTGATTTTTTGATCTGCCGATAGAGGGTTTGCACTCTCTTCAGGTTGTTACCGGCACAGTTCAGTCCTTATTTGTGTGCTGTGGTGTAGTGTGCTACGAGTGGTGGAGCCAGATCTCGGGCCATGGTCTAAGACCTAAGATAGAATCTCTCTCTTGAACTGCTAGCCCAGTCTAAGAGGATGTGCAAGGAAAGTCCAATAACAACTGGTCCAGCTCAGGAGTTAGACCTGAGCTAGCTCCGCCCCTGTGTGCTATCATAGCGGGCCGTCCCTATCCCATGGAGAAGTTTACCCGTCCACGCTCTGCACGGAGATTGTGTTACGTGCACGATCCGCACACGCAACGGGGATGAGATAGGGCCCTTAACGTGGGCGAAACGAGCTGTTGTCGAAGCTAGCGCCTTGGTATGTCTGAGCCACCGGCCGATTATCGATGGCGCTACCGATCACTAGAGACTTGATTTACTCATTGCTTGGATGCATAAAGTGATACATGACATCCCTTTATAGGGATGGCTAGACTTGACCCCTAAGAAACCTATTCTTTATTAAGGAAACTAATCCCTATTACATGGAAATAATCTAAAAGGAAACAAACCCAAATAATAAGGAAACTAATTATTCTAATCCTAATTAATGACATCTTGCCATGCACCACGCCCCGACGCATAGGTTCGTGGTATCGTGTTCACGTGAAACGATGCCGCACCCATAACATTATCCTCTCATGCGAATCAACCTTGTCCTCAAGGTTGAAGTTTGGAAGATTCGCACAAGATGAAGCGTTGGGCCTTTGGTCGGCGAGGCGTGGAGGTTGGAGATGCGATCTTCGATGGTCACCGTAGTAGGAGGATCGTCGGCTCTGATACCAAATTGTTACGTGCACGATCCGCACACGCAACGGGGATGAGATAGGGCCCTTAACCTAGGCGAAACGAGTTGTTGTCGGCTAGCGCCTTTGGTATTTGAGCCACGACGCCGATTATCGATGGCGCTACCGACCGCTAGAGACTTGGTTTACTCATTGCTTGGATGATAATACGATGTTGTTGTCCCTTTTATAGGGATGGCTAGACTTGACCCCTAAGAAACCTATTCTTTTATTAAGGAAACTAATCCCTATTACATGGAAATAATTTAAAAGGAAACAAACCCAAATAATAAGGAAACTAATTATTCTAATCCTAATTAATGACATGCTGCCATGCACCACGTCCTGGCTGTTATGGCTCGCTCGACCCATAACATTATCCCCCCCTTGCGAATCAACATTGTCCTCAACGTTGAAGTTTGGAAGATTCGCACGAGATGAAGCGTTGGGCCTTCGGTCGGCGAGGCGCGGAGGTTGGAGATGCGATCTTCGATGGTCACCGTGGTAGGAGGATCGTCGGCTCTGATACCAAATTGTTACGTGCACGATAGCGCCTTGGCTGTACGGAGCCACCGGCCAGTTATCGATGGCAGCGCCTGATCTGCTAGAGACTTGGTTTACTCATTGCTTGGATGCATAAAGTGATACATGACATCCCTTTTATTCGGATGGCTAGACTTGACCCCTAAGAAACCTATTCTTTTATTAAGGAAACTAATCCCTATTACATGGAAATAATCTAAAAGGAAACAAACCCAAATAATAAGGAAACTAATTATTCTAATCCTAATTAATGACATACTGCCATGCACCACGCCCCTGGACGCTCATAGCGTTCGTGGTATCGTTTCACGTGAACGATGCCGCACCCATAACATTATCCCTCATGCGAATCAACCTTGTCCTCAAGGTTGAAGTTTGGAAGATTCGCACAAGATGAAGTGTTGGGCCTTCGGTCGGCGAGGCGTGGAGGTTGGAGATGCGATCTTCGATGGTCACCGTGGTAGGAGGATCGTCGGCTCGATACCAAATTGTTACGTACGATCCGCACACACAACGGGATGAGATAGGGCCCTTAACGTGGTAAACGAGTTGTTGTCGGCTTAGCGCCTTGGCATGACGGAGCCACGGCCGATTATCGATGGCGGCGCGATCTGCTAGAGACTTGGTTTACTCATTACTTGGATGATAATACGTCATGATGTTGTCCCTTTTATAGGGATGGCTAGACTTGACCCTAAGAAACCTATTCTTTTATTAAGGAAACTAATCCCTATTACATGGAAATAATCTAAAAGGAAACAAACCCAAATAATAAGGAAACTAATTATTCTAATCCTAATTAATGACATACTGCCATGCACCACGTCCTGGACCGCTACAGTGCCTGTGGTACTGTTTACATGAACAGTACCCGTACCCATAACATTATCGCCCTTGCACGTAACAATTGTTTTCTATGGGGGGAAATTGCCACTACTAACGAGATGCAAAAGGGGAAAATCTTCAAACCAAACACGGCCAATGTTCCTCCAAGCAATGAGTTAGTGCCTTGGACATTAATTTGTACTGCCAAACGTGGTTTCTTTCACGTACCAATCCATCTCATGGTGAGGTGCCTTGCACATACTCCCCGTAGGGCCATCAGATATCTTTTTCTTAGCTTAAACTCGAGACGATAATTCAGAGGGAAAGGAAGCAAGTACATCTACCGATGAAATGGACAGGGCACCGTTTATTCGATCTGAAAGCACATTTCTGCGTCGTGCCCTGATCGCGACATGCACGCGAAAAACCCGGACCTAAAATCAAGAAACGAAGTTGACTATCGGCTGAGAAGCATAACAACTGGGACGCACGCTCGACACACACCACACGCACACGCGTGCATACTAGACACATCTCTGGACAGCTATTGATCAGAGGCTACAAGCCCCTCGGAGCAGACACGTGTAATCAGAGATCTAAAAGTATGACATATTGGGTTGCTGCTCCACCTATAATTTACAAGATTTTTTATACCCAGTGTGTATATACTGCATAGTTCAACAAATTTGATCTATAGGTAAGGCATAGCCTAATAAATTTATACCCAGGTATGTACATATTTCAAACTTGCCCTACCTATAATTTCTTTCTGAGTCCACCACTACGTGTTATCCTATTCAGTGCACACGTGTGTGCATAGCTAACCAGCCAAAATTGCACTTTAGATTCTCCAAGTAATGTAGCCTTTTGAGTTTGAAAAAAAAACGAGAGTTTGCACCTTGCACGAGCAGAATCCATTATCTTGCCGGTCTCAATTCCATGGAAAGTGATAAACCCTAGGGTCCCATTTGGAACTTACCCAAGAATTTCACATGATTTTACACGAAACAGTTTAGTTCACATATAAATCCAAAAAAAGTTCCCGCGTTCCAACCGTGGCCTAGAGCCCTAACCTACAGTTAAGAAGGTGTGCCATCTCAAAAAATGAAATCTATAAAAGGTGTGTGATATAACAGAAGGATCAAACCAAGCGGGAAATGTTAATACACAAGAAGCACAAATATATGGCCAGGAGCCCCAAGCCATAGTCCTATCCACCCTCATGCCCCTTCTGGGAAGCACAATCACGGCCCACAAAAGCCCAGAAGACACGAAGCCCAGCGTTCGAAAAAGTCCAGGCTCCCTTGGAATCTCTATGGGCCGCGGGGCTGCAGTCTCCGCCTCGCCGGGGGCTGGCGAGGGCCTTGGTGCCCCGAGGGTGAAGAGGCGTCCCTTCCTCGAGAGCCTCGAGCTTACGACCTCGGAGTCCGCGGTGGCTCCGGGTCCTCCGCTGAAGTCCTGGCGGCGGCCGCACTCTGCTACTGCGGGGAGAAAGGTGTGTCAGAAGGCGAAGGAGCACGAGCAAAGTGCTTGGAGGCTCGACCAATGGAACTTACCGTCGTGCAGTCGCCCCTCTCGACGTGCTGCTTCTTCAGGCTTTTGCCGCCCGTTCCGTCCGGGGCTGGCCTCTTGCCCGTCTTCTTACCCTTGCTCACCCCGGGCAGCGGTAGCATCTTCCTTGCTGTTTCAAGCAGTTCTACCTTGTCCTGTGGGTGCATCAAAGAATCAGGAAAGGCTCTAGGCGTATGCAGACTAAGAAGCTCGGTCCAGGGTGGCTTAACTCGGCTTTCCGGCGCAGCACGTTCCTCGAAACGGGTTCGTCGATGGTGTGTCATACGCCGCCTTCCAGAACATCTCGTTCATCCTGGCGGTGATCCAGGACTCCTTCGGTGTTGTTGGAAAAATCAATTCGTCAAAGGAACTCAGGGATCAAGACTTGAATAGGCTTCAGGGCAGGAAGACTTACCAGACGTCCCCTCGCGAGTGAGGTCATCGCGACCTTTGATCTCGAAGAACGGGTGCATCCTCTTCCGTAGAGGGAACACCCGGCTCCTCAGAAAGTCGTTGGCGATGGCCTGCCCGGTGAGGCCCCGCGAAGCACAGATGTGAATGGCGGCGATGGCCTCCTAGTCGATCTCCAGGTCGTCCGCCTCCGGGGTCTGTTTCTTCCCGCTAATGGGGGTTCTGTCGAACGCCAGCGCGCCGTCTTCGCCCCTCTTTAGGTAGAACCACCGCTTGGTATATGGACCAAGGGAGTCCCGAGGACGGATTTGGGGGAAAGACCAAGGGATCCCCGTCCGCAGTCGGAAGTAGAGGCATCCGACCACGGGGTCCTTCCCGGTGCGGAAGATGGAGAAGAAGCGAAAGAAAAGCGAGGGGGTGGGAAGGATTCCAAGGAACCCCTCGCACAAATGAGAGAAGATGGAAAGGAGAAGAATGGAGTTAGGTACCAGATTGATGAGCTCAATCTTGCATTGGGCGAGAACCGCCGCAAGGAAATCACTCTCCGGCGTCCACAAGCCGTAGAGCATGTAATGCTCTGTGCTGACGAGTTCGTCGTCCCGTGGCTGCTGCTTGGTCTCTCCGTCCGGTAGCCGCCACGTCGTTGGGTCCAACAGTCCCAGGCCCTCGAGCTCTTTCATCCTCGCCGCTGACAGGGAACTCTTCCGAGCTTGGCCATGGCGGTTGAGGGGAAGTTTGGTCGGTGGGAGAAGAAGGGCTCGAGTGAGGAGTTAGAAGGAAAAGATTGCGAGAAGGTCGAGAGTCCTTCGAAGTCGCAATAGTCTCGAGTTTTGTAAGCCCGGTGCGCTGCAAGCCGGAGGTTAGGGCATCTCAAAAGGCGCGCTGGTCAGGTGATTCGACAGGTGCAGTTAAGGGCAGCACGGCGGGATCGAGGCATTGCGAACAGTTCCGCTGCTCGATCGTGTCCGTACCAGAATTCTGAAGATCAAGAGGTACCAGGTGTAACGGCACCAGAACCTGTTCGTAGGTCTCCGTCCGACCTCCACCTTGGGTTCGAACTTTCCAGAAGACGGTCCCCCCTGTCCGTGCAGAGAGGCTCGAGGTTGACCCAAGTTCTTGCCACGACCTTAAGCCTCGGGAGCTAGCTGTCGGGGACTGAGAAATCTCTGACAGGTCAACGCACAGTCAACAGGGTCCCTAACTCGGGGCTGAGCCACATGGGACTTCGACCACGACCTAAGCCGCGCTAATCCCCGCACGACCTCAAGCTTGGGGAGTGGGGGTCCAACCCCCGCACGACCTCGACCTTGGATCGGAGGTGTGCGTTTACTCGGCGGTTACCAAGACCGATAATCCCGGAGTTAAGGCGGACGTGGGCGCCAGATCCGGGACGGTTGCAGCACGTCTTCAATGCACATCATGCACTACTCCGGGAATCTCTCCTGACCGTTTCTGGTAACGGCTGAGAGGGGTATAAAATCCCTTGAAGCAGAACGACAAAGGGCACGACATCAACGCACAAGCAATAGAGCAATAGCCATGGTCAGAGCGTTCAAGCTCGAGCTGTAACCCCCTTGTACTCAAGAATAGAGACTTCCTCCTCAGGAGAAGACTGGAGTAGAGTTGTTACCCTCACGGGGGCTCGAACCAGTATAATTCGCTGTGTCCTGTCCGTTGCCATCTCACCTTGACCAATGTCCGATCCTCCGTTGAGCGTAGCTCTTTCTGGGTCCCTCATTCTCACTAACCCGTTTCCATATCTGCGGTCAGGCGATCCCGATCGTCGACAGATTGGTTCAAGGCAAAGAATGACTAAGAAATTTTAACTCCAAGCAGTTTAATTTAGTCTAAACCTTATGAACCAATATTCTAACTTGTGCATAGTCCCCCTTTAGTATGGCCAAGCTAAAATCATCCTAGCTACTTGGCTTGAATCATCTCCCAAGCCAAAAACTAGTAACAAAGAGCCTTAATCTTCTCCTTTCAGTAGGCTTCTTTGATGCTCCAACCAATGTTCTTCATAGCTCAGAGATTACTGACTCAGTCATCAACACCAAAACTATATAATTAAACATGACAAAAGAATTAGGGGGCCTAGATGCTATCACAGACTGGAGGAGCCGAGGAGGAGACGTCGGGGCTGGGGCTTGGGGGCTAGGGCGCTCGACGCTGAGATGCTGATTGCTGAGGATCGAGGAGTGACGAGCAACACCAACCGGGACAGTGAGTCAGCGACTGGTATACTCCCTCAGTCCCTTTTCTTTGCAAGAGCAAGAACATTTGTATGGATAATGTGTATAAATAGCCTGACAAATTTATATAGATAATGTGTTTTAGGTTCATTGCCCTGTATAGATAATTTGTATAGATTTATGGGATGTGATGGTTGGAAATTTAAGTTGTGATTTCTTGTGAATGTAGAGCAAGAGCAGCCAACATGAAGAGGAATAGAGATATTCTTTCCTTTTTTCAGGATCGAGAAGCAAAGACAAGGAAGATTTTATCTTCTTCGTCACCACCCGAAGGGCAACCTCAAGAACAAGAAGAGACAAGAGCAACTGAAAGAAGTGGGAATCAAATTGTTGATGTGATTGCCGACAATGCACCAATGACAGCACCACCCCAAGTCCAAAGTGCCGAAGCTTCAAATTCAATTCCTATGAGTGAGGAGGAGGACGTGATTTATGATGTTGACCTTCTTCCTCATGATCCAGGGAAAATGATACCAATTGCGAGCTATGCTATCAATAATCAAGATGCAGTTCGGAGAGGATATATTACAAAAGGTCCATGCCAACCTTATACACATGATTTCCCCATTAGGGAAATATCAGGTAAAAGACGCCACTTTAGTGTGAGTTGGTTTGATAAGTACAATTGAATTGAATATAGTGTCGAAAAGGATGCTGCATTTTGCTTTATCTGTTATTTGTTCAAGGGAAAAACTAAGGGGGGTGACAGCTTTGTTAATGGTGGTTGGAGGAATTGGAACAAATATGACTCACTTGACAAACATGTGGGTAGTATAAAGAGTATCCATAATCAAGCTCAAGAGAAATTCAACTTCTTTGGTAAACCAAAATCATCAGTTGTTCATGTTATTGTGAAGCGATCTAAAGAGGAGAAACTACTTTACAAATCTAGGTTAACTATTCACTTAGATACTTGAGATTTATTTTGCATCAAGGATTGGCATGCCATGGACATGATGAAAGTGAACTCTCTAGTAACCAAGGAAACTTTCTTGAACTGTTGAAATGGCTTGCAGAAAGTAATGAAGAGGTCAATAAGGTTGTTTTGAAAAATGCTCCAAGAAATTGTCTGTTGACTTCTGGGGCCATACGAAAGGAAATTATTACTTGTTGTGCCAAGGAAACGACTGGACACATAATTGAAGAAATTGGTGATGATCACTTCGCTATTCTAGCTGATGAGTCTAGTGATGTATCCCAAAAGGAACAACTTGCTCTTTGCTTGCGTTATGTTGATAAACTAGGAAGGATATGTGAGCGGTTCCTTGGAGTAGTTCATGTAGCCGATACCACTTCTTTGTCACTTAAAGATGCAATTGAGACTTTACTTATGGATCACTCGTTGAGTCTTACTCAAGTCCGTGGGCAAGGATATGATGGGGCTAGTAACATGAAAGGTGAGATTAAAGGACTGAAAACATTGATTATGAATGAGTCTCCTTCTACTTATTACGTCCATTGCTTTGCACATCAACTCCAATTAGTTCTTGTAGCTGTTGTTAAGGGTAATAGTGATTGTGTTTGGTTTTTTGAGCAATTATCAAACTTGCTAAATGTTATTGGAGTTTCTTGTAAGCGCCATGACATGCTTTGAAACACTAGAGCTCAGGAAGTTTTGGAAGCATTGGAATTGGGTGAAATTAAAAGTGGACGAGGATTGAATCAAGAAATGGGGTTAGCTAGGCCTGCTGATATTCGTTGGGGTTGTCATTATAAAACTATTCTGCACATTATTGATATGTATTCTACAATCCACAAAGTACTCATAAAGATTGGAAAAGACCCCACCCTGAAGAATGAATGGGGAAAAGCCTATGCTATGGTGGCAGCCTTTGAGTCATTTGATTTTGTTTTCATGGCAAACTTTATGCTAGTAATACTTGAGTACATAGATGAGTTGTGTCAATCTTTACAAAAGAGGGATCAAGATATTGTTAATGCTATGTCACTTGTTGATTTGGCTAAGGACAGATTGCAACATATGAGGAGTGATGGGTGGGAAGACTTTTTTCATGAAAACATTACATCATTTTGTATGAAACATCACATTAAAGTTTCAGTGCTGGATAAGAAATATGTGCCATTTGGAAGATCAAAGCATTTTCCCCAAACAAATTGGTATTGCTTCTACCTGTTTACAAGTTTCAAACCAAGAAGCATGAAATTTACAAGTTGGTGTACTTACTTCTCAAATTGGTATTGCTTCTATCTGTGGCAACGGTGAGTGTTGAAAGAGTATTTTCTGCTATGAATGTTGTGAAGAACATGTTAAGAAATAGTATGGGCAATCAATTCTTAAATTATTGTTTAGTCACATTTATTGAGCGAGATGTTTTCTTAAAGGTTAGTGAAGACGATGTAATCAAGCGTTTTCAAGCGATGAAAACGCGTAATGTACAATTCTAATTTTCATTACATGTTATGTAATCTTCTGTTGATGTAAGACCTGACTTCAACTGTATGTATTGTATTATTGGTAAATTTCAAATCTATGTAGTGAATTTATGCTATAAAACTATGTATGTCAACTATGCGGTATCAAATGTGCACACCCATTGCAAACTTCCTAGTTCCGCCATTGTCCTGGAACGAAGTGTTGTAATAGTACTTGAACGGCCAATTCTGATAGTGCTTGAACGGCCAGTTGTGGTAGTGTTTGAACGTCGAGGTGGAGATGACACGAAATCGTCATTATCATCGTCATTGCCATAGTTAGGAGCAAGCCCTCCTTCCATAGTGGTTGAACGTACTCTTAAACTTTCTGGTGCAATAGTGATCGGTGGACCTCTACCCCTCTATTTAGATCTTCTTGTGTGGCTCCGACGATCTCATTATGGGATATGCGTTTACATATTAATTATGCTTAGCCATGCTTTAGAACCAATGAAGTAGATGATCAGATCAAAATTGTTTCCTGAGAATTTAAAATGGTTGGAAATGACACTCACTACAAGAAAAGTGATTTTTAATGATGGTCCAAACTCGTCATCAATAGTCCCGAAATCGTCATTATAGGTTTTTTATGACGAATTTATGACGAAATTTAACTTGTCATAGAAAGTGCGTCATAGAAAGTTTGCGATGATGAATTGCTTATTTTCGTCATAAAAAATCAACTTTTCTATGACAAATTACATTTCCGTCAGCAAAGAGGTCACTTCTATGACGAATATAATCATCATTAATTGTACCCAAAATGTCATGAAAAATGTTAAATTCGTCATAAAAAAACACTTCGATCAGCCTAAAATGAGCGTTGACCGTTTTATCTATGACGAAATTGTTCGTCACAGATTATTGCCATGTAGATATTGTCGGGACCCGGATTTCCAAATCTGACCCCTCTGAGTATAACCGTGCTAGTCCAGGAACAGCTAGCACACTCAACGAACACAGTGATGATAACATAGACATATCACAAAGTAAACCACAATAATTAAGCAAAAGGGAAATAGCATTGTAAACACATTATTACAAGTAACAAGCCTTATGGCTTAAGTTGGTAAGTAGCAGCGGAAAATAAACAGTAGCAACAAAAAGAGCCAATCCATTTGCCCACAGGCAATCGACTGGGGAGCGCGCCCTAGAAGTCCGGATTGCCTTCATCGAATCCACACGCAAAGAAATCATAATCACCTTCAGCTTCAGGATACTCCTCTGGGGAAAATTTGATGTTGCAAGGGTGAGTACACACCGTACTCCGCAAGCCTTGGAAACTTAATGCATGATAACTATATGCAAGGCTTAACAATGGCAAGCATAATATGGTTCGTTTGCGTAAAGCAGAATTTAACTTGAAATAACAATAGTAATTTCATAAAGCAGTATTTGACAAAAAGTAAATAGCATAATAATTGAATTTGATGTATAACAATTTAATAGGTTCTAACCACCCGATTGGCTCCAACCGCCAAACCAAAACCCGTGAGTTCCAACCACTCACGGTTTTCCAAAACCATTTTCATTTAAAACCAAAACCAGAAAATCTACAATGTGCTAGCGTACCTCGCCTGCCCATGACCGTGGGCACGGCTACTCAAGTAGTTTTAACTCTGCAGAGATTGTACACTTTACCCACAAGACATGATCTTCCCTTATTGCCAAGCTATTAACACACTTCCTTTGGTGTGTCGGTCGAGAGATCATGACAAGGCCTTTACAATGTACGACGCCGCTACCAACTTCGCCCGCTAAGGTTTCACCGCTGTTAGGGCTAAATCCGCCCAGTACAGAAGCCCCATCTTGTGCCTTGCAAGTGTCTACCCGACACCCCATTCAACCCAATGGTGAAGCTAATAACGACACGCACAAATTACTTAGCCAGGTCGTACCCATATAGACTTGTGGTTGTACAGTAAAGCTCGGTCCAAGGTAACACACGCTTCGGTCCTTAATTGACTAGGGCGGAACTAACACTAACCAAGTTCTCGCGCATCCCGCACCCACCAAACAACCATCCGCCCCGGTCTAAACCATTTTCATTTTATTTCACTTTAATAATACCAGCAAAACCAATTGCCATAATTTCACATTTAATTTTGAACAATGATTGAAAAAATTTCCATAATGGTAAGGTACCGAAGTGTTTAAGCAAGACTAAGCCATACTACCGTCCTATTCCAAATTATTAATTATCATCAACTACAGTACTTAATATTTTCCTAAGGTGTCAAAGTTGTCACAATTAATGTCAATGAGGGCATAATGAAATTGGAATTTAGCTAAGCATTAAAATTGCATTTAAAGTACTTTACTCAAAATGATAGCATGCATAATTTAAAACAAAATATAATTTTCATGAAATTTAGGTTCAATATGTTCAAGGAAGACTTGCCTTCAACTCCTCCCGCTGGTGCTACCTCCGCCGGATGATCCGCTTGCGCTTCAACTGCGTCGTCTACACGTAAAACGAGGACAAAATAAATAAAATAAATTCAAATAAAATCCAAAAATAAAAATAAGGGTACTGGCAGATAGAGCATGATTTTAGAAATTTGAATCGCTCGAATCGGAGTTCGAACGGAGGAGAACGGGCTCTCGGAAGCTACTCGGGAGAGAAAATCAGGAAATTGTTAAGGGGTGACACGTGTCGGCTTTCTATTGTCTGGAATTTCAAATTTTCGGGAATAATCGAAAAACAGAAAAATGGATACTCACTGACATGTGGGGACCACATGTCAGCGGCTCGGTTCACGATGAACCGGGTTCACGGGAGAACTCCAAGGCGGTTGGCGAGACACGATGACTGGGCGGCCACGCGGCGTGCTAGGGCATACGTGGCGGCGACGTGGTGCGGACGTGGTGGCTAACTCAGCGCGGTGCGGCAACTAGGCGATGCTGACGAGGATGTCCACGCGGAAGGACAGCGCTGAGGTGGCGTCTACGCGGCGAACATGGGGCAACCACGTGGAGGGTGACAAGGCAGTTGGCTCGAGGCTTACCGGGAATACGTGGCTCAGATCTGGGCGTTGGATGACGATCTGACGGCGATGGAGTGAGGGCGCGGACGCGGCGACGTGGAACGATGCGGGGCGTCGATGAGTGATCCGACGGCAGAGAAAATGCGAAGAAGCCGACGGCGAGGGGCGGTGCTATTCCGCCGGAGGCGAAGAAGAAGACCCGGCGCACGGCGGAAGACGGCTGGATCAGATGCGAAACTCGGTGAAACCGACGTAGGGCGATGCAAGGAACTAGATAGTACCAAGAAATGCGGCGGAGACTCACCGGTGGCAGAGAAATACGGCGGAGAAGGCTCGGGCACGGCTTGGGAACTCCGGCGAGGGCTAGCGGCGCAACGGCAGCGCCTCAGGCGACCAGCCTTAGGGCAAAATGGGCGGCAGAAGGTGGCAAACCTAGAGACGGGGTCTACAGCGCCTTAAATACCCTTGGGATGCGAGGAAAAAGCGCGGAAGCCGAGGATGACCGCGCGGCTAGGGTTACGGGCGGCGGCGCAACACTCAGGTGACGTGGCTCCGTTGCGTCCGTGCAATGAAGATCCGGCGGTGGAAACAGGGGACGAGGCGGATCCATTGGATCAGGATCCATCGGCGAGGAAAAGGGACGAGTTAGGTTTAGGGTTTTTCGGTAGAGGCGACGTGGCGTGATTCCAGCCCTACACGGCCAACGATCCAACGGTGGATAGCGACTTGCGCCAGGGTTTCGGAGGGGAGACCACGGGCTGGGCTGGCGCATGGCGAAATGGGCCGGGTGGCGGTGGAATAGGAACGGGCCGAGCGGAAGAATAGTGATTTCGGCCCGAGAGGAGTAAAGGGATTTTAAATTCATTTCTGAATTTAGGAAAATGCCAGTAAATCCGAAATGAAGCAAATAAATTCAAATAAATAGCAAATAACTCCGGGAAAATCTCCAAAAATACAGAAAAATTCAATGAAGCACAAGGAACCCAATAAAAATAGAAAAACTTTAATTTGAGGTTTAGGTTATTCAAATTAAATACTTTTTGCTTTTGAAAATTCAAATTAAGCTGGGATTAATTCGAATCAAATGCAACTAGTTCGGATTTTGAAATTCAGACGCTGAGAACTCAAAATTGGAATGTTACAGATATGCATTTTCGTCATTGAACACTCCAGTGCCACGTCAACACCCGTTTAAATTATAAAGTAATCAAATCCATTCAATTAAATCTAAAATTTATAAAAGGTAGGAATCAAATCATAAACTTTGATACAAATTGACAACACATCAAGATCTGCATAACATCAAACCTCTCAAAAATCTCTATCCTCAAAAATCTCATACAACACAAACAAATTCTCAAAAATACACATGCTCTTCTACCCATCAACATGGAATTCGATTTCTTCAAGAAAAACAGCATATACATGGATCGTTTCACACACTCATCTTGTATTGCACGTCGTCGTAAGCAGCATTAGCTTCCAGCTTCCTACTTCTTTGAGGTCGCCAACTCGACACCCTCTTTGCTAGCAAGATTCGCAGTTTTTATCTTCTTGCATTGGATAATGAACTTGGTGAGTTCTTGAAAATACAGATATTATGTTCAATGTTAGTTTGTTACTAAAACATGAAATTAAGGACGACCATAATTACAAAATAGAGTTTCCTAAATTTTCTATTCATGTCCACAATCGTTTTGTTCACTTTCTCAATGAGTTGCCTGATCCAAGGATTACAACTAAAAAAAAATCAAAAAGTGCACTCTGTTGGGTTGCAACACAACATGATTCTTGTCTCTGAAATACTGAAAACTTAATAGTAACAGAAGCACATTTAGTTAGGAGTAGAAATATCAGCACAATTTTTGTTTGATGACAAACAATAACTTTTTGAACGTGCTACCAATAAACATACAAGTGAATAAATTATCGAGGCATCAACAAGTAGCCTGGTAAAAAGCAATACCATCAACCAAACTGTTTTGCTAAGGACGTAGTCTAATTCTAAGCCGATCTGGGCATCTCAATCCCAGTTTATCAGGAAGAGCCAATGTAGAGGCAGATACCCGCTCCTACGCAGAAGCATACAAAAAAGTTTGATTGGCACAGCAAGAAATTACCTCATCCTTGCTATCAAAGAATATGTTTCATGCACAGAATAGCATACATGATGACATCAAATCACGCGCACACGATGGGATCGGAGGAATGCATGAGTCAACTCAGAACATTAACAATCGAGCATTAGCAAACCGCGTGTAGCAACTGTCTGAACATTCGTCATATCCAGTAGTAATATGTAATACTAAAGTAGTAGTACAGAACATTTACAGTACAGAGCCGAGGTAGACATGCATGTATCTTCGTGACTTGATCTGCCTCGCATCTGCACCAATCAAGAAACAACAACATGGTCAATTTCTTGCTATTCGTGTATAATCCACAGCAGAATACAATAAGCAATCGCACTTTGCTATTCTAATCAGCAACACATGCATGTATCATTATCATGTTTGGTACTACAGCTATCTTCAAGGCCACTACTCGCAGTCAGCCTATAAACAAATTAGAGGTCTTATCCATAACCATAACCGTACTATATCCAAAGACCAACAAGTGTGGGAACTAGCTTTTGAATTCTTAATACTTCAACAATTCAACTATACAAACAATGAGGTGACATGCTCTGAATTTATTCAAGTCTTATTTATTTCATGCTCTATTTATTTAATTTGCTATCATCCAAGAGTGGTATGCTGGCAAGTCAACAAGTAGCCCATGACTAGTTGGCAAGCTGGTCCCTTCGCGAATCGACTCGAATTACCAACTTAATAACCATGATGCAAACAAAGTTGGTATTGGTCATGTTCTAAGGAGAAAAACTCAAGATTTACAAAAGACCCAAGAAAACAAGAAAAGCCTGTGAAGCTTTTCAAAATTTGAAAGCATACAATATTCCCCACTACAAAAGTAGAGTTCTTGCGGATCAACCATCCAATATATGCGCCTCTGAAATCAACCATCCAAAGGCTACTTTTATTATGATGATGAGTTTGGACCATCATTATAATACTTATCGCTTGCATGTACTAGCATAGGCTGTTGTAGAAACACCTGATCTATTGATTAATACTTCATTCCTGTCAAAATGTAAGTCGTTTAGGATATTAGCATAGTCTCCAAGGTGACATTTTGACCAGCAATTTCTATGAAAATATGTTATTTTAAATAAAATAATATATATTATGAAAGTATATTTACAATGGATCTAGTGACATAAATTTCGTGTTGTCAATCTAGGTAATTCTTTATATATCTCTACTATTCTTAATTTGCGGTTGGTGGCGGCGCTCCATTTTCTCCCACTCCCTACCCCGGCTCCCCGTAGTGGCACGACTACTCAAGTAGTTTTAACTCTGCAGAGATTGTACACTTTACCCACAAGACATGATCTTCCCTTATTGCCAAGCTTATTAACACACTTCCTTTGGTGTGTCGATTCGAGAGATCATGACAAGGCCTTTACAATGTCTGCGCCGCTACCAACGCCTCGCTAAGGTTTCACATTTGTTAGGGCTAAATCCGCCAGATCTGAAGCCCCATCTTGTGCCTTGCAAGTGTCTACCCGACACCCCATTCAACCCAATGGTGAAGCTAATAACGACACGCACAAATTACTTAGCAAAGTGTCGTACTCCATATAGACTTGTGGTTGTATGCAAGAAAGCTCTCGGTCCAAGGTAACACACGCCGGTCCTTAATTGACTAGGCGAACTAACACTAACCAAGTTCTCGCAAGCATCCCCACTCCACCAAACAACCATCCGCCCGGTCTAAACCATTTTCATTTTATTTCACTTTAATAATACCAAGAAAACCAATTGCCATAATTTCACATTTAATTTTGAACAATGATTGAAAAATTTCCATAATGGTAAGGTACCGAAGTGTTTAAGCAAGACTAAGCCATACTACCGTCCTATTCCAAATTATTAATTATCATCAACTACAGTACTTAATATTTTCCTAAGGTGTCAAAGTTGTCACAATTAATGTCAATGAGGGCATAATGAAATTGGAATTTAGCTAAGCATTAAAATTGCATTTAAAGTACTTTACTCAAAATGATAGCATGCATAATTTAAAACAAAATATAATTTTCATGAAATTTAGGTTCAATATGTTCAAGGAAGACTTGCCTTCAACTCCTCCTCCGGTGCTACTCCATGGGATGATCGCTTATGCTTCAACTCAAGGCTGCCTACGTAAAACGAGGACAAAATAAATAAAATAAATTCAAATAAAATCCAAAATCAAAATAAGGGTCTTGGCAGATAGAGCATGATTTTAGAATTTGAATCGCTCGAATCGAGTTCGAAGCGGAGAGAACGGGCTCTCGGGCTACTCGGAGAGAAAATCGAGGAAATTGTTAAGGGTGACACGGTCGGCTTTCTATTGTCTCGAATTTCAAATTTTCGAATAATCGAAAACGAAAAATGGATACTCACCGACATGGGGACCACATGTCACGTGACTTCATTCACGGTGAACAGGGTTCACGGAGAACCTCAAGGCGGTTGGCGAGACACGATGATCAGGCGGCCACGCGGCGTGCTAGGGCATACGTGGCGGCGACGTGGTGCGGACGTGGCTTGCACGTGGCGGCTAACTCAGCGCGGTGCGGCAACTAGGCGATGCTGACGAGGATGTCCACGCGGAAGGACAGCGCTGAGGTGGCATCTACGCGGCGAACACGGGGCAACCACGTGGAGGGTGACAAGGCAGTTGGCTCGAGGCTTACCGGGAATACGTGGCTCGATCTCTGGGCGTTGGATGACGATCCGGCGATGGAGCGAGGCGTGCGACGCCGCAACGTGGAATGATGCGGGCGCCGATGAGTGATCCGACGGCAGAGAAAATGCTTGAAGCCGACGAAGTAGGGCGCTATTCAGCCGAGAGGTGAAGAAGAAGACGGCAGACGCGAAGGCGGCTGGATCAGATGTAAACTTCGGTGAAACCGACGAGGGTGATGCAAGGAACTAGATAGTACCAAGAAATGCGGCGGAGACTCACGGTGGCAGAGAAATACGGCGAGAAGGCTCGCACCGCTTGGGAACTCCGCGAGGGTTAAGCGGCAAGAATAGCACATAGCGATCCGACCTTAGGGCAAAATGGGCAGAAGGTGGCAAACCTAGAGACGGGTCTCAAATGGCCTTAAATACCCTTGGGATGCGAGGGAAAGCGGAAGTCGAGGATGACCGCGGCTAGGGTTACTACAGGCACAAGCAACACTCAGTGACGTGGTTCGCTATGTCCGGCAATGAAGATCCGGCGGGGAAACAGGATTTAGGCGGATCCATTGGATCGAGATCCATCGGCGAGAAAAGGGACGAGTTAGGTTTAGGGTTTTTCAGAGGCGACGTGGCGTGATTCCAATTTCACACCGCCAACGATCCAACGGTGGATAGCGATTTCGCGCCGTGGTTTGGAGGAGACCACGGGCCGGTCAAGATGGCGCATGGCGAAATGGGCGGGTGGCGGAATAGGAACAGGCGGCGTGAAGAATAGTGATTTCGGCCCGAGAGGAGTAAAGGATTTGAAATTCATTTCTGAATTTAGGAAAATGCCAAGAACTAAATGAAGCAAATAAATTCAAATAAATAGCAAATAACTCAGGAAAATCTCCAAAAATACGTAAAAATTCAATGAAGCACAAGGAACCCAATAAAATAGAAAAACTTTAATTTGAGGTTTAGGTTATTCAAATTAAATACTTTTTGCTTTTGAAAATTCAAATTAAGTTTCGATAAATTAATCAAATGCAACTAGTTCGGATTTTGAAATTCAGACGGCGAGAACTCAAAATTGGAATGTTACGAGATATGCATTTTCGTCATTGAACACTCCAAAGGCACGTCAACAACCCGTTTAAATTATAAAGTAATCAAATCCATTCAATTAAATCTAAAATTTATAAAAGGTAGGAATCAAATCATAAACTTTGATACAAATTGACAAAACATCAAGATCTCTGATAACATCAAACCTCTCAAAAATCTCTATCCTCAAAAATCTCATACAACACAAACAAATTCTCAAAAATACACATGCTCTTCTACCCATCAACATGGAATTCGATTTCTTCAAGAAAAACAGCATATACATGGATCGTTTCACACACTCATCTTGTATTGCACGCCGTCAGAAGCGTGATTAGCTTCCACTTCCTACTTCTTTGAGGTCGCCAACTCGACACCCTCTTTGCTAGCAAGATTCGCAGCTTTTTATCTTCTTGCATGGATAATGAACTTGGTGAGTTCTTGAAAATCTGAGATATTATGTTCAATGTTAGTTTGTTACTAAAACATGAAATTAAGGACGACCATAATTACAAAATAGAGTTTCCTAAATTTTCTATTCATGTCCACAATCGTTTTGTTCACTTTCTCAACGAGTTGCTCGATCCAAGGATTACAACTAAAAAAATCAAAAGTGCACTCTGTTGGGTTGCAACACAACATGATTCTTGTCTCAAATATCTGAAAACTTAATAGTAATGTAGCACATTTAGTTAGGAGTAGAAATATCAAGACAATTTTTGTTTGATGACAAACAATAACTTTTTTGAATGTGCCACCAATAAACATACAAGTGAATAAATTATCGTGCATCAACAGCGGTTCCTGTAAAGAGCAAGACCATCAACCAAATTGCTTTTGCTAAGGACGTGGTCTAATTCTAAGCCGATCCGGGCATCTCAATCCCGGTTTATCGGGAAGAGCCAATGTAGAGGCAGATACCGCTCCACTGTGAAGCATACAAAAAGTTTGATTGGCACAGAAGAAATTACCTCATCCTTGCTATCAAAGAATATGTTTCATGCACGTAATAGCATACATGATGACATCAAATCACGCATTACACGATGGGATCGGAGGAATGCATGAGTCAACTCGTAACATTAACAATCGAGCATTAGCACACCGCTGTAGCAACCGCTCGAACATTCGCCATATCCAAGAGTAATATGTAATACTAAAGTAGTAGTACGTAACACTTACTGAGACTGAGCCGAGGTAGACATGCATGTATCTTCGTGACTTGATCTCGTCAGATCGCACTCAATCAAGAAACAACAACATGGTCAATTTCTTGCTATTCGTGTATAATCCAATGAGAATACAATAAGCAATCGCACTTTGCTATTCTAATCGACAACACATGCATGTATCATTATCATGTTTGGTACTACAGACTATCTTCAAGGCCACTACTCGCGATCAAATTTATAAACAAATTAGAGGTCTTATCCATAACCATAACCGCACTATATCCAAAGACCAACAAGTGTGGGAACTAGCTTTTGAATTCTTAATACTTCAACAATTCAACTATACAAACAATGAGGTGACATGCTCAATTTATTCAAGTCTTATTTATTTCATGCTCTATTTATTTAATTTGCTATCATCCAAGAGTGGTATGCTGGCAAGTCAACAAGTAGCCCATGACTAGTTGGCAAGCTGGTCCCTTCGCGAATCGACTCGAATTACCAACTTAATAACCATGATGCAAACAAAGTTGCTATTGGTCATGTTCTAAGGAGAAAAACTCAAGATTTACAAAAGACCCAAGAAAACAAGAAAAGCCTGTGAAGCTTTTCAAAATTTGAAAGCATACAATATTCCCCACTACAAAAGTAGAGTTCTTGCGGATCAACCATCCAATATATGCGCCTCTGAAATCAACCATCCAAAGGCTACTTTTATTATGATGATGAGTTTGGACCATCATTATAATACTTATCGCTTGCATGTACTAGCATAGGCTGTTGTAGAAACACCTGATCTATTGATTAGTACTTCATTCCTGTCAAAATGTAAGTCGTTTAGGATATTAGCATAGTCTCCAAGGTGACACTTTGACCAGCAATTTCTATGAAAATATGTTATTTTAAATAAAATAATATATATTATGAAAGTATATTTACAATGGATCTAGTGACATAAATTTCGTGTTGTCAATCTAGGTAATTCTTTATATATCTCTACTATTCTTAATTTGCAGTTGGTGGCAGCGGTCCATTTTTCTCCCACTCCCCTACCCCGGCTCCCTCCCACCTAGGGGTGAAAATGGTACGGGTTAATCCCAACCGATCCGTCATCAGTATCAGTTAAAAACGTGTCGTGAGGAAAAAAAAAATCCGTGTCCGCCGGATTCGGATACTGTATCGATACTTGTTACCGGATACGATACGGATCTGAGCACGGATATCCGGATAAATAGCTTGCAATGTGCAGATTCGGATATTATCCGACCGGATATCCGATTCACCACTACTACTCGGTCTCCGTCTCGATCAAGGGCTCAAGTCTCAAGCTGCTCAAGGCCTCAAGAGTCAAGAGTCAAGCGAAGCGAGCTCAACCAAGAATAACTCGCCTCCCGGCCCCCATTGGTTCCTCAACCCCAACCCGCTAAAGCTAAGCCTTAGAATCGCTCACTTCGCCGCCGCCACTGCCGCTCGGGACCGTCGTGCGTCGGCCGCCGCCGCCTCCTCCTCAGGTCCGGGGACCCTGCCTCCTCCTCCTCCGGTCCGGACCCGCCTCCTCCTCCCGAACCTGGCCGCCGCCGCCTCCTCTCCTTCCGACAGCGCCGCTTCCTCCGGTCTAGGACCACATGCCGCCTCCTCCTCCCGGTCGGGACCCGCCGCCCGGGCGGCTCCTCTGCTCCAGATTCTGTCATCGGCCCCCGCCCCAGTGTGAGGGCTTAGTTGTTTCTTCATGTTAATTTTCTTTGCCTCCATTTGTGATTTGTGAGAAAACTTGTGATTAGCTCATCTCGGGTCGGGTAGAATCTGTTGATTTGGGCAAATGTTCGAATCTGTTGATTTGGCGAATATTCGGATATACATGTTCATGCAATTTTTACATTCCTTATCCTGTGCTTACGATGTATGAGTATGACAATTTAATTTGTGAAAATCATTTCCCATCAGAAACAAGATCATG
The DNA here is from genome assembly GCA_036346375.1 of Guadua angustifolia. Lineage (NCBI taxonomy): Eukaryota > Viridiplantae > Streptophyta > Magnoliopsida > Poales > Poaceae > Guadua > Guadua angustifolia. The sequence goes on along the minus strand of CM070518.1, from coordinate 10,789,426 downwards.
AGTTCATGACGGATGATGTAATGCAACTGTGATTTTTTTCATCGCTGACCTGGTTTATTTAGCGCCACATGTTGTCAACCTAGTTTATGAAAACCTTTTATGTCTGGAGTAACATAAGGGAATCCTAGACAGTTCATGATTGAATCCATATATCGAAGAACTTGAAATAGAAGAACTTCGCTTTGCTTGATGTGGATTATGATGAGCTAGCTTAGTGGCTCTACTGGACAAGGTCTCTACTATCTTGCAAAGCTAAACTACTAATTGACAGACATTGATTCTTTTCGAGAACGAGAATAAGTAAGAACAAGTAATGGCTTCAGGCGGAAGTGCAAGTGTCAGTCAAAGTGTCGGAGTGGTTGCATCATCTGTAAAGACTCTACACATTCAATTGAGGTGGGAGCGGCACTAACCGATCATCCACCCTCCATTGACAAATGGTACGAAGGGCAAGGTACAAGCGCTAATCTTTGAAGAGGATGCTCAACCTAGTGCAAAGAGGCAAAAAGACTACATCGGTATGGGACCACTACACTAGGACTACAAAGGCAGTTGTTGTGGAGGATGGCAAGAATGTTGTTCAACGCCGGGCACATTGCAACCATTGCAAATACAATTCAGATGTGATTCCGCCAATGGCACATCGTGCTTTTGGAACCATCTGAAGAAAAAAACATAATGTCGGCCGAAGCCGACAACGGCTCAATGTGAAAAAGAATGATGAAGACACCATCATCATTATTGAACCGTATAGGTATGATCAAGAAGCTAGCTTAAGAAAATTTTATTTGGCAATAATCATGCATGAGTATCCTTTTAATATTGTGGAGCATGAATATTTTGTTGATTTCATCAAATCTCTTGACCTAGCTTTCCACTCAAGAGCCGCCGATCACAATTAGGAAAGATCTAATGGACCTCTTTTTAGAAGAAAAGAAAAGATTATATGAATATTTTAAAACCATTGAGTGCCGCTTTAGTGCAACTATGGACATGTGGACATCAAACCGTAACAAAGGGTATATGTGTCCTTTGTGCATTGGATTGATGATAGTTGGCAATTCGTAAGAGAATTATCAAATTCATGCATGTAGAAGGGCGCATCTGGGTGCTAACTTATGCTGAAGAATTTACTAATTGTGTCATGAGATGGTATATTGAAAAAAATTGTTTTCTAAGTTTGGACAATGCATACGCAAATGAAATCATGTTAAAGAGGTTATTGCTGAACTTAGAAAGCATAGTCCACTAGTCTGTGATGGTATATTTTTCATGTGAGATGCGCCAATCATATACTAAATCTTGTTGCTAGAGATGGTTTATGCAGAAATTGCACCCGCGGTTCAGAATATTAGAGCATTTGTAACAGCAGTAAAGGATCTCCATTACAGTGGGAGGAATTCGAAGTGTGCATCCGAATGTGGTTTAAAAACAACGACGGGTCTCTCACTAGATGTTGCTAACGAGGTGAATTCCACCTATATCATGTTGAGGATGCCTTATATTATAGGAGTGCTTTTGAGAGGCTTTTGTGCTTGGAGCAGCGTGAGGTATGAAAAAATTGCTCCTTTCGATTCAGAATGGGATAAAGCATTAACACTTTGTAAATGCTTGAAGAAATTCTCACGATGTTCTTGAGCTATTCTCTGGTTCTTTATATCCAACGACAAATTTGTTTTACCACACGTTTTTGTGATATTAAGCTTTTGATTTATGAGTGGTGTGCTAGCAATCGATAGCACTATTAGAGAGATGGCACAATCTATGAGTGTTAAGTTGAAAAGTATTGGAAGAAGTCAAACATTGCTCGGCTATGGCTAGCTTTCTTGATCCTAGGTTCAAGAAAAAATGATAAATTTTACATGAAAAAGTTTTATGGTGAAAGCTGTTGTATAAAGTCTGAAATTGAAGAATTCATCAATGTTGTCAAGCAAGTGTATGAAGTGTATGTTTCAGATTGCATCTAGTCTTTGAAAAGAGTACTACTACACCGCTCAGAAGCGATGAACCAGTTGTAGATCTCTTTATGGATGATGAAAATAGTGAGCTTCATAATTTCTTATATGACACCCATGATGGGATTGGTCAAGGTGAATCAAATGACTTGGAAAATACATGGCGAACAACCCTTGAAGCTTCCTAGATCATCCAATCGAAATTTGATATTTTATCATGGTGGAAGAGTCAAAGCAAGATGAATATCCTATTCTCTCAAAAGTTGCTCGTGATGTATTGGCCATGCAAGTGTCCTTGATTGCCTCGAGAATCTGCATTTAGTCTTTGGTGGTAGGGTCATTGATCCATTTCGTAGTCGCCTAGAACCTGAAATGGTAGAAGCATTGATTTGTACAAAAGATTGGGTAGCTGCGTCCAAAAAAGGTGATAACTTCTATAGTTTGTCGTTTTTAGTATTAATGAAGTTGCTTGTTTTTACTAATATAGCTTTATTTATTTTTCAGGCGGAAAGAATAAAGTTGCATCTATCGTTGTTGATTTGGAGGTTATTGATACCCTTGTTGCTAATATGATGACTCAGGTATTTCAAATACACTATATATGAAATTAGTAAGCTGCTTGGTTAAAAATGGGCCTCAATGTTTGCTAATTTACTTGGTTTAATCATAATGATTAATGGTAGGTGATAACTCGGCAATATGATGGTTAATGCTTCCGGACATTGTAAATCACACATTCACACCTTGCCTTGTCGTACTTTGAATCACACACATACATGGACATGTCTCTCTCTTCTTTGGCAAGTCTCATAAGTTGGAAGAGGTAATTGGGTCCCTAGCTAGCCCGTGGTGTGAGCCTGCTTGTAACAGGATCGCCCATTATGAAGGAGACAAGTATCCAGGAAATCTTATAAGCAAAGCACAATCATAACATATTTCCTTTACATATGGAAACACTTGGGTTCTGTAATTGGATGATTGACACTTAACATATCCGGGAAATTTTATAAGCAAAGCACAATCATAACATATTTCCTTTACATATGGAAATTATCATTTGGATGTACAAAGTGTATCTCCATCAAATGGTTGAATTACAGTGAAAAAACTGAACTTCTCATCAAGAATAACTAAAACTACAAGCTTAACAATCGCATTCTTGTTTTTATTTGCATATATTGTAGGAAGAAGAAATTGCTAGTGGTGATGGTGATGGTACGGCATGTCGACGGGGAGGCAGGAGCCATATGTAAGCAAGCTAAGCTAGTCTAACTTCTAAGCAATGAGCTTATCGATCGATCCTCCGGTTAATTGATTCATTTACGTTGTGTCTTTGCTAATTGAATTTGGTCGCTCTCTGCTGGATGCATGAACTCAGCGTGTTGGGTGAGAGCTGGGCCTGGGCAGCTGCGTCCACACCTCTACTCTGGCCGGTAGTGGTCATGGCTGAGCCTTTGGGCGGGGCGAGGGCGCAGGCACGGGCACTTGCATCTACTCCTCGGCGCTCCCACCACGTGTGCCCAATCAGCATCAATTACTCCCCGCGTCCCCAATCAACCCCGCGATCGTCGCTCGGCCTTCCTCCTTGCGTCCCCAATCAGCCCTCGTGATCCTCGCTCAGGAAAAAATATGGCCGCGTGGCCCGCTTCGCCCTACGATACTCTCGATCTTCCTTCCTCCCGCGTCCCCATTCCGCCCCCGCCACGACCCTTGGCTCGTGGCGCGCGCCCCCACCCCGATCTTCCTTCCTCCCGTCCCCCCCGCCCGCGATGCTCGCTCCACGCCGCCATCGCATCGCAGTTCTCGCTCGATCCTCGCTCCACGCCGCCATCGCAGTAACTACAAAATCCACCGCTACCACGCGCCGTCGGAGTTTGCGTCGATCCTCGGCTTGCCTTCCCGGCTTGCGTGAGGAGCTCGGCTATGCATGCGCTTGGGCTCTTTGAATCCACCGCTGCCACGGCACCCCCGGCTCCCTCGCTGGACGCGTGCGCATGCCTCGCGAAGCTTCCGGCGCTCTCGCGAGCGCAATCCACGTGTCACCGGTGAGTTCTTATCCTCCCATCCCACCGTTCGCCAAATCTGCGCTTCATTAGCTCGCCTGCACTTACGCCGGCCCGTCGCCTCTGTCGCGAACGCTACAGAGCTCCCGGCCGTCTCTCGACAACATTGGCCTTCTCATCGCCGACCAGCTCTTAGACCCCGATCTTGCGCTGCTCTCCTCCCCTTGAATGATTCAATTCTGTTTAGAACACGGATTTTAGCCGTCGATATTCGTGCGATTCGAGTAGAGGTCACCTGGATTTTACGTCGTCGTGAGGTCGTTGAAAGCATAGTTTGATAGATCTGTTGGATTTGTGGCTGTCTGTTGTATCGTACATTTTTCCCTTTGTTTGATTGTTGTTTCGTTGCCAAAATTTCATAGTTACTGTTGATTGACATAATAGTTGTGTGATTACTACTACAGTCCTTAGACTCCTAATATTTAGTGACTTTTTCTCTGAGATAGAGCGTAAGCACCACCTACACGTGATGCTTATTCTCATGCTTCGAATGAAAAAAGATGCTGCCATCCTTCCTTTTCTAGCTTTACTCTTAATCCTTTCTCATGGCAAAGACTTGTAGCCGCAATGGTTAGCTGCTGTTGGCCAAAGAGAAGAAAGAAACAAAGAAGAAAGGAGCAGCTCCTTGCTGCAGCGTTCTGGTGCTCTTGTGTGTGTCATGCCACATTGTCTTTGCCCTCCCTTCTCTTGCTCTCGGCTGCAGGACTGATTCATGTGTGTGATTGATGCTCCAAAAGAATGCAGGTGTGGTGAGGCCATGTCTTTTTTGCTTAGCTGACTCAAGCAGGCTTTTCCTTGTACTCTACAAACTTCATTATCCTCTCTTGATCTACCTTTTGCCCTAATCTATTTCAGTAATTGATTCTTGATTACTGCTACAATTTTGTAGTTACTGGTGATGGGTCGGTTTCTCTTCTGATTTTATACTAGCTCTTTGCTTGGGCACATGTTACTTACTTGATTTAGTGTTGTAATTGACAGAACCAGCTAATACTCATCAGTTAGATGTCATAAGTAGCGCTGCTAAATAGTAGTTTTGCAATACAATCCGTATTCGACAACACGCTCAGTGAGTTGGCTTCTAATAGATTTTATCTTTGATTGTTGTGCAGGGTGCTTTACACTTCATCAAAGGAGGTAAGTCTACAGTTCAAACTATCATGGATGAACATCTGGGTTTAGGTTTTTCATTTCCCGGGCTAAATTTTTCTATTTATTGTCTCCAGTTATTAGCTTTGTTACACATATGCCTGTGAATCGACTTGGTTTTCTCTCCTTTCGTTTTTCTTATATATGTATGTGCTCACAGGAAAATTTGGTTTGGGGCTTATAACAATTGCCAAAGGATGAAGGTGTGTGTTGTGTTGTTTATTTCTTGATATGTCTTCAGTTTTAGTTATCGTATGCACATAACATACATATATGCTGCCTTATTTTGTTGAAGCCATATTTCTAAAATACATTTTCCCTATAGCAGATTGTAGGGGGAAGAGTGCCTGCCTTATAGACGGACTCCTTTTCTGGTTTTTCATGCTGCTTAAGGAATCACAGGTGGTGTTAGAGAACTATGCTAAATTAGCTAACCCTTCTCTATTTTCCAGGTCTCTTGATAACAAAAGGCAGCTATCTAATCCATATGCAATATTTCACCCATTAGAACTAGCGTCATGCTTATACCCTTTTACATTAGATTACCATATGTGCTTGCTCATATGCCCCTAAATGAAATTGTAGAACCTATTGATTTTTCACAAAGCTATTTGGAATTGCTACTTTGGTATCGTCGACAATTTATTTTCTTTTGTTTTCTGCGTCCATGAAATAGACCTTAATGGATGGGCAGAAATTTGAGTGCAACAGATTGATAAAGAGAACTGACTCCTAGGTAAATTTAGTGCTGATCACGATATAGATAGCCCGAGAGCTCTATTTTGCAGAACTCAAGAGAGAGTTGCTGTTATGTATGACATGATGATGTAAAATTTTCAATTTCGTCATTTTCATTCAGAAGGAAGTGAAACAATTAGCATGGAACTTCGTGAATGATTGGTATGTGATGTCTCAGTCCGTAACATCGATATTTTGATGCTTCATTCGGTTGGCCAATTCGATGAACTGTGGAGATTCATGTGTAGTTCTGCAGGTGATTTCCTAATCTATTCACCTTTTAGAGGCCTCTTTCTATTTCTTCCCACATTTAATACTTTTAATGATCTGTTCATCTTTTTTCTAGACGACTTGTAAGAAAGGTGGTTCCTATCTTTTTTAAATCCACTTCCTTGCTGTTTGGCATTTGTAGATTTGGTTAGATATACATTTCTACACTTTATATTTTTATTTAGTCTTTAGTTTTTACTCAGCAGTAACTAATGTCCTCAATTGATCGAAAGAAGATTAGTACTCTTCTCCCTTGGTCCCTCCATTATGTGTAAACTATAAATTTGTGTGTGTTTTCTATTCACTGTGGGTAAAATGGAAACTGCTTTGTTGGATATGTAAGAAGAAAAATAAATAGCAATATTGAGGAATTAATTTAACTTTAAAAATCTCTCGATGAAATGAAATCTATTCTCTGTTCGTTGAGGGCTTTTTCCCCTTTTAGCTTTATCTATCTTCAGTCTTTAGGTATTCAATAACAAAAAGGAGCAAGACCATATGATTGATGTACTATGAAATTCAAGTTGGTTCTCATTGTTTAATTTGGTGAGCCTTTGCTCTTCTGTAATAGCTTCCATGAAAATTTTATATGCACGTACCTATATGAAAGGTGTTCTTAGTTGTTAACCACTGCCAGGAAGAGATGCTTAAATTGCACTAGAAAGTTTTATGCCCTGAATAGCTGGTATTTTCATAAATTGCTCTTAGAAACTCTATTGGGTCATCTGAATTACAATTGGTGAATCCTTTACAAAATATGCTTTTCCACTTCTATTACTTCTATTGGGCTACTGGATTTAGGTTATTCTGTGTTCTTTAGTCCGGGATATCCAGGTTTGTTTATTTAATCATCTCTAAGTTTTCTATTGCTGCTTGAGTAAGCAGCTCTTTGGGGGATTGTAGCTTTCAAAGAATGAAATCCACACCTTTTCAGGGTGACTGAGTACTACCTTGGATTTCTTAGTTCATAATCATTGTTAGTCGGTAGTGAATAGTGATAACAACAGAATCTGTATCTAGACCAATGCGATGCTTACATGTATTACAACTAATAGAACAAGCAAATCATATAAATATTTTGCCATGTCCATGCTCATGAACTGAACACTTCATCCCAACATTCATAATACTTCCTCCGGTCCAAATTTGTTGCCTCGGTATTGTTCAGTATTGTACCATGCAATAATTTGTGTTTTCTGCATCCCATAGATGAATCATACAAAAAAAATGCTATGATCGTAGTAAGGCTTAGGTTCACATTTAATAATATGTATCACACCCTCTTTTTAGGCTCCATTGCAATGCATACCATATTCATTTTCTTGTTATTAAGATTCATACTGCCCCTTTCTACCCTAATTTGCACTTTATTCTTTCCAGCATGAGAATACCTCGCATATATTCCCTTAGAATAACTGATGAGCTTGGACCTATCTTTGTTTGTTCTTTGTTGGTTGGTTTAGCGGTGCCAAGATCTTGTGGTGTGAGCTGGGAAAGGTATGATCTTATTCTAGGGAGATGGTGTATTAAGGTTGGAGCAATCTTGGTATTTGCTCATTGTTGACTGGTCCATCCTCTGCATCTATGCTGAGAAAACCGAGTGTGGTTGTCACCATATCTTTATTTTGGTAGCTTTCGGCTTGTCAAAATTTTCTTGTTAGGGTGCACATTGTGGGTTGAGCAAGTAGTTTTAGTGACGTCTATGCTAATTTATGTGTCTTTATTGTGTTATTGTCAAGTCATCATTGGATGGATATGATATCTTAGTGCTTGATGTCTCTCGCTCCTATGATATGAGAAATTGTTGCAGTTAATATGCTAGCATACATTCATTCTCTACTATGAACTGTTATGTTCTGACTATAGGCTAACTTGCATTATCACTGACTAATTAGGGAAACAAAGGGCTTCTAAGGTTAAAATATTGTATGACATGTGTTCATGCTATTTTTCTTATATCTTGTCTTGTAATTCTCTAATTAGATCTATGTTTATCATCTGATTATTTGATTCAGGTTTTGTAATCAGGTTGAAGAAGAAACCATAAAAACTTTTCTAATCGGCAAAAGTAGATGTTTGATTTTGTAAAACAATTTTCTTTTATTGCTTGACCTTTATGTTTCGTTACCAATTTTATTTTTCGTAGCAACGCACGGGTATTAAACTAGTTATTGATCAAAACAAAAATGTTTGACCAACACAGATGCTAAAACACCTTATATTTTGACATGGAGGTAGTATGTTATAGATGCTTGGAAAATTGGAATCTGTAAGCTTAGTCTCTACTTAAACATAAAATTTATCTCTACAGTCTACGCGACGTCCCTTAAGATGAGCAAACTTTACGAGCTCAGAGCATTAAAATCATGCGAAAATAAAGAGACAGTCATCTTTATGTTGTTGTTGTTTGCCAGGAAAAGAAATCTTTGATCAGAAAATATTTGAACTCATCAAGCAACTAAGCACGCTTTTAATGAACACAGATTACACAAGTATACCAAGAACTGAATAAAGGAAGCGAGGTAACAGGCCAGCACTAATAAACAACATAGGAACACTTGACAAAGAATGGTATGGAAACATCGCAATGTAAATGAATCCTAATAATTTGTTTGGATTTGGTTGGGAGTAGTTCTTGAAAATCATTGGGTGAGCTTGTAACCTTGTTACCCTTGCACAACCACAAGAACCCATTCCGCCCTGAACCTCACGAAAAAAGGAGAAATTCAATCGAATGCAAAGATATACCGGGGTAGGGCATCAGGATCTAAATAATCTCTTGCACCAAACGAGGAAGGCAATTTACCTCGATCATGGATAGAGACCGGGGGCTTACGCCGTGTTCTGATACTCCCATGGCATCAGCAGCGGCGGCAAGGTTGTAGACAGCTCCCGACTCTAACGTGTGGGCCTACTCCCCCTTCGTCCATGCCTGGCCTGTAGCTTGAGAGGCCGTGAGCAGTGAGCTGCACAAGTTCACGTCGCTTCGGGGCTTCATTCGGCCCATTCCAGTGAGCCGCCGATCATTAGCTTCCACGGCGACACGATACCTTTAATGCAAAAGTTCATTGGCAATTGCGCTTATAACTATCGCCACAAGAATTGAGTTCAAGCTTCTCCAACCCTTTTCATCCAGACTCGGGACTCCTAAATTTACAAAGAAGTGTCTAAGGTAAGTTTAGCTACACTAATAAATGCAAATAAATCAGCAATAAGAGGAAGTATGATTAAACAAAAGCATCCTAATCATTGCTCAAATCAGAACCACATGTGTAAATTAGGCCATACATGACCATCTCAGCATAATCATCAAGGAACTACTCAGAAAAATCACATTCCTGCACAAATCTACAAGTCCATCCAATTAAGCTCACATATAACAGGATGTATAGCATCATAATTTAGTTGCATAGATTGTTTCTTTAGGATCATTCTTGAGCATAAAAAAAAGCATTGATTAAAGCACACATAATAAAACCATTAACAGTAACAGGGAAGAGAACTAAATATGCTTTTGTTAATCACAAATCATTAGTCAAGACATCTTTCCCATAATCTAATAGCAATGACAATTATGCCACAATAGTCATACTTCCCAATCAAACCAAGAACCAGAGAAGCCTGCATAAACAAGAGCCCATGCTTTATCTTGAAAAAAATTGCCCTACCAACAGCATACAAGATATTCTAAACAACTCAAGGCTATACTTCTCTGAATCAAACTAATTCCATTAACTGGAGGATCTCCTAAAGACTAAAAATTTATAACAATTGCATAGAGAACCAATTTGTTGTACCATACACACAAAAGCTTCTAAATTGATAATCACACAAAGATGAACATTTCTATACATCATCCGCTTTTCACACAATTGATTCTGCACACTCATGACTGCAAGTTAACCAACTCAATAAAAGGAAAGAATTAAGGGGAGAAAGGGGGAGTAGCACTTAGCTTGGAGATTATGCCCATGGCTGATGAGATGAGGCTGGTTTGGGCGGCCACCATGTCCAGTGCATGCGGCCCATGAGCTCGGACCACCCCACCAAAGATCGGGATCATCAGAACGGTGGCGAAGGCGGCAATCTGGGCGGTGCAGAGAGAAGGCCAAGGCTGGCCGAGGGCGAGCATCACCAAAGGGAGAAGCGGTGTGGTGTCTTTGGCAGAGAGGAGAAGAAGGCGCCGAGAGGAAGTGGAGACCAGGTAGCGGAGCTCGGGCATGCGCGAGAGCGAGGGAGAGAGAGAGCAGTGGCGGCACTCGGCGCAGAGAAAAAAATAGAAGGCGGCGGCTCTCGGGGAGAAGAGAGGATTTCGGGAGAGAAGGCGCTGCGGGCGGCCGGGTGGGGAAATGAGGAAAGGGAAGAGAGAGAGAGAGAGGGTGAGGGTTAGGAGTAGACGAGGGGATCGGCCGGGCTAAGGGGCTAAATCGGGCCGGCCTAGCCGGCAAAGAAAAAAATAGTAAAAATAAAATAATAATAATAATAATAGTAATGATAATAATGAGGATGATAATAATGATAGTAAAAGTATATAATGATATATCTATATCTATATCAAGAAACTCTAAACCTAAATCACACCTGTTCTATGTAGTAGAATTCTAGTATATTAATTTTCCTAACATCTTAAATAAATTTCTTGATTTGTGCCATAGTTGATTCAGAAGCCATTTTAAACACACGATTGAGACAAAGTACAAATCAATTTTCTTTGTAGTAACACCCACAGATAGGATCACACTGTTGGTACATTTGACTCTATTTTTATTTCACTTTACAAAAGGACAAATTGAGAATATTTTGAATTAATCTCCTATACAAGATTCAATTTTCATCGTCCAAAGGGAACTCAATAGGAAATCGATAAGAAGGAAGCAATTGCATTCATATATAAGATAATTAAAATTAGTTCCATGCAAGGAACAATGTGGAAGTCACCAATCGTATAGAAGGATTCCAATGAAGCCTTGCACTACATCACATGAATCTACCAACCAATCCAAACCTTAACTGTAATCAGCTGACCATGGAAGGTGAAAGGACAGGGATGTCGCCTAGAGGGGGGGTGAATAGGCGTTTATAAAATTAAATCTTAATTCGCAGCGGAAAAGAATCGGACTATCCGACTTTGGATATCGGACTATCCGATATGCACAATCGGATTATCCGATCAGAGCGATAACAATCAGATTTATCACAAGTTAGAGCTAGGCAAGGCAAAGCAACAAAAGGAGTAGTAAGCTAGCTATAACAATTACTTCTATACCAAATTAAGCTAGTTAGCCAAGCGGAAAACTCACTAGAAAAGTAGATCGGGCAATTTCAAGATTCAAAATCAAATATTAAAGCAAGAGTAAGAGGCAAACTTGGAGACGATGATTTTTCACCCGAAGTTCGGATCCTTGAGGGGATCCTACGTCTCCGTTGAGGCGGCTCGGTCACACTTGAGTCGGGGTCTCTTTCAACCCTCTTACTCCCGGTGTTGCACAAATGCACTCGCCGGTTTCAACTCCTTTGACGCTTGAGCCGGGGTCTCTTTCAACCCTCTTCCTCCCGGTGTTGCGCAAATGCACTCGCCGGTCTTCACTTCTTTGATTCCTTCTTGCGGAGGCGGAATCCTGCCTTCACAAACTTCCTACTACCAACCACACACAAAGCTCCGGTGGCTCGAGGCGACCTCCTAGCCGCCTAGGAGTCCTCAACCTCCAAGAGTAACAAATGCTCACGAAGAACAAGCTTGAAGATGAAATCAAGTGCTCAAAGATCAACACTTCCTCAACACACACTCAACCTAACACCTCACTCCTCAAACACTTCCCTACCCTTCTCACAAAGGGGATCACTTAGATCTAAGGGTAAAGTGGTGTTTTGGGGGCTCAAGAACAAGAGTATGGCACCTCAAATCAAAGTGGTTGCAGTCCCCCACAAATGGGGACGGATGGGGGTTTAAATAGAGGCTCCAAAAACTAGCCGTTATGCCTGGTCGACCCACATCGGACTATCGATATTGAACATCGGACTATCCGATGTGTAAAATTCAGATCGACTCCACACGAAATTCAAATTCTCTTGAATAAAAATCACAGATCGGACTTTCCGATATGGAACATCGGACTATCCGATGTGTGTAAAACTCCAGATTTCCAAGTGAACATCGGACTATCCGATATCAAACATCGGACTATCCGATATTTCCAGAGAGTACCCATTTTCAAAGATGTTTCAGAAATTTTCTAAGTCCTCATCGGACTATCCGATGTCAACATCGGACTATCCGATGTGCACTGAGCAGCTCGACCAAAACGAGCATAACTTTTGACTCCGGACTCCGATTTCAGTGATTTTGGACTCTATTGAAAGCTAAGAACAAGGGCTACACAACTAACAAGGTCTCACTACCCAAATCTTAAAGGATAAATCCAGATTTCACAAAGAATCCAAGAGAGACCTACAATTCTTACTTTCCGGCACCACCAACACCACTTTCTCTCTAATTTTCACAAGGATCATCACTTGAGCACTTGACACATCTAAAAGTCATTCAACGTTCGCATCCCTCTTAATAGTACGGCAATCCTTAGACTCAAATTCAAACGAGAAATCTAAGTCTTACATTCAATCCGCATACCGTCTTCTCCGAGGATGCAATGTGTATGATGTCTTTTACCAAATGATTGATGACGTCTTCGCCTTGTCCAACTTGACTCGATTCACCTCATGAGACTCTCGTCCTATCAACCTTGACTTGATCATCTCTCTTGACGATCTCCACGCCAAGTCGATCTTGACTTAGTCCTCAACTCTTGGTGACACCGCTGCCTTGTTGACATTGGCTTAACGATCATCCTTCAAGATATCTTGGTCATCATACACACACGGACCTAATTCTTTCCAAACCACTCATGAAAGATATTAGTCCCAAAGGCTCAATAGATATGAATGAATTGATATTTGAGAGCAATTGATTACCACAAGTGTTTCATATAAAGAAGCACAATATAAATGGAAACACTTAACATAAGAAATGTTCTCTACTAAGTGTATCATGATGAATATGTAATTGATCTATATGCACTAGAGAGATGATTGCCAATATGATTTATCAATTAAATCATGACAAGGATCACATTGCTTAAATGGAGCACATGATAGAATATACACGAATTGTACATGTGCAAATAATATTTGGAATAAGAGTAAATGTGTGATCCTACACTAAAGTTAAACTTCACTAAGAGAAGTGCATGAGAAGATACGCAACTAAAACATGCATGCACCAATTCAATCTATAGCAATGTGAATTTTAACTTTAGTTAATACATGCATACTAAAAGCAAAGCACATAATGAACTCAAGTGAATATATATGCACAAATAAATATGACATGAACCAATGTGCATAAATATAATCAACATGTTACTTGGAGTTCACTATGCATTTGCACAAAAGGAATGCAATAACAAATATGGAAGGGATACCGAGATTGCATACCTTATCTTTGCCTAACTATCCATTTGATTTTCCTCTAAATAGATGAGACTAATATTCAACTCGGCAAGAAACATGTTAGTCTCATAGTAATATAATCATATTAGAGGTTTGTCATTTGTTAATCACTAAGTTAAGCATTTACACACTTATATAGATTGTCATTATATGCGTTTGTCATTAATCACCAAAATAACATAAGTGCCTAGATGCACTTTCAATCTCCCCTTTTTGGTGATTTATGACAAACCTATTATCAATTGTACCAAATGACAATATTAAGACATTTAGCATTAAAACAAACATTAAATCAATAATAAGAGATCATACTTACAAATTATCCTTTTGACAATCGAGTAGGGAACAATTGATAAATCCGTAAATTCTCCCCCTTTTGTCATTAATCCCAAAAAGGTGCTTAAAAGATCCTTACTGTTTATTCAATAAAATCTGTTCTCCCCCTTGATTGCACACTCAATAAAAAGATTAGGGAGAATAAAATAAAAATAAGGAGCTAGGAATAGGGCAATGATACTAAGCTCCCCCTAAATCTAGGCAAGTTATGATACCAATTATATCCAAGATTTAGGTAATAGATGTTTCTAATGATATCGATTTAAATGTAATCATGATTCACATGATGTAAGTGATGCTTAAACATGACACATGAATATGATTTCACATGGAGAAGATTTATTCTTTAAACATCAAGATCATGTAGCAAATTTATATAATTTAAGCACATGCTCATGATCAAATTAAATTATGAGAATCACGATCATATAGAGAATAAATTGCTTATATGATCACAAGATGTATACAAGATCATGAATTAAAATTGTATAAGTAAAATGCACTTTCATGATCAAGAATTTCACAAACTTATCAAGAGCATACCTCTTTGCAATGTGTCACCCATATGTATCTTTTAATTCTTGATAATGCCAAATGCAAGTTAGATGACACTTCAAATCAATTTAGGATTAAAGGATACCTCTTGAAATATACCAATTAAGGATACCAATTGAAAGGTACAACACCATTTAAAATGAGATAATTGAGCATAATGGTGTGCAAAGACATTATTGAATGTGGTCAAAAAGAAATACGTCCCTTTGTTGGTTCTTGTCCATTGCATGTTCGTATCGGTCATGATCACCGCGCCCGGCCTTAGATCCCCCGGACAATGGAGCTCCTCTCCCTTTCCTTCATCCCACCGTCGAAGATGATCCCTTTTCCAATACTTTGAACATCAATAGACAAGCACACGATTTCCGGGAACAAATATCTTTCAACTTGACCCAAGTTAGTTTGATAACGTCTCAGTACAACATGCATGATATAGATGATAAACATGTTAATACTATTTGCATGCAATTTGAAAAGATTTAAGATACCAATTTAAGCTTTCATTAAACCAATTTATAATAAAAATATTTGAAACTCATTCAAATTTAATCTTGACATCCACTTGTAAGAGAGAACATGGATAAAATACATTCGAGTTCACTCTCAAGCTTACAAGAGAATTTCTAATAAGATTCAAGAATTCTGCAAACTCTTTCTTTATATGGCCCAAAAGAGTGAAACCATGAAAACAGACCATATTTGGAGTTTTAGAATACCACTTGTAAAAACAACATTTTCCCCTTTTTGGCTTTTTGAAGAACCACATGTAATAGATGCACAAAAGGCTAAAGAAGGGTATCACACGAGTTATTTGAAACAAAATCAAATAACTCACTCCTCATTTTATTAGGCTTTACAAAGCTCGCATCATGATTCTTTTGAAGAATCCACAAATTTTGCCTAAAGAGGGTTAAACGAGGAACCCAAAACAATACCATTTGATAAATTAGATACCACTTTAAAGTATATCTCAATGGCTTTGCTTGAAAAACAACATAAATGAGCATTTTCAAATTTTGCTTGAAAAGCAATGCTCAACTAGGAATTTTCCTCTTTATGTATTTCAATGCATAAAGAATCTCACATAGAGAATTCTTAGGAGATTGAACTTACAATTTTAACTGGGGAGGAAATTATTAATCAAGATTTTTGGGTATCGAATCTATGCTACAAGGAGGCAATTGAAAATACCACTTGTAGGAAATAATCGAGTTCACTGATACCACAAGAAGGAATTTAAACAACCAAAAGATATCACTTGAAAGTATAAGCAATAAGTCTTAATGATACCAGTGGTCAAAATAGGAGAAACTCAATGATACCGATTTGGAAACATAAGAAATGAATAAATACTCAATTGATACTACTTATAATCAAATCACTAAGAATTGATATCACTTGAAAGAATAATCGACAAAATCGATGAGTATCAGAGCAATAAACATTTCTGGGTATCAAAGAGATGGACAACTTAAGATAGATCAAGAAAATCTAAGATAGATCAAGACAACTTGGATTTTCTTTTGAATTTTAAAATCTAAATCACAAAGATTCAGAAAGAGTATCAGAGTACATTAATAAGATGATACCACTTGGAAGCAATTAAGTGCCCAAAACTTGCAATAAATAAACTCCCTAAGATATTCAACAAATAAATCATGTAGATAATTGCATTTGAATAGCACAAGTTTTGTCCTTTTGAAGATCAAGTGGATATTCGATTGAATACGAGATTGATACCAAGTTTGAAATCCAATCCAATATGAAAATAGGGCCTGAAATCAAAGTAAAAGGTTTTAAACTAGGCCAATCGGATGTTCCAATACTGATATCGGATGTTCCGATACTGATATCGGATGTTCCGATTAGTTCATTTTACCAGAAGTCGGATGTTCCGATACTGATATCGGATATTCCGATTTGATGAAAATTCCAGAAATCAGATTGAAAACCAATTGAAAACACTTCAAATAAATTCCGAATGATTTGAAATTTTCAGGAAACCCACTTTGGACTATTTAAAACATTGTTAAGCAATTTTTGTTTGCAAATAATTTTCTTATTAGCACAATTTTGGCGAAATGCGCTTTGAGGCATAAAAATGAAAACAAATTTCATAAAGACCTCAAAGTGCAACTTCAAATTTGATTCCATCCATAATTTGGATTCTCATGGCTTGAATAATTTGGAATTCATTTTGAAGCCATGAATTTCTAATGACTACAATGAAATCCAATTTGAATGCCAAAATACTACTTGTAGGTATATTTGAGTCAAACACAAATATTTTGGCCAAATTAATTTCCAAGATAGGATTTCTCCTTTTGGAAGCTTGCAAAACCTTTTGAAATATATAATAAAATACTTTTGCAAGGCTTTTCACAAATTTAGGCTTTTTAAACACACTTTTTGACTTTTGTCCAAAGAGGGTTCCTTTGAAGAACCAAATGAAACCACAAAGTCAAATTCAATCAACACACAAATTCAAAAAGAAGAAATGGGTAAAATATAAAGATTTGAATTTTGTGTATGAGTCTAGAATACCATTTTGAACTAAAATTCTACACAAGAATTGATCCAAATGGTGAAACTCACAAAGTGCTAGAATATGACCATTATGGGTCAAGTATAGTTTTTCGGCGAGTTTTAAAATCAAATAACTTTTGATAAGTTGGTCTTTTGAAAATCTTTTGAACATGAGAATTGTTAAGAATGACCAACTCTAGGATTTTCGTTTTGGAATTTCTTTCAAAAACATTTTACTTTTAATTCTATGAAAATTATAAGTTTAAATCGAAAACAAGATACTAGTAACTAGAGTTTGATTATGAAACTCATTTTCTTTTCAAAATAGATTTTGCAATGCCAAAACCTTTGAAAAACATTTCAAAAGCATTTGTATACATTTTGCAACTAGTTTTTCACAAGAATACTAATAGTATACAAAATTTTGACTTTTGGCTAAATGGCTTGATTTTGAAAATATATATGCACTTATATAAATATGGGCACACGTAGAGATGTAATATACATGATTATGATTTAGCACTCCCCCTAAATGTGCCACTATTTAACTTGCTCAAGATTGCAATAAGAGAATAGATAAGAGACGAGAGCAAGTTCTTACAACAAGCAATTAACTCAATATTTGCATGATACTAATGCGTCTAAACATACTCAAGGCTAGAAGCAAAATAGTAATCAAATTAAATGCTTGTTACCGAGATGGCGTTGGCTCATGTTGGACTTGATTGTCTTCATGCTTGGTTCCAACTTGTAATTTGATGAAGTCCTTATATTCTTGATGAAACCAAGCGTCCAATCTATCTCATATTGCCTAACAATCTTTTAGGCGATATTTGGTACCCAATTCTTGTTGGGTCCGACAATGTTAGTCACAATACATTTAGGAACCCAAATGGTCCTAATATTAGCATTTTTGATAAGACTAACATGACGAGGAATAGGTTTGCGATAATTATTCCTCCTAAGCAAATGATTGGCATTTAAGTGAGAGGACTTAGGAGGACAATAATACTTTGCAAAACTATTTCCAGTTTGATCTCTTCTAAGCATATGATTATTGAAATTATGCATTGGCTTAGAGGATCTAGTATATCTAGCAAATGTTTTGCTATTGTTATTTCTCCTAAGCAATTTATTTGAATTGCTTTGTGTAGGCTTAGGAGTCCCAACAACTTTGGCACATTCATTTCTAGATTTACTCTTCCTATGCAAATGAATATTATCAATTTTAACGAGCATAGGGGACTTGACAAGCTTGGCAAACACATTGCCATTCTTGTTCTTCCTAAGCAAATAATCATTGAAATGATGAGTAGGCTTAGGGTTCATACCTTTGGGACAATCCTTACCGATGTGTCCCTTTACCCGGCAATTGTAGCAAGTGGGCTTTGAACGTCTTTTTTTTCTTGACTTGCTCTTTGCCGGTTTGCCTCATTGTTGATGGTTGTGGCTTGATCTCCACTTTGTTAGGGCACACGGAGGCTAAGTGGTTCTTCTTGTTGCAAGCGAAGCACACAATCGTCTTCATTCTTGTATCGTGCTTCTTCTTGCTCTTCTCCTCTTGGAGTTGAAGCGAGTCCTCGCTTATCTTGAGGCGCCTTGGCTTGCTCAAGATCTCGCCGAGGATGACTTTTCCCTTTATGCATTTCTTCAAGTCATTTTCCAATCTAATGACTTGGGTCTTGAGCTCTTTATTTTCCTCTACAAGATTGTTAGTACAACAAGCACTAGAGAAAGTTGAACCATTTGAGTTCGAGCAACAAGGTAAATAATCGCTAGAGATAGACGTGCTATTATTAGATGAATTGCATGAAGTAGAATTGGAATTTAAGCATGGCAATTCATCTACTAAATCACATTGGATGGCAACATTCACTCTAGACTTAATGAATTTCTTGTGAAGGAGAAGTTCATGATTTTCTTTTAAATCATTGTAAGAATTTTGAAGTAAGGTATGTTCCTTCGTCAAATTTTTGAATTTCTTCTTCTCCTTCCCAAGATGCTTAGTTAGCTCCTCTAGCATATATACAAGTTCATTGTAGGAGAGCTCATCATCATCGTCATTTACCTCATTCTTACCTTTCGCCATGAAGCAACGGATTTGTGATGGAAGTGAATCTTCATCGTTGCTTGAGGCGAGATTGAGGTCGATGGAGATGCTTGTTCTTCATCGCTTGAGCTTGAGGTGGAGCTTGTGGTTTCACCTCCGACATCTCTTCCTTAGTGCAATCTTCAATTGACGTGGATGATTCAAATAGATCTTGAAGCTTTAACCACATCTCATGAGCGCTCGAGATTGCATATTCTATCAAAGAGTTCATCGCTCACAACATAAAATAAAACATTAGCAGCTTGAGCGCCGAGATGTATGCATTTCATCTCCCTTCAAGAGGATTATCTTCATTCAATGGAGATGAAAAGCCTACATCTACGATCCACCATATTTGGGGGCTCATGGATTTAAAATAAGAAATCATACTTAATTTCCAATCAAGATAATTTAACCCATCTAGCATGTAGAACGTGTGAGTGCTCTAATCCTCTAGTCGACATCCTTTACTCTCTAGAGCGGTTAAGTCTAATAAAATGAGAGACCTTGCTCGATACCAATTGAAAGGACAGGATGTCGCCTAGAGGGGGTGAATAGGCGTTTATAAAATTAAATCTTAATCGCAATGAAAAGAATCGGACTATCCGACTTTGGATATCGGACTATCCGATATGCACAATCGGATTATCCGATCAGAGCGATAGCAATCAGATTTATCACAAGTTAGAGCTAGGCAAGGCTAAGCAACAAAAGGAGTAGTAAGCTAGCTATAACAATTACTTCTATACCAAATTAAGCTAGTTAGCCAAGCGGAAAACTCACTAGAAAAGTAGATCGGGCAATTTCAAGATTCAAAATCAAATATTAAAGCAAGAGTAAGAGGCAAACTTGGAGACGATGATTTTTCACCCGAAGTTCGGATCCTTGAGGGGATCCTACGTCTCCGTTGAGGCGGCTCGGTCACACTTGAGTCGGGGTCTCTTTCAACCCTCTTACTCCCGGTGTTGCACAAATGCACTCGCGGTTTCAACTCCTTTGACGCTTGAGCCGGGTCTCTTTCAACCCTCTTCCTCCGGTGTTGCTAAATGCACTCGCCGGTCTTCACTTCTTTGATTCCTTCTCATGGAGGCGGAATCCGGCCTTCACAAACTTCCTACGGCCAACCACACACAAAGCTCCGGTGGCTCGTAGGCGACCTCCTAGCCGTCTAGGAGTCCTCAACCTCCAAGAGTAACAAATGCTCACGAAGAACAAGCTTGAAGATGAAATCAAGTGCTCAAAGATCAACACTTCCTCAACACACACTCAACCTAACACCTCACTCCTCAAACTCTTCCCTACCCTTCTCACAAAGGGGATCACTTAGATCTAAGGGTAAAGTGGTGTTTTGGGGGCTCAAGAACAAGGGTATGGCACCTCAAATCAAAGTGGTTGCAGCCCCCCACAAATGGGGACGGATGGGGGTTTAAATAGAGGCTCCAAAAAACTAGCCGTTATGCCCTGGTCAGACCCACATCGGACTATCTGATATTGAACATCGGACTATCCGATGTGTGTAAAATTCCAGATCGACTCCACACGAAATTCAAATTCTCTTGAATAAAAATCACAGATCGGACTTTCCGATATGGAACATCGGACTATCCGATGTGTGTAAAACTCCAGATTTCCAAGTGAACATCGGACTATCCGATATCAAACATCGGACTATCCGATATTTCTAGAGAGTACCCATTTTCAAAGCTGTTTCAGAAATTTTCTAAGTCCTCATCGGACTATCCGATGTCAACATCGGACTATCCGATGTGCACGGAGCAGCTCGACCAAAACGAGCATAACTTTTGACTCCGGACTCCGATTTCAGTGATTTTGGACTCTATTGAAAGCTAAGAACAAGGGCTACACAACTAACAAGGTCTCACTACCCAAATCTTAAAGGATAAATCCAGATTTCACAAAGAATCCAAGAGAGACCTACAATTCTTACTTTTCGGCACCACCAACACCACTTTCTCTAATTTTCACAAGGATCATCACTTGAGCACTTGACACATCTAAAAGTCATTCAACGTCAGATCCTCTTAATAGTACGGCAATCCTTAGACTCAAATTCAAACGAGAAATCTAAGTCTTACATTCAATCAAGATACCGCCTTCTCCGAGGATGCAATGTGTATGATGTCTTTACCAAATGATTGATGACGTCTTCGCTTTGTCCAACTTGACTCGATTCACCTCATGAGACTCTCGTCCTATCAACCTTGACTTGATCATCCTCTCTGACGATCTCCACGCCAAGTCGATCTTGACTTAGTCCTCAACTCTTGGTGACACCGTCGTCTTGTTGACATTGGCTTAACGATCATCCTTCAAGATATCTTGGTCATCATACACACACGGGACCTAATTCTTTCCAAACCACTCATGAAAGATATTAGTCCCAAAGGCTCAATAGATATGAATGAATTGATATTTGAGAGCAATTGATTACCACAAGTGTTTCATATAAAGAAGCACAATATAAATGGAAACACTTAACATAAGAAATGTTCTCTACTAAGTGCATCATGATGAATATGTAATTGATCTATATGCACTAGAGAGATGATTGCCAATATGATTTATCAATTAAATCATGACAAGGATCACAGTCTTCGCTTAAATGGAGCACATGATAGAATATACATGAATTGTACATGTGCAAATAATATTTGGAATAAGAGTAAATGTGTGATCCTACACTAAAGTTAAACTTCACTAAGAGAAGTGCATGAGAAGATACGCAACTAAAACATGCATGCACCAATTCAATCTATAGCAATGTGAATTTTAACTTTAGTTAATACATGCATACTAAAAGCAAAGCACATAATGAACTCAAGTGAATATATATGCACAAATAAATATGACATGAACCAATGTGCATAAATATAATCAACATGTTACTTGGAGTTCACTATGCATTTGCACAAAAGGAATGCAATAACAAATATGGAAGGGATACCGAGATTGCATACCTTATCTTTGCCTAACCATCCATTTGATTTTCCTCTAAATAGATGAGACTAATATTCAACTCGGCAAGAAACATGTTAGTCTCATAGTAATATAATCATATTAGAGGTTTGTCATTTGTTAATCACTAAGTTAAGCATTTACACACTTATATAGATTGTCATTATATGCGTTTGTCATTAATCACCAAAATAACATAAGTGCCTAGATGCACTTTCAGAAGGACATAAGCAAGAACTGACAACGTGTAAGGTGTAACCCACATATGGGCCCACAAGGCCAAGTTGGACAACAAGGCCACCTCAGACATGGGGCCCTCTAGATATAGCCTCTCGATAGGCCATGCCTCTGTAACGAAAAAGCATACAATACAGACATATGCTTGATGACAGTCCAAGACAAACAACCATTCATTTTCTATGACGATTTGTATTATGGTTTCATGATGAACTTTTATGTTTCGTCACAAAAGTACATAGGGCGACAACTCCTGATACAATTAATGACGAATACAAACAAGTCATCACAGAAAATAGATTTTTCATGACAAAAGTTGACAATGTCACGACGTTTTCGTCATAGATAATCACTTTTCTTGTAGTGACTATTGGTTACTGGTATGTTGATTAAAAACCCAAAATAAAACTATGGTTTTGATATGGGTGATTATTGACAATAGCCAAATGTGCAAAGGGAATTGCACATAGTGAGGGTGGAGTATCGCCTGTGTCAGATTAAGGACCGAGTAATAGGATGCTATTAATACAAGAAATCCGTGCAACCACAAGTGCTGGGATGGGGTGGCCTTAACCTATTAAGTTACTTAGATATAGCTTTGCACTTTGGAAGGCGGGAGCCAACACAGGTATTCTGGCCAGGTCTGCTTGTATGGGTTTCTACCTACCAATGCAACGGTGTACACCTTGCCATGAACAGAAATGATGTGTTGGGTGTGATGAATGTGGATCCACGACTTAGGTGAGTGTTTCTGTTTCTATGGCGAGGGCTTAACGTTCTGGGCTGGTTCGAAGTCATGTCTAGGTAATGTAACGGTTATGTTATGATCTCTCTGCAGCATACCAAATGAAGTGTGTCAATTGCGCTACACAACGAGATGATCATTTCTTGTGGGTAAAGTTGTACACCTCTGCAGAGTAAAAATGGGTTTAGGTTTGAACTTGTTTAGAAACTGTTGCTTTATGTCAAAGGGTCGATATTGATGGACTTCATGATTGGATTATTCGTTGCTCGCGAAGGGTTGTGAGTATTACTTATGCTTTACTTATTTTTTATCAATCAAACTTGCTCTTACAAATTCTGTTTGCAAATGAGAACTTGATTTACAAATTCAATTTCGCTTTATGCAAACTAATTGTAGTAGCCTCCTTTGGCTTGGCCTGTATTTATGCATTTGCAAATACCACCTTAAGTCTTGTTGAGTATAAAAGTACTTACCCTTGCTTAATCTATTGTTTTAGGTGGATAAAGTTAACGAAACTCAAAAGATTTGTTTTCATCACAAGTTGCGGGATCTTTATTGAAACGATTTTTTCTAGGGATTATGCCTTATCAGTTGCTTGCGGGTTGGATAGACACACTATAAGACTTTACTTCTTTTGCTGATATATACTATGAGTTGTAAGATTTCTTTGTATAATAGTTTTCGCTTAAATAATATGATATATGGTTGTGATTCTAATTGTTGTAAATATGCGTACCAACTACTGATCCAAGGACTAGTACTGTATGCACATGAAATTCTTATTTTGGTATTTTGTGCTAAAATGAGGGTCGTTACATGAGGCGGTGAAACAGAGAAAGTGCGGCTCAATTCGGCACAGAGGTTTTGCGCGACAATTTTCTGCCGTGGTAGCAATCCATCGAGTGAAGCTTTGCCATGGCAGCAACAGGTGGGGCAGAGATGTAGCGCTCAGTTGGGGAAGATGACAAGGCAGAGAGGCTGGTGATGCTGATTTGGCACTTGGTCAAGTTGTGGTGACGAATTCCCTGTCGTGGTAACAAGGTGGCTAACAATTTCTTGCCATCGCAAGGATTTGGCAGGGTGAGACAACGAAGAGAGTCGGCTGAGGAAGAGCAAGGCTGAGATAGGCTGGGTTGCTGGCAGCTGGGCCAGGGTAGGTGAAGGCCCCACTTGTCAGTGAATGTAAAGAAGAACGCGACTTCAAATTTTTCCAGCCAGATCATGTTCAAGCATTTAATTGGGGCAGTTTTCTTAGTCTAATATTTTTCAAACTTTTTATAGTGATATGGAGATGATCTTTATCCTACTGAAGAAATTTAGGATAAAAATATTATATGTGCAAATTTATAAAATTCTGGTAAGACTGCTGTACTAAAATTCAGTGTTTATGATTTTGATTTTTCTTAGATAACAAATAAGCTTTATATTATGAAATTTTTTTGTGTAATACTGATGGTTATTAGGAATTACTATAAAAATTTGAAATGATGATGGTTTATATATGATTTTATAAAATTCTGACATTGGTAATATTGCTTTTAAATTAATTCTATTTTTATTTTTATAAAATGTAAAAATCAACTTTATTATTTTATAAACATTTCCTGAAAGTTACACTTGTGCTGCATGTGATGTGGTTAATTTTTCAAGATAAGATAAGGTCTGTGAAAAATTAAATAATTTTGACATTGAGCAGTTCATTGTCACATTATACTATTTTTAATTTCTTTTCGATACTCAATTAGTTCATATTACTTTGAAGATTTTTGGAGATTCCCTGGAGCTGATTTGGGATTTACGTAAATTTTTCTAGATTTTATTTGTTACAGGATTTTGAGTTTTGTATTGAAGATCAAAAGAAGAAAACAATTAAGATAAAAGATTTTCCTAAGAACCAAAATTTAAGAAAAATTCAGAAAATATGGAAATTCAAAATAAGATTATATTTCAAACTCATTTCCATAGTTTGCTCATTTTGGATGAAAAAGTTTTAATATTGCAATTTATTCATTTCTAAAGTTCAAGAGAATGAGAGAAAATTAGATAATAATTTAATTAAAATCTTGATTTCAATTAATTTTTTTTTCAATTCCATTTTTAAATTTTAAATTTTTATTTTTTCTATTTCTGAAATTTTCGGGATGTTTCAAAAATAAATGCATAGAACCATGTACTCTCAAGATACTTGTAAAATATAGCAATCCATGTGCATGATGTTACTAACCTGAGTAACCACACTATTATCACGTGGTGACGTGACCGCTCTCTAACTCACTTTTTTTTGGCCGGTAGGGAAACCGGCATCGGAGTATTTAGGGCATCCGCAATGGTTAAAGATAATTGCTCTCTATAGTAAGATCCATGTCATCTATATACCATACTATAGTAAATCCTTGCAATGGTGAATCTATATAGATGTCTATAGCTATTTTTAATTAATAGAGTGCTCTCTCTCTCTTTCTTCATTTAATTAATAGACAATCTGCAGGTCTATAGATAGCAGCGCTCTCTCTCTTCATTTAATTGCTTGCCACATAGGATAGATGCTGATATGGACTTCTTATAGATAGCTGACTAGGCACCATTACAGATGCCCTTAGAGAGCTGACAGTGCGAGGCAGGATTGGGCAAGACCAGCTCTAGCACCACCTTATTTACCATCCACTTAAGTAACCACAGCACATACGCTAAATATATAAAACGTGCAGTGTGGTGCATGCATGAGTTAGTGGACCAGGATCGGTGGCTCCCATTCAGGCACTGCTCGGAGAAATGCGACAAACCGGATAGAGATGCACCTTGGTGCGTTTACTGGCGATCAGGCCAGCTGCCTCCCACATATCAAGGTCCTTGGGCTCCATGCCGTCAGGCATGTTCCAGTCGAAGTGGTAGAGAAGGCTGGCGAGCGCGAGCTCCATGTTGGCGATGCCGAGGTTTGCGCCCGGGCACATCCTACGGCCGGAGCCGAACGGGAGGAACTCAAAGTTGGTTCCCTTGTAGTCTATGCCGCTGTTCTCGAACCGCTCTGGCTTGAACTCCTCGGCGTCGTCCCAGTATTTGGGGTCCCTGCAGATTCCCCACACGTTCACCAGCACGGACGTGCCCTTGGGAACATCGTAGCCCATGACCTTGCACGTCTCGCGGCATTCCCGGGGGAGCAGGAGGGGCGCCGGGCAGTGCAGCCTCAGCGCCTCCTTGATCACCAGCTTCAGGTAGGTCAGCCCGGCGATGTCGTCCTCCGTGATCCTGCTCTTGCCCTGGAAGGCCTCCCGCAGCTCCGCCTGCGCCTTCGCCATCACTCTCGGCGTCCGCATGAGCTCCGCCATGGCCCAGTTCAGCGTCGTCGACGTCGTGTCGCTGCCCGCCCCAAACATGTCCTGGAAACGACATCACATGCATGCGGTTAAAATTGCGTACCGTTGTTGCATTCATGCTTCATTAAGTGTTGGAACACACACACACACAAAAAAAAACCCACAATACGTGTTTTGGTGCCGTACCTGACTTTTCGGATTTCTTGACTACAAAGAAGTACACAGTACCTGATTATATAGCTGTAAAAATAGCCGAATCTAACTTGTAATTGGACAGCAAACTCGACTAGAAAAATCTTGCCATACAGCGGCAATGCATACGGACTCAACTACAAAATCTTACTTGCCATACTGTAGTTTTGTGTATAAATTCAGAGGTAGGTATGAGTTTTAAAAGAAAACATATTAAGATGTAATAAAAAAATTGTCTTAAAGTTTTTTTTTACCTTATGTTAAAACAGGTGATATCAGAGCTCGGCAGCAGCACGGCGCAACAAATCGGGAAACGACTGAGATCCATCGACTCCCTAATCCCTATCTCAGCGACTTGATTTACTTCAGAGTCGACCGAAGGCAAATCGATCTGGGAGTTGCGAAGATGCTCCTGAGGCGGTCACGGACTTCGTCTCAGCGAAGAGCACGTCTCCCAAGCGTAAGCAGCAGCGTCACGTGAGAAAACGCGCATGCCCGGGAGACGAAGCAGCAGACGAGGCTCGGCTGTAGAGAGAAGGACGAAACGCGCAAAAAAAAAAAAAGAGACAGCGTGCAGCTGCAGAAAAAGGGTGTCCCAGGCGGCTGCAGAAGCTGTTGAAGAATATGCGAAGTTAAGAGCAAGATTTTATGCTTTATTCCTTTTAATATTATAGATGAGAATACATAATTCACAAATAGCAAGAATAACATAGACAAGATAATGTTTAGCAGTCTTATGTTATACATGAATTATGTCTGTAACCTCAAAGAGAGGAGAAATAATTATTATTGTGCTCTCAGACTTAGGGTTTGGGTGACGAATCGGCTAACAAATTAATTTAGCAAATTAGGCCTTAAACCCTTACCACCTTAATATACACAAAATAATTGACAATTTTCACTTACTGTTAATAGATTATTTACAACCAGAGAATCTCAAATTAACAGTTCAAGTATTTGCTAATAAAAAACTATCATATAGATTCAGATCGGACTGACAACTTAATACTCAAACAAGCTAAGCAGATATATATATGTAATGATCAGAGCAGCAGCAAGATTATATAAAATCTTAATCTAACAGCATAAACTCAGATTAGTATCTGCTCAAATTTACATGTAGCCTAGAAATCAGCAGTCCAACCGAACAGATTAATAGTCTCAGTATGCAAATATTGAACCAAAAGCTATCTAGAACAATGAGACACTGGCAGTATAGCAACAGATGAAATCTGGCAATAAACAAACAATCTAATTAGTGAATCAAATCAATATTTCTCAGTTATTAGTCTACAGTTCAAGGCCTAATTCACAGAAGTAATTGTTCTATTCATTTCAGCACCCATATCATCACAAAGCAACAACGGGGCAACAGGAGCAGAGGGCAATCTTTACTGAAATACTCACGGTGGAGCAGCACTCGAAGCTACTCAGTCGTTTGAGGCAAGGCACGACTCAAGTCGCTGTCCCAGAAAACCAAGACCCGCCGCAAATGCCACGGAGAAAATAAGGCCAGGTTTCGGAGATACAATGCCCAATCGCAATTGTGACACCCCAACTGCGAAATCGAGCCTCACTGGATGCTGTACAAGATCAATATCACCAACCAAATCCCTTCCACAGATTCGGTCACAGGACCAAACCTTCTGCGAGACAAGCACAGAACAGGAGCTGGGCGCACAGGACCGGGAGAAAGCCAAAACCAACCGAGTACCAGATCAAAGATCTAGAGCTTCTAATCACCAGCTCAAATTCGTACTCAAGAGAAGATCAAAAGGGGAGGTTAGGGATTGAAGAGTTTCTTACTTTTCCTGCTTTTTGGATGATGTGCTAGGGCATGGATAAATAGGAGAGGAGCACCTACTGTCGCAGCGATATTGCGATCCGTTCCTCTCACTCACCAGCGAAAAGCATGCATGCACCTTAGCCTGGAGACTCGGCGCAGCTCCAGCCAGGTTGTTCTAGATCCAAGCAAAACGCAATTTCAGCAAGAAGAGAACTGCGCCGACACACCCAGAGCCGAGTGCCTCCTCTGCTGCTCCCTTTTGCAGTCAGCCCTTATGGGCCTTCTTGATGGCCCATCCAAAGAAGTGGGCCAGCCCAGTAGAGATGAAAAACAAGAAACTTCATTTTTCCCAACAGTCCCCACCAAAAATGATGGTGAGAAACTGATCTTGTTTTAGATACAGTGGTTTGACAATAAGTACCTTTCGGGTTTGAACTCATAGTCTAGTTACAAACATTTAGCTTCTACACAGACGATGGAGGACTGATGCCTTGATCCAACGGCTTGGTGTGAGAGACTTCACATAAGTAACACCCTGTACAAGGCAGCCTTTAGCTTAGCCCTCGGGTTAGGACTTTCCGGTCATGTCCTGGTATCTTTATTCATGAGATATCTTCCGAAGTATACCCAAACTTCCATTAATCGCGACCTCACGATTATACTCATATAGGTGAGTTCTCCAAAGAGTCCTGTAGGGCAACTCCTTTTGCCACACGGCATTGAACTCATTAAGAGCTTGAAGCTCAACCTGCCATACAGAAGAGCACTGCAGCTAATGGGACCCTCAGATGTGCTCTTTAGACCACAGTTTGTTTTCCTAGAGCCTAATTTACGGGATCTCCGCTCTTCTAAGATAAGTTACTACCGATGTGATCCTCTCAAATTGGTATGAGCCCCATTCCCTAATCCCTATCTCAGCGACTTGATTTACTTTGGAGTCGAGTCTGAAGGCAAATCGATCTGGGAGTTGCGAAGATGCTCCCGAGGCGGTCACGGACTTCGTCTCAGCGAAGAGCACGTCTCCCAAGCGTAAGCAACAGCGTCACGTGAGAAAAGGCGCATGCCCGGGAGACAAAGCAGCAGAAGAGGCTCGGCTGTAGAGAAGGACGAAACACGCAAGAAAAAAACAGAGACAGCGTGCAGGTGCAGAAAAAGGGAGTCCCAGGCGGTTGCAGAAGCTACGTGCGGTGAGACGCCAAATGTAACAGCCCAAAAATTCTAGAACAGTAAAAGTATGATATTTAAATTTGATTGTGAATATTTTTGGGATTTCTGAATATTGTTTGCTATATTTGTATTTTCTTGGATTTTTGTGTTGTATGAAAAATTCAACAAATGGAAATAAAGAATGAAAAAGAGAAAAAGGCAAAAATGTAAAAAGTAAAAATTTAGAAAATTGCCATGAGAACCCTGGTCATGCAAGTAAACCCTTTTAGCCAGCAAATGAAATTTTATGCATAAAGAAATGAAGAGATAAAATGAAAAGACAACTTTTTAATCAAAACAATGCATTGTCAGAATTTATAAAATATTTTGGAGTCACAAATGAAGCTGAAAAAATTATCATGAAAACCTCAATGCAATATCTACCTCTGGTAAAAATATTATAAATTAATAATGTCATTTAAGACTTTTCCAAATTTAAAAATAGAAACTCTAAAAATAGGAAAATTGCAATGTCAGAATTTTTATAAAATAATGGAGCTATATTTTGACTTGAAAATTTTACAAAAGCATTCTTAGCTCAAATCCTTCTGAAAAAAAAATTGAAAAATAATGGACTTCAATTGCTGTCAAGGAAAAATTCAAAATCATTTTGAAAACTAGTTAAATTTAAGGAATTATTGTATGAAAACCAAAGTAGCGAATTGAGCGAAACCAAAGAAAATGGAAACTACATACTTTAGTCTCTCTACATAAAAATTTCTAGAAAATTTCGAAAGTGATAAAACTACCTTTGAATTAATTGAACTCGTGATCAAAACAATCGGATACATGTACAAAGAGTGTCAGCCATTATCTAGTCACCACTGTAGCTGCGTCACCAATCCCTTCGGTCACTGCCAGTGGTCCCCAGGCCCATTTGTTAGCTCCTTCTTCTCCCCTGTGCGTCCGACTGAAGCAAAGTCTACCGATTCAACGCATTAGCGCTGCACTCTCTCTCGATCCTTCTCTTCGATCTATCGCTCCTTTAAACCGAATCATCGCATCATCGAGCTCGATCATTGCCACGTTTGTCCTCAGTTCTCGCGAAGCTTCAGCTGCCCATACCTCCGTCGATTGCCGCCACAAAGCCTTCCCGCCATTGTTCATCCTTGTCGCATTCGGTGAAGCTCACAACCGAGACCCAGCTCAACCAAAGCACGCTCATTTGCTAAGTTCCTCAGCTAGAAATAGTGCACTGTGATTACCTGAGCCACGCTCATCTTCTCCTCACCTCTCTCTTCTCCTCTTCCTCTCCCAGCACCCAGAGCTTAATACTCCTTTCCGCCATGGTCAGATACTCCGAGCTCGCTTAAACTCAAATTCAAATTAAACCATTTATTCAAACCCAAATTAACCTGAGAGGTAGCATCTAGAGCTTCTAGTGATCAAACTCCAGCAAAAAGATTTGGTCTCCTTCAAGCAAAATTGTGCCGCCACCGTGGAGCTCATCTTCCCCGTGACCGGATACCGTGGGCGGAGCTCTCCGGTGAGTTTTCGCCCGGTTAGACCCCAAAAATGAAACCCCTAGCATCCATTCATGCTTAAATTGCTACCGATTCGATCTCTAAACGCCCTAGTAGTCTTCTCCGGTGAGGCATCTCCTCTTCCGCCGCTCGGACCTAGTGGCGCACCTCATCGCTACATCTCCGGCCGAATCAGTTCCTTCCCCGGATGCGCCTCATCGAGGTTGTTCTTTCTGTGCTGTCGCCTTCGCCGGATCATCGTCGGAGTGCCGTCGCCGCCAAGCCCTAGCCGCTCCCCTGCCTTCCCTCACTGACGCGCGGGGCCCTTCGGTTAGTCCCTCAGGAGCATCTCCAGTGCAATGGTAAAAGGCGCCTCCTTCATATGAAAGCGTATGTTGAATTTCCAATTTCATTTCCATACCGAATGAAATTCAGTATTGAATATCTTTTGCAATTTAAATCAAAATTCAGTGGGACAAATTCCTATATTCATCTAAAATCAGGAAGAATATAAATGTACAAAAATATTTAATTTCTGAACTGCATAATATTTATTTGAATTGAACTTTGATTAAAACCATAATATGGTCTTTAATGCAAATCTATGCATAGTAAATTATAACATGATAAAATAAATTTTAGGTGATAAATAGACCAAGATGAATTCAAATATACTAAAATATTCAATTTTTGAATCATAGAACAATCATTTAAATTTAAAGGTGAGCTAAACACTATTATAGACCTTATTGCATACATGAAGAATATAATTTGTAATATCATAAAATAAATGATTACGTGCTTCTGGGATTGTAATAAACCTAATCATACAAAAATATTTAATTTTGGAACCAAGTTTAATATATTTGCTTTGCAATCATTAATAAGCCTTAATATGACCATTTATAAGAGTAAGTGCATAATAGCTCATAAAATAGTAAGAATACCTTGAATAGGTTCCTAGAATCAATAGAGCACCAATTATGTAAAAATATTGAAAGTGAAACTTATCTTGCATTCTTGATGCAAGAAAGTGCAAACAACAACAACAAATAAATATATATAATCCATCGCAAATAAAGCTAAAATAATGCCAAACCAACTTTAAAACATTTCTAGGATTGTTTACTATTAACACCTGAAAAATGAATCAAGAATCATGTATAGTGTAGTTGGGAATTAAATTTGAATCTTGGCCGATTTAAGGTTACACTATAATCATTTAGACTTCTTCAACTGCAGATAAAATAACTGGTCTAAATACTAAGATCTTTAAAACTAGTTTAAAATCACTGTACAAAGTTCATACTACCATATTCTATAAAAAGAATCTTATTTCATTAAGGTTTGCATGTTAATCTTATTAGCTCAAAACCCTTATGTTAACCTTTCGCTGCGTTTTGCCGATTTTGTAAACGTAAACTTTACAATGCCATATAAGCCTTTTCAACAATGAATATAATATCTCATCTAAATCGTAAAACTTATGAAATTAGCTCAATAGTGCTCCCCAAAGTATAGTCTACTCTGTTACGAAAAGATAATCTCACTTCACCATGATTTGCATATTAATCTTGTTAACTTAATAACCCTAAGTGTGCACGTGTTTGAAAGCCGTAATATGATTGAGCAAACTGTAGTTGCAATGAGGAAACCTGTAGTTAAGTTATTTGTATCACCAGAACCTTCTTAAATATCATGAAAATAATCCCAGTAGCCTGAATCAATAGATCTAACCAGCGTAAAGCTAATTCTAAGCGAAATCAATTAAAGGCAAAGAAATATTCATTCATAATATAATGTGATCATTTAAGTTTTTCATTAACTCATAAACCAGCTCGCCTAAATCTGAAATTAGTAAAGAATAGCCTAGAATTGATCTCTAAGATATGATCTGCAGCAATCTAAGGAAATATTCTTATTTCATCTTGCTTTGACTCTGAATCCTAATAGAGCAAAACCCATAAGTAATAAGAATGCCAAAAACTCATATTATGATACGGAATCAATGAAAGCTTGCAACTAATGATTAATTCTATTTAATCCAAACAATCTTTGCATCTTGAATTCGTAAATTATGATTAATAAATTCATAAAAGAGCAACCCTGTTTCTTGTGAAGAGTCTTTAATTGTTCTTGCTATCTACTTTCTTTTTGCCCTTATTGAAGTTAGTTATTTGCTTTATTTCTGTTGATCGACGTGTAGAACCCGACGTCTCTATCTCGTCATCACCATCGTCAGCCGCAATCCTCGTCTTCGTCGTGAACGACAAATAAGTAAGGCAAGCACCCCTTTGATCTTATTGATCCCAGTAGTTAATTATCTTTGTTTTACTAAACTATTTTATGCATGCGTTTACTTTCTGTAAACTTGCTATTTTGTGGTACTGGTAGTTATACCTGTTGTCTTATTAACCTCCTTTGATAATTATGGACATGTGAACCTTGATAACTCTAGATTAAGGATAGGCATTTCTTAATGTCATCATGGGTATATGCGTTCATATTATTCATGCTTAGCTTTGCTTTAGAATCAGCAATGTACATGATCAGATCAAAATTGTTTCCTGAAAACATTGGAAATGGCACTGTTAGTTGCTGGTAATTTTGATTAAAAACCCAAAATAAAACTATGGTTTGATGCGGGCGATTATTGGCAATAGCCGGGTGTGCTAAAGGAATTGCACGTAGTGTAGGGTGGAGTATCGCCCGTGTCAGATTAAGGACTGAACATCGTGTTGTATGATCCAAGAATATCCGTACAAACCACAAGTGCTGGGATGGGGCAGCCTTAAACCGATTAAGTTACCTGGTTTAACTTTGCATTTATGGTAGGCGGGAGCTAGCAGAAGCACTCCATTCTGGATTTCTTGTGAGGGGCTTCCACACAGTTCGTGTGGGTAATTGCCTGGCCGGTGTAACGGTGTACGCCCTGCCGTGTTCAGAAACGTTGTGTTGGGTGTGGCGTGAAAGGAACCACGCGTTGTGTGAGTGTTTCTGTTTCTACGGCGGGGGTTAACGTCCCGGGCTGGTGTGAAGTTAACCCAGGTAATGTAAAGGTTTTCGTCATGAACATTCTGGCCACCACGCTTACGATGGGATGTGAAGCGTGTGGCAAAAAGAAAAGGTCATGTATTGTGTGTACAGTTGTACACCTCTGCAGAGTTTAAATCTAATCGATTAGTCGTACCCGCGGTCATGGGTGTCTTGGCGAACTGATGCGAGTTAGATGTTTTATTATTTTCAAAAGGGTTGGTTTCATTTGTTTTGCAACTTTTGCTTCATGTCGAAGGGCTGACATTGATGGATTTCAGGAATTGATGATTCGTCGCTCACGTCATGGAGGACTGTGAGTGTTATTTTGCTTTACTTATTTGTTATCAATTAAACTTGCTCTTATGAATTCCGTTGCAAATAACTTGATTTACAAATGAAATTCGCTTTATGCAAATTAACTGTAGTAGCCTCCTTTGAATTGGCATGCATTTATGCATTTGCAAATACCACCTTAAGTCTTACGGAGTACGAAAGTACTCACCTTGCTTATTCGTTGTTTTTAGGGGTATGCTAGCGAAGCTTCGAAGATCTGTTTTCGTCGCAGGTTGCGGGATCCTTATTGTCATGATCTTTATAAGGATTTATGCCTGGTCAGTTGCCTGCGGGATTGGATGGGTACACTACAAGGCTTTGCTTCTTTTGCTGCTATATACTCTGAGTTGTAAGATTTATGTGTTTAATCGTTTCCGCTTAATCAATATAATGTATGGTTGTGATTCCAATTGTTGAAATGTGCGTGCTAGCTACTGATCCAGGGACTAGTACTGCAAGCACATTAGATTTCCATTTTGGCATTCTATGCTAAAATGGGGGTCGTCACAGCTTGGTATCAGAGCTATACTGACCGTAGGGTAAACCTTAGATAGAATGGCCGATAGCATTGGAATAAGCAAATTCAAAAGTTTATTTTCAAAAGTTACTATATTTGCAAAATGTAGACCTTGCTATTCTTTCCCATTCTTAAGATTCTATTCTTACCCCTACATTCATTTTGATTAGTAAACAAACTCTTCTTTCCTAAGGAAATCATCACCTGTAGTTCAACTTTGCCATTTGCTTCTGAAGACGACCAAGACTTGTCACTGTCATCCTTCATGCCAGCCGATGAAGACTGCAATATCTACGCCAACAATCTCAAGAAAGCAGACGACACTTCGCTGTCCTCGACAAAGCAGAAGTACAACTTGAAGACCCTACTTTGTGAAGAAATAGCATCACCCAACCATAAAAGGTAGAAGATTAAAATATATTGCGATCTACCTTAAGCTAAGAGCCCATACGTGTAGCATATTATTTCGCTCTAGTTATATCAAGCATTTTTATGTGGTGTTTATAACTTGCTGTTAGGATTGGTTTTTATTTTGAATGTCAAGACTGATTTATGTGTGAACTTAACCTCTAGGTTAAAGTTTGACAATAAATTGTCCTTATGTATAAATATGGAAAATTCAACCCATAGGATAAATAAGAAATCATAACATAGTCTGTATCTTCTCTCCATAGAACTTATTATGAACTTATCTCCTCTCTGTACAGTTTCTCACCTATGTAGCCATCATGGTTATTAACCTTTCTCAAGAATAAAACCTTATCAGGATTAGTAGTATAGTCTCTATTACTACTCTTAGCTTTGCTTGAAATCACACCATTCATATATATAAACCAAGTTAATATCTTACCACATTAGTAACACCAAACTAACTTAAGCTGCTTTAGGTTAATTAAAACATAATCTTTTTCCACCAATAACTCTTGATCATGTTTCAAAACTCACTTCATCACTTTGCTTAAATTATGTACCATAAAAATGAGCTAGATCCAGAAAAGTTATATTCTTCTGAACAGAAACCTTCGAATGAACGTTAAAAATGAAAACTGAAAAAAAATCGGGAACTCTATTTTCTAAAAGGAATGTAAAAAGATTAGCATTATTTATACATATACTCTTTTCCCATCTGTAGAATTTAATCTCCTTATCTATGACTCATTTCTTTTTGTAGAACTTTCTCCACTCTTAAATTATTTTTCTAGCAGTATTTCTTTCCTTATCTTTTGCGAAATAAAAACCACCTGCAAATCCTTTTGAAATAATTTTGGGAGCAAGTCAACAACATTGTGACGTCTACATCAACAACTTCAAGAAGACAGAGTAACGAAGCATCACAACTTCTCCGACTTCATAGAAGCCTTGGAAGACTAACACAGCAAGTGGTGCAAAGGATAAAAGAAGACTCGTCACTGAATAGCTTACCTTAAAAGATAGTATTATACAAACTACATGTTATTCTAGCTATGTAGTAAACTTTTTATGCAGAAATACGTATAGTACCACCAGTAAAAGAAAAACCATAGATACCTTTCCTACTTGCTAAGTTAAATATATGTATAGTGTTTCTATGTGGTTGAAACTCTATTGTCAATCTTTTCTATTGCTTTCCGGTTTACTCTCGTAAATGTTAAACCACTAGGTTGAAATTTACGATGTGTTAACCCTACTTAAGAAAATTTTAATTAAAAAGATTTTAAAGAACGAAACGTTGCCTTATAAACTGAA
Organism: Guadua angustifolia; assembly: GCA_036346375.1. Taxonomy (NCBI): domain Eukaryota; kingdom Viridiplantae; phylum Streptophyta; class Magnoliopsida; order Poales; family Poaceae; genus Guadua; species Guadua angustifolia. The sequence goes on along the minus strand of CM070518.1, from coordinate 10,752,709 downwards.
CTAAAAACCACTTAATCCGCATAGAAACTTTCCAAAAACAATATTTTAATGAACGGAATGTTGCCGTAAAACCTAATAAAAATTTCATCTAAATAGCTTTACTCTAATAAATATTGTTGCAGGATGCCTGCGACACAATGCAATCCATTAATACATCCACTGAAAATAATGAGTAATAAAATTTTTAGTCTTTATAACTGACCTTCAACTCTTCCCAAATAAATCTTGGTTAAAATGCATCCTTTCATTCATCTCAAATATTTTAACATACTCTGTATCTCTTTAAGTTAGCTTATTCTTGCTAATAATTCTTGGTATAAATTGCTAACATTCCTTATCTACTTCGTGAAACCCCGCAAGACACTCAACCGTTAAGAAATGATAATCCTATCTAAGTTCAACCAAATCCTTTGTATTTAGCTAAAGCACTTCATTTTCAACATAGCAATCGTTGTAACTCTCCACTTTCTCGATGTTCACAAAAAATGTTAGAATCTCTAACCATGGTGTAAATGCTCACCATAATTGAACAAAATCACCAAACGCACAACCTTCTTCTCTAGAAACTAACAAAGAAGAATTCTAACCTTGGTGCAATTTTTGTCAGAAAAAGAAATGGATTAGATCAGAAATCTACTCTTATACCATATTCAATATCTAAAAATTGTTCTTTGAAGTGTGGTTAACCCAATTGATCCAAAGATCATGCTTGCACTTGCTAGGGAGAAATAGGACATGCTACTGATGAGAGTGCAATCAATTGCTCCAGCTACGAAAGAAGTTTATAACCTACTAGATGTAATACTAGGTATGATACATATGTATTTGAACCCTACCAGGATTCAAGTTTAACTCTATGGTCAACTCCTTGGTCGTAGTCACTTCCTGATCATCTATTTGATATCATCGGCAAACAACCTTTCTATTGTTTCGAATAAGATGGATAACGTCATCTGCCTTAACCGAGAAGAATTTGGATATTTCACCATTATCTACCCAAGAAGAGTTTTAATTCACATCGACAAGAAAGACATAAAAAAATTTCCAAGTTATCTCAAAGACTTAGAAAACATTAAGTACTTAAAACAACCCCTACCTCGATATCAGGCTTTGAACGTAAAACATCTTCTGATGTGATTGTACCTGACTCTTAATGTGGTATTGAGTACGTCCCTTGTGTATTCAATTCCTGCAGTTAATCTTTTGATTCTGTACATTTCATTCCTTCATTATTTTCAAATTCAAAGAAAATGAAAACCTTCTATCTACTAAAATGATCAAATGAATCAGATCATCAGAACCACTTATTGATTCTTCTACCTCAACCCAATCCTTGAATTATCTCTACCCTGTTTTCAATCTAAAGTCAACCCGAAATGATATTTATTCTCAGCTCATTTCATCAACTAATGTTGAACTATACAGATCAACCATTGTATTCAAATACCCTTCATGGTATTAAACATTCGGTTTTTCCCAAACGAATCTAATGACAATGCAACCTATCTCTCACCTCAAATATTCTAAACATACCATATGCCACTCTCTAAATTGAATTATCCTTATTAACAATACTAGTTATTCAATCAAAAGGGATATGTAGAAAATACTGGTATCTCCCATCTACTTACCTAAAACTCAAATAGATTTCTTCTCTATTTCTTCACACGTCAACTTGGAATTGCAAGACGAAGATCCAGTGAAGCAACGGCAATGAAGACGAAGTGTCAACAAAAACGACAAAGTCATCTCCAAGAAAGAATTCCTAAATCTATCTCATCCTCGAGAATTACAAGGTTCATGGTATTCACCGTTTCCAAATCCGAGGTAAACTGGCGCCATGATATATTAGGTCATGTCGTATCGTTAAAGATGAAAGAAAAAATATATAAATTAAAGTTGCCATCTCACATAACCAGTGTTCATAATATCTTCCATGTATCACAATTAAGGAAATGTCTTCGTCTTCCTTCTGAGCTCACCCAACTAAATGAAATCGATCTACAACCTGAATTAACTTATCAGAAGCATCCGACTAGAATCTTAAAAGAAGCTAAATGCCACACTCGTAATAAATCCCACAAGATGATCAAGATTCAGCGGAGCAATCATTTGGAAGAAGAAGCAACTTAGAAACGAGAAGACCGACTTAAGGAGGAGTTCTTGACCTCTTTTAGAAATAATTTTCCTTAGACCCGCCAAATCTCGGGGTCGAGATTTCTGTAAGGGGGGTAGATCTGTAGCAGCCCAAAAATTCTAGAACAGTAAAAGTATGATATTTAAATTTGATTGTGAATATTTTTGGGATTTCTGAATATTGTTTGCTGTATTTGTATTTTCTTGGATTTTTGTGTTGTATGAAAAATTCAACAAATGGAAATAAAGAATGAAAAAGAGAAAAAGGCAAAAATGTAAAAAGTAAAAATTTAGAAAATTGCCATGCAAGTAAACCCTTTTAGCGAGCAAATGAAATTTTATGCATAAAGAAATGAAGAGATAAAATGAAAAGACAACTTTTAAATCAAAACAATGCATTGTCAGAATTTATAAAATATTTTGGAGTCACAAATGAAGCTGAAAAAATTATCATGAAAACCTCAATGCAATATCTAACTCTGGTAAAAATATTATAAATTAATAATGTCATTTAAGACTTTTCCAAATTTAAAAACAGAAACTCTAAAAATAGGAAAATTGCAATGTCAGAATTTTTATAAAATAATGGAGTCATATTTTTACTTGAAAATTTTACAAAAGCATTCTTAGCTCAAATCCTTCTGAAAAACAAAATTTGAAAAATAATGGACTTCAATTGCTGTCAAGGAAAAATTCAAAATCATTTTGAAAACTAGTTAAATTTAAGGAATTATTGTATGAAAACCAAAGTAGCGAATTGAGGGAAACTAAAAAAATGGAAACTACAAACTTTAGTCTCTCTACATAAAAATTTCTACAAAATTTCGAAAGTGATAAAACTACCTTTGAATTAATTGAACTTGTGATCAAAACAATCGGATACAAGTACAAAGAGAGTCGGCCATTATCTAGTCGCCACTGTAGCTACGTCACCAATCCCTTCGGTCACTGCCAGTGGTCCCCAGGCCCATTTGTCAGCTCCTTCTTCTCCCCTGTGCGTCCGACCGAAGCAAAGTCTACCGATTCAACGCATTAGCGTTGCACTCTCTCTCGATCCTTCTCTTCGATCTATCGCTCCTTTAAACCGAATCGTCATGTCATCGAGCTCGATCATTGCCACATTTGTCCTCAGTTCTCGCGAAGCTTTAGCTGCCCATACCTCCGTCGATTGCCGCCACGAAGCCTTCCCGCCATTGTTCATCCTTGTCGCATTCGGTGAAGCTCACAACTGAGACCCAGCTCAACCAAAGCACGCTCATTTGCTTAGTTCCTCAGCTAGAAATAGCGCATTGTGATTACCTGAGCCACGCTCATCTTCTCCTCTTCCTCTCCTAGCACCCAGAGCTTATACTCCTTTCCGCCATGGCCGCATACTCCTGAGCTCTACCTAAACTCGAAATTCAGCCGAACCAGCTATTCAAACCCAAATTAACCTGAGAGGTAGCATCTAGAGCTTCTAGTGATCAAACTCCAGCAAAAAGATTTGGTCTCCTTCAAGCGAAATTGTGCCGCCACCGTGGAGCTCATCTTCCCTGTGACCGGCTACCGTGGGCGGAGCTCTCCGGTGAGTTTTCGCCCGGTTAGACCCCAAAAATGAAACCCCTAGCATCCATTCATGCTTAAATTGCTACCGATTCGATCTCTAAACGCCCTAGTCGTCTTCTCCGGTGAGGCATCTCCTCTTCCGCCGCTCGGACCTGGTGGCGCACCTCATCGCTACATCTCCGGCCGAATCAGTTCCTTCCCCAGATGCGCCTCGTCGAGGTTGTTCTTTCTATGCTATTGCCTTCGCCGGATCATCGCCGGAGTGCCTTCGCCGGATCATCGCCGGAGTGCCGTCGCCACCAAGCCCTAGCCGCTCCCCTTCCTTCCCTCACTGACACACGGGGCCCTTCGGTCAGTCCCTCAGGAGCATCTCCAGTGCATTGGTAAAAGGCGCCTCCTTCATATGAAAGCGTATTTTGAATTTCCAATTTCATTTCCATACCGAATGAAATTCACTATTGAATATCTTTTGCAATTTAAATCAAAATTCAGTGGGACAAATTCCTATATTCATCTAAAATCAAGAAGAATCTAAATGTACAAAAATATTTAATTTCTGAACTACAGAATATTTATTTGAATTGAACTTTGATTAAAACCATAATATGGTCTTTAATGCAAATCTATGCATAGTAAATTATAACATGATAAAATAAATTTTAGGTGATAAATAGACCAAGATGAATTCAAATATACTAAAATATTCAATTTTTGAATCATAGAACAATCATTTAAATTTAAAGGTGAGCTAAACACTATTATAGACCTTATTGCATACATGAAGAATATAATTTATAAGATCATAAAATAAATGATTACGTGCTTCTAGGATTGTAATAAACATAATCATACAAAAATATTTAATTTTGGAACCAAGTTTAATATATTTGCTTTGCAATCATTAATTAGCCTTAATATGACCATTTATAAGAGTAAGTGCATAATAGCTCATAAAATAGTAAGAATACCTTGAATAGGTTCCTAGAATCAATAGAGCACCAATTATGTAAAAATATTTAAAGTGAAACTTATCTTGCATTCTTGATGCAAGAAAGTGCAAACAACAACAACAAATAAATATATATAATCCATCGCAAATAAAGCTAAAATAATGCCAAACCAACTTTAAAACATTTCTAGGATTGTTTACTATTAACACCTGAAAAATGAATCAAGAATCATGTATAGTGTAGTTCGGAATTAAATTTGAATCTTGGCTGATTTAAGGTTACACTATAATCATTTAGACTTCTTCAACTGCAGATAAAATAACTAGTCTAAATACTAAGATCATTAAAACTAGTTTAAAATCACTGTACAAAGTTCATACTACCATATTCTATAAAAAGAATCTTATTTCATTAAGGTTTGCATGTTAATCTTATTAGCTCAAAACCCTTAAGTGTTAACCTTTCGCTTCGCGTTCTTGCCGATTTTGTAAACGTAAACTTTACAATGCCATATAAGCCTTTTCAACGATGAATATAATGTCTCATCTAAATCGTAAAACTTATGAAATTAGCTCAATAGTGCTCCCCAAAGTATAGTCTACTCTGTTACGAAAAGATAATCTCACTTCACCATGATTTGCATATTAATCTTGTTAACTTAATAACCCTAAGTGTGCACGGTTCGAAAGTCAGTAATATGATTGAGCAAACTGTAGTTGCAATGAGGAAACCTGTAGTTAAGTTATTTGTATCACCAGAACCTTCTTAAATATCATGAAAATAATCCCAGTAGCCTGAATCAATAGATCTAACCAGCGTAAAGCTAATTCTAAGCGAAATCAATTAAAGGCAAAGAAATATTCATTCATAATATAATGTGATCATTTAAGCCTTTTCATTAACTCGCAAACCAGCTCGTCTAAATCTGAATTTAGTAAAGAATAGCCTAGAATTGATCTCTAAGATATGATCTGCAGCAATCTAAGGAAATATTCTTATTTCATCTTGCTTTGACTCTGAATCCTAATAGAGCAAAACCCATAAGTAATAAGATTGCCAAAAACTCATATTATGAATAGGGAATCAATGAAAGCTTGCAACTAATGATTAATTCTATTTAATCCAAACAATCTTTGCATCTTGAATTCGTAAATTAAGATTAATAAATTCATAAAAGAGCAACCCTATTTCTTGTGAAGAGTCTTTAATTGTTCTTGCTATCTACTTTCTTTTTGCCCTTATTGAAGCTAGTTATTTGCTTTATTTCTGTTGATCGACGTGTAGAACCCGACGTCTCTATCTCCGTCATCGCCATCGTCAGCCCCAATCCTCGTCTTCGTCGTAAACGACAAATAAGCAAGGTAAGCACCCCTTTGATCATATTGATCCCAGTAGTTAATTATCTTTGTTTTACTAAACTATTTTATATATGCATGAGTTACTTTCTGTAAACTTGCTATTTTGTGGTACTGGTAGTTATACCTGTTGTCTTATTAACCTCCTTTGATAATTATGGACATGTGAACCTTGATAACTCTAGATTAACGATAGGCATTTCTTAATGTCATCATGGGTATATGCGTTCGTATTATTCATGCTTAGCCATGCTTTAGAATCAGCAATGTACATGATCAGATCAAAATTGTTTCCTGAAAACATTGGAAATGGCACTGTTAGTTGCTGGTAATTTTGATTAAAAACCCAAAATAAAACTATGGTTTGATGCGGGCGATTATTGGCAATAGCCGGGTGTGCTAAAGGAATTGCACGTAGTGTAGGGTGGAGTATCGCCCGTGTCGGATTAAGGACCGAACATCGCGTTGTATGATCCAAGAATATCCGTACAAACCACAAGTGCTGGGATGGGGCAGCCTTAAACCGATTAAGTTACCTGGTTTAACTTTGCATTTATGGTAGGCGGAGCTAGCAGAAGCACTCCGCTCGATTGCTTGTGAGGGCTTCCACGATTCGTGTGGGTAATTGCTTGGCCGGTGTAACGGTGTACGCCCTGCCGTGTTCAGAAACGTTGTGTTGGGTGTGGCGTGAAAGGAACCACGCGTTGTGTGAGTGTTTCTATTTCTACGGCGGGAGTTAACGTCCCGGGCTGGTGTGAATTTAACCTAGGTAATGTAAAGGTTTTCGTCATGAACATTCTGGCCACCACACTTACGATGGGATGTGAAGCGTGTGGCAAAAAGAAAAGGTCATGTCTTGTGGGTACAGTTGTATGCCTCTGCAGAGTTTAAATCTAATCGATTAGCCGTACCCGCGGTCATGGGTGTCTTGGCGAACTGATGCGAGTTAGATGTTTTATTATTTTCAAAAGGATTGGTTTCATTTGTTTTGCAACTGTTGCTTCATGTCGAAGGGCTGACATTGATGGATTTCAGGAATTGATGATTCGTCGCTCACGTCATGGAGGATTGTGAGTGTTATTATGCTTTACTTATTTGTTATCAATTAAACTTGCTCTTACGAATTCCGTTGCAAATAACTTGATTTACAAATGAAATTCGCTTTATGCAAATTAACTGTAGTAGCCTTCTTTGAATTGGCCTGCATTTATGCATTTGCAAATACCATCTTAAGTCTTGCGGAGTACAAAAGTACTCACTCTTGCTTATTCGTTGTTTTTATGGGTATGCTAGCGAAGCTTCGAAGATCTGTTTTCGTCGCAGGTTGCGGGATCCTTATTGTCGTGATCTTTCTAAGGATTTATGCCTGGTCAGTTGCCTGCGGGATTGGATGGGTACACTACAAGGCTTTGCTTCTTTTGCTGCTATATACTCTGAGTTGTAAGATTTATGTGTTTAATCGTTTCCGCTTAATCAATATAATGTATGGTTGTGATTCCAATTGTTGAAATGTGCGTGCTAGCTACTGATCCAGGGACTAGTAATGCAAGCACATTAGATTTCCATTTTGGCATTCTGTGCTAAAATAGGGGTCGTCACAGCTTGGTATCAGAGCTATACTGACCGTAGGGCAAACCTTAGATAGAATGGTCGATAGCATTGGAATAAGCAAATTCAAAAGCTTATTTTCAAAAGTTACTATATTTGCAAAATGTAGACCTTGCTATTCTTTCCCATTCTTAAGATTCTATTCTTACCCCTACATTCATTTTGATTAGTAAACAAACTCTTCTTTCCTAAGGAAATCATCACCTGTAGTTCAACTTTGCCATTTGCTTCTGAAGACGACCAAGACTTGTTGCTGTCATCCTTCATGCCAGCCGATGAAGACTGCAATATCTACGCCAACAATCTCAAGAAAGCAGACGACACTTCGCTATCCTCGACAAAGCAGAAGTACAACTTGAAGACCCTACTTCGTGAAGAAATAGCATCACCCAACCATAAAAGGCAGAAGATTAAAATATATTGCGATCTACCTTAAGCTAAGAACCCATACGTGTAGCATATTATTTCGATCTAGTTATATCAAGCATTTTTATGTGGTGTTTATAACAAGCCACATCACGTACAACAGCAAGGAAGGTATCTAAAGTGGGTGCAGAGAAGAGGCAAAGGAACGATACTGCTATAGTGCAAGAACGGCGATCAGAACTTGTTATCTGAAATTTACTATATATTAAGTTTGTGTAACAACGTACTCAGTCTTAGGTAATTGACAGAAAAAAGGTAAGGGTAGAGCTATAGGCAGAGCTCTTGCGTGTTTATAACCAGAATATTGCTCTGTTGATAAAGGTTAAGAGATTCCCTAATCGGTTGTACAAAATTTCTCTGAAAACTTATAAGTTAGTTTGCCTTGAGGCTATTTTGAAGGGAAAATTTTTAGAGGAAGAACAAACTCGTCAACAGTATGTTGCAGAAGGAGGCGGCGGTCTCCAAGACGGTGGAGTCGCAGCAAAGAGAAGAAAATGCGCAGGTGCAGCGCGTGGAAAAGAAATCAGAGTATGGGACGTGCAGGCGGGCGTAGGGCTCTGTACGGCAGTGGAGGAAGGCTGAGAAGACAGCTTCGTGCCACAGAAGAACCGTCACAAAGAATAGCCGCACGGAAGAAAAGAAAAAGAAATCGCAGAAAAGCGCTTGGCGGCGGCGCACGAAGAAAGAACGCGCAGGCCCTGCGGCAGCTCTGCGCGACACAGAAAGAAGAAGTGGGCAGCCGAGGCAGCTAGCGCTGTCGTTCCGGCGCAACAGGCAGAAGCTGACCTTCATGGTGCATGTAGAAAGTCTACTACACGGCGATCAAGGAGAAGCAGTTCGGTGTAGAGCGAAGAAAGCGACGTTGACTGCGCCGCGGAGAATAGAGCACTTGTCACATTCAACGGCAGCACAAGCCAAGGTATAAGAGGTCAGCTGCGCTAGTATTGTCAATGCATAGAACAGAGAGGAGAAACTGCATGCAAGCAAGGAACAGAAGAGGAAGGGAGAAAAAAGAGAGGAAAATGTGACAATTTTTTTAAAAAGATTAGATAATGTTGTGTTAGAAATTAAATGTTACAAGATTAAGAGGTAAATGTTAGAGGTAATCTTGTAATCGGTTTAGGAGTTTTAATTAAGAGTTGACTAGGATGAGGAGTTAGATTAGAACAAGGAATTAGAATCCTATTCTGTTTTTTAGCGCTGTAATTTTGGGTATAAATACGGAGATAGATCTGAGTTTTATAAGAAAACAGAATAAGAAGTAATAAAAAAAATTGTCTCAAAGTTTAGTTGAAGCTTACAAACAGCAGGACGAGGATGTCGCGATTGGTGATCGTGCCGTCCTCCTTCTGAAGCTTCAGCAGGACGTGGAGGAAGTCCCCGTGGCCAGCGGTGTCGTCGCCGCGGTCCATGGCTTCCAGCCGTTCTTGGATGATCTGCTCGAGGATTCGCTGCATACTGTCGCGGCAGGCGAGCGCCTTGCGCGGGGCCGTGCCGATCATCTGCATGAGCTTGGAGGACGGGAACATGTCGGCGGCGGTCAGCGACGTCGACTGCCGGACCAGCGTGTCGAAGGCGCGGAGGTACTCGTCCTGGTACTTGCACCGGCTGCCGATGGACTCCCTCACGACGGTGTCGTTGATTAAGTTTGCCATGCTCTTCGTTATGTTCACGACCGCGCCGGCGGCGGCGGACGCGGCCAGGTCCTGCATGAGGCGCGCCACCTCCTCCTCTCGGATGCGGCGGAGGGCCTGCACCCGCGCCACGCTCAGAAGCTCCAGCACGCAGATTTTGCGGAGCTGCCGCCACCGCTCGCCGTAGGGCGCGAAGATGAGGTCGTTGCCATCGAAGGTGCCCACTCTGGTGGTGGCGTTGAGGTGCCGGGTGGCGAACGTGAGGTCGGACGTTTTCAGGATCGCCTGCGCCGCCTCCGGGGACGACACCACCAACGTCGGCACCTCTCCGAGCCAGAGCAGAATGAGCGGCCCGTGCTTCTCCGCGAGCCCGCGCATGGTGCGGTAGATGCTGTGGCTGCTGATCAGGTGGTGGGCGCTGCCGAGCACCGGCAGCGTCCACGGCCCCGGGGGCAGGTTGAGCTTCTTCTTCCCCACGGAAGGCTTAAGCTTGGAGAGGACGATGAGCAGCACGGACACACCCAGAGCGAGCAGCACCTTCTCTACCTCCATCGTGCGCTGATTTCGCGCTACGTCTGTGATACGCTGGTAGCTGATGCGAGTGTGTGCTCCGTTGCTAGGCTACCGGTCGTGAGAATGACGACCAGAAGGGAACGATTCCTCGTCAAAGAAAGGATCCTTGAAGAAACTGCACGGAAGCCTGTGGTGTAAATAATTTCTAGTAGCCACAAAAATATGAGAAAATGCAATCTTTGCCACTCCAAACATTGCCTCTTTAATTTTTGCCACTCTAAACATCATAATACAATATATGCCACTCTAAACAATTACCACTCTCACATTTGCCATTTTGCCTAACTAATCTCATTTTTTAAATTAATTTGGACACTAGAAATGACGGTTCTAACCCTTCCTTCCCTAATTAAACAGGACGGCACTGGAAATTCTAAGACTGCCTGGAGTAGATTTTACTCCGATGGTAGATTTTACTCCTCTGGTCATTTCACTTGATGCCTGATGCAGCATTATCAAAAAATGGGATCCTTCTGCCTTCAATTCCTATCTATCAAACGAGAAAACAATCAGTGTTTCGGTATGTTGCTAGGAGCATCCAATTTACAGCGTCCTTAAACGAGAAACCAATCAGTTTCAGCATGTTGCGAGAAGTATCCAATTTACGAGTCATGAGAGCGTTGATCATCAAGAGCCAGAGAAAAAGGGAAAGCAATTGCAAAATGATCCGTCAGCCTCACGAGTGGCATGTGAAAACAGCGGCTCCCACAGACCACAGCTGCATCATTTTCTCTCTTGACCAGACCGTGGGTGAAAGTACCAGTAAATACCAAGTCCACTCAACCATTGCAGCACTAAGGGACCCCTCTCCCTGCAACGAAATGTGTGGCGAGGAAGCGTTCGTTTCAGGCCATCGCTTCTGGCTAGTTCTACCGATCACACCCGCATGGAGGCAGGAGAATGATGCACACAATCAGGTCAGATTCCTGCTCGATCTCGGTGTCCCAAACAGACATAGAAGGAATTGGAGGACCCTAAACCTTGATGAACTCTTGTAATCAAGACCGTGGTCACCATGCATTCTGCAGATTGGCATCTCGGATGTTCAATTTGGATAGAATTTTCTCGTCTACTCCAACAAAGCCCTGTATAGAATTTTCTCGTCTAATTAATATGTTGTTTTTTTTGTTGGCGTGGATCATCAATATATGGGTGTGAACTGTATCGGTCCTTGCTACTGCGAAGGAAGGAAATACTGACAAATAGGTAGAAGTGCAAATGGGATATATCAGAATTGGTGAAATGAAAAGACGGACGTGCTCGCGCACCTAGTCATGGTTGTCTATTTCGGGGCTGTTGGTGCTGAAAATATGGTGAAGAATTTGATTGGCTCAAATATAAGCAGGGTTTAAGAGGTTCGAGACATGTTAGCCGATTTGATTCTGCAATCAACAAGAATATTATGATCTAAACATCTATAGTGGCCGATTAGGTTTTTCCAACCAAGATACGATCTAAACAGCTATTTAGCCGATTAAATCATACGTAACGATAAGTCTAAGCAGCTTAATGTGGCGATTAGATGGTTTGGTAAAAGCAGATTTTTCCAAAAAGACGATGCGTAATAAGATTGGAGAAAAATAAACCTGGATAGATTGGCGTAATCGAATATGATCAACAATCAGCAATGCACAACTCTTTTGATCAAGAATGAATTATAGAGTCTAAATTACAAGAGCTACTCCTAATCAATCAGATTATAAATAGGTCATATATCTTAACAAATTTCGGTACCAACAATATCGGTTTTAACCTTCGAAATATGAAATTTCCTCAAACCAACTTTGGCTAGAATCCTTCTACCCATATTGAGCTTTCCATACCGATTCTATTTCCTAAATCGGCTAGACTGTCCAGATTCTGGCACAAACAGGGGCGGAAGAGTGGATTGGCTACGTGATGATGGGATAAGATCGATCAATCTCTGCACTAACTTTGTTTGCTTTCTTATGTTCATTCAGCGCTGGAAATCATCGCGCGCGACGGTGGAGTTCTAGTGCTACCGATGACGTTTCGCACCAGATGCTGTCTGTTTTGGGCGCATTCGCCTTCGACGAAGCAAAACGGTCAGTTTCATGCTGAAATTTGATCATCAAGTACGTTGTTGACAAAATCATAGGTCGTAAAGTTTTTGACTCCTACCGTGCAGTGCAGTACACCGTGGCATGCATGATTCTATGCTTTTTTTTTACAGCTACATAATTATTAAAGTATGAATAAATGGTACATAGAGATTACTTACCTTTTCATTTGTTTTAAGATTTATATAACTTATGTTAGGAGAGAAAGTATGGAAGCACTGCTCGGAAGGGAGAGGGTGTGGTCTTTTTTGCTTGGAGTATATAACAATTTTTTGTACACCGCACCAATAGGTTAGGATGCGCTTGCGTTTTTGCCTTATGCCAAGGTGCTCCAACCCGATGGCCGACAGAGGGTCAGTCCTTGATATATTTTCACTGAAAGTCTAAATTATTCCTGATAGGCACTCCACCCCTTGTTTTCCTTGGTGGAGCGTTTGGCCATTGATTTTTTTGATCTGCCAATAGAGGGTTTGCACTCTCTTCAAGTTTTTACCGACACATTTCAGTCCTTATTTGTGTGTTGTGGTGTAGTGTGCTACGAGTGGTGGAGCCAAACCTCAGGCCATGGTCTGAGACCTGAGATAGAATCTCTCTCTTGAACAACTAGCCCAGCCCAAGAGGATGTGCAGGGAAAGTCCAATGACAATTGGTCCAGCTCAAGAGTTAGACCTAAGCTAGCTCCGAATTTTTTATTTAATATTTATTTTAAATCTTTCTTTCGAAAATAATCGACGGAAAAAAAATGGGCACCCGTCGCCCCAGTATGGGGTGATAGGGGCCTGAGAAACAGCTAGTCCAACGGTACCAAACGGAGACTGCGGCCATGTGGCACCGATTGCCCAAGGGTGGGGCAATCGCCCGAGGGTGGGGCGAGAGGCGCCATTTAAAGCTCAGATCGCTGCCATCAGGCTCATTTCGCCGCAAGGAGGAGCAACCAAGCAAAGAAGAAGAGAAGAGGAGAGAAAAGAGAGGAGAGGAAAAAAGAGAGAAAAATTAGAAAAGAAATCATCGTTTTTGTGGAGGTAAGTTTGAAATTTTTATATGCAAAAAATGTATTAGACAATATTTAGAAATTGTCGACGATCGGGATCGCATGACCGCAAATATGAAAACAGGGTTAGTGTAAACGGGGAACCCAAAAAGCGCTGCGCTCAACGATGGATCAGACGTAGGTCGGGGCGAGGCGTCAACGAGCAAGAGACAGCGAGTTATATTGGTTTGAGCCCCCTTGAGGGTAACAGCCCTACTCCAGTCTTCTCCTGAGGCGGAGGAATTCACTACCTGAGTACAGAGTGAGGTTTACAGCCCGAGCTTGTGCATTTTTGGTGTGTCTAATGGCCTATTGCTGGTATGTTGATGTCCTGTCTCATCACTCTGCTTCAAGGGATTTTATACCCCTCCCAACCGTCGCCAAAAACGGCCAGGAGAGATTCCCGGGAACGTGCATGTCGTGCATTGAAGGCATGCTACAACCGTCCCGGATCTGGCACCCACGTCCGCCTTAACTCCGGGACCTTCGGTTTTGGTAACCGTCGAGTACACGCACGCCCTCCGAGCCAAGGTCGAGGTCGTGCAGGGTCGAGACCCCCCCACTGCCCAAGCTCGAGGTCGTGCCTCGCTTAGGTCATGGTCGAGGCCCGTTGCTGCATTGTCCCGAGCTGGGGACCCTGTTGACCATGCATTGACCTGGCAGAGATTTCTCAGTCCCCGACAGCTAGCCCTTGAGGCTCAAGGTCGTGGCAGGATCATGGGTCGACCTCTAGCCTCCCCACACAGACAGGGGACTGTTTTCTAGAACTTTCGAGCCCGAAGTCGAGGTCGAGCGAAGACCTCCAGGAAAGACTTCGGCTCCAAGACACCTGGCGCTCCTTGGACTTCACGATGCTGGTACGGACCTGATCGATTAGAGGAAATGCCTGCAACGCCTCGAAACCGTCGCCCGATCTTTAATTACGCTTGTCAAACCATCATCGGCACACCTTTTGAGGTGCCTTAGTCTAAACCCGGCAACGATATGAGCCTATAAGTCCAGACCTTCTGCGACCTTCGAAAAACTCCCGACTTCCTCGCGCTCCTCGCCTTTTGCTTGTACAACTCTCCCTTTCTCGACCAAGCTTGAAAGCAGCCGCCATGGCATAACTCGGAAGAAGCTCCATGTCGTTGGCGAGAATGAAGGAGCTCGAGAGTCTGGGGCTGCTCGACCCAGCGATGTGGCGGTTGCCAGATGGCGAGACCGAACCACATCCTAGGGATGACGAGCTCGTCTGCATCGAGCACTATGCGCTCTTCGGTCTGCGGACACCGGAGAGCGACTTCATGGCGGCAGTCCTTGCCCATTGTGAGATAGAGCTCATCAACCTGGTACCCAATTCCATCCTTCTTCTTTCTATCTTCTCACATCTGTGCGAGGGGTACTCCTTGGAATCCTTCCCACCCCCTCGCTCTTCTTTCGTTTCTTCAATCTATTCCACTCTGGGAAGGACCCCATGGTCGGATGCCTTTACTTCCGGCTACGAACGAGGATCCCATGGGCCTTCCCCAAAATCCAGTCTCGGGACTCCCTCGGTCTGTGGACCGAGCGGTGGTTCTACTTAGAAGGGTGAGACCGGCGCGCTGTTGTTCGATGGAACCCCCATCACCGGGAAGAAGAAGACCCCGGAGGCGGATGACCTGGAGGTCGACGAAGAGGCCATTGCCGCCATACACATCTCGCGCACGCGACGTTTTTCATCAAGGTGCGACGTCATGATTTCTTGCGAAACCGGATTTTCCCCCTTCGGAAGAGGGAACACCCGTTCTACGAGATCAAGGGGCGCGATGACATGACCCGCGAGGGTACATCCGGTGCGTCCCTTTTGCCCTGGGAACTTGCCCGAATTCGACCTTCGGTCCCTCTTGACGGTTTGCTTCCTTGTAGCGCCGAAGCAATCCTGGGTCGCCGCCAGGATGAACGAGATGTTCGGGAAAGGGGCGCACGATTATTCTGTCAGCGACCCCGTCCCGAAAAACATACTGCGCCGAAAGGCTGAGGTAGGCACTCCCAAGCTGTTCTTCAATTTGCACACCATCAGTGCCTTCCCTGACTGTTCGTTATGCTCGCAGGATCATCAGGAGCTACTTGAGACAGCAAGGAGGATGCTCTCGCTGCCCGGCGGGGGCAAGGGCAAGAAGGGGAAGAAGAAGCCTCCCTGGGCAAAGCAGATGACCGGGAGGCGAAAAAGCCCCACGTTGAATGGGCCGACCGCGCAACGGCAAGAACCTCCATGATCGAGCCCCCGAGCTTATGCTCATGCTCCCTCATCTCCTGACATGTCCTTCTTGCAGTAGCTGAGCGCGGTAACCGCTGCTAGGACTTCCAGTCCTCAGGCGGCTCAAGGGTCCCAACCGCGGGGCTCTAGGACCTCCGCCACAGGGGACTTAGAGCCACTGTGAGCCTTAAGGTCCCAGACCGGGGGGACCCGAAAGCGGAGCGGCCCTTCAACCTCGGGGGGTTAGAGCTCTCACCAGCCTCCTGCAAAACGGAGACTACCAACCCAGGTAGGTTTCCAATCCTTCATTTGCTCAGCCCTCCTTGTACCTATTTAGCTTAGTAGTCACTCTTAATCGCAGACCTTGAGCGGCCAAGCTCAACACCTACTCGTATTGACAATGACTATTGTCTAGGGCGAGTCCGGGTCCGAAGAGGAGGAGGCCAATTACGTGCTGGTGCCCCGCCGATCCTCAGGCCAGGGACGCACTCCTTTGAGCCCCCAGAGCCGAGCCCCGGTCGGCGAGTTCGACCAAGGGCTCGATGACCCGGACGGAGAAGAGGTCCTCCCCGCGACCAACGAGGATTATGACACCGGCGAAGTGGACGCCGAAGACGACGTTGACCCGCCGGACGCTGCCGAAGGAGACTGCGCCGGGGATGCCCTTGACACGCCCACCGAGGTCGCCCCGACCGTGGCAGTCGAAACCCCCCAAGCCGCCGACCCTGAAGATGCTTTGGCCGCGACAAGCACGGAGGATCGAGCCGCGGACCAGGCCAGGACCACCGCAGGGGTGGAGGTTAGAGACCCTCCAGCTGCGGGGGACAAGGCCGAAGCCGCCACCAGGGCCGAGCATGGGGGTGGATTGAGCCCCCACGAGGAGGAAGCTCGAGGTGTGGCCGCTCGCGATGGAGCACCCGAAGGCCACACCCCGGATGACCCAGCGGCGACAGCAGTGGGCGACACCGCCCCAGGAACATCGGGTGGCAACTCCGCGCGTACTCCCGTGCAATCTTCGAGGGTCATCTTACCCAGGTACTTGAGTTTTCTCCGAACTTTAGCTCGGATTTTGCCGTTTTCCTTCTTCTCTCTCGTTCTTCTCACGAGTATCGTGTTGATCCTTTGAGCCCCGCAGGCCATCGATTCAGTCTCCCAAGGGCTGCAAGGCCTTCAAATGCATGCCGACGCGCTGAGGGCCTTGCTCGATGTGTTGGAGGACCGGGAGACGGTGCGCTCCAAGCTCGTGGAGGACCTGCAAGCCGAGCAGGAGGAGGCCGCGCAAAAGGCGGCAGATGACTCAAACGAGATCGCCGGCCTCCGCGAGGTGGTGAAGACACTCGAGGCCTCCCACAAGGCCGAGCTGGAGTGGGCCATCGCCTCAGAGCGGGACCACGCGTACAAGGCCGTCGAGGATGAGCGTGCGAGGTCGGCCAAGGCTCTCGAGGCCGAGCGAGTCAAAGCCGAAGAACGAAGCAAGGCCGCTGCGGACCAGGCAGCCGCCACGTCGAGGGCCTCCCCTGAGCTCGAGGCCAAGGTGTAAGAGCTCGAGGAGAAGCTGGGTTGGGCAAGCAAGGCAGCCAAGAGCGCCTTGGCCCAACTTCAAGAAGAACGACATTGCGCCGCCGAAGCCTCTACCAAAGCCCTCCGACTCCAGGGTGAGCTTTTGACCTTAAGGGCCAAGGTCGCCGAGCTCAAGCAGGAGAATCTCACGCATGAGATGGCCGATCTGTAAATAGGGCTAGATTTCCTATAAGCAGGACCTTTTGTAAGACAAAAAAGGATTAATGGAACGATATTATTTTGGGCAAGAATAGTTTAATGTCTTGGTTTGCGTTGTCATTTCCCGATCAAGAGAGATTTTTTTTATCGTGCACTTAGCCTTTTCTGGCCGTGGTATATCCCTGTCCAGCCCCCGTTGGGCTCAAGGTCGAGCAACGCCGGCCTTGGGCGCAAGTGAGAAAACCTGTAGAGACCAAGACCTGCAAGATCGAAAAAGGCCCATAGGGAGCACAACATGGGCGCACGAGAAAAAAACTAAGGATCTAGAGTGAGGCTCTTGAGTCATGACAACGATTTGCGCCTTGCTCGTTGGACCCAGTCACAGGCTTAGTTCGAACCCTGGCGCAGGGGAGCATTGATGCGAAGAGATTCGGCTTACAAGTAGCTCGACCACTGGGGGTAAAGTTTAAGCCCCCAACACCTGGGCCAAGAGCAAGCGCACTCGTCCATAGGTTGGACTCAAAGAGGCCTCGAACTCGAGCCAACACAAAATATAAAACGAAAAAAGTGCGCAAAGACCAATCATGACAATTGAACAAGAGCTTTATTGAAAATTGAGGTAAAAGGGTTACACATAGAAAATTGAGGTAAAAGGGTCGCTTAGGTCATGGTCGAGGCCCGTTGCTGCATTGTCCCGAGCTGAGGACCCTGTTGACCATGCGTTGACTTGGCAGAGATTTCTCAGTCCCCGACAGAAATATAATGTAGAAATTTATAATAGTAGGATTGTCTAGTATTTAATTAGAAATATTAGGATTGTGTAGTATTTAGTATTTATAAATGTAGAAATTTAAGGTAGTAGAAATATTAGGCAATATTAAAAATTGAATGTAGTATTTAGTATTTAGAAATATTAGGATTGTGTAGTATTTAGTATTTAGAAATGTTGAGATTCAATGTAGTAGAAATATTAGCTAATATTTAGAAATTTAATGTATTAGGATTGTGTAGTAGAAATTTTGTTATGCAAATAATTTATTAGGCAATATTTAGAAATATAATGTGGTAGAAATTTAATATTATGATGAAACATGGTAAGCTAGCCATATGTTGCGCAGGTAATGTTCTGAAAATTGTGACGTAGAAATTAAAGGTGGTATGATATATCATGTACATATGCAGTTTTTAAGATTAGAACAAATTAATAATATATAGTAGTAATTCTGTAATGAAAAAATAAGTAGTCGAATGACTTATTTAGAGTCAAATTTCTTAGTACGATCATCATGCGTTTTATATATTATATTTTAGAGTAGTATATAAAAACATGGTAGGCTAGCAATATATCGTACGTTGTCAGACACCGTGCTACGTTAGAAATTAGTAGAGTAAAAAAAATTTAGAAATGTCAGGAACCGTTAGAAATTAGTAGAGAAAAAAAATTGACAATATAATGTAACATTGATATGGTAATGCATGATGCGGTTAGATGGAGAAATGATGAATTTTCGGTCCGACGTTGTAGGCAGCATGTCAGAGAAATTGTATTTTCAAATATTTTATGGAGATGGGGAGATAGCACAGGGGCCAGATGGAGTGGATTTGTCAGCATTTTCAAGAGCCGTACGGGGCATATCTAGACCGAGAGACAGGATATACAGGGCTTTGTTGCAGTAGATGTTTCGAATGTTCAATTTGGATGCCAAAACTGTTCGGCTGCGGATTAGAGCAGTAATAAGCCGTGCGCAACACTATTTTTATGGAGAGTTGATTCCTATTAACATGACATCGTCATGGAGGAGCTATGTTGGGTTTGCCGTAGAGCGGGGCTAGCCGCTCATGTTGCTAGTACAGTAGTACCAAGTACCTCCATCGGTGTCGGAGGTTCGTGATGTCAGGGTAGATATTACGGAGGAGGGGAAAACAAATATGTAAGAATGTGATGATGAAGGTGACGAGGAGCCCGGAGACGGGGGACACGAGATTGGCGGTGGAGAGGGGATCGGGGGGGGCGAGGAGATAGTCATGAAGGTGCGGGGGGTGGCCGATGAGGGGGAGGAGGTGGAGGACATAGTTGACTTGATGGAGGAGGAGGACCGTGCGGATGAGGAAGTCCCTGTTAGCGAACACTCAGACGAGGAGGACAATACTCCTGAGGTGCCTTTCCCTGGTGCGTGGACTAATTATAATTTTGAGGACCTAATAATGAATGAACAGAACAGAGATGCATGGGAGTATCATGAGAACGAGGTCACACAGGGGGCCATCTATAAAGACAAGGAGGCTGTGATGGATGCGGTGAAGTACTGGTCAATGTCTCTTCGGCAGCAATTTAGGGTAGTGAAGTCCAGCAAAAAAGAGTACGACGTGAAGTGCGTAATTGATTCATGCCCATGATGGGTGCATGTATACAAGGGGAAGTAGAAGGACTACTGGAAATGTTCCATAGTGATGGAGCATAACTGTGAACTGGAGGAAGCGGACCAGGAACACCGCAATATGTCGTCCACTTGGGTGGTAAATGTGTTTTATGGTCAGATCATGGACAATCCACACTTGCAGTCTCGATCTATTATTAGAGCCATGGAGGAGAGGTTTCAGTACAAGATTAGCTACAGAAAGGCATAGAGAGCAAAAAGGACAGC